>VDFB02049217.1:89891716-90202778 GCA_007258455.2 Sequoia sempervirens | reverse complement strand
ATCATAATATAGATTTTTTAGTCTAAGCATCTCATAAAATCATACATTTGCATAATCATAGCATATCACATCATCCATCTCATCCATCTCACATCATATCATCATTTAAGTTGTTTAGGATAATATAGATTGGTTATTCTAAGCATTTGAAAATCATCTCATTTGTATTACCATCATAACCATCCATTTTGAACCTCTTTATCATGAGATCGAACCTTAAATCGAATATTTTCACTTGATCTATCAAGGGGGCAATGTACTAGTGTACTTCTTTCCGTTGGGGCAGTCGAAAAAATCAGAATTTTTTTGAATTTTGATCACGACAAGTTTATTCTTTGAATGAACGCAACATGTACATTGCTTCAAAGAGGGGAAAAATGTAGACACGTGAAATTGACATCATGCATCATCATATTCGTCTCTTCAATTAAATAAATAAGGTTTAATTGATTAATCTCCTAAGTACATCATCCTTTTAATTTAATAAATCAAACCTTTATTTAATTAAATCTAAAATCACCTTTCATCTCCCCTTGATTTAATTTAAATCCAAATATTTAAGTCAAATGGGTCAAAAGCATCTAATCATCATCTAAGTTAATCTCATCATGATTAACCTAATCTAATCACCCATCACATCCTCTAGCTTTTCCCACTTGCACCAATAAATCATTTTAATTCATTTATAAATTCCTCATTTTCCCTCAACAAGGCATCTTTAGAAGAATATTCCTCAAGTTTGAATATGAAGGAAAGTTGACTTGTCCCTTCCAACATGGAAATAACTTCTCTCTTACATGTCCCCCACTTAGCATTTAACTCTCAAATTCAAATTTGAATCTCCCCCTCTTTGGCACATTGACCAAAACTTGCACATTCCTCAACCACTCACAAGGTGACAAGTGGCTCCATCTCATTGGTCAAATCTTTATTCCACATTGCTCTCTTTTGAACACTCTTTCAGCTTGAGAATCTATAAATGGAAGGCTTATTCTTCATCTTAGAATCTACAATCTCATGCAAAATCACTCTCTTAAATTGAGAACTGATTTTTTCCACTTCACTCCATCTTCAAGGCATCTATCATTGATCTTATCAAGGATTGGGAAAGGGCTTCTTTCCACATCAAAGAAGCACCAATCCACTATGGGATATATATGTATCTTGCTTTTATGCTCTCAATTAGTTTGTGTTGTTATCTTGTTTATGAAGGCATAATGCATTATTTCATAGGAGTATTTAGTGAGTTTGCATGAACTAACCTTTGTGGGAAAGAGAATAGGTTGTTTCTAGGGTTAAAGATTACTCATAGAAGGAAATACCCATGCATAGTTTATAGAGGCCTAAAGTCAAATTGAGCTTGAGTAATGTATGTGAGTAGGATGACTATCACTTGAAGTAATAAGTGAGAACACTTTGGCTAAAGTAGTGTGATTTCCTTTGGCTCCACTATCAATTCAGCACGATCCATTTATGGATGATAGTCCAAGATTTTAGGAGTTACAAGTTCTATTCATGTAGGAAACAAAACTAAGCTCATAATGGTTGTCATTATGAGGTTACTGTTATCAAATAGATTTGCACCCTGCTGAAACTAAGAGTTCAACAATCTATAGACACATGGAAACGTTCTTGAGTCGTGGGTAACTCATTGCAAGAACGAATCTCCAAAGTGAGCTGGTTCTCCGAATGATAAATATTATTCTAAGTGATTTTTTGAGGGAAAGAGTTAAAAAGATGACTGAAATTAAAACCTATGACTAACAGATAATTCACCAGGCTTATGAAAATTTAGACTTAACCACCCATAATAGTTTCTCTATCATAGTAACCCTCGCGATCTCATTAGCACATATTTCATCAGTGATTTGTATGAAGATCTAAAAGAACTAAATACAACATGCAACCTGAAACCATGTAATTCTGAACAAAGGTTTACAATAGCAAGACATATAAGGATTTAAGTTTGAAACACAAAGACATCATATTGCCATTACAAAACTGAGACAAGAAAAGTGAGAAGGAGAACTCTGCTGCTTTATTAAAATTGAAAGAGTGAACCTATCAAATTGAGTACAAAAATAAGATTACAAGCTCCACAATGCTGAGAGTAAGAAACTGTAATCTGAACTGAGAAGAAGGAAGAAAAACTAAGTTTTCTTCAAGATATAATCCTCCAAACCCTAATATGAGCTCACAAAGAAAGCTCATAGAAAAGGCCTCAAAACTATCCCAAAAGTCTACATAAAAGTAGAAAAAACACAATTTTTATGTTCACACTGAAAAGCTCCTAAAAATAGGCTAAATCTGCTTTAAAAGTAAATAAAGCAGCTTATCCATCCAACAGACAACTCAAATCTGACCCAAGGAAAAAATCTCAACAATCTGCTTTATCCCTGCTTTACATAGTTTGCAGATTTTATAATATTCTCTCAATCTGACCTATTTTTGCAACTAAATATTTTTGAAAATCTTTTGCAAAACAATTACAAACTTATATCTCCATTACAATCTTGATTTTCTCAAAAAATCACAAAATATATAAGGCATATTATTCTCTCAATACATTAATTGATTTCTTAAAAAATCAATTGAAAAAAAAAAAACCCTAAGTCACAAGGGTTTACTCACCAAGACATAAATGTTATTCATCTTTTGCTTTAACTGATTTTCCTCAAAAATTAGATAAAAGATACTAAGTCACTATGCATTTCTTTGACAAAGGCATAAGATTATCAATACCTAAAACCTAAAGTCTTACACCATGAAACATTTAATCAAAGCAGACCTATAGACTTAGGCATATGGGCATCACTCAACCTCACAAGGCTCGACCCAACATAGGGGAAAATCAGCCACATAAAATTAATATTTCAAAAGTTTATGCAAAATCGAATTAGGGCATTGATGTTTGAATAAACTCAAGGCAAACCCTAAAATCGCACCATTTGCACTTAGAGAATTTTGGGGAAAATGCTCTGCAAGAAGAAAATGTGCACCGCCATGAAGAAGATTAGAGTTTGTTTCTGAGCCTCCATTCAAGCTTCCATTCTTCAAATCTCCACCATACTTGGCCTCTGATGGTAAGAATCTCTTGTGAGTTTCTTGTGGGTTCTCTGGAACTCTTTGCTTGTTTTGAGTCATAGTTTTGGCCTTGAGGCTGCGACTGCTTATGTAATCTCTGATGCATTTTGGCTCTGTTGTTTCCTTCTCTTGCATCTGCATTTTTTGATCTTCATTGTGGGAGATTACTACTGCATTTTGAAGCTTTTGAGAGCTGGCCATGGCTTGCTTAATCTCCTCCAGCGTGCATGGTAAGCCTTGCTTCCTCCTTTGGAAACTCTTTTCATGAAACAAAAGCTTAAAAGCTTCATATACTCCTGCAGAGATGCCATTTTATTTAAAAACTTAAAGGCCATCTATAGGTCGCGCCATGAATGAGCTCAAATCTATATTTTTGTAGAGCTTTCCATGCATTTTGATTGTCTTTTTGCTTCATCTAACCTCAAATATGATGGAACTTACATGAGCTATCCTCTAACTACGAAATGATATACCATTCAAGAGCTAAAAACTCTTCTCCAGGCTGCACCATGAATTTATTTGTTCAGAGCTTTATGAGTATTTTGAGCTCGACCCATCATGATTTTCTTGCTCTTTTGCACTTTTAGAAACAAAACTAGATGTGGGCATTCATTGTTTTGCATAAGTCTTACTTCCTGTGGAGCTCGCTCGACCTACTATGACTGTTGCTTTCTTTTGAAATTTTTGTGGTTTCCTATAAAAACCCTGACATGGGTGTCACTGAAAATTGTAGAATCTATATTTTAATTCAAAACCCCACAATGGTAATTTGATGTTTTGAATAAATTTGTGTTTAATTTCACTAGAGCTTGACCCATGTCAATTCTCTACCTACTTTTGCATTTTCTTATAAAACCCTGATATGGGTAACTCATAAAAATGGAAAATCTTGTCCTTAAATTTGAAACCCCCAATGTGGGTATTCTAGAAAATGAGCAAAAATATGTGTGTTTTGATATTCATGTAAAACTCGGCCTGACCCATTATATATTTCCTTTGACATTCTAAAATTTTGACTTTCCTTCATATGGGTATTTTAAATTCTGAAGAACAATCTTATCTGAATATACTTTCTATTGTATTCCAGCCCAACCATGGAACACTGTGTAAAGCTCGTATTTTTTCAAAACCCCACCATGATAACTGATATTCAAAAGGAAAACACACTTCCTTTGTGTTTTGTTGAAAATCCTCAAATGAATTTATGAGATTCTGAAACAAAATATCTTGAATTTAAACTTTCATATGGCTTCCTGTACCCTAAATATATTGAACCTTCAGGTATCTTATGTTTACATTTTCAATTACTATTATAATGTTGTTTTTCCTTGCACACATAACTCCTTTTGATTGAACTTGTAGACTATTGTTTTCTTTAGTCTCTCAAAGTTATGCTCTTCATGGATGCACCCCAAACCTTCATCCATATCATGTTCAATGCATACATGTTGTTTGTTCTGAAAATGACTCTATGTATATGAATCCTTGAAATCCTTCTTGATAATTGTGAATTTTTTGAAAGTATAGCTTAAATGACAAAAACCATTGAATGATAGAACAACACAAATGTCCAAACAGTGTATTTTGATTGTCCTCCTTTCAAAACAGTGAGGTATTTTGCATTCTTAGCCAAACTGAAACTGGCTATCTTGTTGAATCATTCACTTCACTTTACTAATCAGTTGGCTACTGGTTACTGTATTGATCTTGTCTCCTTATTCTGATTGAAATATGGAACTCCTTTGCATGTATCCATGCTTGAATTTCCTTTTTTTTAAAATATGCTCTTCTACTTAGCACTCTTCATGCATTTTTATGCTTCATTTAATAAAACTGTTCCGTGCACTTGCTTTCTTCTGAGATGAAAATTTGAAACAATTCTCTTCATTGAGGCATTATGTATGCCTGTTCACTATCCTTGATTGAGAAAAAGGACACTGTTGAACCTTGCATAATATCATGAACATGATGACTCATAATAGTATGGCAGGAAATAAACCATACAATAGTGTTTATGATGAATGTACTCAGTTGAATTAATCAAGCTGATTTAAATTAACTGTCCACCTATAGCTTTCAGAAACATTTTTGACTGCTATGAATGAAAAGTTGGCCTGATGGCTTGATGAATGAATTATGTTTTACTCTTTCAGTTGCATTTCCTTTCTTGTCATGAATATGATGATTGCAATTTATATCTCGGCCCACTTGCAATGAATAAGGGGCAGCATGCCGAGCTCTACCCTTGTGGAAGCCCATTTTTCTCCACATGCTTGGTCTTCAAATGATAATCAGCTTCATGATTTTCCCTATACCTACACAAAGAAAAAAACAATGTTAGCATAAAAAAATATGATCATGTTGATATATCTCTTTCAGCTCATGTTTCTGCACTTTTCTTGATTGTTTCAGTGCATGATTAGTAGCATACTACATTATCGTTGATGGTTCATGTAGGTATATTCATAGTCAAAGCCTCTGACATCCCTCTCTTCCTTCCTACAGGTCAACGGAGCTCGAAGAATACAAATGGTGCACCACTTCTGCGTCATCGTCAATCAATCAAGCAATGATGATTATGTTTATACTTATGTGATTGTTCCTTTTATGCATCTTCCATAGTGTAGTGTGTTGTTTATGATGCACTGTGACAGTCCCATCCACGACTTGTGTGGATATTTGATTTCAATCTTATGCTTTTCATTTTGAAAAGAAAAAATGCATCTCAATGCAAATTTGTACTATCATTTGAATTCTCGCAATCAAATGAAATTCTATAAATATGAATCACTTTATGAAATAAAAGAAAGCAATTGAAATGTTTTGTTATTGAACGCTCAATCCTGTACTTCATTTGATTGTAAAATGATAAAAAATTCTTGAAACTCTGTTTCCTCACCTCAATTCATAACTGTCACTTATAAAATGATAAACAAGATGCAATCAACACTTAGCATATGTAGAAATAACTATATTTTCCGCCTTTAAATATAACAGTATTTAATCTAGCTCCACCAATTGAGCTGCAGCGAAAAATTGGTAACAGTTACTCCACCAATATCTTCATCGAAGAGTAGGTCCAACTATTGTATGATAGAGGTGCGGGGGACGACATATGAGTCTGTGGTTGGTAGAAAAGTGCTTGAGTGATGCTTCTCCTCCTCAGTAGGTGACAAAAGACCATGATTTGAAAGGATATTCCTAGGCCATCTATAACTATTTGCATGAAAGCTCAGTTGATTTGTGTATTTACTTTGTACACATTCTTTGGAATATTGTAATATGTGAAATATTATTTGGAATGGAATCAATGTTGATTATTGTTATGACATCTACATTCATTTGTTCTCTATAAAGAAAATACAACTTTTATGACAATGGTTAAGTTACATAGTTTATTTACTCGAAAGTGAAAACTTAGGAAATTTTACTTGAATGAACGATTGGCATGTTTCAACAACATCCATCAAGCTAGGGAAAATTTTGGAACAAATAGTGTTATTTCTTGCAAGCAGTATCCCAACAACTCAAAGATAAAAAGGGTAATTATTTTTTTGGAGGATTATTATTATGTTCTAATAGTTTATTTTGTTGCATAAAACAAATCTATATCAATGGCTTCAAGGGCTTTTGGTTTATCCAGGTTCTTGGTGATCATGCACATACACAATTTTGGAGAAAGATTGAAAGGGAGAGATTGTTAATTAAAGAAGATGCTAAGAATGCTACAAATACACAAGTAATATGGGATATGAGGATGTGTATTAAATATTTGTGTCATGATATTACATAAAACAGGAACATTTTTTCAGGGATTCTTTAGGATTCTTAAGAGGAAGAAGCAACTTCATGCAAATGCAGGATCAAGGCTTGGTATGTAGTTTGGTATGATTGATCAACTTGGATACATGATCTTGGAGATATATGTTTACAATTTCTTGATGAGAAGCAATATTGGGAAGGGAGGGCTTGTCATGTCCCCTTTTTCTAAAATTAGCAATTTCTATTTTTAGTAATGCTAATTATCCTAACTTAGCAAGTCGGGTTTCCAATAATAGCAAGTCAGGTCCTGTAGTGGAACCGAGAAAGTTGTTTTCTCAAGGTGAATTAATTAAGATAATTTGGGAGGTTAGATATCAAAGGTTTATTAAATATTTAATTGGGTGTGGATTTTTGGAAAAAAAGGAAAAAAGGATTTTTATTGGCTTGTGAAGTGGTACACGAAATGGAAATATTTTATTATTTCCCTCAAGTGCACTTAATTTTTGATTTTTCAATTGACAATGGAGGTTACACACTTTGAATGCAAGCATATTTTCTAGAGCTTTGGGATTTGGGTTCCCAAGTTGGTGGTTACAAATTTTTGGTGTATTTATTGTTGTATGTTGATTTTTTGGGGCATTCTTGCATATTTTCCTTCATAGGTTTTTGTACTCTTTTGAGGCTAAGAAACTGAAGAAGAAAGAATCTTCGATAATGGTAAACCAAGGAGATTGATGCTTGAAGGAAGAGGTTCTGATAGTCTGTAGAAGCAATTTCACACAAGAATTTCCAATGTGTTGAATAGTTGAAGTTTATTTTAGTATTTTGTATTTTGCTGGTAGGTGGAAGTGTGATACTTGGGGTTTGAGAGATTTATTTTTTTCAGATGTTAATAAAATATTTTGGGATGTGGATTTGCTATGATTTCATGTTTTTTGATGCTATTTTATCAAAATAATCCTTGGTGTTTAGTTTAGAGAATTTTCTTGCAGGTTGGGTAAAGTTTAGTGTGTTTTTGTGCTTCATATTTGCTCTCTATTTTGAGCATAGTTACAACAGATGCATATTATTGTTAGCATCTATATGAGACATAAATAATAATGTATTCCCACATTAAAAATTAGTAAAATATAATCTCTTTTGGTTACCTCAATTTTTTGGTTATTTAATGGTGTTTTTGAAGCAATTATTTGAACACCCAATTTCTTGGTTTGATCATATTTACAATTCTAAAATAGTTATTTGGAGAAGTGTTAAATTCAACTTAATTTGTAGCAAGGGACATTACAATACATGTGCTTCATATATAAAAATTAGGTTTTGGTACATTTCTAGAAATTTGTTCACTTCCAGACTTGAACCTTTGAAACACATGACCCCTTAGACACCATCAATGATTTTTAGATTTTTAGATTTTCAAATTACCTATCTAGTCTCGAGCATACTTGCATCTTAGAACAACTAGTTCAAGGTGAAATTTTTTGTGCACATCCCTCTATGTGGTCTCTGTTCAGATCTGGATCTTGTTTTGGAATTTTATTTTTCAAACCTTCCTAATTTTGTCGAACATCACTAGTTGGATCCATAACTTACATGGTATAATATTTTCATTACAAAAATTTGTGATGTCATAATTCATATTTTATTATCAGATCTTGTTAGGAAATTCAAATAATTTTTTGTTACAAGAATGCAAAAATAAATTTCTCTCTCCCATTTTGTTATTTTTCATTGATCCCTCCCAATATCACTCCTAATTGTGAGGTTATTTTGGTGAAAAAGGATGCAATCATTAAAAATCATGACAATCATGTTTGTTCTTCTTCTAATATCTCTCCTACTTGTGAGAGTATCTTGGTGCAAGAGGATCCAATCATTGAGAATCATGTTTGTTCCTCTTCCCATACCTCTCCTACTTGGGAAGATATTATGGAAAAATAGGATGAAATCATTGATACATTTTCAAATGATAGTAAGATGGATGATATAGATGAAGGTTCAAAATTGACATTATATTCCCCATCAATAGAATATCGTTAACAAGTAATTAACTTAGTTGAAGTTATGAAAATTAGAACTCTAATTATTGGACCACCTAAGACACCTCTTATTTTAGGACATCCAAAACCTCATGGGCATATACTAAAATTTTAAAAACAACTCACTAATAATCATGTGCTACAATATGGGTTGAAGCAACCAAGTTATCACACAGTTTCTCACACATATAACACTAGAAGTAATAAGCAACCAAAACATATAACATCCATTCCATTACCCCGACCATATCTTCCACCCCCACCTACCCTTTCTCAGCATAGTGGTAAAGAATATGATCTTGTTGAGAAACTTCGTAATATTCTAGCCAAGATATCCCTTTGGGAATTGATTCAAACATCACCTACATAGCATAGGATGCTCCAAGAGGCTATGCAGAAGATTAATGTCCCACCTTTTGTCAAACCAAATGATGTAGCAACCTTGTTTGATTGTATGTAGGCAAAAAAGTTGGATATTACATCCCCTCAACATGAATTACCCTTAGTTGAGATCCAAAATAAACATGAAGCTCTAATGATAATGGTTATAATTAATAAAAATAGAGTTAGATATACTCTTATTGATAATGAATTAGATCTTAATGTTTGTCACATTGATATTTTAGATAAAATTGCTATGGATAAGAATCACATAAACATGTTAATCTTGCTATCCTTGTTTTTGATTATGTTAGTAGGAAACCATTAGGGATAATAACACTACCCCTTAAAGTTGGGCATGTGACTTTTCCTACCCTTATCCATTTCATGTCGGATACTCTCTCATACAATCTTCTTCTTGATAGACTGTGGATTCATTCCATGAAGGGAGTCTTGTATACTCTCCATCGTGATATGAAATATGAATATAATAACAAGATATATATGGTAAAAGAATATGAACAAAGTTTTAATTCACAAATCGAAGCTGAACGTAACACTTCCAACTTTCTTAATAATTTGATTCCAACTTCAAAGGTGGAACTCATACATGTTGAAGATAATGATGATTGTATTTCATCTATAAAAAATCTCTTAGATGATGATTGGGGGTCCTTAGATTTTACACCTCATTTCAATGTAGTGTCTAAAATCTCACCAAAAAATTCCAAAGAGTCAAATACACATAATGATAATGATATTGATTCATCTTCAAACACATGCTTTGGTGATGATTAGGGTTCATTAGATTTTACACCCTCCTTTATTGGAGAGTAAAAAATCTCACAATCTATTCCTAAACAGTCTTATATTTCATTCTCTCAATCTTCATCTACATCAAAAAATCCAAAAACATAACCACATGATGGTAATAGGGGATCTTTAGCTTTTTTCCCTCATGTGTTGGTGATGCCTAACTTAAAAAATAAATAAAAAGGATTTGCACTCTTTCAAAAGAATCATATCTTCTCACAAGTATTTGTTGATGGGTGTTTTTGCACCTCTCAACATAGGTAGAACATAAATTATCTACCTCTCTTGAAAGGAAAAAATATGCAAACAAGTTCAAATTACTACCCCAAGGTCTTTCAGATGTTAGGTCATGACAATGCTTGGAATAGTTCAATTAGTTGATGTGATTTTCTGGTAATCACAGGGTGGCCTTTATGGTTTACAAAGCATGGGAAGTATGGTTTGCAAATGAATTTTCAAGGTGTTGGAAATGAATGAATAGTGGTTGTTCACTCAAAACAACAACTGAAACTCACCCTGTTCATCAAATTTAGCTTTGTTGTGATGCTTTGAATCCTACTCTAACAAAGGACTAAAAGAAATAGAAAAAGGAGAAAGGGTTGAGAGATTTTCTCTAAATCTAAGCTATGAATGAATAGTAGTAATGGAGGATGCTACAATAGATAGACTCCCATAAAACCAAGTTTTCCTTGACCAAGAGAACCTACAACTACATAAAACTAGTGCAATCTTTTAAGGTTTGTTGGTTTTCAAATTGTGCATTCACCTCATGAACATACAATTGAAGTTAGTTGCAACAATGTTAAATAGCTCAGACTAGCTTTGCAAAGTGATTCATCATCAATAAATCACAAAAAGCATGAGCTTGGAAGTGCATCCAATACTATAACAATATTCACTATTAAAGAGATTCAAGGTTTACTAAAACTAACATTAACATGGAGGTTGAATCATGCATGCACAATGAGAAAGTTTAAAGAAAACAACCATAAAACAATGCGATGCTTCCTTCTATTGTTGCAAAATTCCTCTTACAACAATTCACCACACCTTACAAATGAGGAGAAAGCCCCTATTTATAGTTTTCCAAAAGGAGAATGAATGGCCAGGATTGATTTACATTGTGTGGCCCAGATTCAATACAAGCTAGGGTTTCACCTACACCCAATATTTCACAATTTAAATTACATTCTTGTCTTTTTCCCTATTTTTTCATCTAGTGACCTTGGCACTGTAGCAATTTTGTCTTTTAGTGACTGCCTTTTTTGCTACAACTGAAAACAGTCAACATTTTCCCTCTCTCTAATATGTTTGCGGCATCCTCCAAATGAATCTTCTTCCAGATTTGAATAATTGAAAATAAGACATGCTGCTCCAAATCATAGTGAACAGCTCCTAACAGATCATGATCATTTGATGAAAGGAAAAACAACTCCCTCTTGTCTCTGATATTGGTAGACAATATTCTAATCTCTCGACACTGACTTCCTTTGGGATGTAGTCATATGTTGGTCAATCATCCCTTGGGAAAACTATCCATTTTGATTTTGAAGCATTTCCTTTTGGACACGGTTCGCGATACATTTTTCATGAAAGCACCTTATTATTGTAGTTGCATCCTCTTGAAGAGTTTCTTTACTTTGAAATCTCCATCATTGATGCAATCCCTCATGTGGGTCTCTTTGTGGACACCTTCCCCTTTTACAAGCTTGGCGCGACACCAATCATGCATATGCTCTCATCATATTTTAAAGCTTTGATCCAGTCTTCAATTCTATACCTGCAACACCCACAAATCCACATTACTCAAAAGAGAACAAGGTGCACATTAATACTCATTATGAATTCTAAAACACCCACAAATCCACATTGCTCAAAAGAGAACAAGGTGCAATCCCACTTTCAAGAGTCCTAAATTTTCAGCATCATTATGAATATGAATTTTAAAATATGGAGGGGTTGGATGCTGAGCAGGTTGGTGTTGGAGAAGAATGACAATGGGTGAATGGAGCCCTGCAAGATAATTTTTTTTATCAATTGGCCAAAAATCTCCTCCCTTCTTCATTTTCCATTTTTGATGCCCAAGTGTATTGCATTCCTTCCTTTGTGGCCCAATATTTTTTCTCTCTGCATCAATATTTACTTGATGGTTACATTTCCCGACCACTAAAATTTTCCATGACGTTACTTACTATCGAATCCTTTATTACCGTCCATCTCCCATCATGTTAGTAATATAATGACATCGAACTCTTGGTTGGGATGAGATGCAGGTAGGTAGGGCGAGGAGGATGTGCGAAGACAAGGACACGGTAAGCTTGGATGAAGATGTCATTAAATAACAACCTAGTAAGGGATGACTCCCATAAATAAACAACCCACAACACACACATTTAGGTGGCATCCCCCATATCTTCTCCTCATAAAGAACACTCAAACCAAGATGGCATTCATATTCATCATTCAATCCGATCATCACTACGGTGTAATCGGGTGAGAGTCCCATCATTGTCATCTGTTGCACAGCTTTGGAGGTCTTAAAGACATTACATATTCATAGCTAACTATAAGATTCCCAAGGATTTTTCAAACTATCAACATATCACCACCCACACTCTGAGTGACATCGAGGGTCGCCACGCTCCGTCCCAACAATATCTTAATGTTATCACTTGATGGCTCATGATGGCCATCTTTCACCTAACTCTATGGAGATACCACTACCATTTTAAAGATCTTAGACCTATGCCCCTATTGAGGTGCTTTAGTGGACAGTAAATCATTCTTCATTAACGCAAAGACCCATCCCACAAAAGTATGCCAACTAGTGCTCACTGTGATATTTCTTTGGCTAGCGATGGTCTCAGCAAAATCATGATTCCAAGGAGAATTTCTTGATGCTACAATAAGAGGTAATCACAATGCATAGCTAGATGCCAATTCATCTTATCATCATAATCTTGACATTGGGTGAAACACTCAGAAGTTGGAAGCCACACAGGAGAAGAGGACACGAGAGGCTGACACCATTACGCCATTACAGGGAGACAATGTTGGGGCATAGTGCATGATGGTCATAAGAGAACGACAAACCCAATGATGGCCTCCACAATACAATAGCCCACATCAGAGAAAAGAATGTGGACACCCACCATAGAAGGTCCAAAAGGAACGACATATGATAGACAACCATCGTGAGAACCATGCCTGCAAGAGAAAAGTACGTGAAGAGTTTTGGTGTGGGGAGCCAAGTTGAAAACTATAGACTAGTAGCTTGTGAATATAACTTAATATCGTATCACATCCTGGCATCGAGGCTTGATGCCAGAATGAAAAGTGCCCATGCCATATGGGAATGATGACCCTTTCCCAGTAAAGACCTGGAAGAATAGAGAGGCGGGGAATGATGCATAGAATGCCACCTATGGCCAGTGATAGTGTAGATATGCGCAACTCCCAAGTGTTCACTTATCTAGATAGATGGATTCATTCAGGTCCCATGTCCATTACCATCATCGTTGATTCTTCAACATATATGGGTGATGATATGTTGTGCACTATTAATTTTCTCATGTTAAAATGTTGATATGCTTCTAATAGCCAATATTTTTTCCCATACAAATGAGATTTCAAACTTGGTAACATTCGCTCGGTAGGATCAACACACACATTGGCGCAATGGCCCATCATCTAATAAACAATGCACAAAGTTTAATGGCAAACTTCAAATTATTTGTTATGAATCAAGACTAAGGTCATACATGCTCCTCATGGCTACGATGGCCATGCCCCAATCCCACCATTGTCCAACGTTCCCCAAGAGTTGAGGAAGAAAATGTGTAGAGCTTCATTGTCTAATGGTTGTAATGAGAATGTTCTTAAGAAGACAAACACTTGGGTTGCAGCACCCATAGGTGAGAACTTCATCATTACGGGGAGGAGGAAATGCTACATTGAAATGAATAGAGCGGCGCCCTCAAATGATGTTGCTTGCAAAGCTAACCTTCCCCCTAAGTCCATGTTATCCTTTGACAGCCTGAATAACTATGTTTAAAAGGGAATACTAAGAATTAACCACTTTAAGATCATGATAGTGTTGCCACCTGCACTCAACTCTGACGATTCCCTTCTACGCATAAACTCAACCACATTGGCTAGTGCAAAGTGTTGTCAATTTTGAATGTGGGGAAGGGTGCCAAGCCGAGTCTCCCTAGCTTTGAATTTGGTTTTTTACAATTCCTACCACACCCCTGCCTCCTCTGATATTCTTCCAGGGAATCCTGGATGTGGGACATAGGGTGCGGGAAGCCATTGTATGGATGGCATAAAAAAATAGTGATGTAGGAGCGGAGACCTACATAGAACCTTCTGCCAACAAGTGAAAGGGTCGTTATGATGCGAGACCCACCACCCAACTCTTTTGTCTAATGTTCATTAGATTCTATCAAATTTCCTCACTTGCTAATTTAAAGTGGCCCAAAATATCACTCTTTCATTGTCATAAAATATGTGGGCTTGATGATACGAAGAAGTGCCATCCAACTATCACTAAGAGTAGCCCTTTGATTAATCTTTTCTAGGTTTAAAATGTATTCATCGTAAGATTGGTGCTCCTAAAGAATCCTTTATTAGAGATATAAATGATGCATTGTCATGTGAAAACATCATGCAGATAAGCTATGTCAAGGTTTTGTCAGGCGAGACAAGATGCGGACTGCGCATGATGCAAGTCTTCCAAAGTGAATGTGGATAATAGACTGTGGGGAGGCCATTGGAGACTATTGTGATTAACGGCCAAGGAAACAACAACATTGTGAAGTATCACACCTACAAGCAAGATGTCTAGTGAGTAGAATGCAGGCAAGGGAGTGTTGAATGTTGTGGTTTGTACGCCATTAAGACAATATCATTATGCGAGCAGAAACCTGCATGATAGCTCCCGCCAAGGTGACCTTTCTATGATGAATTTTATTGTAACCTTCTAATTGAAAGACCATTGAATATGAAAGTAAGTTTTTATTTTAATGAGAATAACACAAGTTCATTATATGCATCGATACCATTGACCAAAATCACCATGTTTATTATGATAAGATTGATTGCAGTGATGAATTCACCTTTTCACCTTATATTCTAGGAGACCTGTAATGAAATATTGCAACAGTTTAATTTCCTTTCAAATGCTCTCTCCATGATGAATTCCCTCGTAACCTTAAAATAAACCTCATCCTTTAGCATGCACACGATTTGGAATGGGATGTGGAAATTATGCATGAGAATGCTATTTACGAATGATCAAAGCTCTCATAGACAAAGAGCCCATGGTGATAAGTATGTGTGGGACACTCAAAGGTAGGTGTCATTTCCAGCGAGTGTGGGGTTCGTGCATCTGGGTGATGTGATAGCTCAGCCATTAAACAATGATGATAAGATAAAGGCAAGCTGCATGGAATGACCCGTGAAAAATTTGGACTTGGGCAAAGCTTCAAAGTGAGAGGCTCAACTCACTTACAATGATGGTGAGGGAAAAGAAACCAAATACAGAGCCCACCATGCAGGAGAAAGTTAATGGTCGAGCATTGTTCAGCAGTGGAGTGCAAGAAAAAACTCGCATGAGGCAACTCATGTTTGAGGGTACATGAGGCCTAAAGGACACTACAATAAAGGTTGATGCGGAGCCTTCCATGTAGGTAGACGTATGCAATTGGCCATTAGCTGAACAACGAAGGGATAGTGGTGTTGTGCAAAGGGAAATCTACAATTGTGGGGCTGTAGGGCTTGGAGGATGTCAGGGTGATGAATTTAAGGAAAAATAGCAAGGGCATTTCCACAAAAGAAAAATATAGCAAAATTTAGGTGTGTGAATTTGGTTTAAAGGTAATTTGATCATTTTAATGCATATGACCAACTTGGGCTCAAGAAAAGGGGCACACAAAGCAAGGAGGGAGAAAAATGACCTGTTAGGAGCAACAACAAACTGATGGGAGCAAAAAGAGGGGGTCCCTACCTTCAGTGGGGAATATGTGTGAAACATGCACAACAAATGGCGACTTGCTAGGGAAATGCTCTAGAGAATTTTGATGACAAATTGGAATCATGAACCCTAAATCTCTAGTTATGAACTTTGTTAGGATGAACAAACCAAATGCTTGACCAAAGGATCAAATCCACTAGTGAACCCAACCTTCAGTATACTAGAAATACAAGTGTGCGTAGATGTGTTCATTCCCATCCTTAAGCCATGATAGGAACCCAAGCTCCGTAAATTTAAGCTAAATAGTTTATTCTTACTCCAAAAGCATCCAGGAAATTTCCTTTCATACAGTCAAGCGTCCATAGCCCCAACGAGGTTGTTGCTATGATTCTCTCTGAACATTGCTCTATTTCCAGTTGGGAATCCATAGCCCCGATAGAGTTATTCGGATCCTCCTGGAAGTTAAATTTCTTTCTTTTAATTTTCAATGTCTTTATTTTTTCTTTCTTTTGTTTCTTTTCTTTTGATTTTTCTCTTTTCAATTATTTTCATTTCAACGCATAAGCAATGAAGCTCGCACTGAGGGTTGAGAATCATAGTGGCACTGAAGCAAAATTTAATATTTTTCACTTAACTAGACTTCAGAAAAGGACCTACAATGACCTCCATATTCTTAAGACGTGTGAGAGATATAATATTTAAGAATACATCATAATCAAATTAAGCCAATGACTCATCCTCTTTGAATCAAACATCTAGGTCATTTGACGCTAATAGAAGACCCTCACCATCCACTTTGGAGAATTGATTAAAATTTATCAAAGAAATAATTATAATTACCCCCAGGCAATATAAAATAGGTTGTTTCACACGTAAACATACCTAAATAAAAGTAGAGGGACCCCGAGCAAAGAAGTAGTAAAGCAAAAACAAACAAAAAGCAAGCAGAAAGTGAACAGAAAGAAAACACCTACAATAACCAAAGCAGTAAAGCAAAAGAAAACAACAAGGAAACTACTCTAAAGCAAACTAACCTAAGAAAAACCAACTAACCTAATGAAATCATGAAAGTGGATCTATGTACATGGAAGAGAGATATGTACATGAAACTTGTACTACTAAAAAATGAGCTATATACAAAGATATTTACAGTAAACTAGATTCAGATAAGGAAAATTGGCATTTATACCCGTTGGATTTTGTAATGCATGTACACGAAGAAGGGAAATCATTATAGTTATAAGCCATGTATATCCATCCTTATATTTAGAAAAATGAAGTTCAACATTGCAACATTCAAATTTAATAACAGATACAGGAAGAATCAACAGTTGAGGTTGTTCATTAAACCCATGGTCAATCCATAAACAAGTCTGTCTCCTCTCATTCCCATAATAAAAATGATAAATGAAGTTGTGAGTATGCATAGGAGTAAGGAAAGATAGAACCTAGATGTCACCATTTGAAGGTGGCAATGTTTGATAGTCGAGAGCGAGCACAGTATCATCAATTGTTGTGTTGGCAGCCTCGGGTGGATGCAATGGATGGTGCAACATTCCTGATCTTAGGCTGGCAATGAGACAACAAACACCTCTTCCAAGCTACCAGTGGGACCCGTGGCCTCTATCGACTGTTCTTCGAGGAGATACACTTCCTCTTGTTGATGCTCTGCAGTCTCGATGTCTACTTGACTGCTGTCCTCAAAAGGCAGCATGTTGTCCCACCTCATTTCCTTGGTGTTGATCTCAATTTGTTTATGCTTCATGTTATAAAAGAATGACATGGATGAATTTGTCTCATTGTAACTCTTAGAGTGTGTAGGAGGATAAACAATGGACATGGAGGAAAACCCCCCAGTTGTAGCCTATAATTGGCAAGGTATATCATCTTTGTGGGTAGCCTCCAAGACATCCCCGCTTTGATATTCCTTTCTTAGTAGTTCGTGTGGCTCATCTAGATGTTTACTTGTTTCCTCTTGTTCATCGTCACTGTAAATGGAAAAGGAGTCCCTTTCCCAATCTGGGATCTCTAATGTTCCACCATTTGAAGGTTTAGGTAATATATCTTCATCATTGCCATCTTCTAAAATGTACTCTTCCTCAGTATCTCTATACCTCTATGGCACAATTCAAAGTGGGAAGAAATCAACAAGGGACACTGGCCCATCAAGGGGATCAAAGTATGACATAGGATTTCCCTCTAAAAGTCCTCCATAGAGCCTATCATACATCATGTATAAATGCTCTACAAGAGAGGAAGACTCATGATGATTGATGAGAAACCCTCCCATTTGGTATGCTTCATTGTTTGGAGGTTGAAGACTATGTCTTTCTTCTTCCATTGTCCCAAAATTTTCTTGAGGGCTGCCTTTGGTTGAGTTGGCACTTGGTTCCAGGTCATGGACTTCTAGCTCAATCTTGGAAGCAACTACAGGGGAAAGTGCACTTGGTTGCTCCACTTGTTTTTTAACTTGCTTGATGGCTATTTGACATAACTCACATGCGAAATTTGAATGCACCAAATCATGGAGCCTGCATAATTTGGTAGTAGTAACACCTCCAAATCTACTTGGTTTCTCAACTCCACCCTATCCCTTGTGAGTCTTGGAACAATTTCATTATATCTTTCCACCACCAGATCTTCATCATCAGTTGAGGAGGAGGTTTGGTAGTGAACAACCTCAACTTGTAGTTGTTCCCACTCCTCTATATCTTCCTTTTCAAAGGTCTGATTTCCTTCACTTATTGAGAATGGGTCTTCGAATCCAATTTCACTTAAGCTTTCATCAATATTTTCTGCTGCCCCAAGGCTTTTAGCCTCATCCTTTTGACTTTCAACAATTGTGTTGGTTTTCCCAGCATATACTGTTGCAATTTTTTTTTATTCATCTTCTATGTATAGCCTCTCAACTGGAGACTACTTTTCTTCTTGAGTGAAGGATTTCTCCTCACCTATGGAGAAAAGGTCCTCAAATCCATTTCTAGCTGAAATTTCGTCAGGGCTCCCTACTGTCCCAAGGAATTCAGTTCCTTCCTCTTGATTCCCAATCTTTGCATAGGCACTACTATAGAATTTCTTGGTTCAGCCTCAATGTGTTGTCCTCCAAATGTTGACTGCTCTCCTACCTCAGTGGATGAATCCCCTTCATTGAGAGTTGGTTGCTCTAACTTGTCCAAACAACTCCTAGCTTGGGCAATGATGTTTGCACATAAAGGGAAAATGAATTTTGAATGAGGTGCATTATGGACCCTGCACCACCTAGACATCAACACTTCTTCTAGTTTTAGCACATACTTGTTGTTCAACGGTTCTTGGATCAACTCCTTGAAGGGCTTGGCTACCATGCTAATCAATTTATCTTCTAGGTCTAGTAGAGCTAAGGGTTGATACATTTCCCAAAAGGGGATTTCTCCTTGCAAAACCATTTCAATCCTGCCCAAGAATGTTAGACATTCTAATTTGTTGTGCCTACAAGTGCCATGGATTCTACATTTGTCTTCCAATGCAAAGTATTGCAATGGATTCCTCAATATCCTATTTAAATATTCTTGTAGTTGAGTGATGTTAACTTGTAGTTGCTGCTCCATTTCAGCTCAGCTCTTGTTTGCCTTTGAATTTATTGATTTTAAATTTCTAGCATATAATGAGATCTTTCTATCTCAGATTTTACTTGAAACTGCATTCAACTTCTAGCTTTCTAGCCTCAAGCTAAGTCAGACCCTCCTTCTAGTGCTAGTTCTGTTAATGGGTGTTTTTGCACCTCTCAACATAGGTAGAACATAAATTCTTTACCTCTCTTGAAAGACAACAATCTGCAAACAAGTTCCAGATTACTACCCCAAGGTCTCTCGGGTATCAGGTCATGACAATGCTTGGAATAGTTCAATTGGTTGATGTGATTTCCTAGTAATCACAGGGTGGCCTTTATGGTTTACAAAGCATGGGAAGTTGGATTTGCAAATAGAGTTTCAAGGTGTTGGAAATGAATGAATAGTGGCTGTTCACTCAAAACAACAAGTTGAAACTCACCTTGTTCATCAGATTTAGCTTTGTTGTGATGCTTTGAATCCTACTCTAACAAAGGACTAAAAGAAATAGCAAAAGGAGAAAGGGTTGAGATAGTTGTTCTAAATCTAATCTATGAATGAACAGTAATAATGGAGGATGAATCCCATAAAACCAAGTTTTATATGACCAAGAGAACCTACAACTACACAAAACCAGTGCAATCTTCTAAGGTCTGCTAGTTTTCAAATTGTACATTCACCTCATGAACATGCAATTGAAGTTAGTTACAACAATGTTAAATAACTCAGACTAGCTTTGCAAAGTGATTCATCATCAATAAATCACAAAAATCATGATCTTGGAAGTGCATCCAATACTGTAACAACATTCACTATTAAAGACTGTAGACACTGAAAATTGACCTAGGTCTGCAAGATCTCTTTCTCACTGCTTTCGTCCTAGCATAATTAAAATATTTAATTATGTTATTTGGTCCATTCTTCATCTATTAATTAAATAATTTTTAATTATTTAATTAATTCTGGTCTCTTTATTCTTCCTGATTATTTAAATAAATAAATTTTATTTATTTATTTAAATGTGTCGCTAATTATCTAATGTCTCCCTATAATTAAATAAACTTCTTAATTTACTTAATTATTTATGTCCACTAGTTCTTCTAGATTATTTAACTAAATAAATCTTGTTTATTTATTTAAATACGTCAATAATTTACATTTTCCTCTTCTAATTAAATAAATTCTTTAATTTATTTAATTATGGCCACATGTCACTTTCCTCATTTTAAATAAAAAATCATTACTTATTGAAAATGGTCAAAAAAAAATATTTTGGCTGAAGATGGGCATTTATTGCCTGTAGTCATTTGATTCTCCATTTTTGAATTAAAATTATTTTTAATTCAAAAGATTCCTTTTTGCATGCAAAGGTCAAATGACTTTTATTAATTTGATTCCCCTGCCTTTTTTTAGCCATCCTGTCTCAACTTTCAATCTGGTTTGTTTGTTTTCCTTTCGATCTCATCCGTCCATTCGAAATTGCCTTTTCTTATAAAATAGCAATTTTGAATTCATTTTCTCTCTCTCAAGCATTCACGTGAATTTTCGGGCTCTCATTCTGCTGTCATTTTCTCTCATACTTTGCATATTTTAGAGTCATTTTTCATAGTAAAATCCTTCAACACTTGTGTAGGACATGACATGGTCTTAGGTTGCTCACATAAATATGAGGGAAAATCGTTATTCGCAACAAGCTAGAAGGTGTAATGGAGATCAACCATGGAGATTGAAGATTTGGGGTAACTGTGTTTCATTTTATTTTTCATGTTTTCTCCTTTGCACTTTACTACTTCTTTGGAGTTTTGTATTTATTGCTTCTAATCTAATCCACCATAAAATTTCCAGAGGTACATTTGGTGAACCCGACCTCTTTCACTGCATTTTTTTCGTTTTCGTACGACTTTTTGTTTCTATTTTGTAGCTACAGGTTTCTAAACGACGCATTTGAACCATAGTGCATTGCATTCATTGTGTCACGATGCACCAGACAAAACAAATGACACATTTGAACCATCAGACTGCATTCGTTACCACAAGCGACGCATCCGACAGAGACGTGACGCATTTGACAGATATTCTGACGCATTTGACTACAAAACAACACATTCGGCTGGTAAACTCTGACATAAAATTTTGTGATGCATTTGCTCTATCGTAATGCATTTGTCTACTCACTTTCTATATTCGGATTTTCTTTCAGATTGCTGCATTTTTATTATTTCAGTTATTTCTATTTTTCTTTGCGTCCTTTGGAATATGATTTTCTAGTGGCTAATGTTTAGTTGTAGCGTGTGGCATTAGGATTCTCATGGGTCAAAGACATTTGTTGAAACTACTAATGTGTGGGTTTGCAATGCTCGTGAGTCAAAGACAATCATCCAAACTACTAACGCATGTTTTGCAGCTACGTTTGTTGAAGACCAATATTTAAAACCATTTTTCTGTGATTTTTAGTTTAGGAACACTTTCTTTTGTGCACTAAAATGAACTTTTTTTTGCAAGTGTTTGACTGTGCTTGAAAGTGGTAGGTGACTATGCTCCCACCTTGTGAAAACTTGGTGATCAAAAAGTCAGACCCACTCTATTTTTGTAACCTTTAAAGACTTAATAATCGAAGTATCCTCTCCCCTTGCGCTTTTGGGAAATCTTGGGTTTAAGAGAAACGGTTATTATTTCTAGAAATGGGTCTGCCTTAAGGGAAAAATTACTCACCTTAAGGGACGACCCAACCGATAACAGGCTAAAGCCAGGCCACTTCCAACCGGAATACAAAATGGGTGCTTGAGGAAAGTTCAAGTACCATGAGTGCAGATGTGTCACACAGACAAAGTAGTACTCCCATACACCCTGTTGAGCGTAACCTCTTCAGGATGGACTGCCACCTAATTGCTGATTAATCTCTCACCCCATGTGTGGCCACTCGAACAGATGCCCTAACTAGACACCTATTGTTTTAGAAGCCAGCCATTTTCAAAAATTGTTTGGTATAGTGTAGGATATAGTATCATGCCCGAAGACACTCACTACTGATTCCCTTGAGTAGAGATAGAAATTCTTGGGAAGTGACTACCCAAGGATTCAAAATTGGTGAGCCTGTAGAAGTGCGTGCAAAGAAGGGAGCCTGTGCCACCAATATTCTAAGCTATTCGCTCTCAAGAAGGAGAGGTGTTCAACACCAATCTAGGGTATATTGGTGGGCTATACCAAGTATACAAACCCTTGGCCTATTAGGATCGTGCTCATCTCATGTGTTTTTTCTTACACTAAACTTTGTGCTTGTCAAGTGCTTCCTGGATTGTCAAACAACATTCAACACATTCAAAAATTTGAACAAAACATTCAACCTTTCACAAATCAGATTTTCTCTCAATACATCAGAAAACTCAATTTTTACAACCTGTGACACAATTATTGAAACACATTTGTTGTCCTGAAACACATTTGAAAATCCCTGAGGCGCAATCGCTCTGTTAAACCGCATTTTCTTCCATAAACACCACATTTTATTACGTCGCGACACATCTAAATCTCATAGAATTGCATCTGCCAAACTTTGTCGCATTTGTCAATTTCAGAGCCGCATTCACTTAAACCAAAATGTATTCGAAATACTGTGACACATTCGAGGTCTTAACGACGCATATGCCTGATAGAAACAAAAACTTGATACAAAGCCGAATCTGAGTCTAAACACTGTCAGCCTATTTTCAAACACTTTTTCCAAGAGGACTTTATCAGAAACCAACTTTGAAATTGCTCAAAATCTTTATCATTCAACCATTAGTTTTTATTCTTGACCATAGGATTAATCTTTCAAATTTTAGTTGCGTGCATTAGGCTTCATAATCATAATTTCTAGCATTAGCTTGACCCTAGGTTTTCATCTTTTCATACTTTGGATTAGGTTATGTGTGGTCGATTTTGTGTGTATTAAATATGCAAAAAAAAAAGAATCAAACACACCAATAAGACATTATATCAAAAAAAAATATTAAAATAATAAAGATTGCAAACTCAGTATCTTGTTATCGATGTCGTCCTATCGTCCTCTATCTCTAATATTTTCATTGATTCTAGCTAGCTCTTAGATTTTATTCTAGGCTCAATGAACATTCCTCCTAAAGAACGAGATTGATAATGAAATGCATGTAATGCTAAGGCATGATTTCTCTAATGCTAAACATGATTGCCGAAAATGAAAGACTATTGATGATGCTATGAATAATAAAACTATAGTGCTATAGTGCTAGAATGCAATTAATCTCTAATTATTCTGATAAATACAAGCTCATGGGGCGTGGGTGATGAAGTTTCATGAAGAAATGGGTCAAACCCTGACTCGATAAGAAGGGGAAACATGGCCAAACATGGGCCGACCAGACATGACAATTAATCAACCCAGAAAACTCATCATTGCGTAAACCAATAAGAGGGGCCATCGATAACATACCATGGATCAATTCAGTTGAAACTCGAGGTCGAAGAAGCAACCACAACACAAGCACGCTCAAGCAATAAAAACCTCAAACAATCCACGCGCAAGTAACACAGGATCAATGCTCAAAGCTCGAATGAAAGCTCTCAATTGCCAAAGCAGCAAGCAAATGAATGATAAAGTTGAAAAATGATGCCCAAAAGGTTTTATGTCCATCCATTTGTGCATCTGAGCAAAGGTACCCTAGTCATTAATGAGAGACAAGACACTTCTGGAAAATCTAGAAACCCGAGCCCAAAACGGAATTTCGGAGAGTCTCAAGATACGCGGAAATCCGGATGAACAGAGATTTCGCGAAAAAGCAGAAACCGGGAATATAACGAAGTTCAGGATTTTGGTGCAGACCGGGAAAATCTGCCAGCACCGAAAAATCCCGGAGTCAAGCAGAAACCCAGTTTCAGAAAATGCAGCGACGGACAGACAGTAAACTAGAGCCCGGAAAATCCCGGACTCAGGTGAAAACCCGGATTTTTCCAAAAACTCAAATTTAACCAATTCAAGCCTCAAGGCAAGATCAAAGCTAGCAAAGCCAACATATTAAGACTTCAAAAGATAAATCCAATAAAATCGAAGGTCAAAAGACATTTGAAAAGAGGGTCCCTACTCCAAGTGGGGCGTGTGTGCAAAAACTGCACAACAAATGGCGACTCTGCTGGGGAAATGCTCCTGAGCATTTTGATGAAAAACTGGAATCAAGAGCCCAAAACTCTTGGTTTCGACTTACCTATCCTGCCACCATCCATGGTAAAACAAAGAAGACCCCTAGCCAGCCAAACTTTCCTATACCAAGGTCAAAGTGTGTGCATATGCGTTCATTACCTACCCTTAGTTGCACCAGAGACCAAATTTGGTATGAACAAGCTACGTAAAGATTCATACTCTAAAAGTAACCTGGATAGAGCCTCGCTGCCTGTGAGGCATCCATAGCCCTGACGAGGTTATCGCTGTGATTCCCCTGAACATAGCTCTACTGCCAGTCAGGCGTCCATAGCCCTGGTAGAGATATTCAGATCCTCCTGATAAGTTGAATTCAAACCTTTGATTTTCAATAGTTTCTCCTTTTTCTCTTTTCTTTTCATTCATTTAATTCAACCTGTGGACAGTGAAGTCCACACTCAGGGCTGAGAACCACAATGGCACTAGAGTAGAAAAGGATTTTTCACCTGTTCAGACCTTATAAGGGCCTTCTGCAACTTTAGGTATATTAAGAAATTAAAAGTATGAGACCCCAATATATTCCTGTTAGGCTGACTAGAAAACCCTTTGCCTCAGCATAAGGATAAGTGACATTGGGTAGAGAGTTTGTACCACGGTGTTCTGGAAAGATGATTAGAGTTTGTAAGGGAAATACCAAGAACATCTGACCTACTTTGTCACCATTGCCATACAGATGCACCCAAGATCCCAAAAAGAGAAGGAACCAAGAGCAAGAGCAACGCAAACCAAAACAAACAAACCAAAGCAAACCTACTCTAACCAAAGAAAACAAGCAAACCAAAAGGGAAACCTACTCTAACCAAACAAAACAAGCAGAGCAACCTAAACTAACTATTTACAAAGCAAGGAGCTGGAAACAGCTCTCAGGACTGGAAATAATGTTTCAAATACTGCCCATTGACAGGCAGTGGGATATCCTCTCCCGTGAGAGTCCTCAGACGGAAGGCATTATCTCCAAGTATTTCAGCAATCTGATATGGGCCAAGCCAGAATTTATCAAACTTCCCATGGTTCCCTTTCTGATCATGAGGTTTATCCCAGTATAGGAAGAGGTCAGAAATCCTGAAGGCTTTGACTTTAGCCCTCCTGTCAAACCATCTCTTGACTACCCCCTGATGTTTGGCAAAATTCTCGAGGGCATTGTCTCGTTTCTCCTCAAGGCGCAGCAGTTCTGTCAACCTAGCCTCCTTTTTGTCCCCTTCATCATAAAACTCATTTATAAACTGTAAAGTTGGGATCTTTAGTTGAATAGGGAATACTGGCTCCAGACCATACACTAAGTGGTAAGGAGATGTTCCAATAGATGACTTAAGTCTTGTACGATCTTCCCAAAGGGCAAACCGAAGCTGGGTGTGCCAGTCTTTTGGGTTCCTCTCTAACAGCTTACGAATGACAGTCAATAGGTTCTTATTAGAGGACTCCGCTAGGCCATTACCCTGGGGATAATAATTAGACGCAAACTTCACAATAATGCCATGATCAAAAGCCCAATTTGAGAATTTCAAAGATGCAAAGGCAGGACCATTATCACAGAAAACAGAAATAGGACATCCAAATCGATTAAGAATAACAGATTCTAGAAAATCAATCACCACCTTAGATGTACATTGCCTACAAGCAGAAGCCTCAGTCCATCTTGTGAAATAATCAGTAATAGTGAGAATGTACCTGTGTCTTGCAGAAGATGGTGGATTGATGGGGCCTATAAAATCCATACCCCATTGAACAAAAGGTCTTACCTCAGTGACCGGTTGGGCGGAAGCGCTACATACCTTTCTCTTGTTGCTGCAGTCTGGCAAGTGTGACAGGTCCGTACATGATGGTGAACATCTTTGAACAGTGTAGGCTAGTAATACCCTGCCCTCAAGATCTAGTTTGCTGTGACAATTGCGGAACCATGACCAGTACTGTATTTCTCATGAAATTCATTCATCACTCTTTCAGCTTCTTGTTTCCTGAGACACCTCAAATAAATGCCTTCATGATTTTTCTTATACAGAACAGCTCCTTTCAACATGAAACCATCACTCTTCAATCGTAAAGCTCTCCTCTGAACAGCATTAAGATGACCTGGAGGTCATTGATTCAGCAGATAATACACTAGGTCATCATACCAGCCATCTGGAGAAACCTCTTCAATATTATAGTTCTGAATAGATAATTCAGGGTCTATTTCTGCCATAGTCTGAGTGAGTCCCTGCCCTCTTACCAACTTCATGGGTTGGATCTCAATGTCATACTCTTGTAGCATGGTCACCCATTTAGCTCTGCACTCACCTAATTTATTTTGCATCATAAGTAACTTAACTGCAGAATTAGGGACAATTGCATACACCTTATTTTTGAGGATATAATGCCTGAATTTCTTTACTGCTCTGACCAGAGCGTACGCCTGCTTTTCCACACTTGGATATTTCAACTCGGTATCTTTTAACGGTGCACTCATAAAAGCGATAGGATGCTCATTTCCATTGTCAGACTTTTGAGTTAACATTCCAGCACATGAATGATCCGAAGCAAATGAATAGATATAAAAGGGTTTGCTGTAGTTCGGACTTACCAATACTGGAGCATCAGCAATGGCCTTTTTGATCTCCACAAATTCCTCCTTCGCTTCTGTAGTCCATTCAATCTTGGCATCTTGTTTCAACATTGCATTCAATGGCTTAACTATTTCAGCAAATCCAGTAATGAACTTTCTGACGAAGTTGATCTTACCAAAGAAAGACTTCATCTCCTTTTTGCTAGTAGGTGGCTGAATCTTCAATATAGCCTCCACTCTTTCTGGATCGATAGCAATTCCCTTTTCTGATATGACATGTCCCAATAGCTTTCCTTCTATTACTCCAAAAATACATTTTTTAGGATTCAAGGATATGCCAAATTCTCTGCACCTTTGAAACACTTTGTGCAAATCTGAGATGTGATCCCCTCTGTTCTTTGAAAACACAGTCAGGTCATCCATATAAATGATGATGCATTTTCCTATAATATCCTTGAAGGCAATATCCATAGCCCTTTGAAATGTGGCCCCTGCATTAATGAGTCCAAACGGCATCCTCCTGTAGGCAAATGTACCCCATTTAGTTGTGAAAGCAGTCTTGTGCCTGTCCTCATACTGGACCATCACTTGATTGTACCTTGAATAACCATCCAGAAAGGACATCATCTGGGATCCATTAACCACTTGAAGCACTTCATCCAAGGAGGGGACTGGGTAGTTATCTTTTTCTGAAGATCTGTTCAAATTCCTGAAATCAACATAGAGTCTGATTTCTCCATTCTTTTTTCTCACTGGAACCAGGTTAGCCACCCATGTTGAATGTCTGACAGGAAATATGATTCTGGCAGATAGTAACTTCTAAACTTCTTTCTGTATGAGTGGTTCCAACAATGCGTTTATAGGCCTCTGTCTCTGCCTAAAAGGTTTAACACCTGGCCTCAAAGGTATAGTATTTGTTATGATTGATGTATCATAAGTTTTCAAGTCTTCATAACTCCAGGCTACTACATCTGGAAAGTTGTGCAAGGCTTCAATTATCCCTTGTTTTTCTTCGAGAGTGCATACTTTGCTAATGAAAATATTCTTAGCATTATCTTCAGTTCCCATATTGTAAGTATCACACTGTCCACTGATGGATTCCTTCTTGGACTCTTGTTCTTGATCCTTGATCTTATCCATATCAAAAATTCTTTCCAACTGTACCATTCCTCTTGGAATAGTATTTGATTTCAAATTTATCACACCTTCTAAATCCAGTTCTGCTTCCTGGAGCTCTGTCTCATCAATGATTTGAGAAGCAAAAACGTCTGTATTTGTGATAAAATCTAAGATATGCTTATCATCTTCGAACACCTGGAAGTTAGTAACATTATCCGGGATGGATGGCACAGGAGTCAATTCTACAGTGAATTTTTTCAATCCTGACAGAGATAAAGGCTGCAGAGTGCTTGCTGCTTGGGCCAGAGAATCAGCTGTTTGATTCCTTCACCATGGTATCAGCTGAATGTTGAAGGCATCAAATCCTTCAATAAGGTCCCATACTCTATGCCTATAATTAGTCATTCTCCTATCATGGCATGAATACTGTTTCCTTACTTGCTTAACTACTAACTCAGAATCACCAAAGACTTGCAGAATCTTAACCTTTTTCTTAAGTTCCATGAGAAGTCCATGAATTAATGCTTCATACTTTGCTACATTGTTGGTACAGTGAAACTGAAGCCTATGGGCTGCAAAGAAATTCTTACCTTTCGGACTGATCAGTTCAAACCCTGCCCCAGCTCCATGTTTGGACTTGGATCCATCAAACCTGAGAGTCTAGCATTCAGTAGTGGTAGTCCTCTTCATCACATCTTTTGGCTTAATATTGCTGGATAGTTTTTTAGGTGACACGGACTTCCTCTCATGATACTCTCCTTGATGGTTCGGTATATCTGTTTCAACTACTGGGGTTGGATTCATGCACTTCTGTACTTGTTCTACCACTGTTTGGCATAAACAACACTCCAATTCTGAATGGGAAGCATTATGGACTCTACACCAATTAGGTAAGAGTAGTTCTTCAAAGCTTGTCTTTTTACCTAAGTGCATTTGATTTTCAACACACTGCTTGATGAATTCCTGAAAACTATCTAATAGACAGATCTGAGTATCTCCAGTTTCCCCTTCTTCCTCTACTGATTTTGTCAAAATAGTAACAGGGCTGGATCCTGTTTCTGCATCAATAAGCATCGTGTGCAGCATCAATATCTCCTCTGAGTCTGACTCCTCATATTGTGTTGACAATGCATAATTTCCCATGCCAACTTCTGATATCATAACTTCTGTTGAAGTCTTTTGGTATTTTGTGATCATATATTTCATTCTTGGCTCCCTCTCAATTCTAATCTGATTGGGCACTCCTTTCCAGGGAAGCCACATGTGAGAGTGATCAGTAGACACATAACCATTCAAAGTCTTAGTAAAATCTCTCCCTAGAATCAAACCATACGCATCAGGGATGTCGGCCACTTGAATATTGATAACCTGTTGAATCCTTGGGTCTGAAGCTACCTGCATGTGAGTCATATTTAACTCTCCCACCACATTCACTTCAGTTCTGTCCAGTTGAGTCACCTTCTTCTGAGAATCAGCAGGTGTAATCCTTAAGGCTCTACACACTCCAAATGGCATCACATTGGTTGAAGCACAAGAATCTAGTAAGCAATTATGTAAATTCTTACCGAATATATGCACAAAAATCAGAAATGGCGGAGTTTCTGTCTTCCCTTGAAACAAAGTAGGCTGAGTGTCTACTTGAGCCACCTGAGTCTTGTCCTTTTCCTTTCCTTTATCTCCAGGAGGAAAATTGGTATGACCATGGGTTTGAATTTGCGTCCTCACAGGTTGAGAACTAGAGAAATTGCTGATACCCTCACCAGAAGGTTTATCCAAAGACACTGAACGTGCATCATAAGTACCTAAAACTGCTTTCCTAATTGTAGGGAATCTTAATAACTCGAATGCTGAAAGATTTACCTTTAATTTCTTGAATTCCTCAGCAACATAGGAAGCCATTTTCTCCTCGCTCATGTCAGTTGATACTTCCCTGGGAGGTTCCTCCACTTTGTCTCGGCTTGTTTGAACAACCTTCTCCTTTTGTAGGTCAGTTTGAGCTTGTCTATCCTTCAAAAGGTACTGCCTGGATACATGTGGGAAAGATGGATTATTGCTAGCATTAGGATATGGGGGAGTACTGAAGTTGTTAGGAGGAATGGAGGTAGTGAAAGGTCCTCCAGCATGTGGGCGCCTATGAGGCATATCTCTCAGACCTTGCCTCTGGAACATCTGCACTTCTTCAACATAGGCTTCCTCCTGATCAAGGGGGCCATTATCATTCATTTTTTCTTCATTAAATAACTGAGCCACTTCATCCCCATTGCAGATCTGATCCGTTTTATCTTCCTGGGAGTCAGATTCTTCCTCTGGAATATTTTCTTCATTTGCTGGGAAGGGAGCGTGATTTAATACTAGCATGGTAGAATCATAGGGGGAAGAAGGAACCATCTCCTGTCCATTTGCATTATTCTCCACCTCATACTGGAAAATGGAAGCGGCTGTTTGGAACTCTGGACATTCTAACTCTGAATGTTGACTTGTCTTATGAAGCCTACACCACCCTGATAGAGTAGCCTCAGCTAAATATACACCACTGGGAGGCTTGTCTTGACTGACTGGCTGGTTCGTAGATTGGTTGACAGGTTGATCCAATGGGGTAGGAACTCCTCTATTGTTAGGTCCTATATTCCAAGTTCTACTTTGTCCTTGTGATTGCCTCTTATCAAATCCAGACCCAATACCTTGGCCTCTATCGAAATTCTGTCTCCTATCATTATTGTAGCTTCTCTCATTGTTGTAACCTCTATCTTGATTATATCCTCTGTCATTATGGAATCCTCTCTCATTACGCTGTCCTCTGTCAAAATTATGCCCTTGTGAAAACTCTCTATTCTGATTGGATTGCATACTCTTCTGAGCAGCCTGTAATTGGCTGTTTTGATTCCTCAAGTAGGTCACCTCTAGGTTCAGCTTCTTTATCTGCTCAGCCATTTCATCAATCCTTTCTTTATTCGGATCAACATAAGAGGGCTGGCTTGGGTTATTCTGAGGAGGGACAGGCATTGTAGCAGATCCCATAGACTGGTGCAACACTTCAGAGTTCTGCAAATAGGCAGGGAAACTATTTGGCTGTGGCTGATACATGGGTTGGTTGACCTGCTGCTGGGGAAATTCATCACAAGAGAGACTTGGCTCATGGGAAGACCAGGATGTGGCACCAAAGGTAATTGAGGTACTGGATTCATGATTGGAGTATGATTGGTAAGTGCCTGATTTACTGCTTGAACTTGACCAGGATGTGCAACTGGTCCTAAAGAAGGCAATGGTCTAGTTATATGTTGCCTCAGATCTGTGCTAAGCTTTACAACTTCTATATAAGCATCAGTTAGGGTAGCTGGAGGATTGGGTCTCCATTTCAGGAAGGTTGTTGTGAGACTATCCAGGGCTTCATAATAAACTCCCAGGGCTGTATTGACATCCAAAACATAAGGATCTTGGAGTCTGGTATACGCACGGTGAAACCTATTATTAAAACTGGATATTGGTTCATTGACCTCTCTTTTGACTCTAGTGAATTGCAAATACAATTCATTAGCACTGATAGGTATTCTGAACTTCTGTAAAAAGGCAGTCTCAAGATCATTCCAATTGAGGACTGATCCAGATGGGAGGTGATTGTACCAGTAAAAAGCTTCTTCCCCTAGTGAATAAGGAAACAACCTACAGGCAACATCTTCATGAACAATCCCTCTGTCTTTGAGACAGGTTTGGAAAATCCTTATGTGTTCTTCTGCAGTCCTGTTTGGGTCATTAACATGGAACTTTGAACAGAAGTGTTCAGGGTTTTTGGGCATTACATTGTAAGCATTGAAAGACAAAGGGGATGGATTATTAGCTAGGAAAGCCATTGGTAAAAGCGGGGGTGGTGGTTGTGGTTGGTTAACGATAGGCTGAGGTTGTTGAATGGGAACGACTTCAGGGATGGGTATGGCCTCAACCTTCGGATGTGAAGATATGGATGATGCTGGAGAAGGGATGGGTGATGATGATTCTCCCCTTTCTTGAGTACTTCTTGACCTAGTGGGGAACTGTAATTCTTGTAAATCTTCCTCTCCTGTGGTAGATCTGGTATTTCTCCTATATCTCTCTAGAGAGATGGCGTTCAAGAAACGATCTAGTGTGCTCATTCAGGCCCTCCTTCTAGCACCAATTTGTTGATGGTGTTTTCTGCACAACAACAACTCAGACAGAATACAATATTCTATCTCTCTTGAAAGGTTATTTTCAACAATAAATTACTGAAAATCACCCCAAGGTCTCTCGGGTGTCAGGTCATGACAATGCATAAACAACTCAGATAAAATGTGAAATGTTGGTAATCACAATCGGACCTTACTACAAGCAAACTGTATCTTTCAATTTATCAGGTTTTGCAATATAATGATCTCTAATCCTAAATCTAACTAGATAATAAAGAAATAGCAAAAGATAAGGGTGCAAGAATATGATGAAACCTAAACTATTCCTAGAATGAGTAATGCAAATGACAGATATTTGGAACGGACCAATCTCAATTAACCAATCCTTGATCAACCCACAATGCAATATCACAAGAATGGTGCAATCTTCTAAGGCATGTAGATTTTCAAATCATAGACATTCATCCACAATCGAACTCAAGCACATGTAAATATATGGTCCAGGTTGACTTCACCAGCTTACTACAATCAGATAGTTACTAGGAGTATAGACCAGAGATTGATACAAACATTCCAAATATGAAATCATAAACACCATTCACCAAACTAAAACTAATTTAATTCTGAACACTAAACCCTAAATCTTCAAGCAATTTGAAAGATAGAACAATAAGAACCATGCAAGATAATATAACACAAGAGATTTCACCAAGAAAACCACAATGTCTTCAATTGTATTAGATCACCAAAATGCTGCAACAATTCAACTGTTCGGTTCACAATAATTGCTTCAATAAATTAACTAATACTTCTACTACAAAAATACTCTAGCTCTTTGGTCTAACTTGTCCTTGTTATTTTCTAGCTAACCCTTACAATGAGGTAAGAATTCCCTCTTATAGCAAATCTCAAGATATGTCAGCTCAGCCAAACATTTACAAAATAAGAATAACCGCCCAAAACAAGTCAGCCTTAGGAAATCAAAATAAGACACATTAAATGCCATATATCATCAAGGTCGGCCCAAGCACAGTCCCCAATGCAGTCTGGTCCAATGCATGCCCTATGATAATAGGGAAGCACAAATCTCAAAATGGCATTAAATACCACCTCCTTTATCCTTGCTCTGGGCCAACGATCCCAGAACCCTCAAAAATATTCCATCCAGCTCGGCAACAGGTGGCAAAGGCAAGATCCTCATCCGACACTCAATAGAGCCAATCTCCTCCTTTGACTGTTTAACAGTCTTACCCCAATCCTCCTTGTGGGCTTGGTATTTATCCATTACTGCCAAGTAGGTGGCTGCATCATCAAGCTGGTGGCTGGTTATAACATTCTCAGAATCTGGGGTATAAACTTCATGCCACCATTCCCTGAGTTGCTCCAGACTTAGGTATTTAGGAGCAATCTTTCTCCTTCCATTCATGACCTCAAAGAATGCAATGCAACCTTCATACACTCCAGTAAGATCACCATCAATTGCTTTATTTCATTTCTAGATCTTCTTCATGGCCTTCTACCAAATTTGCAGAGCCTCAAACCATTCCCAGGGTACACTTAATCTGGAGGAAGGAAGGATTCCATCCGCAGCCAATTGTTCTTTACCATGCTCTATGATGACCTTGGACTTCTGTAGCAAGAGGTCAATGTCCTCCTTGTCCTAAGACAACACCTGCTCCAATAATTCCTTGGCTCGGACTGCATCTTTCCCAACTGACAGGATGTCTTTGATTGCATTATCTCCTTTCAGTTGCACATCCTTTAGCCAATCCACTGCAGTATGAGCAGAGGCTTTCATCTTTTCAATCTCAGAGATAGTTTCCTTGGGTAGGAAACTAGGAGTGGCAGAAGAAGATGGGTGAAGGGACTGCAGAGGATTCATCACCTCTTCCAAGCATTTTCTAAGTCTTTCATTTTCCTTCCTTAGCTCATGCTTTGTCTGAGCTTCTTTTCTCAATCTGCCGATGATCACAGCACTAGACCCCTCATACTCATCAATGTCCTGCTCCATGGATGCCGGCCCAAGGTTGATAGTCTGTACATTGTAGTCTTGACCAGTGATATCTTCTCTTGTCTTGTCCGTGGCAGGGGTGGCAATGTGGATAACTCGGTTATTTGCTTCATCTCTCTCTATCTTTGAGACCACCCTAGCTGCCTTCTTTTTCTTCCCTTTGCCAATTTTAGACAGCATTTCATCCCAATCCAAGGGAGTGTCCTCAACTACTACCTGTTTCTTCCTTGCAATCTCTTTTTCAAGCCAGTCCGGGGCTGTAGGTTCTACCCAAATTTCCTCTGTTGTAGCCTCTTCTTGTTGCTCTTCCGGCACCTTCTCTTCTTCCTTTTCAGTTGTTTTATCATCCTCCCTTTCAGGGAGCCGTTCACCTTGATCATCTTCTTCAAGCTCCACCTCCTTCACCGATGATGGGGTTCTAACAGGGATATCTTCCTCTTGCTCAGGCGATCTGTTTCCTTTGCCAATTTCCAGAGAATATTCATACATTACAAGAGGAGAAGTATGCCTTTCTTCTTCTTCAACTTCAAACTCAGCAGCCTCATCAAAGAGTGCCCCTTCCTTGAATGGCTCTGCCTCCCCGCTAGTTTCATGCTCCTCAGGAATTTCTGGCTCAGGTGCGCTTGGTGGAGGAGAAGCAGCCCTAGATGGCTCTACATCTGTCATCTCCGAAGAAAGGTCCTTCCTTTGCATTGGCTCCTTAGGGGATGGAGTCCTTGATATTCTCATATAGACCTTGGTCTTTTCCCCTCCTGAAATCTCCACATCCACAATAGGAGGCTCATCCTTTGAGGCAACCTGACCCTTCTTCTTTGAAGTCCTGGTTGTTCTTGTCTTCTTTGGTGGTGGAGGAGCACCCTCCTCCTTTGCTTTTTCCAACTCTTCCTCATAAGAGGACTTACTAATCTTCAAAGTCCACCATCTCCTCTTTCCTTTTGGCTTCCTTTTTGTTTCAGGCTCACCTTCCTTGGTTCCTTTGATTTTTATCTTGAAAGGAGAGCTCTTCGTAGTTTTCCCTTTGGGGTCATCTTCCCCGGATTCCTCTGAAGTGGACATGGGGTTAAGATCTCCCATCAAATTGAAGGTACAAGTCACCTTCTCACTCTCCAACTCCCATACCTTGTGCTTTAACCAAGAAGAGGTAAATTTCATAACTGGGGCCATTAGGTCTTCCAACTCTGTGACCTCATCTTCGTTCCAGTTGATATCCCCAATTGACCTGTCCTTCATAGCTTCATAGGCATGATCCTGAACCAGGTTTCCATCGTCCTCCAGTTGATCCGGGATCAACTTGACATTGTACTATCGGATTGCATCAACAGGGAGCCTGGAGTACCTCTTCTTTCTGGCCTCAACATCATCTTTGATGTTGGCCCAATAGTCCTCCAGGTCGTCCTTATGCCAGTACTCCCTGGTAGCCTTCTTCTGTGCTTCCCCAGTAATATCAAAGTTTGTTCTCTTGGAGTGGAAAGGAAAACCATATGCTGCCAACTCATCTCCTGCCGTATGTGCTGATTGAATAGAAGGGAATATTTCTGCTACTCCAATCCCAAGGGGAAAATCCCCACCAAAGCCTGTTTTATGCTTTTCCTTCTTCACAATGGCATCAAACTCACAAATCTGTCTGACAATCTCCAATAACACAATATGATTAGTAGGATACCGAGGTAACCTATATGGAGCGACCGGGCATCCATCAATTCTAAGGTAGGTGAAGGTGGGGAATTGAATGAACCAAGCCCCATAATTCTTTATCAGCCCTTTTGCTTCGTTCGACAGTCTCACATGCTCAGCATTCTGAAGCATCCAGGTGATATGCATAGTGAATGCATCATTAGCCCTGCGGTAGTCTTTATGTCCTAGGTGCAACTCTGGATAGATCTCATAGATTATGTCCTGTTCGAGTGTCCCTCGTGGATTCAGACCTCGGTATGGGTAGAATCTGGCTAGTACATACATGACATAAGAGGACATGGTGAACCTCTTGGTTTCCAGGACGTTCCTTAACTGTTTATCAATCTTAGAGCTAATAAGCCCGGCCCAGTGGTAGTTGGTTCCTTGTTCAATCTTGCTAATCACATGGACCATCCAGTTTTCTAACACTCCAGCAGTCTTCAATCCTGCCACTCTGCTCAAGAATGTAATTGCATCATACTTATCTAACCTGAATTTAACCCTATGCAATTGCTTAGGTAATTTGGAATGGTGGGATTTTGGTTTCTCTAACCATGAGTTGATCATCTGTTGAGCTTTGGCTGGCTCATTCTCATAGTATGTTTTAGCCGTGTCTATGTTCAAAGCACACACAGAAGACAGATCCGGCATGTCGAAGGCTTGGGCAATGGAGACAGGACTAAAGTTAGCCAGAACTCTCCCCTCAGTACTGACAACCCTTTGTGTATCGAAGTCGTATTGCCTGGCACACTCCAGAATCAGCTCATAACATTGAATTGCTGGAGGGAAACCTGCCACATGCACTAACCCAGATTTCATCATTCCCTGCCTTAAGCTCGACAGATCCTTTTGAGTATCCTCTGCTTAAATTCTTCATATCTCCAGGCCCCAACATTGGTGTCAGACACCTCGGCCCACACAGAAGACACCTTGCTTTCGGGGAGCTGGCTCTTGATGTCTAATCTTAGTCTTTCTGCCTCCGAGATGGATGACCCCTCCGTGTCACCCTTAGTCTTTCCTGCTGTAGCCTTGCTTGATTCGGCCTACATTCACAAAGGACATCATTAGTATTCAATTATTATACATATTCCAATCCAAAGGTTAACATAAAATCATATAAAGCAATTAAAACCCATCGCAAATTGTTAATCTTTGAAGATCCGGAGAAATAAAGCAGTCCGGGAAAACACCGTAAACCGGGAAAATCTAATTGGGGCGGAATTTCGGAGAAATCCTACCCAGACGGATTCTTGCTGCCAAAACATCATTAGTCAAATAAATCATTAATTCAGCCAAAAGATCATTAGATTGTCATGAAATTCATTCATTGGCAACAAGGAATAAGCATTCAGCATTTGTTCCATCAATCCTATCTTTGGAAAATCGAAAAAAGATAAAGCCAGACTGGGAAACCGGAAAAAATCTGGATGGAATGGATTTTCGCGGACAGTTCAAAACGTTTTGGTAATTACTCCATTCTGCGGAATTAGCCCAAACTGGGAAAATCCGAGTTCACAGGAATTCCGCGGACACCATGGAAACCCGACGGACGACGACACGCGAACCAGCGACTGAACGAATATGCAAACCTTTCCACCTGGCTGCTAATGACCCCAAAATTGACGCCAAAATACTAGACCTCAAATGCAAACAAATTCAAATCTCCAAAGCCTTAAATGACTAGTCCTCATGGTGAAATAGCGATGCCCTAATTTCAATGAATAAACTTCCCGCCATGAAAACCAGGGTTAAGCTCGGGTTTAACATTCCATCTATAAAGATCAATCTAGGGCGGTCCGAATCCTCTCAGGGCAGGGGTCAATGTTATACAAGGGAAAGATTGGAAAATCATAACGAATCCGTTATTCTGGGCCGAGCTCCAAGAAAAACCCTAACTTCGTAGATGGAAAATTACGCGCCAAGACGGCAAACAATCCGGCCGAGAACCTCTTCCAAGTGGATTCCCATCATTTAATGGATAAATACAAGCTCATGGGGCGCGGGTGATGAAGTTTCATGAAGAAACGGGTCAAACCCTGACTCGATAAGAAGGGGAAACGTGGCCAAACATGGGCCGACTAGACATGACAATTAATCAACCCAGAAAACTCATCATTGCGTAAACCAACAAGAGGGGCCATCGATAACATACCATGGATCAATTCAGTTGAAACTCGAGGTCGAAGAAGCAACCACAACACAAGCACTCTCAAGCAATAAAAACCTAAATCAACACCAAACAATCCACGCGCAAGCAACACAGGATCAATACTCAAAGCTTGAATGAAAGCTCTCAATCGCCAAAGCAGCAAGCAAATGAATGATAAAGTTGAAAAATGATGCCAAAAAGGTTTTATGTCCATCCATTTGTGCGTCTGAGCAAAGGTACCTTGGTCATTAATGAGTGACAAGACACTTCTGGAAAATCCGGAAACCCGAGCCCAAAACAGAATTTCAGAGAGTCTCAAGATACGCGGAAATCCGGATGAACAGAGATTTCGCGGAAAAGCAGAAACCAGGAATATAATGAAGTTCAGGATTTTGGTGCAGACCGGGAAAATCCGCCAGCACTGGAAAATCCCGGAGTCAAGCAGAAACCCGGTTTCGGAAAATGCAACGACGGACAGACAGTAAACTAGAGCCTGGAAAAATCCACCGGAGCCGGAAAATCCCGGACTCAGGTGAAAACCCGAATTTTGCCAAAAACTCAAATTTAACCAATTCAAGCCTCAAGGCAAGATCAAAGCTAGCAAAACCAACATATCAAGACCTCAAAAGATAAATCCAATAAAACTGAAGGTCAAAAGACATTCGAAAAGAGGGTCCCTACTCCAAGTGGGGCGTGTGTGCAAAAACTGCACAACAATCATCATGTTGATATGGATAGAAAATTTGATAAAGAATTGATAACTTTGTTTCGAAAATAGAAATCAAAGAGTAGATAACTGATAACTTTGTTTCCCCTGTACGAAAAACAAAGAGTAGATGATTGATATGATTGCTGATAAATTTTCTCTCTATGATAGAAAACAAATAGTAGATTATTGATTGAAAACATATTTGCATTCGTGACTGAAATACCAATAAGATGATGTTTTGATTGTTGATAAATTTGCATTCTTGAAAAAGAAAACAAATAGTAATTGATGATAGAGTAGATTGATATGAGATTTAGATAGATAGATTATGCATTGATATGGGTCACTTGATATGAGTTTGATGAGTACGTGTCACTTATATGGGCATAGATAGATATGAGTTAGATTGATTTAGCTTGATTGAGATTGAATCATTGATATGATGTTGATTGAGTGTCTTGTGTTACCCGAAAATAGGAGGTTTTCAAAAACCTCTAAATTAGGGAGTGTCACTCGGTAGGGTGGGATAGGATACTTGAGTTGACACCAGCTGATGTAGCATTGATAGGCGCCTGTGGACTGAGATCTTTGTTGGCCATGCCTCCGATTCAGGTCAACATGGGACTGTTGACCGCATTGGCAGAGAGGTGGCATTCAAAGCACAACACCTTTCATTTTCCAACTGGTGAGGTGACTGTGACTCTAGAAGATGTGTACAGGATATTGGGTATTCCAGTGGTTGGCGCCCTTGTGTTCTATGATCACAAGGAGCTAGGTGGGACAGATGCTTTGAGGAGATTATATGGTGATGCTTATATAACAAGGTACTGGGTGCTATGGGCTTACTTTAGAGGATATCCATCCTTGCTTGCAGTATTAGTTGCATTCATTGGAGGTCTCCTTTTTCTGGATTTTCGGTCAAAGGGACTATCAGTGGGATGGGGGAGGATCCTGGAGTAGATGCTATTACAGCCACAAAGATATGCTTGGGGGAGCTATATGTTGGCTCACCTATATCATGATTTACATCAGGTGGTATACAGGGGTGCATCCAATTTTTCGTGTGGCATGACACTACTTCAGATCTGGGCATGGGAGCATCTTGCTATGATGAGACCAGCTTGTCCTAGAGTGAGGCCACCAGGAAGACCCTACGTGTATGCATATGCTATGTTCCTTGTCCAGCCTAAGCTGGGCAAGGCAGATTACTGGAGATGATGCATGGATGATATTGATATAGTGATATGGCAGCCATACCTAGATTGTGAGCCGTGGGATACATACCACCTTGAGATGCCATTCATAGGTATTCCTTGATTTTTGATAGGCCATACTCCCTTCATTTTAGAGAGGTTCTTGGCATTGCAAGTGCAACGACAATTTAGTTTCACCCAGGGGATGCCGCAGGGGGTTGCTCACTATGCACGGAGCAGGGATGAGGTAGGATGGGGGCTGTGTATTTCATATCAGATAGCATATACAGAGTATATGGCTTTAGCGCCCAAGGCATGGGATGATAGATGAGATATTGTTGATGCTGGTATGTCCGGTGAGTACTCAGTTTATTATCATACACATCCCTTTCCACGGTTTACCTGTCCTAATGAGCTAGCACCCATTTTGGTGGTACCGCAACCAGGGGTAGGGAGACAGGAGGATGTGGCCGGTGGTGAGTAGGCAGCGGTTGGGGGAGATGATGAGGAGAGTGGAGAGGAGGAGAGCTCATATGGGGATGATGGGGATGATGGCAGAGATGAGGGGTTGGTGCCAGTGAGATCGAAGCCAGATATTTTGAGTGGTATCTAGATCATGCGGAGGCCGAGGACAGGGATTGGGCAGAGGACAGTGTTCAGAGTTGGTTCCTCGTCACAACAGGGACAAATAGATACTCTATAGGCCCAAGTGCAGACATTATAGGGACAGCAGGTGCAGTTGTAGGGCCAGTTGGTGCAGGTGCAGGGATTGGTCATACAGCTATAGGAATAGGCACATCCTCCTACCCTAGACCCATAGTTAGCCCAGTTGATTACAAAGAGAGATGTATTGAGACGGAGGGGAGTGGAGGTAGAGGGTGTTGCTCAGAGGCTTATGGGCACTGTTGAGAGTGCATAATTGCGAGAGGCTATTGCAGAGGGCTTCGAGATGGCCAGAGAGGTTGAGTATTACCGAGTCAGATACGAGGAGTTATGTCCTTCTAAGAACAAAGAGCCTTTCCCACGGTCCCATACTAGGACTAGGAGCAGGACACAGATAGCTACCCAAAGCATAGGGGTTATCGGGCCTCAACGGGATCTAGATGTAGGGACCAGTGGGAGGCCACCATCCTCGAGACCAGCTCCATCAGGGGGTTCTACCAGCTAGCCATGATTGATGTATGCAGGATTTTATGTGATGTATCTCATATTCTTTGGACCATGTACATTGATTTTTGATCATATCACATGTATCTTTTTAGACTTTTCAGTGTCATTGGACTATTGGACATTTATATGTATTTTGGATGAGTGATGATATGAAGTGGCAATGAGTTTTGATGATGTGTTGCATTTGTTATGATGATATGAGATGAATATGCATTTATTTCCTTGTTGATGTGATATGGATATTGATAGATGATCTACTGACTATCATGATTTGCAGGATGATGTGATATGATTATGATATGATGATGTGTGATATGATGTGTATTAATGATCTCATGCAGGTGGATGATGATGGTAAAAATGCAATGTGTTGAGATGATATGATATATGATTAATGATGTGGAAATGTAATGTTTATATGAAATTCTTGTGTTTTTGAATTTTTCAAATGCTAGAAATGATGATGATGTGATGGATGTTATGTTTATGAAATGTATCATGGATTTGTAATATGATATGTAATATGAATCAAATGTTGTATGAAAAATGATAAATAAAATGGTATTGAAAATGAGAAAAGATATGAATGTTAAATGATGTGACAGGATTAATAATGATGAAATGTATGCTATGAAATGTAATGAATACAAAAAAGATTGATGAGATGATAAAATGAGATGAAATGATAGAACGAAATGAAATGTAATGATATGAAATGATGAGATGAAATGAAATGATATGAAAAATGTAATGTAATGGAATGAAATGATAAAATGATAAAATTGAAATGATGTGGAACGATAAAATAAAATGAGATGATAAAATGAAATGATATGATAAAATGAAATGAGATGAAATGATATGAAGAATGTAATGTAATGATATGAAATAAAATGTAATGAAAGGAGATGATAAGATGTAAGTAAATGTAATGGTAAAATAAAATGAATTATGAAGTGACCTGAGATGATAAAATGATATGAGTTGTTGAGATGATAAATGATAAATGACAATTATATGAATAATAAGGATATGATAATGATGAGAAAATGATGTGATGAATATGAAAAATGATTAAATAATGAAATGAGATATAATGTAATGAGATGGAATGATAAAAGTGAAATGATATGAAATGAAATGGAATAAAAAAAGAAATGAAATGGAATGAAATGATAAAAGGATAAAATGGAAATGTTATGGAAAATGTAATGATAAAACGAGAAAATTGAAATGATATGGAATGGTAAAAAATGAAATGTAATGTAATAAAATGAGTTGATATGAAATGGAATGAAATGATTAAATGTAATGATGGATGGGATACTAATGAAAAATGGTTAAATGTATGAATGGATGATACGAAATGATATGAAATCAAGATGATAAAAAAAATGAGAATGTCTCATGATATGCAATGAAATGATATGAAATATGAAATGATAATGTATCATGAAGGATAAATAAATGGGAAAGGATCCAAATGATGAATGTGTAAACTATATGATATGCACAAGACCAAGATGAAATGATAATGAAATGAGGATGAAACAAATGTCGAAATGTCCTCCACATATAGTCCAAAGAGACATCACAACCGTTGATTTATCTGTTCAACTTTGTTTGAAACTCTAATGCGAATCCAGTATGCAAAATATATACATTAATCTAAATGAAATGCAACTAAATAAAACCAACTATTCATTGAGCCTTCAGGTAGATTTTGTGAATCATCATAGAGCTTTATAAAATGTTGGAAGTATGTACAAGCATCAGAGGGGAGATTAGCACCAATGATGACCTGAGTACAACTTTCATGATTTTTGATATAGCAAGTGAACACAAGCATCGAGGTATAATTAAACCAAGATGACTTGAGCATTTCTTGCATAAACAGACAAAGACTAACCACCTTCGGATGCAAATGTGGAACTGTCGTCAATGATATGCTTTGGAAATCATGTTTCACGACCTATTTGCATCAAATCTATAGTTAACCTCAAGACAACAAACAAAGAAAAATCATCCTCCTTCCTTGCCACTCTAGTTCAGTACATCATTGAGTGCGCTCCAGAGAGATGATGTCGAAAAATCAAACAACCATTGTGTTAAATGTAAAACTGATATTCCAATCATTATTCAGATTTTAGATCATCCAAATATGAGTCATGATATGGTATTTTGTTGAAAAACCATTGTGATATGGATCAATGGTTGGATAGCTATTCATGTGTTTTGATTGTTTGTTCGCATGACTGAGTTTTATATCTTTGTCGAGCTGTTTTGGTATAACCTGAAAGTTGGTTTCCCCTGAGTATGTCCATGTTTTCCCCTAGTATTGGACACAACCTACTGAAAAGGATATGTACAATGATCAAGCCATGGTAAGACGTTATCGCTCTAGGAAAATGATGGCAACTTGATGCTGGTATGACCCTAACATGATGGAAAGATGCATGAAATGAAGGCTGAGAAGTAAAATGCAAAACATGAACTAATAGATGGAGAGCTACAAATAGCATCTGTTTTCCAGATTTTCACTATTTGTTTTTGTTGCATTTTTCTGATGATTTATTTATTTATTTATTTTCTACTGAGATGCCTATTTGCCAGGTTTTCACCAGGGTAACCATTTTTTCAGGACTTTTTTTGTTGTTTTTGTATTTCTTCAGGATTTTTTCTGATGTTTTTGTATTTCTTCAGGACTTTTTCTGATGTTTTTGGATTTCCTCAAGACTTTTTCTGATGTTTTTGGATTTCTTCAGGACTTTTTCTGATGTTTTTGGATTTCTTCAAGACTTTTTCTAATGTTTTTGGATTTCTTCAAGACTTTTATGGATGATGATAACTGCTTTAGACATAATACTTTTCCAGGTGCATGTTGTTGATAGGTTCATCAAATAGGTCCCCTTCTGGCGTGGACAGCTTGTATGCTCCTAAACTGTATACAACTATGACCACATACGAACCCAGCCAATTAGGTTCAAACTTTTTTTTCTTCTCTCTGTCCTACTGATTGTGTGGGTTCTTTTTTAGAACCAAATCACCAACCTGAAAGGTACGTGGTTTGAATCTATGATTATAGTTGTGAGACATCATTTGTTGATATGCTTTCAAATGATCAGCTACTTGTTGTCTCTTTTCATCAAGAAGTTCTAGTTCTTGTAGTCGGGAAACTCTGTATTGATCATCTGTTATGGGGCCTTTCAGTGATACTCTAAGTGATAGGATCTCAACTTCTAGGGGAAAAATGGCTTCTACTCCATAGACAAGAGAAAATGGTGTTGCTCCTATTGGCATTCGGATACTAGTTCAGTAAGCCCACAATGCAGGATTGAGTTGAACGTGCCAATCTTTCCCTGCATCATTCACAGTCTTCTTCAAAATTTTCAATATTGTTTTATTTGAGGCCTTTGCTTGGCCATTCCCTTGTGGATAATAAGGTGTTGAATATCTGTGATGAATATGGAATCTCTCACAAAGTTCATCAACATCCTGATTCTTGAATGGCTGTCCATTATCTGTGATGATGGATTTGGGAATGCCATACCGACAAATGAGATAGTTAAGTATGAATGATGAGTTTTGTTTTCCGGTGACCTTAGTGAGAGGTATTTCCTCAATCCACTTGGTAAAATACTCTGTCGCTGTGATGATGAACTTGTGCCCGTTCGAGGATGAAGGATGAATCTTACCAACTAAATCCAACCCCATTGAGAGAATGGCTAGGTTGGTACGAACAATTGTAGTTCCTATTCTGGTGCATGAATGAGATTTTCGTGGATCTGACATTTAGAGCACTTTGTTACAAAAATGAATGATTCCCTCTCCATTGTAGGCCAGTAGTAACCCATTCTAATAAATTTCTTGGATAAGGTTAGTCCACTTGAATGAGTACCACAAATGCCACCATGAACTTCTTGTAAAGCTTTATCAAATTTGTCACATTCAAGACATCGAAGTAAAGTACCATCAAGACCACGGCGATAGAGAGTGTTAGCGATAAGAGTATAGCGAGAAGATTGGCGGATAAAGTTGTGTTTTTGGTTGCAGGATAAGTCAAGTGGTAATATGTCTTTTAGGTAGGTATAAATCTTTCCATTCCAAGGTGAATCAGATCCAACTAAGTGGCAAATGATTTGGCTTTCAGGGGTGTCATAGGCAGGTGAAAATGATTGTTCCACTAGAAATTCGTAGCGAGCCTGAGTTTTTGGGAGTTGTAACAATAAAGCGATTGTGGCCATAGCGTCAGCTACCTTGTTATCAAGCCTTGGAATTTGAATGAACTTGATGTCTACAAAGTATTTCTTGAAATCATCAACCATTTTTTTATATGGTAACAATTTGTCATCTTTGGTCTGATAGTCATCATTGATTTGGTTAATGACTAACTGTGAGTCACCATAGACTTGCAATTCTGTGATTCTCCATTCCAATGCTATTTTGATTCTAGTGATTAAAGCTTCATATTGGGCTATGTTATTTGTGCATGGAAACATTAGCCGATATGATCGAGGAATGGTATTTCCTTGAGGGGTGACAAAGAGTATGCTCGCCCCTGATCCATGTTGAGTAAATGAGCCATCAAAATATAATGACCAAGGTTGCTTTGATTCTGCCGTGAAAACATCAGCATCTGGAAATTCAATGTGCATGGGATGCTCTATTTGTAGGGGTGCTTCAGCCAACTAATCAATGATAAATTGTCCTTTGATTGCTTTACGATCAATATAATGGATATCAAACTCACTTAATATCATGACCCATTTTGCTAATCTTCCTGTTAATGTGGCATTGCTTAACAAATATTTGAGTGGATCAATCTTTGCAATAAGATTGATTGTATGAGTTAACATGTAGTGGCAAAACTTTTGCGAGGAAAAGACTATAGCTAAGCAAGCCTTCTTGATGAAAGTGTAGTTGAGTTCATGACCTGTTAATGTTCGACTGATATAATAGATTGCATGTTCTTTTCCTGTAGAGTCTTCTTGTGCTAACAATGCCCCCAAGGACATCTCTATGGCAGCAATGTATAAGATGAGTGGTTTGTCTGGATTCGGTGGTATCAGAACTGGTGGGTTCATTAAGTACTACTTGATTTGTTGAAAGGCTATTTCACACTTATCCTCCCATTTGAAAGGAACATTCTTATGTAGTAGATGTGTGAAAGGTAGACATTTATCTGCTAGTTATGCAATGAATCTTCATATAGATTGGAGTCGTCCCTGTAGTGATCTCAACTGACTAATATTCTTTGGTGGAGGCATTTCCATGATTGCTTGTACCTTGGCGGGATCTACTTCGATTCCTTTTGTTGAAACAATGTATCCCAAGAGCTTTCCAGAGGTGACTCTGAAAACACATTTCTTAGGGTTGAGGTAAACTTTGAACTTTTCCAACCTTGCAAATATTTTGGATAATATCTCGAGATGTCCTTCTCTTGTATATGATTTTTCCAATATTTCATCGACATAATCTTCCATGAATGTGTGCATCATGTCATGAAAATTTGTAGTCATAGCTCTTTGATATGTAGCCCCAACATTCTTTAAACCGAAAGGCATGACGTTCCAATAGTAAGTTCCCCAGGGACATGTGAAAGCTATTTTGTCCTAGTCTTCAGGTGCAATCTTGATTTGGTTATAACCAGAAAAACTATCCATTAGTGAATACATGGAATGGCTAGCCGTTAGATCAACTATAGTATCAATGCTTGGAAGAGGAAGATCATCCTTAGGACATGCCTTATTAAGATCTCTGAAATCTGTGCACACTCTAACACTTTTGTCAGCTTTGGATACAGGAACAATGTTGGAAATCCACTTTGCATAGTCGATTGATCTTATAAATCCCACATCAAGGAGTTTCTTAAGTTCTTCTTTAACTAGTAGTGCCACATGAGGATGCATCTTTCTAAGTTTTTGTTTCACAGGTTTTACTCCTAGTTTGATGGACAAGTGATGCATTATAAGATTAGGATCAAGACCTGGCATGTTTGCATAAGACCAGGAAAAGTTGACTTGATTTTCTCTAAGAACTTCCATGAACTCAGGTACTTCTTTATCTGTCATTGATGTTGCTAACTATAGAATCCTCAGTTTCTCTGTAGTTTCAAGATTAATTACTTTTGTAGGCTTAATCAAGATAGGTGATCGCTCATGATAGTGCTCTAGGAGAGTGTCAAGCATCCCATCGTCTGGTGCCTTAAAAATGTTTTCATCGTCTGATACGCTCTTTGTTTTATCTTTTGTTTGATCTAATACTGCCAGATTATGGTTTTCACCATTATATCTTTCTTTTTGATTTTTATTTTTGCAGCTAGGAAACTTGACACTCTCTTGACTAAGGATCTCATGCCGAGAATCACTAGTGGAACAATCATTTACATCATCTGTGAAAAGAAAGTTTACGATAGATTCGTCAGTTGGAAACACAGGTATATCCAAAGGTTTAGATAGATCCCAGTCAATGAGATCGAGATGTATTAGCGGTAGCGGGTCATTCGGTTGCATAAAATTGGCTATGGTTATGGTCATAATGGAGGTGTCTATAGGATCTGAGGTATGAGGTAGATCAATGATGGTACTGTCCTCACGGTAGTCTTGTTCGATTAAATCTAACTTGGTATCACTAGAATCATAGTTGCGTTGTAGTTCAGATTCCTGTGGTTGGGTCCCTGAACCTTCTTCTTTGATTAGAGTAGGTGTATACTTATGTATCACATCAACCTGTTTATCCCTCTAGAATTCATCATTATGGATGGTATCCCATTCGTATTCTCTAGAGTCTGTGTTAGAGTTATTATCGATGAAATTATGAATTGTTGTCAAGCATGCTTTTGTTGGATCAGAACTTTCTTGCAATGTGAGCACAGTATCATTCAATTGTTTGGATGTTGTTTCCTTCGAGCTAGTATCATAGCCTAGTCCTATTTTATCTTTTGCAGCAAGTCCTAGAGGATCAATAGGCTCAACTACTCCTTTTCTTTTTTCGATAGGACCATTACCCTCATAGCCCATCTTTTGCATGATTGAATATCTCTTACCATATTTATCAGTTGGTAACTTGACATTTATAACTGTATCATCTTCATCTTCATCTTTATAGAGCCATTTTAGAATTTCACTATCCTCAGGATCTTCCATTGGGAATTTCTCTTTTATAAATTTTCCATTGAACTTTGTGATTGGTTCTACTGCTGATTGTGTTGATGTTGACGCTACAGATATCTGATGGTGCACGATAGAAGATTTTCCATGTGATCGAGGAAGATTAGCCAGACAGAGAGAATATTCTCCTACTCCATTATCCTTGAACCTTAATTACTTGTCAAAGGTTTGGTTAGTTGATTGATTTGTGTATCAACTTTTGGAGAAGCGCTAATAGTCGCTTCTCGATTGTTAGGAACCAAAGTGTCTTGACTAGCTTTGATGGTAGCACAAGTTTGTCTATGAGAATTATCAGCCGATATCGTGATCTCCTGACCATCATAAAGAAATTTAAGACACTGATGATATGTAGATGGTACAACTTGCATATCGCGGATCCAAGGATGACCCAATAAGATGTTGTATGCGAGATCACAGCCTAATACTTGAAAGAAAGTATTTTTGATAACAGGTCCCACTCTGATGGGTAGCATGATTAAACCCTTGGATGTTCTTTCCTCATCATCATAGGCTTTAATGGTAATCTTTCTTCTAGGATAAATGGAATCCTCAGAAAATCCTAAAGCCTGAATTAATTTCATGGTACATATGTTCAAACCAGCACTTCCATCTATTAGAACTCATCTGACACAAAACTTGTGGACCATGACTTCTAAGTATAATGATGAATTATGGGGATGTGTCATGGAAACATCATCTTTTTCGGAGAATTAAAGGCATGTGGGTGAGGACAAATGTCCCACCATGGCTTGAAATTGATCTACATTTAGATCATTGGATATAGTTGTTTCAATGAGGGCTTTGTCTAGAATTTCTTTATGCATTGGGAAAATCTTCAGAAGTTCCAAGATAGAGATCTGGGTAGAAGTTTTTCCAACTTGATTCATTAAATCATATTGATGTGGAGGTGGTGGTATAATAGATTTTGAAGGACCCCCTTTTAGAACAACTTTCGCTTGTGCCCTTGTTGTTACGTTAACTTCTCGATAATCTGCTTTCTCTTTGACTTTTATAACATTAACCCACTCGTCATCAGTGTAGATATGATTGATTATATGCTCGTCAATATGATTCACATTCTTTCTCGAAGACTCACCCTTTTGATAGTTGGGCAAAGGATTTTGAAATGCTTGGTGGTCTTCATTTGATTGTGGGTTTCCTTCTATTGTGACAATGTCTTTGTCGATTAAATCTTGAATAGCATTCTTTAAGGCTTGAAAATTATTTGTACAATGGCCTTTACATCTATGATATTCACAATAGGCTCAAAGTTATGTTGAGGTGGTAGGGGAATAAAGTTCTTTGCCAACAAGTCTTTAAGGGCAGATTCTAGAGGTTGTCCTAATGGAGTAAAATTTCTTCTGTTGGAGAAAAATGAAGATGTTGTGGATTCATGTTTGATGTATTTCCTAAGGTGTTACTATTGTTGTTTCCATGATACCCTTGGTTGTTAGTATTACTTTTATTTGGAACAAAAGTTGGATTTTGGTTATTCCTCAGAGGAGGAGGATTGTTTTACTGATTCGTAACCGAGTTGACATTGTTGTAGTTGTTGTTGCGAGGAACACTAAGAACAATTGGCTTAGGTGAGACATGATGTGCATCTACAACACCATCATTCACCACATTCTTGTTGCGAGTCCAAAATCTAGATTTTTCATTGTGGTGATTTGAGGAGCTAGGATTGTCTTTATCAAGTTTGATTATCCCTCTCTGAACTAATGCATTTTCAATTTTAATTGCATTTTCAATCATTTTTTGAAAAGAGGGAGGACAATGAAGATTTAGATGATAACTCATCTCTTGATCCAACCTATTTATGAATGTAGTGATCTTTTCCTTTTCAGGAACATGACGTGGATATCTAGCAAACAATCTTCTCCATCTCTGAAGAAATGTGATGAATGGTTCACTAGGTTTTTGCTTAGCCTTGCATAGATCAATCACTGTGATTTGGTGTTGTATGTTATAGGAATATTGAGAGATGAACTCATTGATCAATTCCTCAAATGTTTTGACAGGCGGTGTAATTTTTGATAACCATTCCATAGATTGGCCTCCAAGACTTCATGGGAACAAACGCATTAAGTATGTATCCTCATGAGCGAATTCTAAAGTCATGTTTCGAAAGTCTCTAATATGGTCAATGGGATCCGATTTTCCATTATAATGATCAAACTTTGTAATTTCACAATGCTTAGGAAACAGAATCATGTTGAGACGTCGATCAAAAGGATATGGACAGATATCATCAAGAGTGAATGTCTTTGTTGTGGCTCCCCCTTGTAGATCTTTAATTTGTCCTTCTATTGTTTTAACATATTGAGTCAAGGCACTAAGACCAAATAAGGGTGTTTCATTAGGATTACTCTTTATGTTCTTAGTGTTAAAGTCATGAGGTAGTTTAGCTCCTTTGTTGGCCAAAAATAGGAAATATTTTTGTTTGTCTCATTCTACGATCCTTTCTACTTCTCTTAGAAATTTAGGATCTTGTTCGGCTTCTTTAAGGTGGCATTCTTCTTCTTGTTCATCCTCACTATCCTCAAAGGTTTTCCTCATATCTTTGTCCGAAGTAAATGGATTCTTTTCTCCTTCGGTCATGTTGTCTTCAAAAAGGGGATCACTATTTTCTCCTTATTCTTGAGTTGTTGATGTATGATCTTCTTGTTGAATATCTTCCTCCAGTTTATTGTATTGTGATCGTGTAAAAATAGGCATATGATTTCAAGATGTTCTCCTAAACTTAGATCATAGTTTGATGAGTGCAATCAAAGATGATATTTTAATCTGATAAGATGAAAATCTTATGATATGATCAAAACTATGTTTTCCTAATTTGTGGCTTCTGATGATGAAGGATGTTGGAATCATGTTGGGAGAATTTGAACCAAGAATTTGGAAGTTTGTGATGGAAAGTGCAATTGTAAGAATTGATCTTTGTTTTTGAAGAATGATCAATATATCAAATAGCCTATTTCAACTCACTGAAGTATTTGACTAGGATGTGTCGAATATTCAATAGAAGGTTGTGGTATATAGTTGAAATCAAGAGCCTGATTGTGATTGTGTCGTTGAGAGAGGGATCTCCTTTGAAAATAGGCTCGTGAATCTAGGGAGTCTACAACGTATTTGTCAGTAAATCCTCTGAAAAAATCTTGGTATCTATAGAGAAATTTGCGATAATGGAGCAAGACATTTCGAATCTTGTATATAAAATTCCTTCGTTGTAAGATTTTCTTGTAGCCTAGAGGTTTCTTGATCCTATTGGTAATTGAATTCTTGACAAACTTGGTATATTTCCACTCCCTAAGCATGAGAGAAAATGTTGATATGCTACTGGATCGGGAATGCTATAAACTCAGATCTGTCATAAACAATGATTCGGGAAAAATGATAGATGCGATTTTTTGTTGCCTAGATGTACTTTAGAAATAGGGATATGCGCCAGAGAAAAATTCAGATGCGCTTCAATATGTCCCAGATGCACTACTCTACATCCCATATGCACTACAAAAAATGTTTTGGATAGTGACTGAAAAGTTTTGTTTAAGTTTTGTTTTTCAGAATAGCCAGCATATGCGCTAAAAGACTCAATGTGCTAAAACAGACCCTAAAAGCATTGATTTAACCAGTGAATGCACTAGAACATACCTTATATGCACCAGAATATACCCTAGATGCACTAAAACAAGTTTTCCAAGGTAACTTTTTCAAACAGTTTATGAGCAATTTCATCTAAAATTTGACATGTTCATTTTGGATGATCTTTTATTTGAATTAGTGTGATTGAAAACACAACAAACACTCTGAAAATAGTTGTTTTCAAGTCCTATACTAAACATCAAGTGTAAGTTTCAAAAATATTTTTCAAAAAGTGTTTTCACAGGTTTTTACACATGACAGACAATTTAGATAGACTCACTCTTAGTACTCAAGTAGGTCATCATAATAATCAACAGCCCACATCTTAGAACTGCGTTGACTCACATAGCCATGTCACCCCCGAAGGGGTGCCTGTGTTTTTGTCTTTTCTAGGTGTGTACTCAGAGTGACAGAAGTGGATACCGGATCCCCTGAGCAAATGGTTCTTGGAAGTTATATGGTGAGTATCTTGGGGGTAGATTCTTCCCTCCCTTGCACTGCGATTATTATGATGTTCGAAAACTGACTTTGGCTGGATACTACACTAGGTTCGTAGTAAGGGTTACCGTTCGGTGTGGAAATAATAAACTCCTTCAGGAGACCTCCCAACCTCTAGAAAAAAGGCTTTGGGGATGGTTATCTTGCACACTACCGGAAAAAGAGGATTTCTCCTGATTTGATTTAAATTTTATAGTGGGGCAGAATAGCCCCACTTTGGCTTGAACCCACTTGAGTCATTCCTCTTGGGTGAGTACTTTTTCCCACAAGAGCAAGCCCTCTACAGGATGCAATAAAGTAGTAAAATTGCATGAATGTAAAAGGTAAGTCTAGTATTTTAGTCACCTAGTTAAGGGGAGAGCATAGACCTATTGCCACAAACACAGTAGACACTGTTCTTTTTAAAAGCCCAAATCACAATGATCTAAACTATGTTAAGATGTTGCTTCAAAAAAAGCATGAGATTCATTTTAACCACAAAATCAGTGTGTGGTGACTATCCTAGATTGCTTTATTTTAAATCCATGTCTATTCTAGGGTTGCTTCCTTTTAAAACTAGTTGTGACTATCCTAGATTGGTTCTTTTTAAGCCAAAAAAGTTGTCTGCGGAAGGCATCAGACTCAAAAACCTGTTTAGTTACAACCTGTATGTGCCAAAAGATCACCTATATGCACAACAAAAAAAAGTTAATGCGCCAAAACATATCGTAAATGCGCTACAGAAAGTCCCAAATGCACTACAAAAACTCCTAAATGCGCTAAAACAAAATGCAGCTAATTTTTTTATTTTTATTTTTCAAAAAATTTTAACAACTGAGTCGAGTATATGCGCCATTCTATCCTGTAGATGCGTCGAAATAGTTCCTAGATGCGCTGAAGTACTTGCAAAAGTGCTGAAAGAAACCAAGGATGCGCTTTAAAAACTTGCGGATGCGCTTTGGAAATCCTTGGATGCTCTAAAATGGAAAATTTTGTCGAAAATCCGAATTCCAGAACGCGAAATTGTATTAGAAAATCTGTAGATAAATGTTAAAAATGGGGCAAGGCCCCACGGTGGGCAGAAATAATGTGTGGTCGATTTTGTGAGCGTTAAATATGCAAAAACAATGAATAAAACACACCAATAAGACATTATATCAAAAATAGAATATTAAAATAATAAAGATTGCAAACTCAGTATCATGTTATCGATGTCGTCCTATCGTCCTCTATCTCCAGTATTTTCATTGATTCCAGCTGGCTCTCAGATTGTATGCTAGGCTCAATGAACAGTCCTCCTAAAGAATGAGATTGATTATGAAATGCATGTAATGCTAAGGCATGATTACTCTAATGCTAAACATGATTGCTAAAAATGAAAGACTATTGATGATGCTATGAATAATAAAACTATAGTGCTATAGTGCTAGAATGCAATTAATCTCTAATTACTTTGATGTGTGTTGTGTAACCCTTGCTTGCATTGGTTGTTCTATTTATAGATTTTTTCAAAAGCTTTTGATTGGTTGATATGATCAACGATTGTGAAAATTCCTGGCAGATCGAATGGTTGAAGATGGATAAGACTGAAGAAAAATAGAAGAAAACATAAAGCAAGATTTGTTTTCTTTTCTATAAAAGAGGTAAGATAAGATGATAAAGATGAATTGTAAGAATTATCTTTTTGTGAGATTATGGAAATATTTTGAAGAAGATAAATAATGAATTATTAAATTCAATTATTTATTTATGGGTGACACAAAGATTCTTCTTAAAATAGAATATTTACCCTAGATTTGAAGAATAATGGAAGATTTCATAATTAAATTCTGAAAAGATATGGAAGATATTCAATTAAATAAAGATATTTAATTAAACCTTTAAGAAATGGTATGTAAATGAAATTAATTAAATAAGATATTTAATTGACCAGAAGAAGAAATTGAAAATAAATATTTAAATTTAATTAAATAAAAAATACTTAATTAAATTCAAAAAGTGATAATTAATTAAAATAAATAAAATGTATTTATTTAATTAATCAAGTGGACATATGAATGTGAAATAATTAAATAAAAATCAATTTATTTAATCATGATAGAAGAATACTTTGAATGAACAATATAATTAAATTAATTAAATTTAATCATATGTAGGAGACTTTAGAGAAATTAATTAAATAATAAATATTTAATTAAATGCCAGGATTAATCAGATATGACCAATTTTATGCATCTACAGGTTAACCTCATCACAATTTGCAAAATCATTGCTTTCGAAACTAGGTTATCTTGGACTTAATCATCATTCCTTTTTTCAATCATTGTCCCTTTTGTGAGAATTTCTAACTCAACGGTCTAGTTAGGAAAACTTAGTAGTCATCTTGACCTTGTCACTTTGTCATTTTCAACAAGTCCTTTGGTAACCAAAATCGAAAACAAAGACTAAGCTTAGAGTGTTTAGGTATCCTTTTCTCCAAATTGCATTCTAGTTTATACCTTGCATACTTTATTCCCAAAAATACAAAAATATTATTCATTCTAGTCGTCATTTTGAACCTAGACTTTGCATTAGTTTCCTCTTTAGTCAACATAATCATCTTAGTCCCTATTTTGCACCTCGTCATCATCATCATCCTAGTCATAATTGCCACTTTAGCTTTTCGTCATTACGCATCTTCTTAGGAAAACATTATCATCTCGTTGCATCATCAACCTTTATCGCACAAAAAGACAAAAAACATAGACTAGTGTCATACTCGCATGGTCATTATCTTCATTTGAGAAATTTATTTTGATGGTAGAAACAAGACTTCAATGAAAGAAAAAACAAATGGCAGACTTTAGACAAGACTTTGACAACAAAACCAACATCAACACTAATTCCAATGACTGGATTTTTGACGAACCGTTTGGAAATTTGAATTCACAATCTTCCATGAACATGTCAACTTCCTTTCAAAATCCACTTTTTGAAGATTTCATACAAAGAGACCAAAATGCACAATTCTATGCTGAAAACTTAGAGGAAGCAACCCAAAATCCCGAAGTCACTTCATTTGTGGAAGACTTGGTCTTGAACGATCCTGAACGATACCTCGCTATGCTCTTAGACCAAGGCACAAGATTAGAAAAAGGCTTTGACATTAATACCATACGACCTGTCTCTCCTAATAATACAACACAAAACACAACATCCCAACATGACAAGAACAATACCTTGACCAATAACATTTTTGTTACTACGCAAGTTGTCACTACCACTATTAATGTGACATCTAGCGGCACCATAAATCAAAACACCTCCTCTTCAACCAACACGACATATATAGGAGGAACATCTACTATGACTGTGCCTACAATGTCCACATCATCTTCACAAACAATAGGAGCTACCTTTTCACAATCCATGCCTACAATGTCCACATCATCTTCACAAATAATAGGAGCCACCTTTGTGTCCACATCAGTAGGCACCACCTTCTTAAATCCTATGTTTGACTCTTTATCTATGACAATGGGGGCATCTTCATCACATCCTTACGGTGGAACCCCATTTAATCCCTTTGGATGAAACTCACAACGCGTTTTCATTCAAGGCCCTCAACAAAACAATAACACATCATCACAAATGAATATCCCACATGGACAAGGGCACAATACACATATACCACATGGGCACTTTCAAGGACCGAACACTACCATGCCACATGGACAATTCTTTCAACATGCACAAGGCACTCAAATGACGCAACAAATGCATACCTTTGGACATCAAACAAATCAAGGAACTTAAATATAGACAAACATGGCAGGGTTACATATTCCCACATACTCATCCCAGAGTCATACTCAACAACAAATTCCCACTCACAACTGGCAATATCAGCAAACATCTAATCAAAACACACCATACTTTCAAACAACCAATGATCCCATTGTACACACCTTCTTGGAAAAAGTGGATGATCTTCAAAAGAAAATAGAAATTATGAGAACCTCTGACAAGAAGATGCAAATTCCATACGACTTATGTTCATATCCTTTTGATACAACTTTTTACATGCCACCATTTCCACATGGCTATGTGGCTCCAAACTTCAACAAATACAAGGGTAAAACAAATCCACTTGACCACATCAGAGAGTTCCTAACAAGTTGTGTGGATATTTCTCGTGAGCACACATATCTAATGCAATTGTTTCCTAAAAGCCGCATAGGTTGGCCCTAGAATGGTTCTATACACTGCAACCTGGAATACAGTCATGGAAAAAACTTGCTGAAAAATTCATGAAAAATTACACATACAACATTGACACAGACACCTCCATTACCAACTTATGCTAGCTCACACAAGAAGATTCAGGTGAAACCTTTTTACCATTCTTTCAAAAATGGAGGGGCCTAGCGAGTCACTGTCATATAGACATACATGAAAAGGAAAAAGTTGCCATGTTTGTAAAAATGTTATTAGGCCCACTAAAAAATGGCTTGCGTGTTCATTGTTGCACAAATTTTGCAGACCTAGTTGAACGGGGTGTCCAAGTGGAGCAAGCCCTCATAGCTGAAGGAAGACTAAAATATGGTCCCAAAAACACAAACACAAACCCTCCTCCTACTGACAAAAATAAACTCTGGGTTAAGAACAAACATGTCACCAACGATGGTGTAGTTGATGCTAAGGCTATCAACACTATGGGTCCTATGATTACCCTAAAAGGGACACAACCAAAAAACACACAGATGATGATGCAAACCTATGCAACTAATGCTATCCAGAAAAATCAGAATAACCAAGGCAATCAAAACAATCAAAATCAAAGGCAGCCTAGACAACCAAGACAATTCCCTAGTGGCCGCACATACACCCCCTTGGGTGATCCTATTGAACAAGTTCTCAATAAATTCCTTTAGAATGGCGTCATCACACTTGAGGACCCCAAACCATACGACCCTGGATAGTTTAAACCATCTTGGTGGGATGATAACGCATTTTGTGACTATCACCGAACAAAAGGACACAAAACCTCTTCCTATAAACAGTTGAAAAACTTGGTACAAGACCTTATTGGAAAGCATATCATTAAAGTTGGTGGACCACAATTTGCTTCTAATGCGGATCACACAATACACAAAAACCCACTACAGGATCATGGTTTTGGAAACCCTTGTACGTCAAATATGAATAACAATAGTCAAGCCAACCATGTTCGTATTGGATATGACTATTCCAGAGGACCTATCATACATCACATTAGAACAACTGATGAACATGTCTGCATAGTCACCATTAGAAAAGCCCCTTAACGCAATGTCACCACCCATGGCAGAAAGGTCACCATAGCCGACCCTCCTCCCCCTAGACAACCAAAGGTAACAATATTTGACTCATCCACTTCATAGTCGCAATCGCGTCCACAAAAAAAGTAGTCCCAACCTAAAGGAAACTTTAATCTTATTGATCAGCTTGGAAAAACACCAGCACAAATCTCTATCCTTGAGTTGTTACACATCTCGCCTACCCATAAGGCCATTTTGAATAAAAAATTGCAAGAATCCTCTGTTCCCCAAGATATTGATGTCAACCAATTCAAAGCCATGGTAGGATATCTCATGACTCCCCACCATATCACCTTTTCTGACCAAGACTATTCATCATCCAAATCCAACCATAATGATCCCCTTCATATTAAAGTTCTTGTTCATAAACATAAGGTCAGACGAGTCTTAGTAGATGGCGGAGTGGGACTGAATATATGTTCCTTAAAATTGGTCAAGGCACTAGGCTTTTCTGATGCTTGTGTAGACGCCACAAGAAGCATTATTATCAAGGCATATGATGATGAAGAACGGGGTGTAATTACACTCCCAATTCAGATTGGGCCAGTCATTGTCGACACCACTTGTCAAGTTCTAGATTTGGACCTCCCATACAACATTTTACTCGGTTGACCTTGGATCCATGCATTGAAAGTCATCCCCTCCACATATCACCAATTTTTGAAGTTTCAATTTGAGGGCACTGAGATTACTATATATGGAGACCTTGATCCATTCCAATATTGTACCAACTTACATGGTGTATCGGAATGCCAAGTGCATATCAATAGGGAAGCTCCGACGTCCTTGTCTTCCAAATTCATTGACCCCTTAGCACTCGTGAAGTCTTCCACTTCTTCATCCATCGCATCCACTTCTACTTCTTTGACCACCATGACCGCTTACATAACACCTACCACTTCATTTATCACCCCAAGCATCGACCCAAACTTCCAAATTCAGAACCAAGGATGTGGAGAATACAAGCTAAATATGGCCTATTGCATAACCAAGATGCCCAAGTCTCCCCGGGTCTATGGAAAACCTTGCTTTAGAATACAGGAAAAAGAAATCTTCAGAGTTCCTCCAAATACAGTTTTCATTAAGTGGGGTGAAATGAGTCAAGAGGAAATAGATGATATACTATCCTGGATTTATAAAGAACCACAAGATTTGACTCCCTTGCCAGTAGCAATATATGGAAAAGGATACAACATGATAAAAGCAAAAGGCTATGATGGAAAAAGTGGTCTTGGAAAGGATAAGAATGGAAGGAATGAGCCATTATCAGTTTCAGAAAGACTAAAATATCTTGGGTTAGGGTTAGGTCCATGAGAATCTGGTAATCCAAGTACTAGTGTGCTTCCATGTGAGTTAGCGTATGCTTCAGACTGTGTTGAGACAACTGAGGACACATCTAAAACTGACTCTCACGAATGGGAATTTGACTCCCAGTGATCCTTAAGTGACTGTTTCCTTGAAAAATTATTCCTTGAACCTGGTGAGCCTACATTTGAAGAACGATTTTGGAAAATGTTTGAGATCAATACAACACCAAATGATGCCAAGTCCAGATCACATCCTATTCCCATTCATCCTAGCCTTGACGCACCTATCTGTCACCCCAAATAGATGACCATCATGTAGAATCACTTGAACCATTACTTGCCACTATTGACCCTGAACCTGATGCTAGTCCCTTTGTCCCTTACTTTGCTAGTGAGTATGAAACAAGTGAAGGAGAATACTGGATATAATCTGACATAGAACTAGATGATGACAACTTCATTTTCAATGTCTCGGTGTCCATTTACATGCTCTCCACATCATCTCCTCAATTTTCAAATGTTGATGATGGAATATCCTTAGTTTACCTGACCTAATTGATTGGAACCAACAAGGCCCACCAGTAATGGACACTTTTCAAAATGATGAGGCTCTAGCAAAATTTCTAGGGCCACGTGAGGGCATTCCAAATGGGGATCACAAAGCTAGATTTACCATTGACTTGGATTGTGCTGCTTATTTTGGGGAGACTGCACCATCCTCTAGTCTCAAAATTAAAAGGAAAAATAAAACAAAAAATGATACGTCTTTAGGTGAAAACCGAAAGGCACCTTCTAATGACAAAATAGTTAAAATAAAGGATGTACCCGAGGTGAAAACCTCCTTGAGGCACCCAAGGGTGGAGGATTGGAATTTCTCCCCATCGACAGAGAAAAATCAGCAATGCTTGTCGAGGATACCATATCCGTTAATATAGCTACTGTGGAGGACCCCAAAATGGTTCTCTTTGCAACATCATTGATAGAAGTTGAACAACCAGAATTTCAAAAGTTTTTCTCAGAACACAAGATAAACTTTGCATGGTCTTATGCTGACATGTCGGGATTAGATCCTGAGTTAGTATTACATCACTTTCCATTATTGCCAGATGCTAAGCCAGTAAAACAAAAGTTGAGAAAAATGCACCAGCAAGTTGCATTGGTGGTTAAAGCTGAACTCAAAAAATTGTTGGATGTAGGTTTTATAAGGTCAATTGACTATACAGAATGGATATCCAACATCATCCCTGTCACCAAGTATACGGGATAGATTCACGTATGCAAAGACTTCCAAGACCTCAATAAAGCAATTCCTAAAGATGATTTTCCTTTTCCAAACATTGACATCATTGTGGACCTTACAGCTGGATAAGAGATGTTATCCCTTCTGGATGGTTTCTTTGGTTATAATCAAATCCGTATTGCCCCTGAAGACCAACACAAAACTGCTTTTACATGCCCTTGGGGTACATACTATTGGACTGTAATGTCGTTTGGTCTTAAAAATGTAGGTGCTACATATCAAAGGGCAATGGCAACAATATTCCACGACATGATACATACATTAATGGAGGACTATGTGGATGATCTTTTGGAAAATTCATTGACAAGAAAAGACCATATTTCAGTATTAGACAAAGTTTTCAGGAGGCTGGAAGAATATAAAGTCTGGTTGAACCCGAAAAAGTGTGTTTTTGGTGTAACATCAGGCAAGTTATTGGGATACATAGTCTCTCGTAGAGGCATTGAAGTTGATCCCGCTAAAGTCAGAGCTATATTGGATATGCCTCCTCCTAAGGGAATTAGTGACCTAAGAACACTACAAGATAGGCTTCAATCTATCAGACGGTTCATTGCTCAACTTGCAGACAGGTGCCAACCATTCCAGTATCTCCTACACAAAGGGATCTCCTTTGTGTGGATAGATAAATTCCAAGAGGCATTTGACTAGATCAAACAGTACTTATTGTCACCCCCATTTCTCATGCCTCCTATCCAAGGAAAACCATTAATTTTGTACATCTTTGCAACTACTTTGGCACTGGGGGCATTACTAGCACATAATGATTATGAATAAAAAGAAAGAGCCATATATTATATCAGTAGAACACTGGTGGGGTATGTGCTAAATTACAGACCCATTGAACATGCTTGCTTGGTAGTTGTATTCGCAGCCCAAAAATTAAGGTATTACATGTTAAACCATAAGACATACTTGGTAGCCAAGATTGGTCCCTTGGAGTACCTCTTGAGTCGAGCAACATTGACAGGACGTTTAGCAAAATGGGTCACGATCCTTAGTGAATATGATATTCAATATGCCAAGAGAAAATCCATCAAAGGACAAGTAATAGCAGACCAGCTCACAGATGCACCAATATCAGATAATCATCCTCTTGCAACAGATTTTCTAAATGAGTCTGTATTTCATGTGGAATCCCAATAGCCTTGGCAATTATACTTTGATGGATCTCATACTAATCATGGATCAGGAGCTGGAATATTATTCATTACTCCACAAGGAGACTCCATCCCAAGGTCATTTTGCATTGCATTTTCATGCACTAATAACATGGCAGAGTATGAAGCACTAATTACAGGACTCTGAATGGCTATCAAGTGGAAAATCAGGAATCTACAGGTCCTCGACGATTCTCAGTTAATTATAAACCAAGTCAATAATGAATATGAAACCAAAGATGAGAAGCTAATGCCTTATAAATGGATGGTTGATAGTTTTCTAACATATTTTCATAGGCTATCCTTTGAATTGATTCCAAGAACATAGAACAAGGCTGCTGACGCTATGGTAACAATTGGATATTTGCTTGATATTCCCACAATTTGAGTTTTTGGTTGAGTAGTTATTGGTTCCTTCTTATGATGTCCCCGAATCAGAAATGGTCTGTGAGCTTGTTGGTTCTAGTTCCCCCTAGTATAAGGAAATTTTTTACTACCTTCATTCACAGATCCTTCCTCAAAACCTTTCCAATAACCAAAGAAAGTCCTTTATCCGCAAAGTTGCATGTTATACCATCATCAACGACACCCTTTACCGTTGTAGCTTCGACAATACCCTTCTTCGTTGTCTCAACACTAATGAAGAAAAAGAGACCTTACAAGAAGTACATGAGGGTATATGTGGGTCCCATTCAAGTGGCCTGACCTTAGCTAAAAATATTATGATACTTGGGTACTATTGGCTGACACTAGAGAAGGATGCACTGGAATTTGTAAGAACATGTCACCAATTTCAGATTCATAGTGATTTGATTCACGCTCCAACACAAGAGTTGAGGCCAATCACTTCTCCTTGGCCTTTCACACAATGGGGACTTGATCTCGTGGGAAATATTCACCCTACATCCTCCAATGGACACAAATTCATTATCATCGCCACTAAGTATTTTACTAAGTGGATTGAAGCCATTCCACTCACTTACATTACCGGAAAACAAATCTCCAAATTCATCCTCAATTATATCATTTGTCGGTACAGAATTCCACAATCCATCATCACGGATAATGGTCATCCCTTCAAAAACCATGAGGTCCGTGAATTATGTCAACGCTTCCATATTAGCCACCAATTTTCCATGCCATATTACCCACAGGGAAATGGTCAAGCTGAGGCATCTAATAAAACCATTATCAAACTTCTTAAAAAGACTATCAATGACGTTGGCCATGACTAGCACATCCAACTCAACCCAGCTTTGTGGGCATACTGTATGAGCATCCGTACCCCCACCAGTGCCACTCCCTTTTCCCTTGTCTTTGGAGCCAAAGCCATCTTGCCCATAGAGGTTGAAATTCCATCTTTGCAAGTCTCCATGAAAGGCCTCATCATTGATGAAGAATATAGATAGTCATGACTGCATGAGTTAGAAATGCTAGATGAACAAAGACACAATGCATTGAATCATTTACAAGCATACCAAAATTTCCTTTGCAAAAGTTATAACAAAAAGGTGATGACTAGGAAGTTTGACATTGGCGACCTAGTTCTCATGCAGAATCCCAAGAATCAATCAGATAGGGAGACGCCAAGAAAATTTGAGCCCAATTGGTTGGGCCCTTACATCATCGTAGCATCATTTGGTTCTAGAGCATATCAGTTAGCTACTCCTGAAGGTGAACAATTGACGGAGCCAATCAATAGTTTACATTTGGGAAAATTATATGCATAGCATTAGAAAGCCTACCTGAAAACTAGTTAAAAAATACAAAAAAAAATAAAAATAGAAAAATAGAAAAAATCATCACCTTGATGAAAACCTGGCAAACAGGCATCCTGGTGGCACCAAAAAAAAATGATGAATAAAATGACAAAAATAAAGAGAAATAATTCATCCAATAGTGAAAACCTGGTAAACAGGCGCTTTGGATAAGTACCATGGTGAAAACCTGGCAAACAGGCACCATGTGTAGTCAGTCATTGATGTGCCATCTACTGTCACTCTATCTACCTTTGTCCCTAATAAACATACTCTTTTCCAACATTCACTATAACACTTCACCCTGAAATCATGACATTTCCATCCATGGCTGACAATGGTTGAAATCAAGTCTTGTATATTGTCCATTGTCCATGCTAGTTATGCCTTTCCTTTACATTCCATTTTTCCTGGCTCATTCTCAACTTGACTAGGGGGAAAATTTTATCATGAGACTGCAGTGGGTACCACACATGATCCTAAAAATCAAAAAATGTCCTAAAAAAGACCTAAAATTTGAAAATGCCCTGAAAAGAAGACCTAAAAATCAAAAAATGTCTTGAAAAAAGACCTAAAAATCAAAAAATGTCCTAAAAAAAGACCTAAAAATAAAAAAAGGTCCTTAAAAAAGACCTAAAAGTTGACAAACTTCCTAAAGAAAACACAAAAATTCCATAAAATGGAGTCATGTCAGTCAACATATTCAAGTCAATTCAAGTCTTGATTAGTCTTTGTCATTGTCAAACTACGTTGTCTCTGTGCACTTGCTATGTAGGCAAGGCTCATCTTCGAGCCCCCGAGACATTAGTTCAGTCCTATTAGGTTTGTCAAAATAAATCATGACTCAATCTTTGGTCGACAAGACAAAGTCATTGGTCGTTTCGAACTACGAGGTCTTTGAGTGTATGACGTAGGCAAGGCCATCTGTTGATGAGCCCCCGAGGCCACACTAGGTCAGTCTATTAGGGTTTATTGCACAATTTTCTCACACACATGAAATGGTCTTTAAATTTATCATGATCTTTGTCCAAGCGAACTTCGACAATCTGCCAATTGAGCACAACAAACATCTTGGCATATCAAAATTGGTAAAACTCGGTCAAACTTAGTCAAATCGGTCAAATTTTGCTTACTCTTCAGATGTGTCCTAAAGGGCAGCCCTGTCACTTATTATTTTCCTAGGATGTGTCCTCCTAGGCATCATCACACTCATCTGGCATTTTGAGGACTCTCACAACATTTGAGGTATGTTCCTCTTAACATCGACTTTATTCAGGATGTGTCCTTCCTGAATCCGACATCCTGACATCAACATCATTTGGGATGCATCCTTCTCGAATCTTGACATCAAATTGACATTTTGGCATCGATGTTATTTAGGATGTGTCCTTCCTGAATTTGACGTCATTACATCAGCATTGTTCAGGATGTGTCCTTCCTGAACTTGACATCAATTCGGCATCTTGACATCGACCTCGTTCGGGATGTGTCCTTCCCGAATCTGGTATCCCTCTAGCATCAACATCATTCAGAATGTGTCCTTTCTAAATCCAACATCTCGACATCATTTAGGATGTGTCCTTCCTAAACTTGACACCAATTTGGAATCTTCATATCGTCAACCCTGGCACTTTGACACCAAGACATTCAACATTTTTGACAAACTTGACATCTTGGCATCCAGACAATTGGCATTTAATTTTATGATGTTTTTTTGTCTTTTGGAAATCATGAGGCTAGTTCCTTTAGGATGTCCTAACAGCAGGATTTAGAGGAGCAATGAAGTTTCATGATTTGTCTTTCTTGTCTTTACTGTTTGTGGTTAATTATGACAAAGCAATTGGGGAAAATATGCTTTTAGTATGAGTCATGATCATCCTTGTCTATGACTCTTTATGTCAAGTGATGGTATGACCTTGCACACCACGATTTACATCATATCATGGTGTTTGTTGGCCATCATGATAATCCTCCCAATGATGATTAAGAGCAACAATTGGTAGTCCTATGGAAATGTGTTGAAGGATTTTTCATCTAACTAACATCCATCTCCTTCTCTCTGGTTGCCTCATATTTTTTTTGTCTCTTGATAATATCCTGTGACATACAAAAATTCATTTGCATACATAATCATATAGACATTGCACTACACTAGACATTTGCATTAGATTAGATCCAAATCATAAAATAGCTTAATTACATACATAGGTTTTCATAGCACATCATGGCATATCATCATGCAAATCACATGTCATATAATCCATATACAATATTTTCATCCATTAGTGCATCCATAATCAGGGGCAGGAAATGAGAACAAATAAAAAACATAAATATTATCATCATCATATCATCCATGGCATCATCATAGCATATAATCATAAATAAGACATAGCATTTCATCATAAGTGCATCCATGGCATAGACATACATATAACATCGTCATAGGAATCATAAAATGCATCAAATAAACATCACATAGGTATTATAGCTGCATAATCACATGTCATCTAAATCATCATCATCATCACATAACACATTATAACATAAAACAAATACGCTGAATCAAAATTGCATCGCATATATATATAATCTCAAAAATATTAGTGTCATAGGATAAAGTCAAAGAGATATCCCAAAAATGGAGCTCACAGGCTCAATAGTCAATAATGTCATAATGCATGAAAAGTCAGTATCTCAGGAGGTACTCTCCTCATCTCCTCGAGGAGAAGATCTGGTGGATCGGTGCTCTATCAAGGGAACTGAGGCCATCATGGTCACTGTCACCTGTCCCTGTGTGGCTGGGGCATCTATCACTGTAACCTCTTTCAGGGTTGTCTAAGCAGTATCTGTAACCTAAGCTACTGAGGTATCTGTCACTGGTGGCTGCCTCTGTAATGACCTCTGCCCTAAACCGGTGGACCCATGACTGTGGCTTGAATGATGACTCGAGGAATTCCTGTGTGAGTGGTGGGACCTATTCCTTGATGTGTTCCCTAAGGAGGTAGACCCTCTTGGACTAGTGTGGCTCCTGCTGCTGCTCCCACTCCCTAATCTGTGGCTGCTTCCTGTCCTCATTGGTGAGTACTCCATGTGTCCATTTTTCCATTGTCCACCCATTCCATTCCTCCCCCATCATCTCCTTCATATTCCATTCCTTTCCATCATCTCCTTCCTTCATTCATTCTCCTCCATCCATCATCCCCTCCCTCTCCTCCATCACTCTCTCCTCTCCTCCAATCTCCACCTCTACCTCCTCCACCTCCTCTCTCCTCCATCACCCTCTCCTCTCCTCCAATCTCCACCTCTCCATGCTCCACCTCCCCATCTCTCTCCTCCAATCTCTTCCTCTGCATTACCTCAGGGTCCAATCTAACCACTCGCTACCTCACCCACCTCTAGTGTCTCCCTCCATCCCCTCCTCTCCTTCGTCTCCCATCGACTCCCCTGTCATCACCATCATCCCCATCTCTCCCTCTGCCCCTGCCTCCAACCCTATTCCCATCTCTCCCTCGGCCTCTACCTCTCCCTCTGTCACCAACTCCACCCCCTCATCTAGCTCGCGACACATGTGGAATAATGGATCTCCGATCCACTAGCATAGGTCCATCTAGATTTGTGAGGGGAATGGGCCTATGTGTTTGCCACCATAAATCAAAATCTGTAGTGGTCCTCAGATCTATAGCACCTCCTCTCCATCCCCACTGCTGCACCACCAGTCCATCTATCTACTGAGTAGCAAAGGCCACAGATATGGGCGGTCCCCATGTTGACTCTCAAGACGACCTCACATACCCAGTTGTCTCAAGCGGAATACCCTACTGCTCACCAAACTATTTGAGAACACGTTGTGGCAAGTACATCTCCACAATCAACTGCGTCTGCACTATTCGGCCAATCAGATATTGATACTGTTGGCAGAAATTGAGATGATCTACCTCACCCTCCCATTGCCTGCAATCCCTATATGGTCTCCAGATAAATGCAATCATGGTGTTAATCCTATGTCTCCACCAACCTATCTCACCATAGTGGCTCTGTTGTAGCGCATCGACATAGTAATAGACATACAACATCCCATCTGCCAACTATGGCCTATCAATTAGTGGGCAGAAAATGGAAACATGCTCCCATGCCCAAATCATTAGAAGGGTCATCCCACAAGAAATGCTTTGTGCCCTCCTATATGCAACCTCATGTAGTTGATGATATAGCATACCTAATAAACAAGGTCCCCAAGCATAAACCATCCGGTCTCATCTCATGCAAACAAGTACATCCCCCTTGCCAATCGGAAACCCGTGCCCCCGACGATCTGAAATAACCACACCGGCAATCAATGTCGCCAATAAAGCATCAAATCGTCTGTAGTGCTCTGCCATAAACTCCCATCGGATCTCATATCCCTCAATACCTAATCGGCACCCTGATCGCGATAGTAGGTAATAAACGTCTGATGTCCATGTCATGGGTCATAAACAATCCTCTCCCCCCAGATCAGTAGGCGTAGAATCCGATAAACATCCTCAAGGGTAACTGTAGCCTCCCCGATTGGTAGGTGGAAAGAGCAGGTCTCTGAATGCCACCTCTCACATAACGCTATAAGGAGTCCCCTATTTTCCCATACAACGGGAATATAGGTGACATAGTAGAGACCCAGTCGCATCAAACACTGTTGCTCTCTCTTTGTCAAGCTATCTCTAAATGCATAGGTCGATGGTCTACTCTTTCGTGTGTAAATAGGTGCTAATTGTCTCTGCACGTACCAACACACGCATCAACATCTTTTTGAAGCTTGTCATTATCACTTAATCTAAGTCAAGGAAAGTTAAAAGTTGAAAAAACATTTAATTAACATCTGTCAAAGACAAAAAAAAATGCATCACAATGGCTTCAATTGTGTCATAATTAGCCGATTGCATCATTTCGTACAACGTTTGCGTCACTATACAACGATTGCGTCATTTTGCTCTACGATTGCGTCTCACAATTATGCTTGTGTTGTGATTTTGCACACATGTGTCATCAGATTCAAATGCGTTGCTCATACCAGCAAATGCATCTCGATATTTTGAATGCGGCTTTCCAACTGTCAAATGTGGCTTAAAATGGCGATTGCGACATAACTTCATGCAAATGCGGTGCGACTTTTGACCATTTGTTAATGGACTTTTGCGTTTGCATCATGACGCATTGAATGCGTCAAACGCGAAGTCGATTGCGGCTTATGTGAACACAAATGCATCGCGATGCATTTGTTCCTAGTCCTACAAACCATAAAAAAGCACAAAAAATGATAAATTGACAAAGCAAGCTAAGGGTACATACCGCTGGCTCCGTGCCCTCTGGTCACCTGTAGGTCCTAACAATGTATCGGTGGTGCTCTATGATTGGGATCATCATCTTTTCTGCTGCTATCCTCACTCTAGGCTCTCTGAAATTACTATCACAAATTTGAAAATGAAATGAGTTTTACCTCTAATTTCAACTATTTATAAGGTAAAAGTGGGGTTTTTCACAATTGTTATTACTGGGGGCTCGTTTCCTTTGATTGCTCTTTTGGGTACCTTAAGCACGTCCAAAACTCCGAACCGTCTTGCCATTACTTTTCTGGTGTTTAAATTAGCTTGTTGAGACACTTTCCAAATTTTTCTGTTGCTAAGCCAAAATTTGAAAAATTTCCTGAGGGGGCATTGATACGCTGTACCTTCATTGGGGCATGACTTTGACTGATTTTTATTTTTCACAATGTGACAGGATGCATTATGACAAAGAGGGGAAAAATGTAGACACTGAAAATTGACCTAGGCCTACAAGCTCTATTTCTCGCCGCTTTCGTCCTAGCATAATTAAAATATTTAATTATGTTATTCGGTCCATTCTTCATCTATTAATTAAATAGTTTTTAATTATTTAATTAATTCTAGTCTCTTTATTCTTCCTGATTATTTAAATAAATAAATTGTATTTATTTATTTAAATGTGTCACTAATTATCTAATGTCTCCCTATAATTAAATAAACTTCTTAATTTATTTAATTATTTATGACCACTAGTTCTTCTAGATTATTTAAATAAATAAATCTTGTTTATTTATTTAAATACATCAATAATTTACATTTTCCTCTTCTAATTAAATAAATTATTTAATTTATTTAATTATGGCCACATGTCACTTTCCTCATTTTAAATAAAAAATCATTACTTATTTAAAATGGTCAAAATTTCTTATTTTGGCTAAAGATGGGCATTTATTGCCTGCTATCATTTGATTCTCCATTTTTTAATTAAAATGATTTTTAATTCAAAAGATGCCTTTTTGCATGCAAAGGTCAAATGACTTATTAATTTGATTCCCCTACCTTTTTTTAGCCATCCTGTCTCAACTTTCAATCTGGTCCGTCCGTTTGCCTTTCGATCTCATCCGTCCATTCGAAATTGCCTTTTCTTATAAAATGGCAATTTTGAATTCATTTTCTCTCTCTCAAGCATTCACGTGAATTTTCAGGCTCTCATTCTACTGTAATTTTCTCTCATACTTTGCATATTTTAGAGTCATTTTTCATAGTAAAATCCTTCAACACTTGTGTAGGACATGGCATGGTCTTAGGTTGCTCACATAAATCTGAGGGAAAATCGTTATTCGTAGCAAGCTAGAAGGTGTAATGGAGATCAGCCATGCAGATTGAAGATTTGGGGTAACTGTGTTTCATTTTATTTTCATGTTTTCTCCTTTGCACTCTATTACTTCTTTGAATTTTTGGATTTATTGCTTCTAATCTAATCCACTATAAATTTCTAGAGGTACACTCATGAAACTAAATTGGGTCAATTCTTTACTTGCAAAATTGTCCCAAGGCAATAAATGGATAAAGAAAAGAGTTAAGGTCAATTCCTTGGGATGTGTGAAGATGGAACTTGTTAAGTGGGAAAAGTGATCTAGATCCAACAAGTTAGCCTAGATTCAAATTTCCTTCTTTTGGACTTAACATTGGAACACAAACCAACTAGGGTTTGATGATTGGCTAACAACCTCAAGAGAGATCCAATCTGCTAGGGTTTGGTTCCTTTGTGTTGCAAAGAGGTTTGATTTGATGTGTGATTTGATTAACCTAATTGACATAAACCCTAGATTTAAAAATATAATTTATCACACAAACAAAAATGAAAATCGATGAAACAATTACAGATCTAGAAGAGGTAGATAGAGGGGTACATGCACATAAAATTGGAGCTTGAATTTGAGGGACAAGGGTGAGGGTGCCCTTGTCTAGAATTGAGGATTTTTGAATTCTTGAAACAAGTTTTGAAGGTACACATTTGCTCTACACTTTTCTACAAGTTGTTGTTGACGAAGTTTTGAATCTGACCTACACACATGAAAAGAGGGGGGAAGGTTGTGTTGTATAGGATTTTTCCTTAGTCAAAGCCTAGTATTGGTGTTTCCACCTCCACATTAGAAAATGATGATGGTAAAGAGTGTTTATCCTATGTTGGGTAGAGGAAAAATAAACAATAAATGAATGTAATAAACAAATGACAATTGATAATGTTACCTTAAGTATGAAACCCTTGTCAAAGTGATGTCACCCAATAATTTTCCACAAAAAAATGATTGATGGATGATTGGATTGCCTTGATTACCTATAATATTTTAGTCAATAAAACATGATAGATTGGTGTAGTTATGATGTAGATAAGAGATCACATACATCTTCTTAATGAGAGCATAATAGTGTATGATTGATCATAATAGTCCCTAGTTATTCAAATGAGAGGGAAAACTTGTTTATATATGTATCCCAATTTATCTTTTTAGATATAGGCCAACCCGGAGTCATTTTATAATACTCAAATTTGACATTCAAAATGATAATTATCAAAATAGGACACCTTTAGAACTAGGGTGCCCTTGCCCTTGTCACGGTGTTTTTGGCCTAAATTTCTCAAGATGTTAGGGATTTTAATGTATTTTCTCAATATAGCCCCAAAATGAATAAATTATCAATATGATTAATTCTATAGGAAAAATATGGTGTCAATATATAGTGTGAAAATGTCAAGGGCACGACAATATACAACACTACATTTAGCCCCAACTTTAGTGAGAATATGATCTTGCATTCAAACTCACACTAAAGGAATAGATTTCTTTATCAAAATTTTGAAGAGATGGGATGACACCAAGTTGAGAGATGTGCTAACCCCCAACTTAGGATCCCATAAATCCATAATGTTAAGACAAAAATGAAGCAGATATATCACACACAAGAAAAGGAAAAATTTGACCATTCATATAGAATACAATGAGCAATCAATGGGGTACACATAAAAGAATACAAAAATAATACATAATGAAAAAATGATGCATACAAGGAATACACGAAGCATACAAGGAATACACAAAGCATAAAATAAATACATGTAGAAAACACATCGAATATATGAAGTAAACATTTAGAATACACAAGGAAAACAAGCACAATACATAAAGAAAACACGTGGAATACACAAGGAAAACATGTGGAATACACAAGGAAAATATGATACACAAATAAAGCAAGCATAATACACACATGGAACTTAGAACATATAACAACAATGTTAGTGCACACTAAATATTTGAGACTACAAGGTAAGGAGATCTCAATATGTAAGGTTGTCTCAATTACTAAGTGTCATCTCTTGAATGAACAACTTACACATCTAAAATGCTAAAATGATAAAAAAAAGTTCTCATAAGACTAGAAAGTTGTGTTATGCGAAAATACTCATGAGATGCATAAATCTACTAGAAAGCAAGTTATGTTATGCTAGGTATCCATGTAAAATACACAAGTTCACAAGCTAGCAAGCTTTGTTATGTTAAGTCTATTAATAGTTCATAAATGTTTAATGTAAAGGTTTGATAATCATGCCTTAGGGAGCGCATAATGTTTAACATCATAGGGGATGATTTAACATCTCAAGGGATGAATTGATAACCACACCTTAGGGAGCACATAAATGTTTAACATCATGGGGGGCGAATTGATAACCATGCCTCAAGGTGAATTATAAAAAACACCACCTCCAAGGGGGCATGTCAATAATTCAAATCTCACAAGACACCAATGTGTAGATATATGAAATTGATAGGGTGATATGCCCCCCTTGAAATGTTAGCATACTTTCTATGTTGATATTTTAAAGAAAAAGATGGGGGAATATGGGATTCTCAAGAAGGATGCACACATCCAAAACTATTTATCCTTGTCCCCCAAGTGTATAGGAAAGGACAACCATGCTAGAGACTATTTTGTTGCTACCATAGATGAAATATGGTTGCACGTATGATTGTACCACCATGAATGGAAATGAGAAAACACATGGAACTACAAATGCCACATAGTGAGAAGAAGCACAAATAAGGAGATCTTATCATTTAGAATGGATAGGTGAATCAAAACATGGAATATTAATAGCACCAAAATTGATAAGTTGTATTTTATTGCTCAAGGCCTAACATTCATTGGTGGAATGACCAAGAACTCAATGATATACACAAAATAAATGATTTTCTTGATTATGTTTGTGAAATTTTTTGTAAGTTGGAGGAAGAGTAATCAAGTGGTCTTTGAGAACCCTCAACAAAATATGCTCTTGGTCACAATAGGAAGTCATAAATACATTAGATGATGGAGGATGATATGTAGAAAAAAGAGGAGGTTGAAAACATAAACCCCTTTTAGCAAGGTATAGTTTAAGTTTTTCAATATCCTTAACTCCTTGTTCTGTTTTTTTATTATATCCAAGTTTAGAAAGAATTTTAAATCCAACCCCATAATGTTTTCCAACTTAGATGGAGGAGAATCCTTGTTTAAATTATTATTTGTCAAAAGAGGAGTATCAATATTATCATGAGAATAATTGATTCTATTGCAAGAATGCAAATCCTTTTTAGGTGTTTAAATTTCAGGATGAGGAGGATCTTTGTTAGATTTTTCCAACACATGAGGGATGAAAGCTAAAAAGATTCCATTGCCTTCATGGGATGGTGATGTTTTAGGATTTATTGATGTAGAAGGAGTAGAATATTATGCAAATGAAACAAAAGATTCCTTAGGTTTATATTATGAGATTTTGCACTCTCCCACAGAGGAGGGTGTAAAATATGTTCTTAAGGATGAAACATTATTTGGATAATTATCATTGCTTGAATGATTTGTGGTGTTGATATTAGATTATGTTGATTCAACCAGAACAACTTTCATCTCTTTAGGCTTTAATGGTGATATTTTATACTCCCCAATGAAAGAAGGTGTAAATTATAACAAAACCAAAACATCGCCAAAGAGTGAAATTGTAGGTGATTTACTATCATTGGTATACTTATCATTATAAGGTAATGGTTCAAATTTTGAAGATGGAATTAAAATAATAAGGGATTCAAAAATTTTATGTTCAACTTCATCTTATAAATAATTTTTTGGATCTACTTTAATTGTATAGACCTTGTTATTATATTCATACTTCATTGTATAGTGAAGAGTAGATGAGACTCCCCTCATGGTATGAATCCATGATCTACCAAGAAGAAGATTATATGAAAGAGTATCAAGCATGAAATGGATAAGGGTAGGAAAATCATGGGTTCTATCTTAATGGATAGGGTGATTGTACCCAATGGTTTCCTACCAATATTATCAAGTTTTATGAGAGACATATCCACATCAATCTTATGTAAAAGGTCAATGATACGAACATTAAGACCTGACCCATTATCAATTAAATTATGCCTAATTTTGTGATTTTTAATGAGAACATAAATCATGAGAGTGTCATATTGGTTTTTAATTTCAAGAGGAGATAATTCATGTTGAGGGAATGCAATGTCCAATTTTGTTGTCCACATACAATCAAACAAGATTGATACATCATTCAATTTTCTAGAAGGTAGTACAACAATATTCTATAAAACATCTTAGAGCATGATGTGGTATGCAAGAGAGTTTTGAATTAAGTCCCAAAAATAGATCTTAGTTGATGTATTATGAAGTTTTTCAACAAGATCATACTCTTTTCCGACATGCTAAGGAAGACGAGGTGTGGGGAAAAGATAAGGTTGATGAAATGGAATGGAAGTGAGAGTGGTTAGTATTATTTTTGTTTGTTTATTATTTTTGGTTTTGTATATGTGAGAAACTGCATGATAACATGGTTGTTGCAACACATTTTGGTGTATATAATTACTTTGAGTGAGTTGTTTTGCAAAATTTAAAATGTGACTAGGAGGTTTAGTCTGGTTTGAGGAACCTCTAATAATGAGGTTAGGTTTTGTTTGTGGTTGAGGAGCATAATGAGGATAAATGATAAGTTTTTTTTATGATACATCTTCAGAGTGGGTGAAGGGAAACATTTTTGAAAATGTAAAAATTTTAGGCAAGAAACGCTATTTGATGGTTGTCCCTAAAGGAGAGACATGTACGATGGGTAAGATATTGATCACTTTTAGTGTCAGAAAAAAGAAACTTTATAGGGTAATGTAATGAATTAGGTGAATTAGGTTCAAACCAACACTTTACAATAGAATCTGGAAGTTTTAGGATAGGCTGTTAGAAATAGGAACCAGATCTGAGTAGAGGCTACAAAGCAGGATTTTTCATAAAAAAACTAAGGTGAAATTAGTTGTATAGGGGCAAGGGCACCCTAGTCTAGAACTACAAATATTTAATATTTTAGATCTTGCATAGGGAGAGCAAATTATATAGGTCCTTTTCTATAAAAATATAGGTTTGAGGTCTAGTAAAGTTTGAAAAATCAATATACCCCAATTTGATGATAAGAGGCACATGAAGGTATGAATGAGGAATTTTAAGCATTCAAAGGAAATGATAGATGAAATCAGCTTCACACATTAGTGCCTCCAAGAGGTAGGAGGTAGGGGAAAGTGTTGATAAAATAGATGTGTCAATGTAAAGGTGGAAAAATGTGTTTAAGTTTATGCTTTTGCAAGGAACAAAGTGTTTTAAATGCTCTACTTTTACAAATTAAACATATAAAATTTTATTTAATGAAAAAAAATAATTCATATATATTTCCCTAAACAAGGAAAAATCAATTTTGAAACTATGCAATTAAATCCAAAATACTTTACAAATTTGATTTTGCCAAAGTGATTAATGAATAAGGAGTGCAAATGCTTGATTTTCAAAAAGAAATAAATGCATATGATCAAATATTAAAATAACCTAATGCTTGATCAGATTATAGAATTTATGTTATATAAATCATAAAATTGCATGTGTAGGATATGTCAAGTTCACTAAAATGTTAAGTGAGAAAAGTGATCTAGATCCAACAAGTTATCCTAGATTCAAATTTCCTTCTCTTGGACTTAACATTGGAAAACAAACCAACTAGTGTTTGATTATTGGCTAGAAACCTTAAGGGAGAGACAATCTATTAAGTTTTGGTTCCTTTGTGTTGCAAGGATGGTGGATTTGACGTGTGATTTGATTAAACTAATTGATATAAACCCTAGATATAAAAATATAATGTATCATGTTTACACTGATGAAAATAGAAATTGATGAAACAAGTGTAGATTTAGAAGAGGTAGAAAGAGGGGCACATGCACATAAAATTAAAGCCTAAATTTGAGGGAAAAGGGTGAGGTTTCTCTTTTCAAGAATTGAGGATTTTTGAAACTAGGTTTTGAAGGTATAGGTCTGCTCTACACTTTTTTTGTAACTTGTTGATAAAATTTCTAGATCTAATCTACATGCATGAAAAGAGGGGGAAAGGTTGTGTTGTATAGTATTTTTCCATAGTCAAACCCTAGTTTTTGTGTTTCCACCTCCATAAAAGAAAATGGTGGTAAATAGTGGTTACCCTAGGCCATGAAAATGAAAAATAAACAATAAATAAATGTAATAAACAAATAGAAATTGATAGGTATGAAACCCCTATCCAAGCGATGTCACAATAAGTTGACACAAAAAATTGATTGATTGATGATTGGATTACCTTGATGACCTACAAGATAGTACAAAAAACAAAATAGATTATTGTATCTAGTGCATGTAGATAAGAGATCAAATACATATTGTAATGTCACAGAATTGCACCTAGGGGCAATTCCACATTCTTGCACTTTTTCCTAGCATTTATGACACCTTAGAGCATTAATGGAAAAAATCCATGAGTCATAATTTCATAATTCTAACTCCATGTGGACTAGTACCTGAGAAATAGAAGCCTAATGACACGTTTCCCAAAAATATAGGCCTTGGACACCTGTGCAACACGCGAACATCTGTGTGGCGCACTACCATCCTAGCAATTTTCTGAGTTTGAAATGAGGAATCTGGAATCTTGAATCTCTCGACACATGTCCCAATAGTCAAATTTTAAATATAACAGCTCTTTTCCACCCTTGCATGCATTAGAACCCCTCATTTTCTCTCATTTTGGGGTTCAAGTCATTCAATCAAGCTCTCTACATACTTTTCCACTCTTGAGTTCTCTTCATCCTTGATAGCAGCACTCTCACAAGTGAAGCCATGCTAGACTAAGGTCCTTCTAGTAGCTACAACTCTCAAGAAAGCACTCAACAGTGCATCCATGTGCTCTAGAGAGGGTCTAGGCCCATAGGTAATACTCTCTCTCTTACTCCTTTCTATCTACTTGCTCATTTAGTACTTAGTGGTACAGGTTCTAATCCTAAAGCGGGTTTTGCTTTCACCACGCGCTTTGTCTATTTCATTTACACTCCTTTCCAAATTGGCTATCCGTGGAGGTGGGAATACCAAAGCGGGGGTCTGATTGAGGTAGACCTCTATATAGCCCCAACCTTTTTCCCTATGTTATTCAGTGTGTAGGTCTCAAAGCAAAGCTTGGAGTGAAGACCCGAATGTCTGGCTAAAGGTAAGCTTTCTCCAAGTTCTCCTTGTGCTAAATTTTTGCTTTCCATTTGATTACTCTATCCAAGAAGACCTTAGATCTGAGCTAGGAGGTGAATTTTTATTCTTCCTGCTTGAGCACCTAAGCTTTCTATTGCTTAGGAATCCATCATACCATTTAGATGATAGATCACCACGGTGGCGTCCTAAATCTACACTACCATCTTTTGGCTGAGAGCTTCTCTATCAAAGGTAGAAATCTAGGGCCTTCACTCTCTTAGGATTTGAAGTAGTCTTCTCTGAAACATAACTTGAGTGCATTTTATTTACTATTTCTATCTCCTATTTATTGTTGAGGTGGATAAGGGTAGTTCGTTCCCTAGTGATCTCTTGAGAATGAAGAGACCCGTGTGCAGCGAAACCCTCTTATCTCACATTTTGGTGAACCCGATGTGAACCATGTCAGATTTATTTTTACAATGTTTTCATGTTTACGATAGCACTTTCTCTAAGGAATATTTTGATATATTGGATGGTGCTCTAGATGACTTCTTAGAAGTACCCTCCTCTATTTGCAAACCTTTTTCAACAAACTTCCTCTTTGTAAGTTGGGAAGTCAATAAATATAGTTGTGGTCCCTGTGGCTCCCCCATGTCCTAAGGGACCTGTCATTTACATAACCCTAGCTATCCCTTCTTCTAGGGAGGATCATTCTATCTACAAAATTTCATATCAAAATGATCCCTCAGACTTATATTTGAGGTTCGTAAAAGCTACAAACCCTACTTCTTATAATGTTGTTGGGAACACATATAATACAAGAAGAAACAAACAGAACTTGGATCAACAACCTCTTGTTTCTATGTCTCAACCTACTCAAGTTCCTACTTCTTTACTTCCTTCTCAACCAAGTCTTGCTTCAACATCTATACCTGCGATCAAAGCACCGGGTGATTATGATCTTGTCGAGCAACTTCGTGTTACTTCGGCCAAGATCTCACTTTGGGATTTGCTTCAAACCACTCTAGTTTATCAGGAGATGCTTCAGGAAGCTTTGCAGAAGATCCTCTTACCTACCTCCATGAGGCCTATGGATGTTAATGCGTTGTTGGATCATATTCAGGCGGATTCAGCGAATATCATATTCCATCCACAAGAACTCCCACCTCTGAATGTGTGGAAGCAAGCAGACCCCTTGATGAATATAATTAATGTTAATAATATTGGTATTAGGTGTACTCTCGTTGACACCGGTTCGGCTATCAATGTATGTGGTATTGACCTACTACCTAAAATTAAGGTTGATTCATCTTCTCTAGTAGCTTCTTCCTTGTACATTCATGGGTTCGATAACACCAGCTATCAAGATCTAGGCATGATAATACTGCCTTTGCAGCTAGGTCTCGTTACCTTACCTACTTTGGTTTATGTGATGCCTAGTCCTTTACCTTACAATATTCTTTTGGGGAGACCCTGGATTAACACTATGGGTGTTGTAACTTCTACTTTACATCATTCCTTAAAATTTGTTGCAAATAATCAAGTGGTCATAGTTAAAGTTGATCCAAAAGTTGTTAACCTTTGTAAGCTAGCAGCTTTTGGTTGAGCTTTAGTCATCTCCACTCTTAATAATTGTATTCCATCCTTGACTGCTAATGCTATGACATGTTCCTCGTCGATACCCTCCATAGAGGTTGTCCCCAAGGAAAACATTGTTAAAGATGAAATGCCTAAAGTAGAAATTCCTAATCCCTCCCCATTTTCTCCTTCTTCTAAGTCAAATGCTTTCTTTGGTGATGATTAGTGCTCCTTGGAATTCTCTGAATTCTTCATTGTAGAATATAAATCAAGTCTCACTTGCATAGAATTTCTGAATGCCTCTAATGTGAAGATGGACGATACTCTCGTTAAGGAAGGGAAATGTGATCCTATCCAGGAGACCAATCCTTCCTCTACTGATGAGATTAATCCCACTCTTGTGAAGGAGGTTAATGTTTGTGAACCAAGCGAATAAAGTGAAAGTGGTCATGTTGATGTGTTCGATTTTCATTGGTGGAACAAAACCCTCTACATAGAGCCACCACCTCCTGAGGTTTTGCAAACTCGTTGCGGTTTTGGATATGAACTTGCTTCTTGGTATGGATATGGGTAGAAAGGCCTAGGAAGTATCAAGAAAATAATTCAATTCCCTATCTAGTTTAAGCCATGAAAGCACTATCTGGGTTTGGGATGCTCTATTGAACAATCTAAGTAGAAACCTTGATGGAGTGTTAATATGATTTCGGCTGAACCATTGAGTTTGGTCCATCCTGAATTGATAGAGAATAGGGGGAAAGCTAAGAAAATACCTTTAGATTTCTTCTCTTTAGATGAAGTTCTTGTGGAATTCCTAGGTTCCTACACCCCTTTTCCTCCCTTTCATCACAAGAGACGATTCACGTATCGCTTGCATGAACAAGCGTACTTCAAAGAATTTTTCTTGAGTATTGACGAGGAAGACCCTCTATCTAATGCTGGTAATGATGTTCCAATATCACATCTAGAAGATCTTAGTTCTCTCCTTAAAAGAGATACTACTGAAATATCTATGGATCTTAAGTCTCCTAAAAAGGTTATTAAGATTGGGAAGTGTCTTTCTTCAGAAAAGCAGACGAACACTTCGATCTCTTACACTTTGATCTTGATATATTTTCTTGGATGTATGAGGATATGCCTAGTATTGATGAGTCTATAGTGTTTCATAATATCATCCTTTGTCTCGACGCTACGCTAGTTAAGAAAAAAATTCAAAAGATCAAATCTCAGGGTGGCGTTGATGGTTAAGACTGAGATAGAGAAGCTGTTAAAAGCAGGCTTCATTCGTCCAATTGACTACTCCCTTGGATCTCAAATATAGTTTCCATTAGTAAACCTGATGGTCATATTTATATATGTATTGAATTTCATGATCTTAATAAGGCTTCTCTTAAGGATGATTTTTCGATGCCTAATATAGATATGATTGTGGATTCAACTATAGGCCATGCATTGTCATCTTTTATGGATGGTTTCTCAGGTTACAATTAGTTTTGTATTAATCCAAAAGATCAATACAAGACATCCTTCACTACCCCTTGGGGTACCTTCTGTTATCTGGTCATTCCCTTTGGGTTATAGAATGTAGGAGCAACTTACCAACGAGAAATGACCCTGATATTTCATGATTTCATTTCTAAGATTCTAGAGGATTATGTTTATGACATCTTGGAAAAATATGTAACTCATCAAGATCATGTAAATAACCTTCATATTATCTTTGAAAGGATTCAACTCTATAAGATGAGACTTAATCCTCTGAAGTGTGTCTTTGGCATGGACGTCAGAAAACTTTTGGGATTCATAGTTTCTCACCATGGAATCGAAGTTGACATAAATAAGATTGATGCTATTGTTAATATTCCTCCACCCAGGAATATTAAATTGCAAAGCTTACAAGGGAAAATCTAGGAAATTCATAGATTCATATCTCAATTGGTTGATTGTACTCTTCCCTTCACTCATCTATTAAAGAAATATTTTCACTTCATATGGGATGAAGAGTGCTAGAAAGCTTTTGAATCAATCAAAGCCTATATGGCCAATCCTCCTGTATTGATGCCAGTTGTTAGTGCCATTTCTGGTTCTCTCATTTTCCAGTTGTTTGCCTCTTGTTTTTCATGAAAAATATTTAGCTTGGGAATTTTCTATCATTTTGGCACGTGGGGTAAATGGGCTCCCACCAGGGTTGAGCTCAGCATGCCAAGGGTTCATGTCTCAGATGGTTAGCTATTTCTTTTCTTCCTTGCCTTGTGTTTTTCTTTGCCTGGAAGAGGCGGAACCATAATGGAATCAGAATTTGGATATTGCCTTTGGTTTCTTTTTCGAGTTCCATTTCCAGCCCCGACTCTGCGTCTTCGGTTGTCTTTGTTTTTGGTTTCCTTTGGCGGGCACGGGATCGGAACGGGAATATATTTTGGAACCTTTTTCAAGTTTCCTGTTTCGGGTTTTGTCCCACTCCCGGCCCCGCGGCTTCTCTGTCTCGTGTTGGTTCTGGCTCCGCCTCTGCGGTCTTTTGCGGAGGCAGGAGTGGGATGGTTTTCGGTCTTGGTCTCTTTTTCCTTTTTGTTCCCCGCTCCGACTCTGACTCCTTCTCTTTCTTGGTTCCGGCTCAGCCTCATCCTGGTTCCCTTTCCACCCATCTTTCTGTTCTTTGACCTGCCTGGCCGATGCACTTGCCACTTATATCTTTTTGTGCCCTATTTTTTGTTCGTTACCAGCCCCTTGTTATTGCTTTCACTGGCCCCGCTTCTACTTTGGCATAACTTTTAGCTCTCAGGGTGACATCTCAGCAACCCCGTGTTGTCTCCCCGAGGTCTCTTTTCCATTGGCCTATGCTGGTTGTGTTGAGGAGATGTCTCCCCGACATCTTTGTGTCTCACCGATGGGTCTTTTCCCTTCAGTATGTTGGTGTCCACTCGGGCTGAGGTCCTCCCGACTCTTATTTGTCTCCCCGAGATCCTTTTGCCACCCCCTGCTGTGCATTTGGAATGACTATCAGTCTCAGGGTGATGTCTTCCTGACTTTGGTATGTCTCCCCAAGACCCCCTCCTATCGGCTTGTGTCCGTTGTGTCGGGGAGATGTCTCTGTGACCCCCGTTCGTCTGGTCGACTGTGGCGGCCCCCTTTTACTCTTTGGTGTGACTTCCCTTTGGCTGTGGTGGCTTCGCCAAGATCTCTGGCTGACTCGGCAATCTCTCCGCGACTTCTCCACCCTTTCCCTCTACGTGACTGTTAACGGTTGTGGTTTTACCTTCAACGAGATTATGCCACGTGTCCAGTCCGAGGTGAGCTGCAGGATGCGGTGAGGTAAAACCCGAGCAACTTAAAGGCTACAAATGTGCATGTGCCAAATGTGAACGGTGATGTTTTAATCAGAATGATACAGGTGCTTGATGGTTATCAATGGCTAAATGCCAGGTATGCCATGCAGAGGACCACATAGATCAGTGGCCCGCGGTGGCCAATGATAAAGATCAAGGGCTCTCGTTCAGCTCGCCGATACAAAGTGATCGATCAATGCATCCTACGAGGAATGTGATGGTCGTCTGATCATGGATGATCAACGGTCGAGTTTCAAACTAAACCACAGTCAGGGTTTGGTATTGACGGTGCGCACGAAAACTAGAAGCCTAGAGCATTCATGGCAATAGTGAGTTGGTTGTTGGCTCCACCGAGCTAGCATTCATGGCAACGCGGCTCTGGGACAAGGACGACATGGCTCGAGTATGGATGCGCGGATTTGGTGGAAGATTTGGTGCAAGTTGATTGATCTTTGTTCGTGCAAGAATGTATCTCCTAACAGATATCCGACCAGAGGCATTTATGAGACCAGAGAAGTTGTTGAAGGTCACAGCGAGGGTTTTGATTGGTCACGATGCAGTTGGGGTCTGACGTGGCATGTTGATGTGGCTCTGAGCTAGATGGCGATTCCTAGATTGTTTAAAAGGAATTTCTGAATCATTTGTAGAGGTCTTCGGCCAGAAGTTAGAACCAAATCTGAAGAGAAGGGCACCAAGTCATAGAGTCAGATTACTATCGGAGTTTAGGGTCTAGGGTCTGTAATTAGTTAAATTGTGAGGTCTTGGACAAATGTATGAATTTGAATCTATAGATTGAGGTCTTTAAGTCTCTCCTTTGTATTGTGTGTATGGATTGTTAATGAAAGTTGATCAAGGATCATTTCATTAACCATTTTAATGTAATGTTTTACTGTCTGTTCTGGTTGCTGCTCCTATTCAAGGAATAAGTTAAATGCTTTAATCATATTAGAGATTCACATGTATGATAGGAGGATTTGATAAATAGTCTTATAGATCTAATCACTAGTTGTGAGACTAATAAGGTTAATCTTGCAAAGACTTTTTATGTCCAGAGTAATCGTTCCTTCTATTTGCAAGTTATTATGACTCCTAGCCCAAGAATAATGGCACTAATATGATATTTGTTGTATGTCTTTAGGGTTCTAGTCTTCTTGCTCAAGATCAATCATTTTATTTAATCAATCTTGTTTGATGTCTTTCCCTACCTCCTGGTTGCTGCAAGTATTGTGTTACTGAGAATCAAGCCATATTTGAGGTTCACAATACTTGGCATCAGGAGTCATCTGCTATAAAAAGCAATGTCTAGTCTTATTTAAGGCATTGTGTGGGTATACCCACCCTGGTTCTGCAGAGCCTAAAGTGCTAAAGATCTCATTCTTTGACTAAATCTTGTCAGTTGGTCCAGGTCCTCCGAGTTGCCCTTGATTGGAGATGGCTACTCCATAGGTAGAATAGGAGACAAACTTGGTTACAAGAAAAAGAACCAACAAGATGGCAACTCTGTTGGGGAGTGAACTGAATCTGGCCTTATGAGTCATATTGTGTGCAATAGAGTCATATCTTTGTATGCCATGTTGGTTATGTTCAAAGTTTGAAGAATCTCAGGCCTGGAGAAAGTTTTATTGCAGTCAGCCTGAAATATTTATGGTGCTCTGCTAGAGGAACGAGCTAAGAGAAGGACTTATATGTAAGTGAACTTCATATCATTTGAAGTTTTGTCCTCTGCAAAGAGGTGGCGACTCTGTCAAGGTAAACCCATTGAAGATTTGAAGAATGTTCCAGAGCTGAAATGTTGCTAGGTATTCTTCATATATTAGAACACTTTAGAAAGAAATGGTGATTCCCTATCTAGTGATTTAGCACTACCGAAGGAAAAGGATAGTATTAGTTCTCTACATTTTTCGAATGTATAATATGTGATGTCTATTACATTTGGTGAAGTGTGTTTTGTGCCTCTAATAATCTTAGGGCATTTTTATTCAATCAATATTTTGGATTCATGAATGTTGTAACTGAGAACCTTGTATGAGGTTAGTAATGATTGAGTATCAGATCATGAGGGTTTCCATGTGAAATGGAAAGTAAAAATATGCAAGGAAGACAAGTTGCACCAGGACCTCAGAGGGATTTTTCTATTGAAAGGTACAGACCATTGGTTCTCAGTGGTATCAAAGGTTTCTCAAACCTTATTCCTGAAAATGTCAGGAAGCATTTGCCCAAATTCACAGGGAAAAATTCAGAATCAGCCTCTAAACATCTGCGAGCATTTGTGGATGTGATGGGGGATTTTGAGGTAAATCATGAGGACATTATCATGAAACTGTTTGTTCAATCCTTGAAGGATGATGCCAGGGATTGGTTCTCATATTTACCAACATGTTCTATATCCTCATGGAGTCAGTTCATGATAGCCTTTAATGAGCAATTCGGTGAAAGGGTGGATCTGAGTTTGGTAAGAAAGAACTTCATGAAGATCCATATAAACAATGGTGAATTAGTCCCTGCATTCAACCTCCACTTCACAAAGGAAATAAGGGAGATCCCTGAATACATAAGACCAAATGATGTCGAATGTTTGGTTGTGTATTTAGGAGCATTTGACAAAAAGATGAGTTTCTTGTTAAGGGACAAGGAACCTGCAACATTACAACAGGAATTTCAGAGTGCCATAGAGATTGAGAATAATATGAGATACTCTATGAGGAAAGGGCATTTGGATGCAAGTGTTGGTCTTCCTGGCACATTCCATAACAGTGGAGTTCTAGGAGCAGATAAAGGAGGTGCTTCTCAAGATGGCAATGTATCTGCTGTTGTGATTTCTTCATCATCACAATGTGAAGATCATAGTGAGCCCCATGTCAAGTGTCATCAAAATTTGAGCAACACTGATTAGAAATCTTTGGTTCAAAGATTATATGATGTAAAGAGACAAGAAGAAGAATCACCATATATGTTGTTCTCGAGAATTTTGGACTACTTGATAGAAATTCCCAAAGATTTTAGACCTGATGATTCTGTGTGCATTGATTTGTTCTGTGAGATTTATGAACCTAGGCTGAATACTTTTTTGGAAGATCTGAAGCCCCGTAGCTTTGACCAAGTCCCTGATTGGATATGGATGATTGAATCAGCTAAGTATGGTTATGCACAAAATGCAGACTCTCAGAGTGAAGACAACAATTGTCCTCCTAAGGAAAGTCAGACAACAATGCAAATAAGTGAAGGGAACATGTCAAAAGATGAGCATTACATTCAGCCCATAGTTGATACATGTGCAAGTCCTTGCAACAGTGATGAAGCTGATGACACATGGGATGATGACAGAGTAGACATGCAAGAATCTTTTTCTTGTAGTATCTCGGAGGATGGAGAAGCAGATGAGGAACAAGGTATTATCCCATGCCATGGTGTGATCAATGATCATGATGATGAAAGTGAAGTCTCAAGTACTCATTCTAAGGAGTTTGAGCATAGTTCATATACTGATGATTTGTCTTGTGATGAAAGCAATGGTGAGGATGACATCTCTGATTGTTGTTCTGAGGATTATGATTGCTTTTCTGAAGATAATATGGAAGCATACTCCTCAGATGAAGAGTACATTAGTATAGATGCTTATGGTGACTATAGGGAATGTGACTTAGTTTCACAATCACTGAAGCATATTCATGGTGAGGGAGATGCACAATTTGAAGACAAACATGTGTATGATCAGTGTGTTGATTCAAGACATAATCTTGAGTATGATGATGGTGCTAACAAGTGTGCTTATGACCCTTCTCTACATGACTATTGGTATGAAGCAAAGATGGAGAGGTTTATGGTGCATGAAGAGCATGAAGATGAAACAATGGATTCATTTTGGAATAATCAAGTGGTGCATTGTAACATGTACATGGATCCTGACTCAATATCCTGTCTGTTGATGACAGGCAATGGCTTGAAGACCCATATGAAGATAAAGCTGCAGGTTGCATTGACACTGCAGAAACACTTGATCCATGTGTGGGGCAGTTGAGGAATGGGCATACTGATGAACGTCATGTTGAGGAATGTGAAGCTGAATACAATTGCTTCCTATTTGATGCTCCTTATCTTTTGAGTACCAATGCACTTGGTTGTCTCCCTATTGTCCCTAATGATGTTGATTTACTTGAGCCCTCACTTGGGGTATTTGGCTTTGAGATAAATTTTGATGTGAATAATGAATCAGTGCACACCATTGAATCTGGGATGAAGAAGATGTGCCCATGTTGCAGTAACTAGTACACAGATACTCCTAAATATGAACCTTTTTCCTTCGGCATGTGCAGAGATGATTTGCATGTCATGGAAGAAGTTGTTTATCAGAGCTTTTGGTTTGATCTGCAGACTGAATTTGATGACAAGTTTTGTGATGTCAAGGATCAAGTGGACTATGAATGTTTTTATTTCCCAGTCCAAGCAAATGAGCATTCAGTAAAACATAACCATGAATTGTCTAGGGAGATATGCCATGATGATTGTGATCTCAAATCAATGTCTGATTGCATGTTGCAGTTTGACAAGACAATTGGTGACATTGGAAAACACACTGATTCAGTGGAACTTGACAGTGACCGAGTTAGTTTATGGGAAGTTCATGACAATGTTATCAGATTTGGCCTATGGATGGCAATAGAGAACCAAGTGTTTGACAGAGGAAAGTTGTGGCTTCACATTTTCATTTGGTGGCCTAGTGTCATCAAATGAAATAAAGAATCAACAATGTGACTCTTGAATTTCTTGTTCATGGACAATGCTCGAAGTGGTGCTTCATCTGAAGCATTTTTTTTTCCATGAACATTAGGTTAGGTTTTTGCTTTTCTGGTCGGTTTTGTTTTGCTGTGTCTACTAACCTTGTCCAGTTAGCTCCTCGCTGTTTTGGGTTTCCTTTTGTTCTGGTCTGCTCTCCCAGAGATCTGAATTCTTGCTATGCCCACCATGGGCATACATCCCCCAACTGGAGCCTATGTTAGTGCCATTTTTGGTTCTCTCATTTTCCAGTTGTTTGCCTCTTGTTTTTCATGACAAATCTTTAGCTTGGGAATTTTCTATCATTTTGGCACGTGGGGTAAATGGGCTCCCACCAGGGTTGAGCTCAGCGTGCCAAGGGTTCATGTCTCAGATGGCCAGCTATTTCTTTTCTTCCTTGCCTTGTGTTTTTCTTTTCCTGGTGAAGGCAGAACCAGAATGGAATCGAAATCTGGATATTGCCTTTGGTTTCTTTTTCGAGTTCCATTTCCCGCCCCGACTGCGCGTCTTCGGTTGTCTTTGTTTTTGGTTTCCTTTGCCGAGCGCAGGATCGAAACGGGAATCTATTTTGGAACCTTTTTCAAGTTTCCTATTTTGGGTTTTGTCCCGCTCCCGGCCCCATGACTTCTCTCTCTTGTGTCAGTTCTGGCTCCGCCTCCGCAGTCTTTTGCGGAGGCGGGAGCGGGATGGTTTTTGGTCCTGGTCTCTTTTTCCTTTTTGTTCCCCGCTCCGGCTCTGACTCCTTCTATTTCTTGGTTCCAGCTCTACCTCAGTCTGGTTCCCTTTCCACCCGTCTTTCTGTTCTTTGACCTGCCTGGCCGATGCACTAGCCACTTATGTCTTTTTGTGCCCCATTTTTCATTCGTTACCGGCCCTTGTTACTGCTTTCACCAGCCCCGCTTCTACTTTGGCGTAACTTTTAGCTCTCAGGGTGACATCTCGGCGACCCCGTGTTGTCTCCCTGAGGTCTCTTTTTCGTTGGCCTATGCTGGTTGTGTCGGGGAGATGTCTCCTCGACTTCTTTGTGTCTCACCGATGGGTCTTTTCCCTTCGGTATGTTGGTGTCCACTCGAGCTGAGGTCCTCTCGATGGGTCTTTTCCCTTTGGTATGTTGGTGTCCACTCCAGCTGAGGTCCTCCCGACTCTTATCTGTCTCACCGAGATCCTTTTTTCCGCCCCCCGCTGTGCGTTCGAAACGACTATCGGTCTCGGGGTGATGTCTTCCCGACTTCGGGATGTCTCCCTGAGACCCCCTCCTATCGACTTGTGTCCGTTGTGTCAGGGAGATGTCTCCCCGACCCCCGTTCATCTGGCCGACTGTGGCGGCCCCCTTTTACTCTTCGGTGTGACTTCCCTTCGGCCACGGAGGCTTCGCCAAAATCTCTGGCCGACTCGGCCATCTCTCCGTGACTTCTCTGCCCTCGCCCTCCGCGCGACTGTTAACAGTTGTGGTTTTACCTTCAGCGAGATTGTGCCATGTGTCCAGTCTGGGGTGAGCTGCAAGATGCGGTAAGGTAAAACTCGAGCAACTTAAAGGCTGCAAATGTGCATGTGCCAAATATGAACGGTGATGTTTTAATCAGAATGATACAGGAGCTCGATGGTTATCAATGGTCAAATGCTAGGTATGCCATGTGGAGGACCACATAGATCAAGGGCTCTCATTCAGCTCACCGATACAAAGTGATCGATCAATGCATCCTGGGAGGAATGCGATGGATGTCTGATCATGGACGATCAACGGTTGAGTTTCAAACTAAACCATAGTCAGGGTTTGGTATTGACAGTGTGCGCGAAAACCAGAAGCCTGGAGCATTCATGGTGACAGTGAGTTGGTCGCTGGCTCCACCAAGCTAGCATTCATGGCGATGCGGCTCTGGGACAAGGACGACATGGCTCGAGTATGGACACACGGATTTGGCGATGGATTTGGTGCAAGTTGATTGATCTTTGTTCGTGCGAGAATGTCTCTCCTAATAGATATCCGACCAGAGGCATTTATGAGACCAGAGAAGTTGTTGAAGGTCACAGCGAGGGTTTTGATTGGTCACAATGCAGTTGGGGTCTGACGTGGCATGTTGATGTGGCTTTGAGTTGGATGGCGATTCCTGGACTATTTAAAAGGAATTTCTGAATCATTTGTAGAGGTCTTCAGCCAGAAGTTAGAACCAAATCTGAAGAGAAGGGCACCAAGTCATAAAGTCAGATTACTATCGGAGTTTAGGGTCTAGGGTCTGTAATTAGTTAAATTGTGAGGTCTTGGACACATGTATGAATTTGAATCTATAGATTGAGGTCTTTAAGTCTCTCCTTTGTATTGTGCATATGGATTGTTACTGAAAGTTGATCAAGGATCATTTCATTAACCATTTTAATGTAATGTTTTACTGTCTATTCTGGTTGTTGCTCCTATTCAAGGAATAAGTTAAATGCTTTAATCATATCAGAGATTCACATGTATGATAGGAGGATTTGATAAGTAGTCTTATAGATCTGATCACTAGTTGTGAGACTAATAAGGTTAATCTTGCAAAGACTTTTTATGTCCAGAGTAATCATTCCTTCTATTTGCAAGTTATTGTGACTCCTAGCCCAAGAATAATGGCACTAATCTGATATTTGTTGTATGTCTTTAGGGTTCTAGTCTTCTTGCTCAAGATCAATCATTTTATTTAATCAATCTTGTTTGATGTCTTGCCCTACCTCCTGGTTGCTGCAAGTATTGTGTTATTGAGAATCAAGCCATATTTGAGGTTCTCAATACTTGGCATCAAGAGTCATCTGCTATAAAAAACAATGTCTAGTCTTATTTGAGGCATTGTGTGGGTATACTCACCCTGGTTCTGCAGAGCCTAAAGTGCTAAATATCTCAGTCTTTGACTGAATCTTGTCAGTTGGTCCAGGTCCTCTGAGCTGCCCTTGATTGGAGATGGCTACTCCATAGGTAGAATAGGAGACAAACCTGGTTACAAGAAAAAGAACCAACACCAGCTATGCAAGATAGACCCTTTCTGCTTTATGTTGCAGTGTCACCATATGCTTTGGCAGCTTTGTTGGCCTAGTATGATGATTTTGAGAAAGAGAGAGTGGTCTACTACATCAGCCATGTTTTGGTCAACTATGAAAATTATTACTTTTCCATGGAAAAGAAATGCCTTGCTCTTGTATTTGCTACATAGAAGTTAAGGCATTACTTTCTCCATGTTGAAACACATGTCATTGCAAAAATTAACCTTATGAAGCATTTATTCTCTAGTTGTCGACCTTGCTGGGAGGTTAGCGAAATGGCTAATGTTACTCTCTAAGTTTGACATAAAGTTCATTACTTAGAAGAAAATAAAGGGTCAAGCGATTGCCAATCAATTTGACGACGCTCCCTCATCTCACTCCTTCCCGAGGTTGGACCTATTTCCTAATGAGAACATTTTTGTTGTTAACCATGACCTTGAATGGAAAATGTACTTCAATGGGTCGAGATGTCAGACCCGTTCTGAGGTGGGTGTGGTCTTGATGTCACCCGAAGGTAAACCGGTCCTTCTCTCCTTTCGATTGGATTTCCATTGCTCTAACAATATTATCAAGTATAAATCCCTCATTTCTAGCTTATGTGTTGCGATTGCAAAAAAGATAAAACATCTCCATATACTGGGTGATTCTAAACTCATTGTGAACCAGATTACAGGAGCCTATCAAGCTAACCAAAGTAAGTTGTCTCAATATCAAGACCTTGCTTTGTCCTTGCTGAATTGGTTCTCTTCTTTCATGATACACAACATCCCTACCAACCTTAAAAGGAAAGCACCCCCTACTACCCAGATGGTTCAAATATTAAAGAGGGGAGTTCAGGATATGAACAAGTTGGAAGCTGAGACGGTGGATTTATTAAAGACCCAAATTTAATAGTTGTTGGCGTTTGTCTGGTTTTTTTGGTTATGTGGCCCTCACTGGCCTTTTTGGTGGCTATGGACTTTTCTTGTTGTTTTTATAGCCTTTCTTCTTTTGGTATCTTTAACGATCTTATCTTTAGTCTATAAACTTTGTGGTTTCAGGTGCTTGTAAAACCCATTTTTTTCTCTTTCAAAAACATCCCTAGAAGGGAGAATAGACATGTAGATGCCATGGAAAGCATTGCTTCCCTGGTACCCTCAGACGAAGATATAAAAGAATACCACTTCATGGTTTAGGTCCTACGAACCCCAGTGGTTTTTTATCAACCTGAATCCAATGGCTATGTGTGTTCTCATGTAGACTTGGAAGAATGGTTCTCTAATATTTACAATTACCTAAAGAATGGAAAATTTCCTGATGATGCTACGAAGAACAATCACACTTGTATATGAAATATTTCAGCTCGTTATGTCATTTTATCGGATATTCTCTATTGAAAATCTTATAACAACTTCCTTTTTTTATGCCTCACTAAAGCGAAAATACCCATCGCCCTTATAGAAGCCCATTCAGGCTCTAGGGGTGAACATTTTGGAGGTAAATCCCTTGTGAGGAAACTGATACACATGGGGTACTACTGGAAAATGATGGAACAAGATTCCTTCAATTTTGTTAAAAAGTGCCCTCAATGTCAACAACATAGTCATCTTATTCATGCACCCGCATAAGAATTACATAATCAGACCTCTCCTTGGCCATTCACAAAATGGGGGTTAGATATTATTGGAAAAATATCACCTCCTTCTTCTAAGGGACATATCTTTATCATTATTGTTATAGATTACTTCACGAAATGGGTCGAAGCCATTCCACTTTGATCCACAAATGCTAAAGCTATTTGTAGCTTTATTTTGAACAACATTATTTCTCATTTTGGATTGCCTGCTACACTTGTTTCTGACAATGGTACACCATTCAAGAACAAGGAAGTAAATCAGTTCTTAGAGAAATTTCACATCCAAAATATATTTTTCACTTCGTACTATCTGCAATCTAATGGTTAAGAAAAATCATCAAATAAGACTCTTGAGCTCATTCTTCATAAAATAGTTAATAAGCACAATAAGGATTGGCACATTCAACTAACATATGCTTTGTGGGCCTATTGAATGAGCGTTTGTACAATGACGGGAACAATGCCTTACAACCTCATGTATGGTGTTGAAGCTATCATGCCTTTGAAATTGGAAATTTTGTCCTTGCGGGTTTCCCTTAAGGGTTTAATTGATGACGAAACCTATTGAGCTAATCATTTGGATCAACTAGAGATGCTTGATGAGCGTCGATTATAGGCCCTCAACCATCTTAAAGCTTATCAATGATCATTCTCAATACAGTATAATCAGAGTGTACTTCCTAGGACCTTTAAGTTGGGAGATTTGGTTCTTTATGAGAATCAGAGAAATGTAAATGTGCACCTGATCAGAGAGGGAAATTTAGTCCTAACTGGTTAGGCCCTTACATTTTTGTCTCCATGTATGGTTCGGGTGCCTATGGATTATCTTCTATGGATGAAACACCTCTAAAAGAGCCCGTTAATGTGATGCATCTCCGTTGATACTATGTGTAGTGTCCAACATGTCATATGTGTCGTTTTCTCTCTTTAAGGGTAGTAATGTTGCATATGTTGACATTATTCATGAATGAATTATAATTTTTTTTGTGTTATGATATCACCATGTCTGTGTGTGTACAAACAATGTACATACATGTGTCCTACTATGTTGTGTATCCATGCATCACGTTACATATTTTGTGGAAATTAGATCATCATTGTATTTAAATAACATACATCCATTTATTTTTGTTAAATCATATTAGCATCTAATGTAATCATACATCCATATAAGCATACAAATAAAAAATACACAATGCCATGATGTCAAAACTGGTATATATATATGTTTGTATGTATCAAATTTCATGTAAATGAATTGGGCCACTACTATAAAAAAATGAGTGGCTACTGAATATATGTCTATACAAATGATCTAAAAGATATATATATCTTGCTACAAAACTAGTGTACAAAATGAGGAGTCCCTATGGCTGTGGTGTGTGGCTCCCGGAGCCCTTTGGATCTAGTGGCTGCTACTGTGGTCTGGGGAGAGGTTGCAAAGTGGACATGGACTTGGATTGATATGTGTGTGATGCAGATAGAGCTACCCACATCCCCCTAATCTCCCCCTGTAGGGAGCATATCGTCATCTGGGCCTGCCTCAGCCCATCTTGCAACCGTTGAACATCTACCAAGATCACAACTGTCAGCTATCTATCAAGTTCATTGAGGAAAATATGAAGGGAATCACACACCTACTCAATGGTGTCGGGCCTCATCAGAGTTGTGTCACTCATCAAGCACCATTGTAGCTCCCTTGACAGTTAGTCATGTTGCCCCTGAATGGAGGTTACCTCTGCAGTGAGTTGTACAATCTTTGCTCCCTGCTCCTTATAAGTGGTCCTCAAATGTGCTACCAGCTCAAAGATGTGGGCATGTTGCCCCATAGATTTTGTCTGGTAATCCTCAAGAACTATCCCCTGAATCAGCATGTCAGGGGCCATCTCTGATATGCACTGAGCCATCAGCCCAGTCCATCCCTGTGCATCCTCTACAACCACAAAAAGAAAGAGAGAAATTAGTATCACATGGAATATATGTGTGTAATCATAAATAGAGAGAAAACTGAAAGTAATGAAATGTAAATAACATGCTTAGTATACCTAGGTCCCCTGGCTTCCATGTGGGGTTAGGGTGAGGAGTGACACTGGGACTTGTGTAGCCAACACTGGTAGCTACTCTTGGTGCCACCAAGGTTGCCACCATTGTAGTTGTAGCTGTTGGTGGCACCGATGATACAGGGGTAGCTAGTGGAGGGTCTGACGTCCTCCGCTGCCTCAGCCTATATGATGTCACCTCCTCCTCCTATAGCATCTCCTCCTTGACCTGTTGCCACCCCCTCCACCTATCCTGTGGTGCCGGTGGTGGCACATCCCCCTATGGGATCAAATCCCCTATAGGGGCACCCTCATCGAACACAAGACAAGGGTCATACCTATCCCACCACAATCTAAATTCTGCAATGATCTCGACATTATTTGCCATTGCTATGGGTAGCAGATCCTGGTTAGGATTGTCATCATCTAAGGGGACACAATCATTGATGGTGGGGTGGGGACAATCCCTGGGTCTGGCTACACTCCTATAAGACCTAGTGTATGTGGGAACATCTGGAGGAATCGCTTGTACATAACCATGCAATTGCATGACCTAACTCTAGTAATATGGTACAATAATGTGATCACAGTGACCTATGAGAAAATGGTCTTGCTGCAAGTTCCTGAGATACTTGCCATCATTTACCCATCTGAAAAAGCGATAGGGTCTCCATCTGACCTAGTCTGCAACAAGAGTATCGACCTATAAATCTCCATGTCACCACTTCCCCATGATATCATACCAGTGCACCATGGGGATGTGATATGTCCATCATTGGGAAAAACTGACTGGCCTCATGCACATGATATGGGTGAAATCCCACACCTGCAAAAGTGTGCACGCTATAAGACTGCAGTACTCATAATGAATGTACCACCCCAGCTCCTGGTATAGGTGTGCTAACATGTACTATTCCCCAAGAAAAAACTATCCTATGCTCCACCATCTCCCTAATGGTATGGATGAGGCCCCTTTGCAGGTGAGAGCCTTTCCCATCTATTGTGATTTGAAATGCAACGATCATGACCATCACCTAGAGCAATGGTGCAGTGGTTTGTGCCTGCTCATACCAATGTGTATAAATGTGAATTTTTTCGTCACCATCTTCTATCCACTCTGAGCAGTATAGGACCCCCTCTGTCTGCGCCTGTGTCGACTAGGTGTCATTCGTAGCCACTCGTCATCTGTCAATGGGAAATCCAAGGATCCAACATACATCCTCCAATGTGATCGTCATCTCCCCAATGGATAGCTGGAAAGATGATGTGGTGGCATCCCACCGCTCCATTAGGGCTATAAGCATCTTCTCATGGTAGCGCATCTTTGGCATGGTGAATGCATTCCAGATACTGACCTTCTCCAAGTGTGTGACCTTGTCATCAGTGAGGAAGTATCTCTTCTTGTGAACTAGTTGGTAAGCTCGCCCTCCAAGATGCTCGTGAATCTCCAGACACTCCTACAAAAAGTGAAACAATTCTAAGTCAGGACATGTAATTTCAAGTTGAAAGCAAAAAATTTACTAATAATTTTGCACACTGTGCAGACATCTGTGCACTGCACATACTGTTGGCAACACAAGGGCAGGCAACTAAGAGGGTGGGTGAATCAGTTGTCATAGAATTTCAAATGTATTCAACTTATTATGCTTATTTTCAAATATGATTAATAACCATGAAAGCATAAATCAACAACACATCAGAAACACACACAACACCAAGATTTTTTACGTGGAAACCATGTTAGGGAAAAAACCATGGTGGAGGTCAGTCAACAATATTATAGCTTGTTAAAAGTATAAAGAAATATGAATGGGGAATGCACATGCATTCAGGTGCACTACCTAGAGCTCACTACTTAATTACAAAAAGGAAGATACATTGTCTTACAAAAGATTTACATCCACAGGATTTGAACTGAGAGAATATCATCTGCTAATGCCTTATTATAGTTCTGGTTAAGCACATGAACACTTCTTCACACTCTTCTCACATTTCTTCACACTCTACTTCTGCCTTTGAAATATTTGAACATTATTCAAACACACGACTCACACACTTCACATACTCATTCCTTCATATGATAAAACAATCACTCTTATATATCCACAGCAAAAAAATACATCGCTACATGTGGGCCTCAAGAAAATAATAAAATGAATGCAAACTATCAGCCCAAAACAATAAGGATTATTAATGCAAATCAACCAAGGTCGGCCACAACATAGTGAAGACCCAAAATAAAATTCTCAAACACGAACCACCTTCAAAAATTAATCCTCGAAGATCCACAACATGCTTCAACACCTTGTCGGCCAAGAACATGAAAAACATGAACACACAAGAGAAAATATTGAATTGTGAGCACAACAATCAATACAGACATGCAGCATAGATAGAGAATGATCTAGAAACATCCAAAAACATCAAGAATCACCAAAGAAGCATCTGTAACAACTGAACTTGCTAAAATCACATCATCTTCATTCAGGAACATCAACTAAAGTAATAGAAAAACTGTTAGAATACAAATCTTCATAACACGATCAAATCTTCACACAGATCTTTGAAACTTAATGTGGATAAACTAGATATACATGAAAAGAAACCCTTTAATCCAAAACCATTGATCATCGACATACTGAACCCACTGACAAACTGAACTTCACTTCACAACAAGAAATCTGCAACTTAATTGTTGGCAACACAAGGGTAGACAACTAAGAGGGGGGGTGAATCAGTTGTCACAAAATTTCAAACTTATTCAAATTATTATGCTTATTCTCAGATATGATTAATAACCATGAAATCATAAATCAACAACACATTAGAAACACACATAACACCAAGATTTACTTACATGGAAACCTTGTTAGGGGAAAAACCACAGTGGAGGTCAGTCCACAAGATTATACCCTGTTAAAAGTATAAAGAAATATGAATGGGGAATGCACATGCATTTAGGAACACTTCCTAGAGCTCACTGCTCAATTACAAAAAGGAAGACATAATATCTTACAAAATATTTACATCCACAGGATTTGAACTAAGAGAATAACATTTGCTAATACCTTATTATAGTTTCAGTTAAGCCACATGAACACTTCTTCACACTCTTCTTCTGCCTTCGAAAGATCTAAACATTATTCACACACAGAATCACACACTTAACGAACTCGTGCATTCAAATGATAAAACAATCGCTCTTATATATCCACAACAAGAAATTACATCGTGACATGTCAGCCTCAAGAAAATAATAAAATGAATGCAAACTATCAGCACAAAACAATAAGGATTATTAATGTGAATCAACCAAGGTTGGCCATAACATAGTGAAGACCCAAAATAAAATTCTGAAACACGAACCACCTTCAAAAATTAATCCTCGAAGATCCACAACACGCTTCAACACCCTGTCGGCCAAGAACATGAAAAACATGAACACACAAGAGAAAATATTGAATCGTGAGCACAACGATCAATGCAGACATGCAACACAAATAGAGAACAATCTAGAAACATCCACAAACATCATGAATCACTAGAGAAGCATCCGCAACAACTGAATTTTCTAAAATCACATCATCTTCATTCAGGAACATCGACTGAAGCAACAAAAAAATTGTCAGAATAAAAATCTTCATAACACGATAAAATATTCACATGGATCCCTGAAACTTAACATGGATAAACTAGATATACTAAAAAAGAAACCCTTTAATCCACAACCTTTGATCATCAACATACTGATCTCACTGACAGATTGAACTTCACTTCACAACTGACAACCTGCAACTTATTTCATTACAATTTTCTCAATATCCTCAACATATAGAACCTCTAAGACATTAATTCCAATAGTGTTGACATCAATGATAGCCACATATCAAAAACACAACCACAACATCCAACAATCTCCCCCTTTGGCATTGATGGCAACACATGATGTGAAAAACACCATCAACATAGCTGTCTTTAGCACTTACTCCCCCTTAGGTTCTAACTCTTTTCTCCTCAACAATTCTTCTCCCGCATGACTCTTCTTCCTCAGATAATTCATAGTTTTTCACATGAATCTTCTCCCCCTTTGACATCAATGAAAAATATCTCTTTTATCCACACAAGCTCTGAACCACATATCTGAACATCTGACTACTCCCACTAAGTAGCAACCAGCACAACATGAATCCGGATCAAAATATGACCATGAAATGCATGGATTGATGCAAGTTAGTGCATCTTAGTTCTAATTAGGAGGGGTAATCACCCCTAGATTCCCTCTGAGATACTCAAAAGTATCCTTAGGCAATGACTTTGTAAAGATATCTGCAATATGTTCCTTAGTAGGCACATACTCCAATCTGACTTCCTTTTTACTCACCTTCTCTCTCAAAAAGTGAAACTTGATAGATATGTGCTTGTTCTTTGAATGCAGCACCAGATTCTTAGAAATCTTAATTGCACTTGAATTATCATAGAATATAGCAATGGGCTCATCATACACAACTCTGATATCTCTCAACATTTGCTTCATCCACAATACTTGAGTACAATTTTTAGCAGCAACAATGTATTCTTCCTCTATAGTAGACAAAGAAATGGCATTCTACTTCTTACTTAACCATGAAATCAACTTCTTACCCAAGAAAAATGCACCACCACTAGTACTCTTTTTGTCATCCACATCACCTACCCAATTAACATTAGTAAAAGAACTCAAAGTAAGATCATCATCTTTAGGATACCACATCCCAAAATCAACTGTCCCCTTCAAGTATCTGAAAATACTCTTCATAGCTGTCACATGAGATTCCTTAGGATCAACTTGAAATCTTGCAACAATACATACAAAATTCATGATATCTGGTCTATTTTGAGTCAAGTAAAGAAATCCACCAATCATTGATTTGTATCTAGTTTGATTTTCTTTCGGAGAATCATCATTTTGTGTCAACTTGCATCAGGTCACCATAGGTGTACCAACTGGCTTTGAATATTCCATACCAAACTTCTTTAGCAATTATTTCACATACTTGAACTGAGATATAAAGATCCCTTTATCTAACTAAGTAATTTGCAATCCCAAAAAGAATTTCATCTCACCAATCATAGACATGTCAAATTCATTTTGCATCTCATCAACAAACTTCATGCACAAACTATCATCTCCTCCAAACATGATATCATCAAAAAAGACTTCAACAATCAGATCTTTATCATAATCAATCTTGAAATACAGATTACTATCAACAATACCTTTATTGAATCCAAGCTTCAACAAATACTTGTCCAATCTGGAATACCATGCTCTTGGGGCTTGCTTAAGTCCATACAATGCTTTCTTCAACCAACAAACCATATCTCCTTGATTAGTCAATTGAAATCCATCAGGTTGCTCTACATACACCTCTTCTTCTAGTTTGCCATTTAGAAATGCTCACTTGTCATCCATCTGATAAACCTTGTAATTTTTGTAAGCAACATAAGTAAGAAATAATCTCACAGCTTCAATCCTAGCAACAGGGGCAAAGGTTTCTTCAAATTCAATTCCTTCCATCTGGGAATATCCTTTACACACCAATCTTGCTTTGTTTCTAACCGCTTCACCTTGGTCATTCAGCTTGTTTCTAAAGACCCATTTAGTTCCAATTAAATTTCTTTCCTTAGGTCTAGGAACAAGAATCCATGTATTATTCTTCTCAATTTGTTGTAGTTCTTCTTTCATTGCTTACACTCAATGTTCATCTTTGCATGCTTCATTCACACTATTAGGCTCAGTGTTTGAAATAAGACAATATTCTTCCGCAATCCTTCTCCTAGTCTGGAAACCTTTGTTCTTATCACCTATAATTTGATCTTCTGAATGATTTAGTCTTACATACCTTGGAGTCTTAGGATGTTCTTGAACTTCTGGCTCTTGTGATCTCTCTTTTGTACTTTCAATAGTTTCTTCCCCTTGATTTTCTTGATTCACCAGAATTATTTAAACTTGATTTTGAGTCTAAACTTCCTTTCTTGTGACTAAACTGTTATTTTGATCATCTAAATCATATCCACAGGTTCTGGATGGTCTAGCTATGTCTTCATCAACCTTAACATTTTCACTTTCAACTATTTTCCTCAATCTCTTGTTGTAGCACCCATAGGCCTTGCTCTTAGTAGAATAACCAAGAAAGATTCCTTCATCACTCCTAGCACCAAACTTTCCTATCTCTTCATCTCTTTTGATATAGCATTTACTCCCAAAGATTTTGAAATATCTAACAGTAGGCTTATGACCAGTCCATAGCTCAAAAGGGGTTTTACCAGTATCACCTTTGACTTGTACCCAGTTGAGGATGTAAACAACAGTACTCAAAACTTCTCTCCAATCGATATGAGGAACATTTCCTTCCAGTATCATAGTTCTAGAAACATCTTGAACTGTCATATTCTTCTTTTTCACAACTCCATTTTGTTGAGGGGTCCGTGGGGTAGATAATTTTCTCTTTATCCCATGCACTTCACAAAAAGAATTAAACTCATGGGAATTGAATTCACCACCTATATCTAATCTCAGACATTTAATCTTCAGACCTATCTCTGTCTCAACCATATCCTTAAAAGTCTTGAATTTCTCCAGAGCTTCAGATTTTTCCCTTAAAAAAGTAACCCACATCAATCTAGAGTAATCATCAATAAGTAACATGAAGTACCTATCTCATTGTAAGATTCTGACTCTAGAAGGACCACACAAATCAGTATGAACAAGTTCCAACACTTCTTTTGAACAATGTTGTTTGCTTCGAAATGAAATTCTAGTTTGCTTCCCTAACTAACATTCCTTGCATATAGTATTAGTAGGCTTTACCAACTTAGGAAGATCTCTCACTGCTTGAATATAACGTATCTTGATAATATTGTCAAAGTTCACATGACACATTCTCCTATGCCACAACCAACTTTCATCAACTTGAGTAATCAAACAAATTTTAATAGCATTGTTCAGGTGAAAGATGTTACCTTTTTTTTGTACCTGAAGCAATCACATTTCCAGAAATCCCTAATATTCTACACTTACCATTCTTGAATTGAAGATTGTATCCCTTGTCAACCATTTTTCCAACACTTAAGAGGTTATACTTCAAACCTTCCACATATAAAACATCATTAGTATTATTCTTACCACCAAGATAAATGGATCCTTTTCCACGGATTACACTAGCTTTGTCATCACCAAATATTACAACACCACCATCATACTTTTACAGGCTCACAAACTTGCTTTTATCACCTTTCATATGATGAGAGCATCCATTATCAATCACCCATTCATCTTTCTCTTCAAATCTGGCCGCTAGAGCTTTCTCCACATTTGAGCAACTAATAGATTCAATAGGGGTTGGATCATTTTCCTTGATAGCAATAAATACCCATTCATCTTCACTTCCATTCCCTTTATCAAATTCATCATCTATCACACCATCAGCAGCATAATAGCACTTTCTTTGAAATCTAGGCTTGTTAGGTCTTTGTTTAAGGACTCTTTCTGGACACCTTGATGCAAAATGACCTATCTTATTGCAAGAAAAATATTCAATATTTCCCTTTATACTTACCTTCTCCTTTGGCTTCTCTCTTGACAATAAGTGCTTCAAGCTCCTCTAGATTTTTCTCCTCTTCTTCAATATCTCTCATTTCCTCCTCATACTTGAATACCTTTCTAGATGAACTTTCTCCTGGATCATATCTTTGTTTATCTCCCCTAGAGGTAGTAGCTTTGAATGCATATTCTATCTTAGGAAGAGAACCACCAAATTCACTTAACTCAAAATTAGTAAGCTTACCAATCAACATGTCTCTGGATACATTTGTTACAGTCTGGAGCTCATCAATAGCAGTAGCTTTGACTTTGTATGCAATAGGAAAGGATCTAAGCACTTTAGCAACAATCTCTAATTCTTCCAATTGTCCACCAACACATCTAATACCACACACAAGTTCATTCACTCTTTGCATGAAAGTCGTAATGTTCTCATCATCACCCATTCTTAACATTTCATATTTCCCTTTCAAACTTTGTAACTTAGCAATCTTCACATTAGAATCACGTTCATACAAAGTTCCCAAGTTTTTCCATATCTCATAAGCAGTCTTCAGATCCATAACATTTGTCATCACAAAATTAGTCAAAGTGCTCAACAATACTTCCTTAGCCTTGTTAGTGTGCTCAAAATTCCTAATCTTAGCAATAGTAGTAGGGGAATTCTGAGGAATAACATACCTATTGCTTGTAATGCTCTAGTAGGGTTCACCAATGCATTTTAGATGACACTCCATTTGATTCTTCCACAGAGAATAATTTGTTCCATCAAATCTCAGACTATCCTTCTTCTATGTCACCATCCCAGATCACCTCAAGCTGTTAAACTTCTTCCAAGGAACCTACTCGGATACCAATTGTTGGCAACACAAGGGCATACAACTAAGAGGGGGGATGAATCAATTGTCACTGAATTTCAAACTTATTCAACTTATTATGCTTATTCTTAGATCTGATTAATAACCATGAAAGCATAAATCAACAACACATTAGAAACACACATAACACCAAGATTTTTTACGTGGAAACCCTGTTAGGGGAAAAGCCATAGTGGAGGTCAGTCCACAAGATTATACCCTATTAAAAGTATAAATAAATATGAATTGGGAATGCACATGCATTTAGGTGCATTGCCTGGAGCTCACTGCTCAATTACAGAAAGGAAGAAACACTATCTTACAAAAGATTTACATCCACAGGATTTGAACTGAGAGAATAGCATTTGCTAATGCCTTATTACAATTCTGGTTAAGCACATGAACACTTCTTCACACTCTACTTCTTCCTTCAAAATATCTAAACATTATTCGCACACACGACTCACACACTTCGCATACTCATGCCTTCAAATGATAAAACAATCACTCTTATATATTTGCAACAAGAAATTACATCGCTACATGTCGACCTCAAGAAAATAATAAAATGAATGCAAACTGTCGGCCCAAAACAACAAGGATTATTAATGCAAATCAACCAAGGTCAAACACAACATAGTGAAGACCCAAAATAAAATTTTGAAACACGAACCACCTTCAAAAATTAATCCTCAAAGATCCACAACACCCTGTCGTCCAAGAACATGAAAAACATGAACACGCAAAAGAAAATATTGAATCGTGAGCACAACGATCAATGTGGATGTACAAGATAGATAGAGCATGATCTAGAAACATTCACAAACATAATGAATCACTAAAGAAGCATCCGCAACAACTGAACTTTCTAAAATCACATCATCTTCATTCAAGAACATCAAATGAAGCAACAAAAATATTGTCAGAATACAAATCTTCATAACACGATCAAATCTTCATGCAGATCTTTGAAACTTAATGTGGATAAACTAGATATAGTTTACAAGAAACCCTTTAATCCACAACCTATGATCATCAACATACTGAACTCGCCAACAGATTGAACTTCACTTCACAACTAACAACCTGCAACATATTTCATTACAATTTTCTCAATATCCTCGACATATACAACCCCAAGACATTAATGCCAATAGTGTTGACATCAATGAAAACCACATATCAGCAACACAACCATAACATCCAACACATACATCCATGTCTGCCATTGATGCCCTGAGGATGCCAATGCAAATATGGGACTCTAACATAGGTAATAGATGCCAACGCATATTTTGGATGCATGCACAACTCGAGGAGAACAAAATTGCTAAAAAAGTGCTAAAATTCACAAACAACAAGGTTTTGAGACCTACCTAGTCCACCTCACAACCCTTAGTAACATCGCCCCTCAGCTGCTCTAGTCTAGGCACCTCGTACTCCCTCCTACTCAACATTTTTCTAACTTTTCTCTCACAAAATTCAACAATTTTCTCTTAGTGAATAGTGAAAATGACTCTTCTAGGGGCCCACCTAGGTATATATAGGCCTCCCAAGGCCCATTTTTCCTAGAGTTTGTGGCTCCCCAGTTTCTCCTAAATTTACCCCACCTAGCTTGGGAAAAACTTGGGAGGGGGCATATAGTCACCTCTTGATCATATTTTTCTTTTGAATCAACAAATTTTTCTTGATCATTCTTCTCGTTGTGGTAGCTTCTTCCGATTATCGAAGCTGACCTAAAACTTGAGTTTTGCAGGTTAAAGTTTTGTGCAATTTTTCACAACTGCTTTGTTACTGTTTGTTGAGATCGATTGCTGGGGAAACCTTTGGTGTTGGTTAGCTTGACTTCGATGGTCTTTGAGGCCCTTTTTTCTTGGCATGCAAATTTGTAAAATTCAAATTTGGGTGAATTTTTTCTTCTCTACTTTAGTGTGGTCGATTCTTTTCCCAAAATCGATCCCACTAAAGTGGGGGGGAAATGTGATGTCGCAGAATTGCACCTAGGGGCAATTCCACATTTTTGCACTTTTGCCTAGCATTTATGCCACCTTAGAGCATTAATAAAAAAAATCCCATGAGTCAAAATTTTGTAATTCTAACTACATGTGGACTAGTGGTTGAGCAACAGAAGCCTGATGAGACATTTATCAAAAATCTAGGCCTTGGATGCCTGTGCAACGCACTAATGTCCCGGTGGTTTTCTGAGTTTGAAATGAGGAATCTAGAATCTTGACTCTCTCGACACGTGTCTTAGTAGTCATATTTCAGATATAACGGCTCTTTTCCACCCTTTCATGCATTAAAACCCCTCATTTGCTCTGATTTTGGGGTTCAATTCATTCAATCAAGCTCTCTACATACTTTTCAACTCTTGAGTTCTCTTCATCCTTGATAGCAGCCCTCTCACAAGTGAAGCCATGCCAGACTAAGGTCCTTCTAGTAGCTACAACTCTCAAGCAAGCACTCAATAGTGCATCTGTGTGCTCTGGAGAGGGTCTAGGCCCATGGGTAATGCTCTCTCTTTCTTACTCCTTTCTATCTACTTGCTCATTTACTACTTAGTGGTGTGGGTTCTACTCCTGAAGCAGGTTTTTCTTTCACCACATGCTTTGTCTATTTCATTTACACTCCTTTCCAACTTGGTTTTCTATGGAGGTGGGAACACCAAAGTGGGGGTTTGACTAAGGTAGAACCCTATAGAGCCCCAACCTTTTTCCCCTCATCCTTCTATGTGGTCTCAAAGTGGAGCTTGGAGTGAAGACCCGAATGTCTGACTGAAGGTAAGTTTTCTCCAAGTTCTTCTTGTTCTTTATTCTAAATTCATTCTTTTCATTTGATTACTCTATCCAAGAAGACCTTAGATCCGAGCTAGGAGGTGAAGGTTTATTTTTCCTCCTTGAGCACCTAAGCTTTCCATTTCTTAGGAAACCAACATGCCATTTAGATGACAACACACCATGTTGGCGTCTTGAATCTATGTTGCTGTCTTTTGGCCAAGAGCTTCTTTGTCAGAGGTAGAAATCCAGGGCCTTCACTCTCTCGAGATCTAAAGTAGTCCTCTTTGAAACATAACTTGAGTTCATTTTCTTTACCATTTATTTATCCTTTTTATTGTTGAGGTGGATAAGGGCAGTTTGTTCCCTGGTGATCTCTTGAGAACGAAGAGACCCGTGTGTAGCGAATCCCTCTTATCTCACACATATTTATAATGAGAGCATAATAGTGCACATGATTTATCATAATAGTGCCTAGTTATTCAAATGAGTGAGAAAAAATGTTTATATATACATCACAATTGATATTTTTAGATATAGGATGATGTGAGGTCATTTTACAATACTTAAATCCGACACTTAAAATGGTAATTATTAAAATAATACACCTTTAGGACTAGGGAACCCTTGCTCTTTTCCAGGTGTTTTTGGCCTAAATTTCTTGGGAAGTCAAGGATTTTAATGTATTTTCCTAATCTGACCCTAAAATGAACAAATTATCAATATAATTAATTCTATAGGAAACACATGTCAATGTAGTCTCTTAAGAGCTCGAAGATAAAAACTTTCAAACTTTTTCTATCTCTTCACTCAGTTTGTGGCACCTATAAATGTATCATTTGCACCTAGAGATGGACATCATGTCCCTCTATAGTACCCTATCTCAATTTTTATCAACTCGATACAATTTGACCTTGCTAACATTGAACACATTCTTGCAAAATGTGTCATTTAAGAGAAATGTAAAGGTGTTAATGGGAGTATTTTTCCTTTTGTGCCTTGTGGGACCAAAATAAATACATCAATATGTCAAGATGGGTGAGTGAATACTACTATGTACCTTGGTTCATTTCCTTAGTCTCCCAATTCTTATAGGCTAAATTTCCCTGAGGAAGTCACTAGGGACATGTTCTCTTAGGTCAACCTCTAGAAATGACCTGATAGATAAGTGTCTTGCAATTATTCAACATGCTTATTATCTTGAAATTACCATTGATGATTACCATGGGTTCTCTTGATCATGCATGATTCTCATCAATGAAATACAAACAATATGAACCTTTATCTTTGGATACACAATCCATAGGATTGTTTGAAAATAATAATGATGTTGGTGATCAATCCCATATGCATGGTGACTCTATGGCTTGGCATAACATGTGTTACATGTCTCATAAGGAATGTGTTACTATAGAGGTCTTTATAAGGAAATAAATTAATTAATCATTTAGGGAAGGTTTATACTTATGTTTTTAATTTTTAAAAGGTGTCTTTAGACAATATTTTAAAAATTTCTAATTAGGTAGGAAAAAATGGTATTGTACAATACATATAAGCTTGGTCATGTGATAAAGGAGAATTCATGCAATGTGTTTACATAGATGTGAATGGGGATTGATTTTATCTTTAACCTTTTAGATTTTTATATTGTAAAAGAGAATTTCGATTACTATACAATAATCGAACTATCTTGAGTTTCTTACTCTTATATTTATATTTTTGAAACTTTAAGCAAGGGTTTTTTCAAAGGTTCATTTGAATTAACTTAAAATAATAAGGATTTAGTGGAATTGAATGTTTGTGGTTATAATACAATAAGCTTTTCTAACCTTGACCATGTGTAATATATATGAAAAATAACCATAAAATATACTTTAATATTTGAGTTTAATTTGTATGTTTTGTTTTAGAACTAGAATGGTATAGATAGAATAGAATAATACTATTGGTCAAAAATCCATTTTTAAAACATTAAACTCACATTTTAAACCTAATATTCAAAACCTAAACCTAAAACTTAAAAATAAAAAACCATTATAGTTTTTGGAAAAAACAAACTTATTTGACCTTAGTAAAGAGGACTTACTAACTTGTTACATATTAGGACTGGGGCATAGTTTTTGATGGGGCTACAAAAAACCCTTATGAACACAATTGGGGGTTTGTAGCAAGAGAAGCTTATGTATGTGATATTTATAAAGTGGTACTTGGTGTAATGAGTTCTATCATGATAGTCAAGTAGGGTAAAAGTACAAATTTGTGTCACATTTTTATCCAACTTATCAACACAAGTGAATTTAAGTATTTCTAACTAAAAATCTATTTTGGTCAAACATATGGTCTTGTGAGATTCATTTTAGCTAAGTTAGATATGTCCACAACTTTTCAAACTAAGATTATTGGCTAAATGCATTTGTATCACCACTTTGAGGCCAATTTACCAAAAAAATAGATTTATTTGAAAAAAAATGATGTTTCAACAACTTCTACTCATGTAAATGACAATTTTTTTAAATATAGAAATACCCTTTTGTATATCCATAAGTGTAATTTTAAAATATATATATTAATAATTTAATTATTATTTATATTTTCCTTTTTATTTTTACTAAAAGTAGGTTATCAACACAAAATATTAGGTTGATTACCATGTCAAGGAAAAAAAGTAAAACTTATTTAAGAAATTTGAAAAAAATTGATGCACTAGAGAAAAGAATCTATATCAATATGATATATTTTTTTTCCATTTTAGATAAATAGATAATATGAAAGTTGACATCAAATGGAAACAATTATGTTTTGATACACACACATTTTAATATTTATTTATCAAAATTGGAAAAAATATATCCATGCACTAATGTTTCAAGTTATAAATACACACAAAAAATTGAAGGAAAAAAAAAATTACTATATAAAGATTGACGTCTCATGTAACTTCATTTTTCATCATTTTTCAGCAACCAAATTATAGTGTCAATTTATAAAAAACTATATTCAAATAATTTTTTATTTTTTTAAAAAAATACAAGCATAAAACATACTAAAAACTAAATACTTTATTAGTTTACATCATTTCAAAATTCAAAACATAAATGTCACTTTTTAGTGATTCAAGTTTAAAAATTGGATCAATGTTGGTTGTTTCCTTTAAAAAGAGTGACACAAATTTGTACTTTTACCCAGTAGCATAAATTAGTGCAAGGTGCTATCATTGGATGAGTAGTAGTTGGATAGTATATTATTACGAGATCAATCAATTAACACTTGATAACTAAGTCCTTGAATTTCATTTTGTTTAGTAGGAAAAGTGATCCTAGATCCAATTAGATTAACTAGGATTATCCCCTTTTCACTCGACTAAACATTTAAAAATAAGTGAACTAGGGTTTTAATGATTATTTTTCTACTACAATGTAGACCCATTCCCCTAGTGATTTATGCTTGTTTTTAGTTGTTTTGTGATAAATTTGATTTATTTTTGACAAGCCTAATCAACATACAACCTTAGATTTGAAAAATATAATTTATCGGGAAAACAAAAAATAGAAAGTTACAAAACTAACCTAGATCTGATAAGTTACAACAAAGACGAACCTGCATTGTAAACTATAGCTTGAATTTTCTAGTCTAGGGCACAAGGATTCCATAGATTGAACTAATGCTTTTTCGAATCTGAAAATTCTGAGATCTGGATTAAGGTCTACACTCTGTTTCCCTAGACTATCAATGGTTGGAACCTTTAGATTTGACCTACACACATGAAAATGGGGGAAATGGTTGTGCTATATAGGGGATTTCCTAAGACAAACCCCATGTTGGTATTTCTACCTCCACGTACAACAATTGATGATGATCAATAGGGCATTCCCTAGGTTAGGAAGAGGCCAAAATAATAATAAATTGATTGGAATGGATAAATAACAAATGATAATTTTACCTTGATGTGAAAAGATTGAAGAAGAGATGCTACACACAAGTTGCTTGATGGATGCCTTGAATGTTTGATATACCTACAAAAGGTTAGCTCACATATAAACCATAGATTTTTGAAGCTAGCATGTAGAGGATAACTCAATATATCTTCATGATTTCATTCTAATTGATCTCCCATTCATAAATTGCCTCCATCTTGATGTCTAAAAAACTTGAACTTAATTGATGAAAGTGTTGTAATAATGCTTCTAAAATTCTTGATAATTCTACTCTTGACTACCCTTGATTGATTTTAGGATATTTGATTTTCTCAATTGAAGTTATAGGATAAAATTTATGAAAATACTATGTATTTATATGCAATTATTCTAATTTCTCAAAAAAAATATACCAATAGCTGATAATTGAGATTGGAAATTAAAATAATAAATTAAAAAAAAATGACATATTCAAATTTGGAGCCAAAAATGTAGGTCTAGTGTGTAGGGCACCCTAGACTAGATTCTTACTTTTTTAGAATCAAAAGTGTTGGGGGGGAAATATTAAATGCATAGATTTTCCAAGAATGTTTATAAAATGGGTAATGGATGCATGACTAGGTCCAAGCACATAGGGGGAGCAAAAACTTAGTGTGAAATTATCAAGGGTGGCAATATTTGATGCTACATCTATCCCCCACTTTAGAGAGGGTATGAACTTATAGGAGAGGGGACCAACCACATCAAGGCTCTAGGTCACGAAGAGCCGAGAGCGGAGGGCTTCCCTAACTTACATCACTCTAAAGGATGTCTTGGGGTGAGCATCGAGAATGAAGAGCACTATGTAGTACTTATGCCACTCTACAAACCCAAACTTCAAGGTTAGGCTAGGTGAGCTAGTTTTTGGAGTCGGTACTGTACCTCAGACAACTCTTTGTTTGAGGATGGTAGTGCATTTCTAGGACAATAGTGTGGTACACTAGAATTTCTTTGGCACATTAGCATCTGTATGGACAAAAAACACAAAATATAGTAAAACTACCTAAAAACTTGCTGACAACCTAGCTAGTTGATTGTGATGAGAAAAATAGAATAGAAAGTATGAAAAATAGAGACGAAGATGATAAAACAAGTAGATAAAGGCTAAGGTGATGAAGATAATCTCACAAAAGTGTTAGTTCACTAGCTAGCTCCATGTGTACGTCCACCTACACACAAGAAAGAGGGAAAAATTTTGGGGCTGTATAGGGGCCTGCCTTAGTTAGACCCCCGTTTTGGTGAATATGCGATAAATAAATTAGAAAGGAATATTGCAATGAACACTACAAAACAATACTATGCTACTCTATCAAATCACAAAGGAGAGGAGTGAAGCGTTACCACCTCCACCCAAAATCTCACTAGCCAATGGAGGAGAATGCAAGGTATGGACTTGGAAAAGTCACCACAGCCATAGCGATGATGAAGGGAGGTCTCACAATACTCGAAGCCCACAACTTCTATGATAGCCTCACACTTGCAATGTGGAGTTGATGGAGCTTCAAATATAATGCAATACTCAAAAAATGAAGTGCTAGAATGTTGGAGTGAATGAGAATGTGTAGATTGCTAGAGGATGTGCAAGAAGGATGAAATGAAGTGAGAATGGATGTTTTTGAAGATGGGATGAGAAGGAATAAGGTATTTTCATGTCGATTGGTCAAAGAGGGACACTACAATTTGGCCCCAATCAAGTGTGTAATGCCTCTTCCAATTTCAAACATAGGAATCCGTTAGGGACGATAATGCAACGTGCAAAACTTTGTGTGTTGTGCATTCATCCCTGACAAATATTCTCTCATCGACACAAAGGACGAACACCATGTGGATGGAAGGTAGGTGGGTGATGTGGAATTTCATCTTTAGATTTGATTTTCTAAGGTGAGGGTGTGCGAAAGGGGAATTTTCTTAAGGGGTGAAAATTCACTCCTATACATTTTTCCCCCACTTTAGTGAGCACAAATATTGATGAGTGTTTGGTAAAGTAGAGCAAAGAGTTAGTAGGGTTAGAAATGTATACCTGAACCGTTGAGGAAGAAAACCATGATCTGGCAAACTTGAAAGCATGGGGCAAGAAAATGACTCCATAGGTACTCTCCCTGGGGAGTTTCAAACAAAAGGACTCCATAGCTCCACAAAACTATGAAGTTGCACAAGGTACATCGAAGGCCTTGAGACCAACGATGGAAAAATCTCGTAGGATGAAAGCATCTCATAGGCCCACAGACCTGCAAGAAGGAAACCCTCAAGTTCTCTCTCATGATAGAAGCCCAGTGAAGTAAGTGCCTTATAGGCCTGCAGACCTGCAAGAAGGAAACCCCCAAGTTCTCTCTCATGAAGGAAGCCCAGAGTAAGGGGACTCCATAGATTCAGACTGGAAAGTGACTTCACAAGCGCACCTACAAAGCAACATGTTAATCCATAGATAAAACATGCCAAGAAACAAGAAGCAACCATGTAGGAAAATAGAAAGTCACGCAGAGAGTCAAAAAACTAGAAGGCTTTCAAAGGGGTCCCTCAGGAACCCTTCAAAAGAAGAGGGGTCCACTCAAGGGATGCTCTGTTTGAAAGTGCTAAAGAGACATTTTTTCTCAAATCAACTCATCATCAAGGAATCCTTTTGAAATGTATTCACTTCATGAAGGAATTTGTAAGGAATAAAATGCCCCCTCGCAAGGGGAAGGTCGAGGCTTCTCTCTCAGGAAAAGGTTGATCCCACCTCGAAGGAAAGTTCTCAAGTTCTTTCTTTGCAAACCCATGTTGAAGGAAACATGTTCAGTTAGGGGTCCAAGTTGAGAATGTGATTCTTCAAGAAGGTTGTAAGGATTATCAAGAGAATATTTTTTGACAACGAATGTGTTTTCTAAAAATCAAAGCATTGTGAAAGTAACATTGTCACACATACGAGGGACAACTCAAGAAAAGAAGAGAGAAGGATAAAAGAGTGAAAGAGAAATAGAACGAACAAGAGACACAAGGGTGATTTGATATTTTGGGGTAGAGCTACTCATAAATATATATAAGTATAAGAATAGTATATAAATGAACTATCATCAACCCCCTACTATATCAGACCATGTGAAAAATGCATGAGAAGGAAAAGTACAAATAAAAAAATTGGGTCAACATGTAAGGGAAGCCTAAATTCCCCCAATGCTTTGCATCATCCCCAATTTGCTGAAAATCATAGCACATAATAAAGGAAGAATAATGATATAAATAGAAAAAGGTTTACGACACAAAATCACTCTTATATCCAAGCACCAACAAGGGTGACAAGGTTCATCCAAGAACATATAACACAAGCATGGGGGAACACATCACAACACACACACTTCTAATCTAAAGATAAAGAAGAGGCCTCCCACTAACACTCATTGACCAAGAGGTCATCCACTTCCCAATCTAGATTATTGCAAGGGGAAGGTGAAAAAGCTTGCAGTGGTGGATTATTAAGGGGAGCTTCTTCCGACCCTCCTACAACAAGGGCTAAGGAAAAAGGCCCTACAAGGTCTTCTCAACTCAACTCTTATTGAGCTATAGTCAATGATTTCGCAAAGATCATCGGTAAGGCTAGAACTTCATCCAAAGAGTTAAACATGCACTTTCCAGAAGTGCCAAGTCATACCTCAACAGATGGGGAGGACAGTGCTCATGATTCACCACTTGGCTCATTGAGTGACTCGGGAGTGGTGAAAAACTCAGGGGAAGCCGAACTTGCTTTGTCACTAGGATAGAACAAGCTAGTGTAGGACCACCCTTTAGAGAAGGTGGGCTCCTCTTATGCCCTCCATTACTAGAAGGGCCAACCTCTACCTTCTACCTCATCAGGGGATGTGAACTCCCCATAGATGAGGCAAGAGGCATAGAGGAGGAGGAGAAAATTGCGATGGACACCACCGAGGTATTTGGCATGTCAACAGGTTTAGGGAATGGTGGGATATCTAGAAGGGACGTCAATAGGGGTGGCTTATCCAAGGGAGCGATAAACACCCGCACCTTTTTAGGGTCAGGTGCACTCACACTTGCAAGGGGATTCATAAACAAAATTGAATTCATTTGAATGGAAGCAGAAGGGAGGAGAGAGGAGGACACATCAGGAGGCCCTGAAGTAGGGGTGGTTGAATCCTCTTCCTTTTTCTGCAAAGCAGCCTGCTCATCCACCAAATATTTTTTTCAGTGCTTGCACTCATGTGCAAGGCAATTTTTGTGACTCTTTGAGCTAGAGGCCGATGCTACGAAGGGATAGAAGGCTCCTATTCAGCCATAGGGGTATCCATCATAGCCATTTTTGGTAGAGGGATAGACTCTTGAATGGGAGCAGGAGGAAGAGGTTGAGATAAAATGGGTGGAGTCAGCTCTAGTGCCTCGATGGTGGGCCTCTTACTGCATTCACTACTTTAGGAGAAGTAGTGGGAGGTCATGGAGGCTGAGACATAGAGGATTCTCCAAGGGGATCCTTCCTTCTATCGTATAGGTAGGGCCAAGGTCTAGGAGGCACAGTAGGAAGGTCTGATATCCTAATCTTAGCTTTGCACCAAGTAGGCACCAATAGAATTCTCATGTAAAATCTAGGAGTATTCACCCAAAAATATTCTTCAGAAAGAGGAGTAGAAGAGGCACCTTGAGGATGGGCAAGCCTCTCCTTTCCCTTTCAAGAAGAGGAGGTAGCTTGCAACTGCACTACCAAAAGGGTCAAATTTGGTTGTCCTTTTCCCCCGGTCTTTTACTTCACATACTTTCAATAAAGTAGGTCCATTCTTGGGGGAAGTAGACCAACTAAGGTAGGCCAAAAATGATCCAATGAGTAGCCCCCACGAGACACCAACGACTAGTCTCCACTGTCATGCATGACATTCATAGCACCTTCATGGGAGAATTTCAAACACTTGTGAATGATGGAAGCAATTCCATTCATGGAAGCTAGCCAAGGTATGCCTAACTTCACCCTAAACAAATCAGATTCCAGGATAACATCAAAAGTTGTGTTCATAGCCCTAGGTCCTACTAGGATGGAAAGAGTGATTGATCCATATGGCTTGAGAGAGAGGCTATCATGCATTGGAATGGTAGATTTTGTTTCTTCACACTCCTCTCTTTGCAAGGAATTTAGTCACAACGTGTCCTCTGTGATAGCATTCGCTCGGCTTGGGAGGTCAACTAAGACCCTTGTCACATGTTCCCATTGAGGCGAGTAGGAATGTAAAGGGGAGAGGGCTTGTTCGTCAAGGGCATATCCTGTGAGGTGAATGTCACATCTGGCAAGCCGGTCATAGGTTGCATGGAAGGAGTAACTATAACCATGTTAACGTACACTGAGGGCTGAGTGGTAGAATCAGAAGGATCAATAATTAAGTTAGAAAAATGAGACGGAAATGGTTCTGTGTATATCTATAACTCACTATTTTCTTTCGCCACTAATTTATTTTCATTTTGTTTACTCCCATTGAGATGAATAGTATCATCCTCGATGTGGTCTTATATCTCATGACACAATTGCATACAATGTTTGGTACTGAGTCTGTTAGCTCGATGGTACTAAAAGAAGGAATTTGCATTGTACCAATCAAGGTAAGGTTCCTTAAGAGGTCGAGGGTTCTCCAGGGTTATGATCTTATCCTTTAGCAACTTCTGCAAGATGGAAGAATAAGATTCTGCTAACTTTGTGAACTTTCTGTTGCATCTAAGGTCGTTATCATTCATTGCAGCTACTATTTTTGCAACAACCTTACCTTTTCCCAAGATCGATACAATGGAATTTCCTTCTGAACAAGTGCACGAGGAGGATCTCCCAAATTGAACTACCGTCTACTAATACTCTTGTAATTTTGTACACAGATGCATGAAAGAAGGGCATTTCATGAGGGAAAACTTTTCCTGCCAAGGTTTCTGCAAGTTCCCTATGAACACCTTTTGCACGTCAGAATTGGGCAGCGGGTACAAGATCTGTAAAAAGAGTGCTTTATACCGAGCTATGAAATCAGTTATCTTCTCATTATCCCCTTGCTTACATCAGACAAGATCTGAAAAGGTCATCTTTGGTTGGATTTGGCTTGTAACTATCAAATAAATTGATACACAAGTTCATTAAATGAGAAAATAGAATTATCGAGTAAGGAACAATACCATTCCAGTGTTGTATCCTTAATAGATCGAGGAAATAATTTTTCCATCAACCCATCATGATGGAAGAACTTTGTACACATGGCATTCAAGGTGGAAACATGCGTTTGTTGGTCCCCTTTGCCACCATATTTCTCAAATTTGGGAATCTCCATTCCTTGTGGGAAGGGAGTGCTTAAGATTGTTACCAACAATGGGCTATGTCAGAAGAAGGGTTGAAAGATAGGCTCGGTAGAGGCCTAGGAGAGACTCACCAGTTGTTTTTGCATACGGCCCATATTTTGAATCAAGGCATTCAAAATAGGGTCAGTAGATGACAAGGGACCAGTGGAACCTCTAGAACCACTACCACTAGAACCACCTCTGGAACCACCTTAAGAGCCACCGCCATTGGAGCCACCACCATCGATAGGGCCTCCACTAGTTCCACCTCCACTACCAAATCCACCTTCATGGCCTCCACCAGAGCCACCTCCGCTAGTGCCACCTCTGCTACCAGAACCACTACCACTCATTCCACTAGAGCCTCCACTGTTGGGGGTAGTAGGAGGGATGAAACTAAACCCAAGGGGAATCTTACTTTCCTTGATAGTGGGGGGATTTTGAGAAGTAGAAGAGACACTAATCAAGGGCCCTGATTTAGCCATGTAGACAAACGTAGTGGGCATTGAAACACCTATCTGTCTTTCATACGTATCGAGAACTTATCCCCTGGTGGTACCTGATCTAGGCCTATACAAAGGGACATAAGCTTCAATTAGATTATCAAGGCCACATAAGAAGTCTATGCATGTCTGATCCTTTCCCAAAAAATGTCTCAATTTTTTAGTAAGCCTAACGGCTCTTTCCATGTTTGGTGCTTTCTCCAAATGGTGCACAAGGTCTAGTAACCTATTATCCAATGCTAAAAGGTTTTCCATAGGACATGCACAACCTCATCCTCATCCACAAACAAAGCCATGGGGGATGCTGGAGGAGTAGGAATGTGAGTGGTCTTGTCTATGAAACCCATCTCATTATTGAATCCTATAGGAAAACCAGTGGTAAATTCATTAGCCAAACTAGTGGAAAAATTGGAGGCAAAGCTAGAAGTGACCTTGATCTTCTCCATTGATAAGTGTCGCACGCTTCATCTAACAACATACCTAGAAGTTGTGGACTAGGTTGTGATGCTCATAAACCTTCACAAAACTCAGGGTTATGATAATCTCAAAGAACGAGGGACAAGCCTCAACACAGACAAATGGGTAGACGTTGTTCATGTCAAGTTCACCAAAAATGTAGGAGAGGGGGACCAACTATATTAAGGCTCCAGGTCACGAAGAGCTGAGAGTGGAGGGCTTCCCTAACTTACCTCACTCTAAAGGATGTCTTGGGGTGAGGATCAAGAATGAAGAGCACTGTGTAGTACTTTTGTCACTCTACAAACCCAAACTTCAAGTCTAGGCTAGGTGAGATGGCTTTTAGAGTCAGTATTGTACCTCCAATAGCTCTTTTTCTGAGGACGACAACATAGTTTTGGGACAACAGTGAGGTGTGCTAGCATATCTCTAGCATGCTAGCGTTTGTACATCCAGAAAACATGAAATACAATAAAAACTACCTAAAAACTTACTGACAGCCTAACTAGTTGATTGTGATGGGAAAAATTAAATAAGAAAGTACGAGAAATAGAGATGGAGATGATAAAGCAAGTAGATAAAGGCTAGGGTGATGAAGATAATCTCACAAAAGCACCAATTCACCAACTAGCTCCATGCATACATCCACCTACACACAAGAAAGAGGGAAAATTGTTGGGGATGTATAGGGGCCTACCTCAGTCAAAACCTCATTTTGGTGTTTCCACATCCACAGAAAGCCAGAAAGAAATAGATTAGAATATGCGATAAAGAAAGTAGAAAGAAAGGAAGATTGCAATGAACACTACAAAATAATACTATGCTACTCTATCAAATCACAAAGGAGAGGAGTAAAGCATTACCACCTCCACCCAAAAGCTCACTAGCTAATGGAGGAAAATGCAAGGTATGGACTTGGCAAAGTCACCACGACCACACACGGTGATGAAGGGAGGTCTCGCAAGACTCCAATCCCACAACTTCTATGATAGCCTCACACTTGCAATGTGGAGTTGATGGAGCTTCAAAGCTACTACAATGCTAAAAAAATGAAGTGTTAGAATGCTAGAGTGAATGAGAATGTGTAGAAGATTACTAGAGGATGTGCAAGAAGGATGCAATGAAGTGAGAATGGATGTTTATGAAGGTGGGATGAGAAGGATTGAGGCATTTTTGGGTCAGTTGGTCGTAGAGGGACGTTACAATTTGGCCCCAATCCGGTGTGTAACGCCTCTACCAACTTCAGATGCGAGAATCCATCAGGGATGACAACACGACACATAGATGTCCACGCACTGCACATTCATCCCCAATAAATATTCTCTCATCAACACAAAGGAAGAATGCCAAGTGGATGGAAGGCAGGTGGGTGATATGGAATTTCACCTTCGGATTTGAATTTCTAAGGTGAGGGTGTGCAAAATGGGAATTTTCTTAAGGGGTGCAAATTTGCTCCTATATAGAACTTATGCTCAGGCTCACACCAAAGTAAGAATATGCCAAGAGGGGTTCAATTTATCCAAATATAGAAGAGATAGGATGACATTGAATCTAGGGGATGTGCTAGACCTCGAGATTCAAGATCCTATGGCAAGACAACATGAGGACAAAGGAACACACATGTATGAGATGCAATGCAACATGAGAAACATGGAACATATATGGTGAAGACACAAAATGGAACATAATATAATGCAGGAGTAACAAAGTACAAAGTAGATATGATGCAAACATATAGCAATCACAAGACATATAATAATCATAAATCAAATAACACAAGGTTATTACTAAAAGGATTTGAGTCAGTAAGGAAAAGAGACCTTAATTTTAAATTTGTCTCAAATACCAAATATCATCCATTAAATGTGTTGTTTAAACAAAATGGTGATTTCATATGGATGTAAAATCACTCATGAAACACATGGCTCTACTAGTAAGAAATGTGTGTTATGCTAGGTGGCCATGTAAAAATGCTCAATTTATGAATTAGTAAGCTCCATTATGCCAAATCCACAGACTATTTTATCAATCACACTTCAAGGGGCACACAAAAGTTTAACGTTACAGGGGACAAATTAATGCTCAACATCACAAGAGATAAATTGATAACCACACCTTAGGGGGTGTTATAATAACACCACCACCACTAAACGTGTATTCCAATAAGTCAAATATCACAATAAATCTATGAAATGGATAGGGTGATATGCCCCCCTTAAAATTTCAACATAGTTTCTATGCTGATATTTTATGGAAGAAAAGGGGAAGAGGGGATCCTTGAAAAGAATACACACCTCTCTAAAACTAGTTATCCTTTCCCCCAAGTGTAAAGGAAAATAAAAATATGCTCAAGACTATCATGTTGCTACCATGGAAAAATATGGTTACACCTAAGATTGCACCACAATGAATGGAAATGAGCAAATATATGAAGCTAAAAATGCCACATAGTGAGGAGCAACACTATAGAAGAGATCATTATTATTTAGAAGGATTAGGTGCATCAACACATGGAAAAGCACCATAATCATTAAGTTTTATTTTACTACTCAAGGCATGTAATTCATTTGTGGAATAACCATTCACTTGATATACACAAAAAGAGTTAATTCTATAAAATTTATTTTGTGTTGGAGGAGGAAGAGTAACCAACGAGCTATGAGAAGCCTTGACAAAATATGATCTTGATTTGATAAAGGTGTAGGAGATAAGTTTTTCTCTTGTGAAGAAAAGCTTTCTCACTTACCCCATAATGTTTTAAATATAGTACATTATGGAGAATAAGATGAATACCCAGAAGAAGGTTGGAAACCTAAACCCCTTTTCAAGATAAATACGGTATAAACTTCATATGATCTATAACTTCTTGTTCTATATTTTCATTATATCCATTTTTAGAAAGTATTTTATATCCAAGCCCATAACATCCTTCCAACTCAAATGAAGAAGTATTATCTAAATGTTGTGCATGTTTCACAAACATGCCTCGCTGAAGGAAGGGACCCCCTCTTTTCGCTCTCGTCAGCTAGTTTTTGCTCCCGATGGGTCATTTCGCTCCTACCTCACTTTGCATGCCCCTGTTCCCAAGCCCAAGTTGGTCATATTCCTTAAAACAATAAAATTACCTTTGAACCAAATTCACACACTTGAATTTTGCTAAGTATTTTGCTTCTGCGGAAATGACCCTATGAGTTTTCCTTAAATCCGTCACCCTGACATCCTCCAAGCCCTGTGGGCCCTCAGTTGTGGATTTCCCTTTGCATAAAACTACTATCCCTTCACCGTTTGACTAATGACTAGATTCAAACATCCACCCACATGGTGAGCTTGGCATCAACCTTTGTCACAAGGTCCTTTAGGCCTCATGGACCCACAAACGTGGGTCGCCTAATGCAAGTTTCCACTTGCACTCCATTGTTGAACAACACCTAACCCTTCACTTTCGCCTGCATGGCGGAATTTGTAGTTGGTTTCTCCACCCTCACCATTGTTGTAAGTGAGCTAAGCCTATCACTTTGAATATTTCCCAAGTCCAAAATGTTCTTGGGTCATTGTGTGTAGCTTGCCTTTATCTGATTTCCATTGTTTAACGACTGAGCTATCACGTTGCCTAGACACGCAGACCCCACACTCCCCAGAAATGATGCCTACCTTTGAGCATCCCACACATACTACTCACCACAGGCTCTTCATCTGCAGGAGCTTTGACTATTTGTAAATAGCATTCTCATGCAAAAATTGTGCATCCCATTCCCAATGGATCACATGCTAAAGGATAAGGTTTCTTTTAAGGTTATGGGGGAATTCATCACAGAGGGAGCATTTGAAAGAAAAGTGAACTATTGCAAGATTTCATTATGGGTCTCTTAGAATATAAGGTGAAAAGGTGATGTCATCTCCGCAATCAATCTTCTCATAATAAACATGGTGATTTTAGTCAATGGTATCGACGCATATAATAAACTTGCATTATTCTCATTAAACTGAAAATATACTTTTGTATTCAATGGTCTTTTGGTTAAAAGGTTACAATTAAATTCATAATAGAAAGGTCACCTTGGTGGGAGCTACCATGCGGGTTTTTGCTTGCATAAAGTTGTTTCCTTAACGACATCCAAACCACAACATTCAACACTCCCTCACCTGCATTCTACTCAGTAGACATCTCGCTTGTAGGTGTTGCACTTCACAATGTCGCCGCTTCCTTGGCCATTAATTATGGTAGTCTCCAACAGCCTCCTCGCAGTCTATTGTTTGCATTCACTTTGGTAGACTTGTATCATGCAGATTCTGTAGCTTATCTTGCCCGATGACACCTTGACATAGCTTATCTGCATGATGTTTTTACATGATATCGCATCATTTATATCTCTGATAAAGGATTTTTAGGAGCGCCAATGTTACGATGAAGTCATTTTAAACCTAGAAAAGATTAATCAAAGGGATGCTCTTAATGATAGTTGGATGGCGCTTCCTTGTATCATCAATCCCACATCTTTTATGACAATGAAGGAGCAATATTTTGGGCCACTTTAAATCAGAAAGCAGGGAAATTTGATAGAATCTAATGAACATTAGACAAAAGAGTTGGGTGGTGGGTCTTACATCGTAATGACCCTTTCATTTGCAAGGTTCTCCCTTTCACTTGTTGGCGGAAGTTTTTGTGTGGGTCTTCACTCCTACATCGCCATTTTGTTTATGGTATCCACACAAAAACTTTCCACACCCTATGTCCTGCATCCAGGATTCCCTAGAAGAATATCAGAGGAGGCGACAACATGGTAGGCATTGTAAATAACCAAATTCGAAGTTGGGGAGACTCAGCCTAGCACCTTTCCCCACTTTCAAAATTGACAACGCTTTGCACTAGCCAATGTGGTCGGGTTTATGCACATAAGGGAATCGTCAGAGTTGATTGTAGGTAGCAGCACTATCGTGATCTTAAAGTGGTTAGAATTCCCTTTTAAACATAGCTATTCAGGCTATCAAAGGATAAACACGGTCTTAGGGGGAAGGATAGCTTTGTGAGCAACATCATTTGAGGGCATCGTTCTATTCATTTCAATGTAGCATTTCCTCCTCCCCACAATGACAGAGTTCTCACCTGCGGGTGCTGCAACTCAGATGGTTGTCTTCTTAAGCATGTTCTCATTACGGTCATTCAACAATGGAGCTTTGTACATTTTCTTCTGCAAATCTCGGGGAACGTTGGACGATGGTGGGATTGGGTCATGGCTGTCGTAGCCATGAGGAGCGTGTATGGCCTTAGGCTTGATTCATAATGAATAATTTGAAGCTAGCCATTAGATTCTATGCATTTTTTATTAGATGATGGGCCATCGTGCCAATGCATGTGCTAACCCTATGGAGCGAATGCACCCAAGTTTGAAATCTCATGAGTATGGGCAGAAATATTGGCTATTGGAAGCATATCAACATTTTTTCATGAGAAAATTAATAGTGTGCAACATATCATCACCCGTATATGCTGAAGAATGAACAACGATGGTAATGGACGGGGGACCCAAATGAATCCATCTATCTAGATAAGTGAACACTTGGGAGTTACGTATATCTACACTATTGCGAGCCATAGGGGGCATTTTGTGCATCATTCCCCACCTCTCTATTCTTATGGGTTACTGGGCAAGGGTTGTCATTCCCAGATGGCATGGGTACTTTGCATTCTAGCATCAAGCCTCAACACTAGGACCTGATATGATATTAAGTTATATTTGCAAGCTACTAGTCTATGGTTTTCAACTCAGCTCCCCTCACCAAAACATTTCACGTACTTTCTCTTGTTGGCATGGTTCTTACAATGTTCATCTATCATCTGACATTCCTTTCAGACCTTCTATGGCGGGTGTCTACATTATTTTCTTTGTCGAGGGATTATGTATTGTGGAGGCCGTTCTCTTCTGGTCGTCAGGCACTGTGCCCTTGCATGTCCCCCTACAGTGGTGTCCTGGTGTCAGCCTCTCACGTTCTCTTCTCCCATGTGGCTTCCAAGTTCTGATTATTTTTCCCAATGTTGAGATTATGATGATAAGATGAATTGGCATCCGGCTATGCATTGTGGTTACCTCTTATTGCGGCATCGAGAAATCCTCCTTGGAATCATGATTTTGTTGGGACCATCACTAGCCAAAGACATATCATGGTGAGCACTAGCTGGCATACTTTTGTGGGACGAGTCTCCATGTTAACAAAGAATGATTTACCATCCACTAAAGCACCTCAATAGGGGTGTGGGCCTGAGATCTTTAAAATGGTAGTGGTATCTCCATAGGGGTAGGTGAAGGGTGGCCATCATGAGCCATCAAGTGATAACATTAAGATATTGTTGGGACGGAGCGTGGCGGCCCTCAATGTCCCTTAAAGTGCAAGCAGTGATATGTTGATAGTTTATGAAATCCTTGGGAATCTCATAGTTAGCTATGAAGATGTAATGTCTTTAAGACCTCCAGAGTGGTGCAGTCAGCAGTAGTGGTGGGACTCTCACCCGATTACACTGTAGTGATGATCGGATTGAATGATGAATATGAATGCCATCTCGGTTCGAGTGTTCCCTATGAGGAGAAGATATGGGGGATGCCGCTTGAATGTGTGTGTTGCAGGTTGTTTATTTGTGGGATCCATCCCTTACTAGGCCATTATTTAATGACATCCTCATCCTAGATTCCCACATCCTCGTCTTCGCATGTCCTCCTCGCCCTACCTACTCGCATCTCATCCCAACCTAATGTCCAATGTCATTATATTAATAACATGATGGGAGATGGATGGTAATAAAGGATTCAGCGGTAATGCTATGGAAAATTTTAGTGGTTGGGCAATGTAACCATCAAGGAAATATTGATGCAGAGAGAACAAATATTGGGCCACGAAAGAAGGAATGTAATACACTCGAGCGTCGAAAATGGAAAATGAAGAAGGGAGGAGATTTCCAGTCAATTGATGAAAGTTTGTATCTTGTGGGGCTCCATTTGCCTATTGTCATTCTTCTCTAGCACTGACCCGCTCAGCATCCAACCCCTCCATATTTTAAAATTCATATTCATAATGATGCTAAAAATTTAGGACTTGTGAAAGTGGGATGTTTTAACATGAAGTTCTGATGATTTAAATAAAGTTTCATCCAACTACTATTATCGTGAGCAATGTTGACATTATCACCTAAACAATAATAATGAGTATTAATGTGCACCCTATTCTCTTTTGAGTAATGTGGATTTGTGGGTGTTGCAGGTATGGAAGTGAAGAGTGGATCGAAGCTTTAAAATACGATGAGAGCATATGCCTGATTGGTTTCGTGCCAAGCTTGTAAAAGGGAAAGGTGTCCACAAAGAGACCCACATGAGGGATTGCATCAACGATGGATATTTCAAAGTAAAGGAACTCTTCAAGAGGATGCACCTACAATAAGAAGGTTCTTTCATGAAAAATGTATCGCGAACCATGTCCAAAAGGAAACGCTTCAAAATAAAAATGGATAGTTTTCCCAAGGGAGGACTGACCAACATATGACTACATCCCAAAGGAAGTCAATGTCGAGAGATCAAAAGGTCGTCTACCAACATCAAAGACAAGAGGGAGCTATTTTTCCTTTCATCAAATGATCATGATCTATTAGGAGCCGTTCACTGAGATTGGGAGCAGCATGTCTACTTCTCAATGATACAGATCTACAAGAAGATTCATTTGGAGGATGTCACAAACATATCAGATTGAGCAAAAATGTTAACTATTTTCAGCTGCAGCAAAAAGAGGTAGTCTCTAAAAGACAAAATTGCTACAGTTCCAGAGTCACTAGATGACAAAATAGGGAAAAAGACAAGAACATATTTTTAATTGTGAAATATTGGGAGTAGGTGAAACCCTAGATTGTATTGAATCTGGACCACACAATGTAAATCAATCCTAGCCATTCATTTTCCTTTTGAAAAACTATAAATAGCGGCTTGCTCCTCATTTGTAAGGTGTGGTGAATTGTTGTAAGAGTCATTTTGCATCAATAGAAGGAAGCATTGCATTGTTTTATGGTTGTTTTCTTTAAACATGCTCATTGTGCATGCATGATTCAACCTCCATGTTAATGTTAGTTTTATTTTCTTAAATGTCTTTGTACCTCTAGAAATTTTATGGTGGATTAGATTAGAAGCAATAAATCAAAAACTCCAAAGAAGTAATAGAGTGCAAAGGAGAAAACATGAAAATAAAATGAAACACAGTTACCCCAAATCTTCAATCTCCATGGTTGATCTTCATTACACATTCTAGCTTGCTGCGAATAACAATTCGCCCTCAGATTTATGTGAACAACCTAAGACCATGCCATGTCCTACAAAAGTGTTGAAGGATTTTACTATGAAAAATGACTCTAAAATATGCAAAGTATGAGAGAAAATGATAGTAGAATGAGAGCCCGAAAATTCATGTGAATGCTTGAGAGAGAGAAAATGAATTCGAAATTGCCATTTTATAAGAAAAGGCAATTTCGAATGGATGGATGAGATTGAAAGGAAAACAGACGGACCAGATTGAAAGTTGAGACAGGATGGCTAAAAAAAGGAAGGGGAATCAAATTAATAAAAGTCATTTGACCTTTGCATGCAAAAAGGCATCTTTTGAATTAAAAATCATTTTAATTCAAAAATGGAGAATCAAATGACAGTAGGCAATAAATGCCCATCTTCAGCCAAAATAAGAAATTTTGACCATTTTAAATAAGTAATGATTTTTTATTTAAAATGAGGAAAGTGACATGTGGCCATAATTAAATAAATTAAAGAATTTATTTAATTAGAAGAGGAAAATGTAAATTATTGATGTATTTAAATAAATAAACAAGATTTATTTATTTAAATAATCTAGAAGAACTAGTGGAAATAAATAATTAAATAAATTAATAAGTTTATTTAATTATAGGGAGACATTAGATAATTAGCGACGCATTTAAATAAATAACTAAAATTTATTTATTCAAATAATCAGGAAGAAGAAAGAGACTACAATTAATTAAATAATTCAAAATTATTTAATTAATAGATGAAGAATGGACCAAATAATATAATTCAATATTTTAATTATGCTAGGACGAAAGCGGCGAGAAATAGAGTTTGCAGGCCTAGGTCAATTTTCAGTGTCTACATTTTTCTCCTCTTTGTCATAATGTAGCCTGTCACATTGTGACAAAGAAAAATAAGTCAAAGTCATGCCCCAACGAAGGTATGGCGTATCGATGCCCCCTCAGGAAAATTTTCAAAATTTGGCTCGGTAATAGAAAAATTTGGAAAGTGTCTTGACAAGCTAATTTAAAGACTAGAAAAGTAATGGCGAGACAGTTCAGAGTTTTGGACATGCTTAAGGTACCCAAAAGAGCAATCAAAGGTGACAAAACGAGTCCCCAGTAATAAAAATTGTGAAAAACCCCACTTTTACCCTATAAATAGTTGAAATTGGAGATAAAACTCATTTCATTTTCAAAAATTTTCTAGTAATTTCAAAGAGCCCAGAGCAATGATAGCAGCAGAAAATATGGTGATCTCGATCACATAGCACCACAGATACATTTTTAGGACCTACAGGTGACCAGAGGGCATGAAGTTGGCAGTATGTACACTTAGCCTACTTTGTCAATTTATCATTTTTTGTACTTTTTTATGGTTTCTAAGACTAGGAACAAATGCATCACGACGCATTTGTGTTCATGTAAGCTACAATTGACTTTGCGTTCGACGCATTCAATGCATCGCGACACAAACACAAAAGGCCATTAAGAAATGGTCAAAATTTGCACCACATTTGCATGAAGTTGTGACACAATAGCCATTTTAAGCCGCATTTGATGGTTGGAAAGCTGCATTCGAAATATTGAGATGCATTTGTTGGTATAAGCGATGCATTTGAATATGATGACACATGTGTGAAAAATCGTGATGCAAGTATAATTGTGAGATGCAATCGTGGAGCAGAATGACGCAATCGTTGTATAGCGTTGCAAACTTTGTATGGAATGACGCAATCGACTAATTATGATGCAATTGAAGCCATTGTGATGCATTTGTTTTTGTCTTTGATAGATGTTAATTAAATGTTGTTTCAACTTTTAACTTTCCTTGACTTAGATTAAGTGATAATGACAAGCTTCAAAAAGATGTTGACACGTGCGTTGGTACGCGTAGAGACAGTTAGTGCCTATTTACACATGAGAGAGAAAACCATTGACCTATGCATTTAGAAATAGCTTGATAGATAGAGAGCGATGGCATTTGATGCGACTAGGTTTATACTATGTCACCTATATGCCTGTTGTACAGGAAAATAGGGGAGTCCTTACAGTGCTATGCGAGAGGTGGCATTCAGAGACCTACTCTTTCCACCTACCAACCGGGGAGGCTATAGTTACCCTTGAGGACGTTTACTAGATTCTACGCCTACCGATCTAGGGGAGAGGATTGTTTACGACCCATGACATGGACATCAGACGTTTATTACCTACTATCATGATCAAGGTTCTAGATTAGGTATTAAGGGATATGAGATCCGAGGGGAGTTTATGGTAGAGCAATACAGATGATTTGATGCTTTATTGGAAACATTGATTGCCAGTGTGGTTATTCTAGATCGTCGGGGGCACGAGTTTCCAATTGGCTGGGGGGATGTACTTGTTGGCATGAGGCAAGACCAGATGGTTTATGCTTGGGGACCTTGTTTATTAGGTATGCTATATCATCAGCTGCATGAGGTTGCATACGGGAGGGCACAAAGCATTTCCTGTGGGACAACCCTTCTTATGATCTGCACTTGGGAGCATGTTGCCATTTTTTTCCCATTGATTGATAGGCCACAGTTGGCAGATGGGATGTTGTATGTCTATTACTATGTCGATGCACTACAGCAGAGCCATTATGGTGACACAAGTTGGTGGAGACATAGGATCGACACCATGACTACATTTATTTGGAGATTGTACATGGATTGTGGGCAGTGGGAGGGTGAGGCAGATCATCTCAGTTTATGCCGACAGTATCGATATCTGATTGGCCAGACAGTGCAAACATAGTTGATTATGGAGATGTACTTTCCACAACATGTTCTTAGATAGTTTGGTGAGTAGCAGGGTATTCCACTTGGGACAACTGAGTATGCAAGGTCATCTCGGGAGTCAGCATGGGGACGTCCCATATTTGTGGCCTTTGCTACTCAGTAGATAGATGGACTGGTGGTGTAGCAGTGGGGATGGAGAGGAGGCCTACAGATCTAGGGACCACTACATATTTTGATTTATGGTGGCAAACACATAGGCCCATTCCCCTCACAGATCCAAGATGGACCTGCGCCAGTGGATTGGAGATCCATTATTCCACATGTGTCGTGAGCTAGACAAGGGGGTGGAGTTGGTGACAAAGGGAGAGGTAGAGGCAGAGGGAGAGATGGGGATAGGGCTGGAGGTAGGGGCGGAGGGAGAGATGGGGATGATGGTGATGATGGTGGAGCCAATGGGAGACAGAGGAGAGGAGGGTATGGAGGGAGACATTAGAGGTGGGTGAGGAAGCGAGTGGTCAGAGCACCATTGGACCCTATCCCAGAGGTAGCCGAGGAGGAGGGAGAGAGGGGAGGGGAGCATGCAGAGGTGGAGATTGGAGGAGAGGAGAGAGTGATGGAGGAGAGGGAGGAGGGGCATGTAGAGGTGGAGATTGGAGGAGAGGAGAGAGTGATGGAGGAGAGGGAGGCAGAGCATGCAGAGGTGGAGATTGGAGGAGAGGAGAGAGTGATGGAGGAGAGGTAGGAAGAGAATGTAAAGGTGGAGATTGGGGGAGAGGAGGACATAGGGGATGATGATGATGAGGATGAGGATGAGGCCGTTGATGAGGCAGAGCGCCTACTACGATGGAGTATGGTGGAGGGAGATGATGGGATGCCGACAGGGCCAGTACTGCCAACAGATGCCACTATAGACCAGCAGGTTGCCAACCTTCAGAGGAGACTTGATGAGAGCACTGCACAAAATAGGGATTTATAGGCTAAGCTTGAGCTAGTGAGGGTCGAGCAGGATCAGGCTGAGATCCAGAGGCAGGAGGCAACACAGTGGTGTGTGTATTTTGCAGCGCTATGTGGAAGACCTTCAAGGGATATGGCCCATGAGTTTTCCAAGGTGAGCACTCGGTACGGCCAGTACAGGACCCTCTATGAGTAGGCAGTGCCTTCTGAGCAACGAGATCCTACACTGTCATGCTCATAGATGAGGATAGGCAGTGGCCACAGATCAGGGAGTGGGAGCAATAGAAGGAGCCACACTAGTGCAGGAGGGTCTACCTCCTCAGGGAACACATCAAGGCATAGGTCCCACCACTCACATAGGCATGCCTTGAGTCATCATTCGAGCCACAGTCATGGGTCCACCGGTTCAAGGCAGAGGTCAGTACATAGGTAGCCACCAGTGACAGATACCTCAGTAGCTTAGGTTACAGATACGACTCAAACAGCCCCGACAGAGGTTACAGTGATAGATGCCTCAACCACGTAGGGATAGGTGACTATGACTATGATGGCCTCAGTTCCCTTGACAGAGCACTGATCCCCCAGATCTTCTCCTCGAGGATATGAGGAGAGTACCTCCTGAGATACTAATTTTTCATGCATTATGACATTATTGACTATTAAGCCTGCAAGCTCCATTTTTGGGATATCTCTTTGACTCTATCCTGTGACACTGATATTTTTGAGATTATATATATATGCGATGCAGTTTTGATGTGGCCTATTTGTTTTATGTTATAATGTGTTATGTGATGATGATGATGATTTAGATGACAAGTGATTATGTAGCTATAATTATGTGATGTTAATTTGATGCATTGTATGATTCCTATGATGATGTTATATGTATGTCTATGCCATGGATGCACTTATGATGAAATGCTATGTCTTATTTATGATTATATGCTACAATGATGCCATGGATGATACTGATGATGATAATATTTATGTTTTTATTTGTTCTCATTTCCTGCCCCTGATTATGGATGCACTAATGGATGACAATATTGTATATGGATTATATGATATGTGATTTGCATGATGATATGCCATGATGTGCTATAAAAAACTATGTAATTAAGCTATTTTATGATTTGGATCTAATCTAATGCAAATGTCTAATGTAGTGAAATTTCTATATGATTATGTATGTGAATGTATTTTTGTATGTCATAGGATATTATCAAGAGACAGAAGAAAGATGAGGTGACCAGAGAGAAGGAGGTGGATGTTAGTAAGACGCAAAATCCTTCAACACATTTCCATAGGACTACCAATTGTTGCTCTTAATCATCATTGGGCAGATTATCGTGATGGCCAACAAACACCATGATATGATGTAAATCACAGTGTGCAAGGTCATACCATCACTTGACATAAAGAGTCACAAAAAAGGATGATCATGACTCATACTAAAAGCATATTTGCTCCAGTCGTTTTGTCATAATCAACCACAAACAGTAAAGACAAGCAAGACAAATCACGAAACTTCATTGCTCCACTAAATCTTGTTGTTAGGACATCCTCGAGGAACTAGCCTCATGATTGCCAAAAGACAAAACAAACATCATAAAATTAAATTCCAAGTGTCTAGATGCCAAGATGTCAAGTTTGTCAAAAAGTTTGAATGTCTTGGTGTCAAAGTGTCAGGGTTGACCATATGAAGATGCCAAATTGGTGTCAAGTTTAGGAAGGACACATCCTAAACGATGTCAAGATGTCAGATTTAGAAAGGACACATTCTGAATGATGTTGATGCTAGAGGGATACTAGATTCGAGAAGGACACATCCTGAATGAGGTCGATGTCAAGATGTCGAATTGATGTCAAGTTCAGGAAGGACACATCCTGAACAATGTTGATGTCATGATGTCAAATTCAGGAAGGACACATCCTGAATAACGTCGATGCCAAAATTTCAATTTGATGTCAAGATTCGGGAAGGACACATCCCGAATGATGTTGATGTCGAGATGCCGGATTCAGGAAGGACACATCCTAAATAAAGTCGATGTTAAGAGGAACATACCTTGAATGTTGTGAGAGTCCTCAAAATTCTAGATGATTGCGATGACGCCTAGGAAGGACACATCCTAGGAAAATGAATAAGTGACTGGGCTGCCCTTCAGAAGGACACATCTAAAGAGTAAGCAAAATTTGACCGGTTTGACTAAGTTTGACTAAGATTGACCAATTTTGATATGCCAAGATGATTGTCGTGCTCAATTGACAGATTGTCGAAGTTCGCTTGGACAAAGATCATGATGAATTTAAAGACTATTTCATGTGTGAGAAAAATTGTGCAATGAACCCTAATGGACTGACCTAGTGTGGCCTCAGGGGCTCATCGATAGATGGCCTTGCCTACATCATACACTCAGAGACCTCGTAGCTCAACACAACCAATGACTTTGTCTTGTTGACCAAAGATTGAGTCATGATTTATTTTGACAAACCTAATACGACTGACCTAATGTCTCGGGGGCTCGAAGATGAGCCTTGTCTACGTAGCAAGTGCACAGAGACAACGTAGTTCGACAATGAAAAAGACTAATAAATACTTGAATTGACGCGACTATGTTGACTGACATGACTCCATTTTATGGAATTTTTGTGTTCTCTTTAGGACATTTTTTAATTTTTAGGTCTTTTTTTGGGACATTTTTTCAATTTTTAGGTCTTTTTTAAGGACATTTTTCAATTTTTAGGTCTTTTTTCAAGACATTTTTCAATTTTTAGGTCTTCTTTTCAGGACATTTTTTATTTTTAGGTCTTTTTTCAGTACATTTTTCAATTTTTAGGATCACGTGCGGTACCCACTGTAGTCTCATGATAAAAATTTTCCCCTAGTCAAGTTGAGAATGAGCCAGGAAAAATGGAATGTAAAGAAAAGGCATAACTAGCATAGACAGTGGACAATATACATGACTTGATTTCAACCATTGTCAGCCATGGACGGAAATTTCATGATGTCAGGGTGAAGTGTTATAATGAATTTTGGAAAAGAGTATGTTTATTAGGGACAAAAGTAGATAGAGTGACAGTAGATGGCACAACAATGACTGACTACTCATGGCGCTTGTTTGCTAGGGACAAAGGTAGATAGAGTGACAGTAGATGGCACAACAATGACTGACTACTCATGGCGCTTGTTTGCTAGGTTTTCACCATGGTACTTATCTAAAGCGCCTGTTTACCAGGTTTTCACTATTGGACGAATTATTTCTCTTTATTTTTGTCATTTTATTCATCATTTTTTTTTGGTGCCACTAGGATTCCTGTTTGCCAGGTTTTCATCAAGGTGATGATTTTTTGTATTTTTCAATTTTATTTTATTTTTGTATTTTTTAACTGGTTTTCACGTAGGCTTTCTGATGCTATGAATAGAATTTGCGCAAATATAAACTTTTGATTAGCTCCGTCAATTGTTCACATTCGGTAGTAGCTAACTAATATGCTCTGAAACTAAATGATGCTACAATGATGTAAGGGCCCAGCCAATTGGGCTCAAATTTTCCTGGCTCCTCCCTATCTGACTGATTCTTGGGATTCTGCATGAGAACTAGGTCTCCAATGTCAAACTTCCTAGTCATCACCTTTTTGTTATAACTTCTGCAAAGGAAATTTTGGTATGCTTGTAAATGATTCAATGCATTGTGTCTTCGTTCATCTAGCATTTCCAACTCATGCAGTTGTGACTGTCTGTATTTTTCATCAGTGATGACGCCTTTCATGGAGACTCGTAAAGATGGAATTTCAACATCTATGGGCAAGATGGTTTCGGCTCCCAAGACAAGGGTGAAAGGAGTGGCACCAGTGGGGTTACAGATGCTCATGTGGTATGCCCACAAAGCCGGGTTGAGTTTGACAGTCTTTTTAAGAAGTTTGATAATGGTTTTATTAGATGCCTCAACTTGACTGTTTCACTGTGGGTAATATGGCATGGAAAAGTGGTGGCTAATATGGAAACGTTGACATAATTCATGGACCTCATGGTTTTTGAAGGGATGACCATTATCTGTGATGATGGATTGTGGAATGTTGTACCGACAAATGATATAATTGAGGATGAATTTGGAGATTTGTTTGTCGGTAATGTAAGTGAGTGGAATGGCTTTGATCCACTTAGTAAAATACTCAGTGGCGGTGATAATGATTATGTCCATTGGAGGATGTAGGGTGAATCTTTCCCATGAGATCAAGTCCCCATTGTGCAAAATGCCAAGGAGAAGTGATTGGCCTCAACTCTTATGCTAAAGCGTGAATCAAATCATTGTGAATTTGACATTGGCGGCATGTTCTTACAAATTCCAGTGCATCCTTTTCTAGTGTCGGCCAATAGTACCCAAGTCTTGTAATCTTTTTAGCTAAGGTTAGGCCACTCGAATGGGACCCACATATACCCTCATGCACTTCTTGTAAGGTCACTTTTGCTTCATTAGTGTCAAGATAGTGGAGAAGGGTATTGTCGAAGCTATGGCGGTAAAGGGTGTCACTAATGATGGTATAACGTGCAGCTTTGTAGATAAAGGACTTTCTTTGGTTATTGGAAAGGTTTTGAGGAAGGATCTGCGAATGAAGGTAGTCAAAAATGTCCTTATACCAGGGGGAACTGGAACCAACAAGCTCACAGACCATTTATGATTTGGGGACATCATAAGCAAGAACCAATAACTGCTCAACCAAAAACTCAAATTGTGGGACATTGCTGGGAATATCAAGCAAAGATCCAATTGTTGCCATAGCATCAACAACCTTGTTTTGTGTTCTTGGAATCAATTCAAAGGATAGCCTGTGAAAATATGTCAAAAAACAATCAACCATCCATTTATAAGGCATTAGCTTCTCATCTTTGGTTTCATACTCATTATTGACTTGGTTTATAATTAACTAAGAATTGTTGAGGACCTGCAGATTCCTGATTTTCCACTTGATAGTCATTCAGAGTCCTGTAATTAGTGCTTCATACTCTGCCATGTTATTAGTGCACAAAAATGCAATGCGGAATGACCTTGGGATGGAGTCTCCTTGTGGAGTAATGAATAATATTCCAGCTCTTGATCCATGATTAGTATGAGATCCATCAAAGTATAATTGCCCAGGCTATTGGGATTCCGCGTGAAATACAAACTCATCTAGAAAATCTGTTGTAAGAGGATGATTATCTGGTATTGGTGCATCTGCGAGTTGGTTTGCTATTACCTGTCCTTTGATGTTTTTTCTCTCGGCATATTGAATATCATATTCACTAAGGATTGCGACCCATTTTGCTAAACATCCTATCAATGTTGCTCGACTCAAGAGGTACTTCAAGGGATCGATCTTGGCTACCAATTATGTCTTATGGTTTAACATGTAATGACTTAATTTTTGGGCTGTGAATACCACTTCCAAACAAGCACATTCAATGGGTGTGTAATTTAGCTCATACCCCACCAGTGTTCTATTGATATAATATATGGCTCTTTATTTTTCTTCATAGTCATTTTGTGCTAGTAATGCCCCCAGTGCCGAAGTAGTTGCAGAGATGTACAAAATTAATGGTTTTCCTTGGATAGGAGGCATGAGAATTGGAGGTGACAATAAATAATGTTTGATATGGTTAAATTCCTCCTGGAATTTATCAGTCCATACAAAGGGAATCCCTTTGCGTAGGAGATACTGGAATGGTTGGCACCTATCTACGAGTTGAGCAATGAACCATCTGATAGATTGAAGCCTGCCTTGTAGTGTTCTTAGGTCACTGATTCCCTTAGGAGGAGGCATATCCAATATAGCTTTGACTTTAGCGGGATCAACTTCAATGCCTCTACGGGAGACTATGTATCCCAACAACTTGCTTGATGTTACACCAAAAACACACTTTTTCGAGTTCAATCGGACTTTATATTCTTCTAGCCTCCTGAAAACTTTGTCTAATACTGAAAGATGGTCATTTCTTGTCAATGAATTTTCCAAAAGATCATCCACATAGTCCTCCATTAATGTATGTATCATGTCATGGAATATTGTTGTCATTGCCCTTTGATATGTAGCACCTGCATTTTTAAGACCAAACGACATTATAGTCCAATAGTATGTACCCCAAGGGAATGTAACAGTAGTTTTTTGTTGGTCTTCAGGGGAAATACGAATCTTATTATAACCATATAAACCATCCATAAGGGACAACATCTCATATCTAGTTGTAAGGTCCACAATGATGTCAATGTTTGGAAAAGGAAAATCATCTTTAGGACATGCTTTATTGAGGTCTCGGAAGTCTGTGCATACGTGAATCTGTCCAGTATACTTAGTGATAGGGACGATGTTGGATATCCATTTTGTATAGTCAATTGACCTTATAAAACCTACATCCAACAATTTTTTGATTTCAACTTTAACCAGCAATGCAACTTGCGGGTGCATTTTTTTGAGCTTTTGTTTTACTGGCTTAGCATCTAGCAATAATGGCAAGTGATGTAATAATAACTTAGGATCTAATCCCGACATGCCAACATAAGACCATGCAAAGTTTATCTTGCATTCTGAGAAAAACTTTTGAAATTTTGGTTGTTCAACTTATGTCAATGATGTTGCAAAGAGAACCATTTCGGGGTCCTCCACAGTAGCTATATTAACAGCTATGGTATCCTTGACAAGCATTGCTTATTTTTCTCTTTCTACGGGGAGAAATTCCAATACTCCACCCTTGGGAACCTCAATGAGGTTTTCACCCTCGGTTACATCCTTTATTTTTACTATTTTATCATCAGAAGGTGCCTTTTGGTTTTCACCTAGAGACGTATCATTTTTTGTTTTATTTTTCCTTTTAATTTTGTGACTAGAGGATGGCACAGTCTCCCCAAAATAAGCAGCACAATCCAAGTCAATGGTAAATCCAACTTTGTGATCCCCATTTGGAATGCCCTCACATAGCCCTAGAAATTTTGCTAGAGCCTCATCATTTTGAAAAGTGTCCATTACTGGTAGGCCTTGTTGGTTCCAGTCAATTAGGTCAGGGTAAACTAAGGATATTCCATCATCAACATTTACAAAGTGAGGAGATGACATGGAGAGCATGTAAATGGACACCGAGACATTGAAAATGAAGTTGTCATCATCTAGTTCTATGTCAAATTCTATCTAGTATTCTCCTTCACTTGTTTCATACTCACCAACGAAGTAAGGGACAAAGGGACTAGCAACAGGGTCAGGGTCAATAGTGGCAAGTGATAGTTCAAGTGATTTCACATGATGGTCATCTATTTGGGGTGACTGGACAGGTGCGTCGAGGCTAGGACGAATGGGAATAGGATGTGATCTGGAATTGGCATCATTTGGTGTTGTATCGATCTCTAACATTTTCCAGAATTGTTCTTCAAATGTAGGCTCGCCAGGTTCAAGGAATAATTCGTCAAGGTAGCAGTCACTTAAGGATCATTGAGAGTCAAATTCCCATTCATGAGAGTCAGTTTCAAAGGAGGTGTCCTCAGTTGTCTCAACATAGTTTGAAGCATACGCTAACTCACATGGAAGCACACTAGTACTTGAATTACCAGATTCTCGTGGACCTAACCCTAACCCAAGATGTTTTGGTCTGTCTGAAATTGATAATGGCTCACGCCTTCCATTCTTATCCTTTCCAAGACCACTTTTTCCATCATAGCCTTTTTCTTTTATCATGTTGTATCCTTTTCCATATATTGCTACTGGCAAGGGAGTCAAATCTTGTGGTTCTTTATAAATCTAGGATAGTATATCATCTATGTCCTCTTGACTCATTTCGCCCCACTTAATGAAAACTGTATTTGGAGGAACCTTGAAGATTTCTTTTGCCTGTATTCTAAGGCAAGGTTTTCAATAGACCCGGGGAGACTTGGGCATCTTGGTTATGTAATAGGCCGTATTTAGCTTGTATTCTCCACATCCTTGGTCCTAAATTTGCAAGCTCAAGTCGACGCTTGGGGTGATAAATGAAGTGGTAGGTGTTATGGAAGCAACCATGGTGGTTGAAGAAGTAGAAGTGGATGTGGTGGATGAAGAAGTGGAAGAATTCACGAGTGCTGAGGGGTCAATGAATTTGGAAGACAAGGATGTTGGAGCTTCCCTATTGATAGGCACTTGACATTCCGATACACCACGTAAGTTGGTACAATATTGGAATGGATCAGGGTCTCCATATATAGTAATCTTAGTGTCCTCAAATGGAAACTTCAAACTTTGGTGATACGTGGAGGGGACGGCTTTCAGTGCATGGATCTAAGGTCGACCAAGTAAAATGTTGTATGGGAGGTCCAAATCCAGAACTTGACAAGTGGTGTTGACAATGACTAGCCCAATCCGAATTGGGAGTGTAATTATGCCCTGAGAGGAATGTTCTTGATCATCATATGCCTTGATAACAATGCTTCTTGTGGCGTCTACGTAAGCATCAGAAAAGCCTAGTGCCTTGACCAATTTTAAGGAACATATATTCAGTCCCGCTCTGCAATCTACTAAGACTCACCTGACCTTATTTTTATGAACAAGAACTTTGATATGAAGGGCATCATTATGGTTGGATTTGGATGATAAATAGTCTTGGTCAGAAAAGGTGATATGGTGGGGAGTCATGAGATATCCTACCATGGCTTCGAATTGGCTGACATCAATATCTTGGGGAACAGAGGATTCTTGCAATATTTTATTTGGCCTTATGGGTAGGCAAGATGTGTAACAACTCAAGGATAGAGATTTTTTCTGGTGTTTTTCCAAGCTGATCAGTAAGATTAAAGTTTCCTTTAGGTTGGGACTGCTTGTTTTGTGGACGCGATTGTGACTGCGAAGTGGATGAGCTAGCTATTGTTACCTTTGGTTGGCTAGGGGGAGGAGGGATGGCTATGGTGACCTTTCCGCCACGAGTGGTGACATTGCATTCAGGGGCCTTTCTGACGATGACTGTGCAAACATGTTCATCAGTTGTTCTAATGTGATGTATGATATGTCCTCTGGAATAGTCATATCCAATACGGACATGGTTGGCTTGACTATTGTTATTCGTATTTGACGTAGAAGGGTTTCCAAAACCATGATCCTGCAATGGGTTTTTGTGTATTGTGTGATTCGCATTAGAAGCAAATTGTGGTCCACCAACTTCAATGATATTCTTTTCAATAAGGTCTTGTACCAAGTTTTTCAACTGTTTACAGGAAGAGGTTTTGTGTCATTTTGTTCGATGATAGTTGCAAAATGCATTGTTATCCCACCAAGATGGTTTAAACTACCCAGGGTTGTATGGTTTGGGGTCCTCAAGTGTGATGACACCATTCTGAAGGAATTTATTGAGAACTTCTTCAATAGGCACACCCAAGGGGGTGTATGTGTGGCTGCTAGGGAATTGTCTTGGTTGTATAGGTTGCCTTTGATTTTGATTGTTTTGATTGCCTTGGTTATTTTGATTTGTCTGGACAGCATTATAAGAATAGGTTTGCATCATCATCTATGTTTTTTGTGGTTGTGTCCCTTTTAGGGTAATCATACGACCCATAGTGTTGACAGCCTTAGCATCGAATACACCATCGTTGGTGACATGTTTGTTCTTAACCCATAATTTATTTTTGTCAGCAGGAGGAGGGTTTGCGTTTTTGTTTTTGGGACCATATTTTAGTCTTCCTTCAGCTATGAGGGCTTGCTCCACTTGGACACCCCATTCAACTAGGTCCGCAAAGTTGTGCAACAATGAACATGCAAGCCATTTTTCAGTGGGCCTAATAACGTTTGTACAAACATATCAACTTTTTCCTTTTCAGGTATGTCTATATGACAATGACTTGCTAGGCCCCTCTATTTTTGAAAGAATGGTAAAAAGGTTTCACCTGAATCTTCTTGTGTGAGCTGGCATAAGTTGGTAATGGAGGTTTTTGTGTCAATGTTGTATGTGTAATTTTTCATGAATTTTTCAGCAATTTCTTTCCATGACTGTATTCTGGGTTGTAGTGTATAGAATCATTCTAGGGCTAGTCTTGCAAGGATTTTAGGAAACAGTCACATTACATATGTGTGCTCATGAGCAATATCCACACAACTTGTTATGAACTCTCTGATGTGGTCAAGTGGATTTGTTTTACCCTTGTATTTGTTGAAGTTTGGAGCCACATAGCCATGTGGAAATGGTGGCATGTACAAAGTTGTATCAAAAGGATATGGACATACGTCGTATGGCATTTGCATCTTCTTGTCAGAGGTTTTCATATTTTCCATCTATTTTTAAAGGTCATCCACTTTTTCCAGCAAGGTGTGTACAATGGGATCATTGGTTGCCTAAAAGTACGGTGTGTTCTGATTAGGTGTTTGCTGATATTGCTAGTTGTGAGTGGGAATTTGTTGTTGAGCATGAATCTGGGACGAGTATGTGGGAATATGTAACCCTGCCATGTTTTTTTGTATTTGAGGTCCTTGATTTGTTTGATGTCCAAAGGTATGCATTTGTTGCAACAGTTGAGTGCCTTGTGCATGTTGAAAGAATTGTTTGTGTGGCATGGTAGTGTTAGGTCCTTGAAAGTGCCCATGTGGTATATGTGTATTGTTCCCTTGTCCATGTGGGATGTTCATTTGTGATGATGTGTTAATGTTGTGTTGAGGGCCTTGAATGAAAATGTGTCGTGAGTTTCGTCCAAAGGGATTAAATGGGGTTCCACCGTAAGGATGTAATGAAGATTCCCCCATTGTCATAGATAAAGAGCCGAACATAGGATTTGAGGAGGTGGTGCCTACTGATGTGGATGCAAAGGTGGCTCCTATCATTTGTGAAGATGATGTGGACGTTGTAGGCATGGAATGTGAAAAAGGTAGCTCCTATCGTTTGTGAAGATGATGTGGACGTTGTAGGCATGGACTGTGAAAAGGTAGCTCCTATCATTTGTGAAGATGATGTGGACATTGTAGGCACAGTCATAGTAGATGTTCCTCCTGTAGATGTCGTGTTGGTTGAAGAGGAGGTGTTTTGATTTATGGTGCCACTAGATGTCGCATTAATAGTGGTAGTGACAACTTGCGTAGTAATGACAATATTATTGGTCAAGGTATTGTTCTTGTCATGTTGGGATGTGTTTTGTCTTATTATTAGGAGAGACAGGTCATATGGTATTAATGTCGAAGCCTTTTGGTAATCTTGCGCCTTGTTCTAAGAGCATAGTGAGGTATCGTTCAGGATTGTTCAAGACCAAGTCTTCCACAAATGAAGCGACTTCGGGATTTTGGCCTGCTGCCTCTAAGTTTTCAGCATAGACTTGTCCATTTTGGTCTCTTTGTATGAATTGTTCAAAAAGTGGATTTTGAAAGGAAGTTGACATGAACATGGAAGATTGAGCGTTCAAATTTCCAAACAGGTCATCAAAAATCCAGTCATTGGAATTGGTGTTGATGTTGGTGTTGTTGTCAAAGTCTTGTCCAAATTCTGCCATTTGTTTTTTCTTTCGTTGAAGTCTTGTTTCTACCATCAAAATAAATTGCTCAAATGAAGATAATGACCATGCGAGTATGACACTAGTCTATGTTTTTTGTCTTTTTGTGTGATAAAGGTTGATGATGCAATGAGATGATAATGTTTTCCTAAAGAGATGAGTAATGCTGAAAAGATAAAGTGACAATTATGACTAGGATGATGATGATGACGAGGTGCAAAATAGGGACTAAGATTATTATGTTGACTAAAGAGGCAACTAATGCGAAGTCTAGGTTCAAAATGACGACTAGGATGAATAATATTTTTGTATTTTTGGGAATAAAGTATGCAAGGTATAAACTAGAATGCAATTTGGAGAAAAGGATACCTAAACACTCTAAGCTTAGTCTTTGTTTTCGATTTTTGTTACCAAAGGACTTGTTGAAAATGACAAAGTGGCGAGGTCAAGATGACTAGTGATTTTTCCTAACTAGACTATTGAGTTAGAAATTCTCACAAAAGGGACAATGACTGAAAAAAGGAATGATGATTAAGTCCAAGATAACCTAGTTTTGAAAGCAATGATTTTGCAAATTGTGATGAGGTTAGCCTAATCCAAAGTATGCAAAGATGAAAACCTAGGGTCAAGCTAATGCCAAAAATTATGATTATGAAGCCTAATGCATGCAACTAAAATTTGAAAGATTAATCCTATGGTCAAGAATACAAACTAATGGTTGAATGATAAAGATTTTGAGCAATTTCAAAGTTGGTTTCTGATAAGGTCCTCTTGGAAAAAGTGTTTGATAATAGGCTGACAGTGTTTAGACTCAAATTTGGCTTTGTATCAGGGTTTTGTTTCTGTCAGACATATGCATCGTTTGAGACCTCGGATGTGTCACATTATTTAAAATGTGTTTTGGTTTAAGCGAATGCAGCTCTGAAATTGATAAATGCGACAAAGTTTGGAAGATGTGGTTTTGTGAGATTCAAAAGTGTTGTGACACAATCAAATGCGATGTTTATGGAAGCAAATGCAGTTTAAAAGAGCGATTACGCCTCAAGGATTTTCAAATGCGTATCAGGACAGTAGACGTGTTTCAATAATTGCATCACAGGTTGTAAAAATTGAGTTTTCTAGTGTATTGAGAGAAAATCTGATCTGTGAAAGGTTGAATGTTTTGTTCAGATTTGTGAATGTGTTGAATGTTGTTTGACAATCCAGGAAGCACTTGACAAGCACAAAGTTTAATGTAAGCAAACACACATGAGACGAGCATGATCCTAATAGGCCAAGGGTTTGTATACTTGGTATAGCCCACTGATATACCCCGGATTGGTGCTAAACACTTCTTCTCGAGAGCGGATAACTTAGAAGATTGGTGGCACAGGCTCCCTTCTTTGCATGCATTTCTATAGGCTCACCAATTTCAGATCCTTGGGTAGTCACTTCCCAAGAATTGCTATCTCTACTCAAGGGAGTCAACAGTGAGTGTCTTCAGGCATGATACTGTACCCTACTCTATACCAAGCAATGACTGAAAATGGTTGGCTTCTAAAACAATAGGTGTCTAGTTAGGGCATCTGTTTGAGTGACCACACATGGGGCGAGAGATTAATCACTAATTAGGTGGTACTCCAGCCTGAAGAGCTTACGCTCAACAGGGTTTATGGAAGTACTACTCCGTCTGTGTGACACATCCACACTCGTGGTACTTGAAATTTCCTCAAGCACCCATTTTATATTCCAGTTGGAAGTGGCTTGGCTTTAGCCTGTTACTGGTCGGGTCGTCCCTTAAGGTGAGTACTTTTCCCTTAAGGAAAACCCATTTCTAGAAATAATAACTGTTTCTCTTACACCCAGGATCGCCCAAAAGCGTAAGGGGAGAGGATACTACGATTATTAAGTCTTTAAAGGTTACAAAAATAAAGTGGGTTTGGATTTTTGATCATCGAGTTTTCACAAGGTGGGAGCATAGTCACTTACCACTTTCAAGCACAGTCAAACACTTGCAAACAAAGTTCATTTTAGTACACCAAAGGAAGTGTTCCTAAACTAAAAATCACAAACAAATGGTTTGAAAGATTAGTCTTTGACAAACGTAGCTGCAAAATCACATGTCAGTAGTTTGGATATATGTCTTTGACTCACGAGCATTGCAAACCCACATGTTAGTAATTTCAAAAAATGCCTTCGACCCACAAGAATCCTAATGCCACACGCTGCAACTAGACATTAGCGACCAAAAAATCCTACTCTAAAGGATGCAAGAAAAATAGAAAAGACTGAAATGATAGAAATGGAGCAATCTAAAAAGAAAAACTAAATACAAAAACTGAGCAGACAAATGCGTTACAACAGAGCATATGCGTCACAACAATTTTTGTCAGAGTTTACCAGCCGAATGCATTGTTCTGCAAACAAATACGTCAGAATCATGCAAATGCGTCACAATTATGTCGAATGCATCATTGGAGGTCACAAATGCGGTTCAATGTTTCAAATGCATTGTTTTTTTTTCTTATGCATCGCGATGCAACGAATGTGGTTCAGTAGGATTCAAATGCGTTGCTCTGAAACCTGTAGCTGCAAAACAAAAACAAAAAGTTGTACGAAAACAAAAAAAATGCACAAAAAGATGTCGGGTTCACCAAATGTACCTTTGGAAATTTTATAGTCGATTAGATTAGAAGCAATAAATCCAAAAATCCAAAGAAGTAATAGAGTGCAAAGGAGAAAACATGAAAATAAAACGAAACATAGTTACCCCAAATCTTCAATCTCCATGGCTGATCTCCATTACACCTTCTAGCTTGCTGTGAATAACGATTTTCCCTCAGATTTATGTGAGCAACCTAAGACCATGCCATGTCCTACACAAGTGTTGGAGGATTTTACTATGAAAAATGACTCTAAAATATGCAAAGTATGAGAGAAAATGACAGCAGAATGAGAGCCCGAAAATTCGTGTGAATGCTTGAGAGAGAGAAAATGAATTTGAAATTGCCATTTTATAAGAAAAGGCAATTTCGAATGGACAGATGAGATCGAAAGGCAAATGGACGGACCAGATTGAAAATTGAGATAGGATGGCTAAAAAAAGGCAGGGGAATCAAATTAATAAAAGTCATTTGACCTTTGCATGCAAAAAGGCATCTTTTGAATTAAAAATCATTTTAATTCAAAAATGGAGAATCAAATGACAACAAGCAATAAATGCCCATCTTCAGCAAAAATAAGAAGTTTTGGCCATTTTAAATAAGTAATGATATTTTATTTAAAACGAGGAAAGTGACATGTGGCCATAATTAAATAAATTAAAGAATGTATTTAATTAGAAGAGGAAAATGTAAATTATGGACGTATTTAAATAAATAAACAAGATTTATTTATTTAAATAATTTAGAAGAACTAGTGGACATAAATAATTAAATAAATTAAGAAGTTTATTTAATTATAGGGAGACATTAGATAATTAGCGACACATTTAAATAAATAAATAAAATTTATTTATTTAAATAATCAAGAAGAATAAAGAGACCAGAATTAATTAAATAATTAAAAATTATTTAATTAATAGATGAAGAATGGACCGAATAACATAATTAAATATTTTAATTATGCTAGGACGTAAGCGGCGAGAAATAGAGCTTGCAAGCCTAGGTCAATTTTCAGTGTTTACAATGAGAATGACCATAAAATCTCAAGTTTAAATTATAAAATGGGTTCGTGTTCCCCTTTCCAATCAGCAATTATGATTTGAATAAAGCTTGACATATTTAAAATTACATGCTAAGATGTTTTATGAAATGGAAAACCCTAATTAATTTGAACACATCTTTGGAATCATAGAGTATATCTAGCACCTAACATGAGATATTCATTACACATTGCATCCTCTAAAGAGTATGGAATTAGCATTGCTTCAACAATTATATGTCTATAAATATTACATGATTGCATGTGATCTTTGATCATTGTTCTATATCATTGATTTGCTAATAGGGATTTTACCAAAGAAGAATAATCGTAACCCAATGAACTCTTAAATAATGTCTATCAACACCAACCCTTTCCAAACATATGTTGCAAACATGAAGGTGAGTGGATTATAGATCTCTATCTTATATATTATGCCCCCCACATAAATGACTTTCCCACTAAATTTATATAGTTAAATGGTTCTCTAACTTATATATTATGCCCCATACACAATCGCCCCAACACAAATGACTTTCCCACTAAATTTATATAGTTTAAAACATATTTAACCTTTTCCTATTTTCAATACTAATTTGGCATTTATTCCAACGAGCACCTCAAAAAAAAGTACGTGCTTATCAATTTAAAGTGAACGACAAGATGAAAAGTTCATTACCGTGAATATCATGATTACAAAATAAACATCAAGATTGGCGTATATATTTTAAAAGTGGTACTATATTATTTTAGCTTCATACTTAATAGTTTATAATATATTCTTTACTTTGCAAATAACTATTTGGGGGAAAAGTGTCTATTTTATCATTGATTTTTATTGGTTTTTTAAAGACATATTTAATTTGAATTATTTAGTGTTTATAGAATATTAAAATTATTTTTTTGGTTTGAATTTGTTTTTATTTAGTCATTTTTATATATTTTGGATTGGATTATGGGTACAAATTGTATGAGTGGTCTTGTCATATATATATATATATATATATATATATATATATTGAGTTGGTATTTTTTTAAAATTTATTAGTTGTCTATTGACTTGCATGTCAAATCATTTGAATTAAATCCCTATAATTGTGTATTTAAGGACAAGTTTTAGGACATTAGTTATCATTTGATTATCTTATCGATCACTTGGAGTGTATATCAAATCATCTTGCATCACATATATTACACTTGGAATCAAACAAGCATTTTACATGTTTTTGTCTCTTGTATATTTGAACTTGTACAATTGACAATTGTTGTGCACTTGACAATTGAATATTTAAGGTAATTAGGCAACTCTCGAATGGTTGAGATATTTATGGGTTTTTTTCTCTTAGAAATAGAATGGGTGGTGATTGCCTTATTTGAGGGGAATAGGACAAAAATATAAGGTAGAATAAGAAAACAAAAAACAAAAAAGGAAGTTAGTTTTTATTATTTAATTTAGAGTCTTAACAAGAAGATGAATATGGAGAGTCTAACAAAAGGGTTATATTTGCTCATTATCTTATATAGTTGTTAGACGTCTAAATATTTGTTATAACCAAGAATTTTTTTATCTAATAAAAAATTTGAGTGAGCAAGTGAGTGAGTGTGTGTGTAAATTCTTCTTTCCTCTATTTTACTCTATTTTTTGTGCATATGTTGTGTGATTTTTTTGAATTTATTCTATAATAGTTGCAAGTGGCTTTTAGTTAGATTGAAGTTTAATGAGATAGGACTAGAGCCTTAGACCTAATCTATAAAACAAATTAAATAATTAATTGTTGAAGGGTAACACAGTTTATAACACACATTTGAGGAGGGTGTAGGTGTTAAAGGAGAATTGATAGAGGAAAAATGAAGGTTTCAACTACTTTGTGCAATTTTTTTTTCAATTAAATGACAATAATCTTGTCATGAAAGCATCAATTTTCTATGAAATCATTAGTTTCATTAGGAAAGTGACAATTTTGTTATATTGCATGAAGTGTCAATCTTTGTAGACATCCTAAAATAAATCTTGACACCTACAAACACTTCAAATTTCTCTTCTCTTTTATTTTTGATGAATTATAAGATTCCTTAAAGATGTATGACTTTATTTAATTGTTGTAAGTGACCAAGAGGTATAATAGAAGGAATTAGAAGTGAATTCTAATGGGATTCATAGTTCCTCATAAATTGTAATAAGCTAATCAAAGTTGGAAGAGGCTATGTAAGGGAGATGTGTGTGATCTTAGGGATTAATATAAGCTATTTTAGGTTGGTTGTACGCCCAAGAAACCTAGGATATCAATTTTTATTAAACACAGTAAGCAAGGAGGGGATTTTTCTATGTTTTACTAGATTTTTCTCTAAAAATATATCCATGGTAAAATTCTCATGTAGTGCCCCTCCCATTTATATCTTGTTAATGTGAGATCAATGTTTTAGCTTCACCATTTTTTCATGCTTTTTGTGGTGATTGTATTATGGCTTTGATTGGTGTGTATTAACCACATCATGTTCTAGATGAGGCTCCCCAACATGTCAGGTATTGGAATTTTGTATTTTTACATGCTTTGTTTAGCATTATGCTTCAGTTCAGTGACATGCATTATATATGTTATGATTAAATGTGACCTTTAGTAGTGATGATACAAGAAATGATTTATATGAAAAATGTATAGATGTTATTTTATGATTTATACTATTGAACCCCATTGGGTGATTATGTTGTGCTTTAGCTATATATTCATTGTGTAGGTACCCTTGATGTGTGTTAAATGGTTATAGGTACAGGGTTATTTCTTCACCTAGCTACATAGGTCTGAGTTATTCCCCAATGGTGGTCAATTTGGATATGTCACATTAGGCCTCCCTATCTATTCCTTGATTGTGCTTGAATTGAGTACAATATGTGTCATACTTGACCCTATGTGAACTTGGATCTGAGTTCAAAATTATTTTGAAATCCCTATGTGTCATGAATGACCATTGAACAATTTAATTAATGGTATAAATTCTATTTTTTTCTTAGATAAGATATTAGGAGTTCAAATGATTCTTATATTGGTTATTAAATTTTTTTTTGTGTTTTGGGAAAGGGGAAATAGAATGAAAGTAGAAATGAGTTAAACTATTGATTAATTAAATTACAAAAAATTGTTGGTGTAAATAGGTGTTTTACCTATCTAGGTCATATTTACATGTTAAGTCCACTTAGGTCCTAGGAATGAATCTTTCTAGTTAAGCATTAGTTGTAACTTATCTTATCTAGTTGGAATTCATTTAATATTTGTTTTCCTAGGTTGTTATGAGTTAGTTTTTTCATGTGATAGGTTTAAGACACTTGTCATGATCTTGTTTAATCCTATCTCTCACCTTGCCTATATAAGCAAGAATTCATATGTATATTTCCATATTTATTTAGGCTACCATATTCATTTTGGCATTCTCGCATCCTTAATAATAGCATGATATTTCTACCATTTCTCTTTTGTGGAAGTTATTTTGTCTTGCAGGTGATCCTGGAGTATTGAGAAGTTCACCATAAACTCATGCATGGTATCGACCAATATTGGTGTGAATTTTTTTTTGTATATGAGTTGAGGTCTTGAGAACCTCACAATTGAATCTAGGGCATTAGAGAAAGTTAGATTTGACTTTTGTTTCATCAAATTTCATCATATATTGATAGATCTACAAGTGTTTGAAGGAAGGGTTTCAGTTGCCAGATCTGGGAGGTGCTAAACTTTCAAAGTAGTTTAAGTGAAAATTGACCTCACCATTGCATCTAGGAGGCCCAAGAATATAAAGAATCGACTGTAAAATTGTTGAAACCTGAGAATTTTTGTTCAAGGTGTGAGGAAATTGTTAGGCCATATGATTGTACAAATTCGTACTTGGCCATACTAGTCATACAGGTCTGTGGGTTGCTATTAGTTGTCTGCAGAATATTTGGTTGTTAGCCTCGTGTCATCTATACTGGTGCAGGAGCACCTTTGGAAAAATGTTGTCAATCAAGGTTGTTGTTGAGTAGGCTCTAGGTATTTTGAGTCAATATGCATTAAATAAGGTCATTGAGACCATTTAATATTGTAATGTGTCATGTTTGAGTGGTCATTAGGTTTTTAGGAGGTCTAAGTTGCATAATATTGCTAAATAATGTAAAATGGCAAAAGTTGCAAAGGGTAGATCTAGAAGTTCAACGGTCACCTAGGTTCAAATGGTCATTTGAGGTAGTTGAAATAGTTTTTTTTTGGAGGGAAAAAGTATAAAAGTGATGGAAGGCTCGTTGTAAGGGTTGGTTGTGAAGTTTGTAGAAGATTTTGATCAATTAAATCACTGTTTTCCTTAAATTTTGTAGATTTCTTTCTGTACAGTGCTTTTGTAGAGATTTGTATGGCACGTATAGGTCCTTTGCTATGATTTGATTTGGAAGTTGTAATAGGGGGAATCTAATTTTGAATATTTCAATTTTGGTGAATTTTCATTGAATCTTGTGAAAGTTAGGGGGTTTTTACTAAAATTTTCCTGTGTAATTCAGTCTTAAGGGATTTGTTGTTTTAAATCTGAAAAATGGACCCATTCCACCTTCTATAGGCATTGTATCTTAGTGGAATGGGTAGTATTTAAATAGGGATGAATGCCAGGAAGGTCTGTGAGTGCAGGGGAGGCCAAATAGAGAGTTGGGCATGATGCCCTAATGGTGAAAAGTGTGTTTTTTCTTGTGAAATTGTGAGGTTTTAGTAAGGTAATGCATGGAATTGGTTAGGGCAGCATTACTTGTTGATTGAGTGAGTATGAGAAGAGGTATTCAAGGGTGTTAGAAGTGGTTGCAGGGATAGAGAAAACCTAGAGGTTAGATTTTTAGTAAAACCCTAAGAAAGTTGCTAAAAAGAAGGGTTTCTAGTTTAGGCACCTTGGAAAGTGTGTCTCTGTAAATAAATTGTGAAATATTTGGTTTGGTAATCTGTAGAATGCTTCCCAAGTGAATTCAGAGGTTGGTAGGAAGATAAGTGACAAGTTTTTTTATAAAGTAGACCTAATTTGGGGTCTAGACAACGTAGAAACTAGGTTTTGGTGAAGTTGTTCAAAAGAAACCTATTGAGGTTTGGAGATATGTGTTTGTACACCCTAATGGGTCTATGAAATGGTGTTGGTCCTGAAGTGAGAGGACCTTCTCTAAAAGATATACCTGATTCAACAAGGAGCAATACTACAAGGAATTGTGAAGGCTTGATGTGTTAAGTTGAATTTGAAGATTTGTGACTTGGATGTTGTTGTTTTTGGTTGAGAATGTGTTGTTTGGTGTTTAGACCTTCCCTGATTGACACCATATACTCCTCTATGGATTGATTCAAATCTTGGGTCACATCGGCCATCCTACGCTTCCATCAATACAATTTTCATTTATCAATAGGTTTAATTTTCTTTAAAAAAACTTTGTTTTATAAATTATTGTACCACCAACAAGTTTATTAGTGTTGACAAGTTTATATGCCCCGGGCAACGCGGCCTCCGACCCGCTACCCCCTAAGTTCCCTACCCTAGTAGTGCCACTACTAGGAGCAACGACAATTTTTTTAACCATCTACCCCACCTGCAATCACATGGAAAACCACCTGTTAGCCCTTGAGGGCTAAATTTTTTCCCCTAGTTAGTCTACATATGCCCTCTTTAGGGCGTTGTTTTCATTTACTATAAATTTTGATCCAAATGGAATTTTTTTTGAAACTAAATACTGTTAGAAAGCTGGTGTTGTGAGTTTTCCAATGGTATAGATGATTTTTTAGAATTTTTCTATTTGGTGGTATTTATTGTTGGTTGAAGTTAGATCTTGTTATATGGCTCTTGAGCTCATAACTTTTTACCACAATCTTTGATTTTCACGATTCTTGCGGTGTTGGAAATGTATTGAGGAGCTCTACATTTCCATCCATGAACTTTTTTTTCTATTTGTCTCAGGTATATCATTATTTTAGTTTTTCCCCAAAGGGTGTCGTAGAGATTACTTGGATATTTTGATTGTTGAGAGGGTGAAATTGTTGGAGTTAAAATGACACTGAGAGGGGGGGGTGAATCAGTGTCTTAACTATTTGACTGAATTTTAAAATATTTAAACACACAACTCAGATTTGATCTCAATATCATTCTGATTAGAGCATTCATGAGTTGAATGTAATCATTCATAAACAGAATTGAGAAAAATAATGACTCAACAATGAATTGAAACAACAACATAATAAACAAGAGAGAACACAAAAGAACAAAGAGGCACAATATTTTTCCGAGTGGAAAACCCTCCTAGGGTATAAAAACCACTCCCTAAATTCCTTACAGGCTTAATCTTTTAATCAACTGTTCACAATTCCTTATAGGCTGATTTTTGAGCACCCACTCAAGGAGCATCAACCCCTCATTTAGAGATATCTATCTCAAGGAGTACCAACCCCTCAAATTATGTTTTGAACAATAGTAATGATTCAGAGGATTTCTCTGTTTTCAGTTAAGCACATATCTCTTTGTTTTCTCATCTACATAATACTTTAAAGATTCAATAACTGAATCCCTAAAATACCTCATAGAAAAGAAATTTACAATCTCTGCATTTTTATTCAGATTTTTATTGCAGAGTTTTATCATACATTTTCATATAGCCCAAGAGTGATAATCTCAGAATTACAATAACAGCCAAACATAAAACTTAGTTTTCTGCTCCTATTTATAAATGCCAGAAAAGTAATAGACTTCAGAAGTAATGGCAGAACAACCAACCAAAACAAGAGCCGTTTCACCTAGCTTCTGAAACTTGTGAGATTGTTTCTCAGAAAAATCTGTAACTCCCATGGCTCCATCAACCACTATCGAGCATCCAACTAGAGAGGCGCATCAAACAAACCTTCCATAGACCTCTGTAGAAGCTGTTACAGTCAGCAACAACAGAAACGTAAACATTCATGATGGCGGCCAGGTTAGGGTTCGATACCCAGCTTAAGAGAATAAACTCAAAAAGTTTGCCCTAATCTTTTCAATTCAAATGATGACACGTTATGCCATAGGCAACTCTAACATTGCCAGAAAACCTTATGGTTGTCGCTTTCGCCAAGAACCACCAGAGTCAGAGAGAAGATATATCGAATACAACATGCTACGCTGATGGTCTTCCTTAGTAAAACATTCTTTCGCTGAGACATGAGGAAACTTCTTACCGAGATTCCCTTTTAGTTTCATTCACAATCGCTGTAACATAAAACTTTCAGGGAGACCTCTTGGAGAACAAACTTTGTCATTCTGAAAGACATTCGATACACATTATTTCCGTGACAATTCAACACCTACGCCGAAGGCCTTTATCATTTCCAAGTCGCCAAGACTATACATAGTCGGGGAGACACTATATAGACTGCTCCATGTTTCACCGTTACTCCACATGATACACATTGGTCGCTGTGACAAATGGTTTTTCTTATCGACGAGCCTTCTATCTTGTTTTAACACTATCGCTATAACCTAATGCTGTCGGGAAGACGTTTCATAGAATACATTAAGTTTCACCGAAAGACTTTATTCACTCTGAGTCACTAAGACTTTACCAACCTTTCGCCGAAAGCCTTTCATTCGCCTTCGCCATGACTTTCCACAGTCGGAGAGATATTATATCGAACACAATATGTTTCATCGAGAGCCCTTAATATTTTCCATCGGCGAGACCCACAGGGTTCGTTATGACATTATACTGAAGAAAAACTTTTGCCGATAAGACCCTTTTTGAACACGGTCGGTAAGACAATATGTCTTTGGAGAGACCATATGCCGATTACAACACTCCTGCCGAAAGACATCCACATGCATTAGTCGAAGAGACATAACCTTTTCGCTATGACCTCAGCCCGACGACTAAGCTCATGCCGATAGAGATTCTTTCATGTGCCGGTCAGTGTGACAAACCAATATCACTGAGACCACATACCGACTGATTTAACTTATGCCGATATAACTACTGTCACTGAGACAACGAACAATGTTACGCCGAAAGCTGCCAAAATGTTAAATTCAATCGACATAACATTAGAAATGTCTTGCTGATAGGCAACTCAGACATTTCAAAGTGGATCGAGGAGACCCTGCCATACTCATGCCGATATGTGAAAGCCTTTGAAATGCAAAGAGAACCATCCTGACAAAGAATACCAACTTACAAGTTTTGTCAGACACAGAAATAGTATTCATAGCTTGAACCAAAATTCTTATCACCATCTTGAAATTTAAACATAACAAATAGCTTTCTGTAAAAGCCAAGAGACATCAAAGAAGTGCCATTGTAAATCATAAGGATTAGGGATTTTGTCATCAAGGACAAACCATAAACACAACTGGAATCCAACAGAAATTTCCATATTTTTACTTCATTTTAGTTCTAGATATTTTTTCAATCAACTGTTGCTTCATAGATTCCAGGGTTGTGCCAGTTTGAGAGTTTTCTAGTGTTTCTTGGCATCAGGTTTTTTGTTGCTTTATGATGATTCTGACTTGAGTCCTTGAGTGACTCTAATATGGTTTCTAGCATCAAAATTTTATCTTTCCTTGCTTTCCTTGATTAAGGATTCTAGTGTTACTCCACAAGTGTACTTCCAGTGCTTCTTTGTAATAGGTTATCTCATTATGGGGGACTATCTAGTCTCTCTTGTCATCCTTTGTATGAAGGCAGATTGATTAGATTTGTGATGGATATTTTTCATTGGGAAGGTTGAATGGTCTCTTCTTCATCTCTCTTATGGGGGTATTTTTCCTTGAATGGGGTTTTGTCCTTTCATTTTTTCATGGAGATCATTATTGTATTTCATCTCTCTTTTGGGGAGGATCTTTTCCCATTGGATTTTCTCCTTTTCTCCATTTGTGAGAGATTGCATTTGCATTTGTACATGGGTACCTAACATGGCCTCGTAGCTGGGACCCATCTTTGTGTCATTTACATAAGTACTCCCTAAGTTGTACTTAAGGGGGTGTTGGTGTAAATAGGAATTTTACATATCTAGGTCATATTTACTTGTTAAGTCCACTTAGGTCATAGGAAGGAATCTTTCTAGTTAAGCATTAGCTATCACTTATCTTATCTAGTTTGAATTCATTTAATTCTTGTGTCCTAGGTTGTTATGAGTTAGTTGTCTCATGTGATAGGATTAAGACTCTTGTCATGATCTTGTCTAATCCTGTCTCTCACCTTTCCTATATAAGAAAAGCTTAATATATGCATTTCCATATTCATTTTCGCATTCTTGCATCCTTAATCATAGCATGATATTTCTACCATTTCTCTCTTTTGGAAGTCATTTTGTCTTGTAGGTGATCCTAGAGTGTTGAGGAGTTCACCATAAACTCCTACAAAATTCCTTAGGTTGAGAATTGTGGGTTATGTTTGATTTAAAAATCCTATTTGAATCTTTAATTACGTAAATTTAAATGAAAATATGCTTATATGGATTTAAATAGTGAATTTAAATGATATTTGTTATTTAAAAATTGGTGTGCCTATTTAGATTTTGAGGAAAATAGGAATTTAGGAAATAGAAAATGAATTTTATACTATTTTAATTTGAAATTGGAAAAATGGTAAATAGGGAAAAAGCACTTGATTTTCATTTATGTTTCTAATTGTGAATAAATATATGTGAGAAAAACCCTCTTTTGGGTGAAAATTTGATTTCTTGATTGGGAGTGCAATCAAAGGAGGAATTCGATGAAGTTGGATTCATTGGGTAAGGAATTGGGAGGGGAGTGTGTTTTCCAGTCCATGTGAGCTCTCATTTGGCATGCATGATGTGATCTTCATTCCAATATTTGATCAAGTTTGAGGTACTTCATTTGTTTCTTTTAATTTGGTCAATTTATTTCAATTCAAGAAGTTGAAATATGATTGGAGGAGTGTAAACACCTCCCAACATAATTCAATTTAGAAATTATCATGTTAATTTCATTGTTTTGCATTTATTTTTTTAAAAATCCAAAATATAGGGTTATAATTCCTAAATTTTTTAGGAAGTGTGTGAAATGTGAATTTAATGTGAAAAGTGTGTTGTTGGGCATATTTAGAGAAAAAGGGTACTTCCAAATTTTTGAAATTGAAAAAAATGAATTTAGAAGAAAACTTTAATGGATTTTTTTGGTTTTTGTCTTGTAGAAATATTAGGAAAATTTGAATTTTTTTTAATGAAAACATCCTTCATGAATTATTGAAATAGTGCTTGTGGAAAATTTTTAGAAAATTTTGAGGAAATTGAATGTGATGAGCTTAGGGTGTAGGTATTACAGAGTTATGGGAGTGGCCCCCAATGTGAACCCAACCCAAAGTGGTGTCTAGAAAATTATAGTGTGGGGAGTCTGGTTAGCAAGTGAAAACTAATGAAACATGGGTAATTAATTAACCAAGATAATGGATATCCCTCTCATGCCTTGAGTTCTCATACAAACTAAGGATGATCGAGGAAGAAAAGCTACTCAGGGAGCATAATACTTGTAAGATCAAGTACCCTCATCTTTATGAGAGGATATCAGTTCCACATTGAGCTCCACATGAGTGTCCATGACGACATTCCCTTTCTTGCTCTCTAATATCTAACCTTGGTGTATTTTGATTAGTACCTAAAGGATGTATTACTTTCCATGTTGTTGTTGTATTGCCATTAGTGAGTTTTCCCAATAAGTATTCCATGTGTTACTCCCTTACTGATTTTTCCCAAGGATGATCCTTTGTATGACATTGATGATTTTTCCCAATGAGGATTTGTGATGAGACATTAGTGAGTTTTCCCAAGGATGATCCTTTGTATGATGTTGGTGAGTTTTCCTAATGAGATCTTGTAATTTATCCTATTTGTGTTGATCCCTCTTGTTATATTGGATAAGTGTTTTATATGATATATATGTTAATTATACACTTCATGTATGGCATGTGTGTAATCCCTCTCCCCATGCATTTGGCATGAGTGTTGTGATTTTGTCCCATGTGACTATATTCTAATATGGTGGGAGTTGATCTTTTGATTCCACAAGGTTGAGATATGTGTAAGACCTCTCCCATGTGTTTGGTATGAGTGTTGTGATTATGGCCCATGTGACTATATCCTAGTACAATGGGAGTGGATCTTTTGATTCCACAAGGTCAAGTGGCATGGTAACCACCTTTGGGGATAAGAGGATCATGGTGGAGTAGGTGAAAAATTTAATGTGGCAAGGTTATTTATGTTTCCTTTCCTTTCATTCTAATTGTAATATTGATGTTAATGGACCTCTCATTGAGATGCATGAAAATTTAGTAATGGAAGAGTATCAGTTTAATTGTGTGTCTCGATGTTGGAACTGAGTATGATTTATTTATGTTTTTTAATATTGTACTTTGAAAAGGATAAAATGAACTTAGAAATATTTCAATTGGTGTTTAAAATAAATTTAGATACCTCATTTCGTAGTTGGGCGACCTAGTATTGTGCCTAGGTGGTCCTATCTCACCTAGAAATGACTCAGATTGTTCATAATACAACTAATTCCACTTGGATGAGCTTGTACCTAGTAGGAAAACCTTGTTGCATAGTGGGGTGGCCTATTCATTAGTGGGGCAGCCTATTTTTGTAGGCTTAAAACTCAATTTTTTGTCTAACATTATTGGGCTTTCCTAGTCTTGTACTTGGGAAGCTTCGTTCCCCATACAAAAAATAGAATGTTAACCCACTTAGCCATGAGAAATCAGTGATTTTATAAGCCTAATTCCACTAATGAATTTTTTTTATTCCTTGCACATTTTCCCGTTCCAACCATTTTAATCATTGGATCCCTCAAAAACCTATTCAAAGTATCCCTATCTCAGGACTTGATCTTTCTACTTTGTTTTGGGGCCTCATATGGGAAAACCATGTAATTGGAAGTTGTTCCTTGTGGTCCCATGGGTCTATTGATTTTTTTATCATGTTATTACATTTTTTTTTTAGAACTTGTGGCTTCTCTTGCCTTGTTTTGTGTGCCTTGTTTTGAAGTTTCTTGGTTGTTAAACCTAGGGTTAGGGAGATTGTGCACCTAGTCTTATGAAGACTTGGGAAGGTTTAATCCTTCTTGGTTGACACTTTTTATGTCATAAATATTCCTCATATGGAATTGGGTTTGGTGGAGTAGTATCCTTCTTGTCTAATGTCACATTGCGATGAGATGTCTTGGGAAGCATGTGGTTGTTTGGAAGTGACTTGTCATCATTCCAGTTAGTGGAGATATTTTACCTCTTGGTTAGAAAAACTCTTGTGAAGGTTTACCCTTGTGTTTAGATTTGCAAAGTGTGTTTGAATGTGGATTGGAGGTTGATGATTCTCTCATCCTATCTTAGTGTGGGTTGTGAGAGAATGTGATCATGGTTTAGTAACCGGTCATTATGTATGTGTTTTCCTCTCTCTCTCTCATATGTTCAATGTGGTGGATTTATCCCATGAGTGGTTAGTCTTCCATTGTTTCCACCTTTCTTATTTAATGGCGAGGTTGTATTTTTATCTTTGTTGTTTTGTTGTGTTCATGTGACACTTGTGTGTATGTTGTTGTGCAAGTGCAACTCGTTGTTGTTGCATTATCAACATTATTATCATTATTTCAAAAAAAAATCCATCATGTTTTGTTTTGAGTGTGTCGGCTTGGGGCATTACATCAGGTACCTGAGACCATTCTTTAGTACTAGGATCTTTGGTTCATTTTCTTTCCCATGTGGTTGTTAGTGCTTGGTGCATGAACTCTCAAGTGCTTGTTTTGGTAAGTTAGTGTTTGGCTTCTTGCATGGGTGCCTTGGGTAGCATTTCTGAGGGTTCAATGTGAACCAACTTGTGCAGTGTGTTTGAGGAGGGAGAGTTCCTCCTAGGACCTAATGTATTTCATAGGGATGGGAAGATATCCCTATTTAAGAGTCTCCTGAGTGGGGAATGATCACTCTCTAGTATGTTGCTCATGGTGTGAGAGATTTGGTTGGGTCTTTGTGTGTGTGAGTGTGTTGTTGGACACAAGTATTGTTTCCATTTTCCCTAGCATGATATTTTTGAGAAATTCTTGTTTGTGAGGGTTAATTAGAACCTTGAGTTACCGATAAGTTCTTTCATGTGTGATTGTCATCTTAATGTCTTGATTCTTGCTTCGTGTGAATACATAGTGACCCTTGAGTGGTCTTGAATATTATTATGATCTTCCTTTTGGGATGTGTGTATATGGATGCATTTGGTTGAAATTGGGTGTTAAAATTTTGGCTCATGATAGAGCATTGTGAAATGTCTTATGTGATTGATGTATTGGAAGTGAATATGGTGTATTCCATATGCACCTAAATTATAAAAAGTGATCTTATGGTAATGTTGTCTATGGTGCATTGTATTCCTATTGGAGTATCATAATATATGTAAAGTGATCATGTTAGTGCATAAATGGAATGTTGCATTGTAATAATAAAATATTTGGGTCAATGACTTATTTCCCCAAATCATGGTGTCCCCAAGATTGTTGTGAGAACCTATATGGGTAATCAACATTGTTTCCCCTCTTGTATGGGGTGTATGCTTATTTGATAAATAAAATTGTTCTTATTAGGAGCATTATGGTGGTTGTGTTAGAGGCTCAATTGGGATGTGCCTTGTGAATAATGTGGATGTCAATTTTTTTAGCATGTGGTAGTGATGCATGATGTGAGTAATGTGTGTTTCATTGTATTGTAATTATAATTTTCTTGCGGAATTGGTGCTTGGGTGAAGCCCTATCCTTGTGCGGATAAAATTTGTGGATGTCATAGGAAGCCTTGAATATGCCTTGCATAATAATGTGATTTTTCCTTGATGAAGTGCATTTTCTTAGAGTGGTTTTTATTGGCATGGTTGAGTGAATTTGTTGATTGTGAATGTGTTGTGTTGAAATCACACTCTCTCTAACACACTTGAATTTTGTACTCTCAAGGTTTCATGTAGCTCTTTACTCCCTCAAATGTGGCTGATATTAGTCACTCAGTTCATGTAATAGTGTTTTCCAAGGTTGATTATTTATTTTGTTTATTGATGAATTTTCTAATTGTTGTAAGGAATAGAGTTGAATTTTTAATTTTATTGAGCAGTATAGTCACCAAATGTTGCCTTATATCTATTTTATGACCCTTGGTCACATTTGATTCAGTATTTCAATTGAGCTCATTTTACACTTATTGATGGAACTGATAATTCTCCCTCTCGGGATCCATTTTATCTTTGTGGTGGCTATTCTAAGGTGTTCAAAAAATTTGGTCCTATTCTATGTTACATTTTGATTCCCTATCATGCTCATTACAAAACCTTGATAGAATGTATAAGGGAGTAGATGGAAGAGAATGTGTTGTCTTGGTGTTTTTGTTAATTAGAATCATATTGCATCAAATTTCCTATTCATGATGAAATGGAAGTGGATGTTGTGTTGTGTTTGGAAATTTTATGAAATTCTTGTATACATATGGTTTTCTAGCTTTGCATGGCTTCAATATATATGAATATCCTTGTGCTTGGCATTGAGTGAAGTATATTAAAATATTTTATTAGAGTGATTTGGTATTTTATTGTCTCTAATTTGAGGTTGGCATGCATGGACAATTGTGTTTTCATCATATGCCTAAATCTATTTTCTAGAAGATGGTTGGGTGTGATTTCGTCCACCAACTGTGTGTGCTCTTTATTTTCTTGGCCTTGCTTGTTTTGGTCTTGTGATCATGTTTCCTAGTGCCTTGAAATTATTTGAGTGGTTGTTGAGGTGTCTTGGTCATCAAAATCCATGTTAGTTTATATCATGAAGGCGCATATCATTTTTTTGGGGATGCAATTTCAATAATTACACTCATGTATGACATAGTGTATGGTATGAAGGTGCATTAGTAAGTGCTTCAATATATATTATTTTTGTTTCCTTGTTAAGTTTCTAGTTGAGGTTGTCCTAGTGGTTTTAGGATTTTCTCCTTGGCTATTTAGTGGTGTTCCTAGCTTAAGGCTAGACAAAGATGTAATTATGGTTTGAGGAATTGGCTATCTTTTGTATTCTTTTATGAGAGTGCTTAGTGTTTGAGCCCTGTAGTGGTTGTTGGCTTCCCTTTTGATCATGATTTTATGATATTTTTGGGTTTTTTAACCCTCAAGTGGGTCATAGTTGAGAATTGTGATAGTGGAAATCCTGAGTTTTTCTCCTATACTTAGTGTTTAGATTCTTCCTTAGTGGTTGCGATGTGAGTTTGGGGTTGCTAAGACTTGTTGTTTGGAATTGATTGTGTTTTTTAGAGGTAGTTTCATAGATTCTTTCCTTCAATAACCCCTATTTTTTCCCTAGTTTTGTGTTGAGAAGCTAGTGTGCTTAAGGAATCTTCACTTTTCCCAAGTGGTACCTAGGGGAGAACCTCATAGAGAGTTCCATAGTTGGAAGTGAGGTATGTTCTTGGTGAGCATGGAGGTGAGGTAGTGTTTCCTCTAGTTCTGTGTGTTTTTTGGACCTTGTAGTTGGTTCTTTCCATCAATTGTAATGGTGGTTGGTGATCTCTAAGGTGGTTGTGCACCTAGTGGTAGGTGGTCACTTAGCTTGTGAAACTCTAGACATGGTTGATGTGTGTTTGATGCCTAGACTTGGTGAGAGTCTAGAGGGTTGATCTTCTGAGCATGATGTGTTTGAAGGATTGTTTACTAAGTGTACCTATCCTTGTTTTATGTAGGCTTCCAGGAGTAAGACTAATTATAGTGGGGGATGATGTAGTGTCCCTGTTGTTTGCATCTTGTTAATGTGAGATCAACATTTCAACTTCATCATTTTCTCATGACTTTTATGGTGATTGTATTATGGCTCTGATTGGTGTGTATGAACCACCACATGTTTGATATGAGGTTCCTTGACATGTTGATTATTGGAATTTTATGTATTTACATGCTTGGTTTATGATTATGTTTTAGTTTAGTGATGTGTATTATATACATGATGTGATTAAATGTGATCCTAAGTATTGATGATTCAAGAAATAATTTATATTACAGATGTATAGATGTTATTTTATGATTTATGCTATTGAACCCCTTTGGGTGATTATGTTGTGCTTTGGGTATATATACATTAAGTAGGTACCCTTGATGTGCATTAAATGGTTACAAGTTTAAGGTTATTTCTCCACCTAGATACATAGATCTGATTTATTCCCTAATAGTAGTTAACTTGGAGATGTCACATTGGGCCTCCCTATCTATTCCCCAATCATACTTGAATTGAGTATGGTATTGTCATATTTGACCCTATGTGACCTTGGATTTGAGTTAGGAATGACTCTGGAATCCCTATGTAATGAATGACTAGTGAATATCTGATTTAATTAATGGTTTAAATTCTATGTTTTCCACAAATGAGACAATAGAAATTTAAATGATTCTTATATTGGTTATTAAATTTTTATTTTTATTTTCGAGAAAGGAGAAAATATAATGAAAGTAGAAATGAGGTTAAGATATTGTTTAATTAAATTGTAATAATTCCCTGGGTTGAGAATTGTAGGTTATTTTTTATTTAAATATCATGTTTGAATATTAAATTCTATAAATTTAAATGAAGATATGCTTATATAGATTTAAATCATGAATTTCAATGATATTTGTTATTTAAAAATTGATTGATGTGTCTATTTGGATTTTGAGGAAAATAAGAGTTAAGGAAATAAAAAATTAAATTTATATTATTTTAATTTGAAATTGGAAAAAAGGGAAATAGAGAAAAGGAACTTCATTTTCATTTATGTTTTTAATTGTGAAGAAATATGTGTGATTAAAACCCTCTTTTGGGTGAAAATTTGATTTTTTGATTGGGAGTGCAATCAGAGGAGTAATTTGACAAGGTCAAATTCATTGGGTTAGGAATTGGGAGGGGAGTGTGTTTAACAATTCTTGTGAGATCTCAATTGGAATGCATGATGTGCTCTTCATTCCAAGATTTGATCAAGTTTGAGGTATTTCATTTATTTTTCTTTTAATTTGGTCAATTTATTTTAATTCAAGAAGTTGGAATAGGATTGGGGGATGTAGACACATCCTAGTTTAATTCAATTTAGAAATTATCATGTTCATTTCATTATCTTACATTTTTTTTTAGAAATTTTCCAAAATAAGGGGTTATAATGCTCAATTTTTTGGGAGATGTGTGAATTTGATATGAAAAGTGTGTTGTTGAGCATATTTAGAGAAATTTAGGGTACTTTCAAATTTTTGGAATTGGAAAAATAAATTTTGAAGAAAATTTTAATAGAGTATTTGGGATTTTTTTGGTTTTTGGCTTGTAGAAATATTAAGAAAATTTGAAAGTTTTTCATGAAAAATGATGAATTTGAATATTTGAATGAAAGTGTCCTTAGTGAATTATTGAAATAGTGTTTGTGGAAACTTGCTAGAAAATTTTGCTGAAATTGCATTGTTTTCTAGCCACATTTGTTGGAGGATGTGATGAGATTAGGGTGTAAGTATTAGAGAGAGTTATGGGAGCGGCTCTGACCATCAACCCGACCCAGAGTGACACATAGGAAATCACAATGTCGGGAGTTTTTTTAACAAGTGAAACTAATGAAACATTCATAATTAATTAACCAATATAATGGATATCCCTCTCATGCCTTGAGTTCTTGTACAAGCTAAGGATGATCGAGGAAGATAAGTCACTTAGGGAGAGTAAGACGTGTTGCTACATCCTTAATACTATAATACATTAGATTATGAATAGTTTGTTTGTAGATATATTAACTCTTAATACTATAATACATTAGATTTATATTTTATTTAGTTAATTAGGCTATCCTAGGGCTTATATAGGGTTATCTAGGTAGGTCTGGTTGATATCCTAGGCATAAATAGGTATATATAGGAGGTAGTGAATTTTATTTCATCATCATATTGTGAATTGTGTTCTCATTGGAGAAATTTGGAGGTTTTCCCCTCAAAGTGGCTTGTTATTCTCAATTATTATCAAGTATTTGTAGTATATTTCCTATCATGTTCTTCTACTATACAAGTTATTTCATTACAAGTGGTATCAGGGCATGATCTTGGCACTGTAGAGGTAAGGTGTTTTCTTCATATTGGAGGTCATTTTGGGAAGAGAATATCTCTCTTATTTAAGTGAATTTTAATCTAATTTTAAAGGGTTTTTGAATAACATAATTAAGAAGCTATAGTCTATATTTTGAGGAATTGGAGTAAAATTGAGTGAGTTATTGAATAATTAGAGTTTTTACCCAATTTATTTAGAAAGTACATATCGCTTAAATCATGTCAAAGTGGTTCTTGATTTTTTGTGCATTTTTGAAGAAATAATAGGGGAGCCTATAGTGAAAATTGTAGAGACATTGGAGAAAAAACAAGTTATTTATTACACAATTAGGGTTTCCAAAAAATTCGCTCACAAGGTTGCAAAACACAAATTTTGGGAAAGTGCAACCTAGGCCCTAGTAAGTTACAATAAAACTTTAACATTATTTTGAGTTTTTTTTGTTATTTATTTCAAAATTATTTCTACCATCATGATGGGGCATGTAACAAGAGGCAAAAAGAATACTACCACACTTGGGAAATCTTCAAATAAGGAGGGCTAGAAATTGAGGATATTAACCCTAATGATGAAATCAACAAAACCAAGGGTGATATTCCATCATTGGAGAAGAATATGTTTTAAATAAATTTTGTCAATGAAAAGGGACATGCAAAAGGATATGAGTGAATTGAAATCACTTATTCATTCTATGAAGTACAAGGAAGAAGATTCACCTATTAAGGAGGAAGATAATGATTTTATTAGCCATGAATTATTCGGGCTTGACTCAAATTTCAAGAAGGATCATCTCTTTAATAGTCCCATGCCTAGGGAATTTATACCCAAGTTGGATATGAGAATTTTTTATGGCAAGGATCCCACTGATTGGCTTTGCCAAATGGATTAGTTCTTTGATCCTCATCATGTTCTTAGTAAAATAATTTGGCTATGGAATTATTATAATTGGAACCAAATCAATTTATTTGGTATTATTGGTTATGTGATGAGAAGAGGAAAAAGGGTTGTGTGATCACATGGTCAATTTTTCAGGAGGAACTTGCTATCCATTATCTAGATAAATTTATGGATATATACTTATTCCAACTCACTAAATTAAAGAAAATAGGTATAGTCAAGGACTATATTTAACAATTTCAAACACTTTCTCTAAGAGTGGAGAATGTAATAGAGTAAAATTTTAAGGAACTATTTCCTTTGTGATTTAAAGGATCACATAAAATATGAGGTACAATTTTCCAACCACAATCCTTGTCACAAGTAATATTAATGGAAAGACAAGTTAAGGAGAATTTTTTGGCTAATAGGCGACAAGGGAATGCAAATGTAAGTGAAAGAAGATCTCCTACACATGCATTACCTCAACTTACTATATTGACTCCATAACAAATTTAGGAGAAAATAGAAAAATGGTTATGTTTCAATTATGACAACAAATATCATCTAGGACATAAATATAGTGAAAATAAATTGTTATATATTGAAGGTCCAAGCAAGGAATAAGAGGAGGAACCAATATTAGAGGGTGATAGGGAGTCAAATGAGGAATCACATAATTCCAAACCAATAAATTATTGTCATGTATTCTTATGTTTTAGTTCCCCACAAACTCACGAGGTAGTGGGTTTCTTAAAGAAGCATAAAGTAACAATGTTGATTGACTTGGGTAGTACTCATAATTTCATCAACAAAAATTGGATACTCATATAAATTGTTTTATATATCAAGCTCCAAATTTTTAGGTCTTGATTGTGGATGGTGTTATTGTTAGTTATTTTGGAAAGTCTCATAGAATTAAATTATCCATGGGATATTATCACCTTGATATCCCAATGTATGCTATCTCTATAGGTGTAACAAATACTGTTTTGGGAGTATAATGGCTTACTACTTTTGGAAAAATTGAGATGAACTTCCAAGAAATATTCATGAGATTTCAATTAGAAGGAAATACAATAGAGCAAAGAGGGTTGAAGGAAAAATCACCACAAATGGTAAGCTCTTATCATATGTAGAAGTTTCTTAAGAAAGGAGTTGATGGATTTGTGGCCCAATTAGGTTCATTATAAGTCTCTCAATCTAATGCTCCCACCCATCCAAATTTAATAGCATTCATTGATAAAAAAAATAGTAGCTTTTGGAGATATTCCTAAAGGACTTCCTCCTAAGAGGAATCATGATCATGTCATATAACTAGTTCCAAGGAGGAAGTCACCCAACATTAGGCCTTATAGGTACCCACATATATAAAAAAGTGAGATTGAAAAGATTATTGAGGAGATGCTAGAGGTAGGAATTATTAGGCATAGCCAAAATGCTTATTCCTCACCAGTGGTGATGGTGCATAAGAAGGATGAAACTTGGCACATGTTCCCAAACTGTAGAGTTCTCAACATGTACACCATCAAAGATAAGTTTCCTATTCCAATCATTGATAATTTTCTAGATGAATTAAATGGAGCTATGTATCTTACATAGTTAGATCTTGGATTGGGTTATCAACAAATTTGAATTAAGGAAGAAGACATTTTTAAGACAATATTTAGAATTAATGAGGGTCATTATGATTTTTTGGTGATGCCATTTGGTCTTACCATTTCACCATCTACATTTTAAAGTTTCAAAAATTCCATATTTAAGAAATTCTTGACGAATTTTATATTAGTGTTCTTTGATGATATATTGATTTATAGAAAGACATGGGAAGACCACTCACAACATGTAGATCAAGTATTACAAGTTCTCAAAGATCATTAACTCTATGTTAAGTCATCCAAGTGTGCTTTTGGTCTCAATGAGGTGGATTAATTGGGGAACATAGTTTCACATGGAGTAAAGGTGGATCAGGTAACAAAATTAAAACTATCATGGAATGGCCTATTCCCAAAACCATTGAGAAATTAAGGGGTTTCTTGGGATTGAATAAATACTATAAAATATTTGTGAAGAATTATGTCCATATAGTAGCAACCCTCATAGTTTTATTGAAGAAGGATTATTTTAATTGGAATGAGTCTACTAATATAGCATTTGAGAGATTGAATGAGGCTATGTGTACAACCCTAGTGCTTGTCACTCTAGACTTCACCAAGGATTTTATTGTGGAATGTGATGCTTCAGGAAATGGTATAGGAGAAATTCTCATGTAGGAGGGTTGGCCCATTACTTTTGAGAGTCATCAATTAAAGGGTAAGAATCAACTCAAAACTATCTATGAGAAGAAAATTTTAGCTATTATTCATGCAGTAAAGTGATGGAGACCTTATCTAATGGGTAGCAACTTCAAGGTTAAGACATATCATGATAGCCTAAAATATTTCTATAAAAAATATTATCTTCTAAAGGGAAAAATGGGTCACTAAGATGTTAGGATATGACTTTGAGATTGTATATAAGAAAGGGAAGGAGAATGTTGTGGCAGATGCACTATCTAGAAATGATGAGAAGGATGAAAATTTATTGTGTTCCATTTCAATATTTCAAGAAGATTGGGTAGTAGAAGCCAAGGCTGAGTGGAAGAATGATGTTGCTACAAGTAATCTCATTCAACAATTATAGAGGTGTCCCAGTAGTTTTGATAAGTTCTATTGGAAGGGAGATGTTTTGTGGTATAAAGAGAAATTGTATCTTTTAAAGAATTCCTCTCTCAAACAAAATATTCTTAGAGAGCTTCATGAGTCTCCAGTTGGTGGTCATTTAGGATTTTTTAAGACATATCATTGGGTCAAGAAAGACTTCTTTTTGGAAGGGCTAAAAGGGGATGTTCAAAAATTAGTAGAAAAATGTTTGGTTTCCAAAAGAAATAAAGGGGAGACAATTAAGACACTTGTTCTCTTGCAACCCTTAGTTATTCCTAGCCAAAATTGGGAGAGGTTTCCATGGAATTCATCACAGGGCTTCCAAGATATAATGGTAAGAATGCCATCATGGAAGTAGTGGACTACCTCACTAAATATACATATTTTATTACATTATCACATCCTTTTACAAGTATAATGGAAAAAATAATTTTGGAGATGTAGTGTAGAAAAATGTACATCTTTATATTTCCACACTATGTTTGCATCCCCTTAATTAATTGAACTTAATTAAGCCTTTAATTGGCCCAATTATTCATTCACAAACCTAATTAATTTCATTTTCTGAAAGGGAAACCCACATTTAATCACTGCATACACTTAATTACACATCTTGGAAAATGTGTGTCCTTGGTTTAGGGCCTAAGACCCATTCACCCAAGGGTGAATGGGCCCCCCTTAAGTCTTGAGACCCAATGTTTAATATGTTTTTGTGTAATTTTAATGATCTAAATTCAAATTTCAAATGTCATCTTGTGGTGTTTAATTGTCTAGTAATTAAGGAAATACCTATAAATTTATAGTTAATTTATCAATTCAAAACATCTAGCATGAAGGAAACTTTCACAAGAGCATTGGAGAGCAGATTTATCAAGATCCTATCATTATGTCAAGATTTATGTGTGTTCATGCATGTTTTCGGAGCTAACATTGTGATGTAGGTTTCAAGTTTCAAGCAAGTATTCAAGCATCAAGATCTATCAAGAAATAAAGCCATTTCATTCAAGATCCAATCCTTAGAGAGATATGTTAGACTTCAATCCTCTAAGGGCAGCCATTAAAGGGTTTGGTGAGGTGTAACAAGCCTTGTTCATTCATCAATTCCTTCATTTTATCATTATTTCATTACCAAGGTTTAATTACCAAACTAGGGTTTGACCAAGGCAAACCCTTATCCACCAAAAACAAAAAAAAATCTCATCTCTTTCTATGTGTAGATTTGGAAGTGAAGAGGCTTGAAAGTTGATCAAAAGTGCAATTTTGCAAAGTTGTCAACATTGTCATCAAGCCACAAAAGCTTAGGTCCTGGCAAGTTTTTAGGTGCCTTTTTGTGTCTATTTTTGCATTTTACTTTTGTTGATACAACTACATTTTGAAATTCTGAAATTGTCTAATCTGAATGTTAAAGAAAGTTGTTCTTTTGGGTGCAATATTGAGGAAAATTGAAAAAACCATTTTTTGTTTTAGTATTAGATTATTTCAGATATGTGGTCATTTTCTTTACTTTTTACATCATTGCATTTTTTAGATGGATTAGTATTCATTTTGAAAACATTGAAAGCCATAAACAATCTCAAAACATTAAACAAAAAACTACACACTAAAATGATAAACCTTGGAGAAAGCATAGTAATCTAGTCATGTTAGATCTCCTTCCACAAGCACCTTGTATACTTACCAATCCCTTTAGTTGTGATGACTTTGACATGTTATATGAATCCCTTGAGGACTTCATCTCACCTAGATCATCCACTAAAGCTTTGGTTCAAGAGGATGCAATAATATACAATCATGACTATCCTAGTTGTTATTCTCTCAATACCTCTCCTACCTATGATGAAGGTATCTTGGTGTTAGAAGATATAGTCATTGAGCATCATGAGAATATTTTTTTACCTCTTCCCCTACCCCACCCACTTGGGAACATTATGGCACAAGAGGATGAGATCATTGACACATTTCTTAACATCACTTTGCCTAGTCTCCATTCATCTCCCAAAATATCTCCCATTCGTTAGAATACTTTAGTGAAAGAGAGTGAAATCAAGGATAATCATGAAAACCATAGTTATTATTCTCTTGAAACCTATCCTACTTTTTAGAAAGGTGCCTTGGTGTTATAAGATTCAACCATTGAGCATCATGAAAATCTTTCTTGCTTCTCTCCTAAAACGTCTTCTATTTAGGAGGATATTGTTGGACATAAAGATGAAAAGAAGGCTTTCTTAGATGAACATGCTAAGGCAACCTTAGATTCCCTATCATTAGAAAATCATCAACAAGAAGTCACATCCACTGAGGTTATGAATGCACAATTGGCCATTAGATATCCAAAACCTCCTCTTGGACCTCCCTAGAGTTCTTTAATTATTGGACCTACTAAGTCACCTCATGAGCCAATTATCATTATAAGACCTCCAAAACCTCTAGGGGCTATCTTAAATTTTGTAAGACAATATTGTAGTAAAAATGCTTTGTAGCAATAGAGTTATAATATTGTTGCTTACACATACAATATAAGGAACAATAGGCAACCATAAACCATACCTACTTCATTACCTCAACCTATCTTTCCTAGTGCTCCTCATTTTCCTTTGCACAATGGAAAGGAGTATGATCTTATGGAACAACTTAGAAAAACTCCTACTAAGATTTATTTATGGAACCTTATTCAAGCTTCACCTAATTATCATAGCATGCTTCAAAATTCTTTGCAACAAGTTGTTATCCCTCCTAGTGCACAACCCAATTATATAACATCCCTAATTCAAGGTATGAACTCGGTCAACTTAGACATTACCTTTCATCAAGATGAGTTACCTCCATTAGAAGTGAAAAACAAAACGAGACCTTGATGATAGTGGTTGTCATTAATAGATGTGGAATAAAAAGAACTCTCATTGACAATGGTTCGACCCTTAATGTTTGTAGTGTAAGACTTATTGATAAGATTGGAGTGGACAAGAGTCAAATTCAACCAAACTCTTTATCTATCCATGAATTTGATAATGTGGTAAAACAACCACTTGGTGTGATAACATTACCTATTAAAGTTGGTAAGGTAACTTTGTAAAATCCTATCCATGTCATGCCCAATCATCTTTCATATAATCTTCTCCTAGGTAGACCATGGATTCATGCAATGAATGTGGTGCCTTCAACGTTGCATCATCTAGTAAAGTACACTTACAAAAAAAAGGTCTACACAATCAAATTTGAACCATATTCATATCACAATTATTTGCAAACTAAAACAAGAATGAAAAATTCTCTTACAAAATTGACACCAACTACAAAAGTTGAACCCATGCAAGAAGAAGAAAAAGAGAAATAATTCACAAAACTATTAGATGGTGATTTAGGTTCATTCAATTTTACACCTACATTCATGGGAGAATACAATATTGCACAAAAATCTAGAAAAGATAAAGAAGATAACATAATATCAACACAAGGTTACATAAAATCTAATTCTCCCACCCATCCAAATTTATAAGCATTCAGTGATAAAATCTTGAATGCTGCAAGTTTCTCCAAAACTTTCTCTAGGCTGTTTTTCAAATTCTTCTTTTGGATTGACCTTGTTTGAATAGTGTTTATAATGATTTATAAATCCCATTCTATCTCTAGGTCTATGATTATTTTTCCTTGACATAACTCTAGACCAAAAGTTAGAGCTTGCATCTTTGTGGCATTATTGGTTCCATCCTGGAGTGGAATAGAAGTACTATATATTCTCCTTCCTTTTAAATCATGTATTATTCAACCAATGTTAGAGGTTCCAAAGTTGTCTCTCAAAGCCTCGTTGAACTTCAGTTTATACCATCCTTTCTTGGGATTTGACCAACAAGCCTTGACCCTTGCTTTATCCTCTTCTAATCTACTTGACCCAACCACCCATGGAGGCCGAAGGCCATGCCAATGCTTCGTTATGTCATTATCCCATTTTGTTAATGATTAATTATTTGAGCTCCTATTCTATAACTAATTGTTCGCTACTTCCATAATAGTTGCCTCTAGTTTATTAAAAATGTTAATATACACATTTATTTCCATTGGAATAATCTCTAATTGCGCTCTTAGATTTCCCATAGATTTATTGATGGGATTATAGTCTAAAGACATGTGAATTTTTCATTCTTGCCTATATTAGGCTAGCCTTTGAAAAAGTTAAAATTTTCACTTGGTAAGGCACTTATCCATCTAAGCTTGGTGCATAGCCATCTCCAACATTATTGAGAAAAATTTCACCCAAGGAGAAGATGATTTGTGTCTTCATCTGTGCTTCTCCAAATTGGGCAACATGATAGACCATTGAAACCCAATTTTTGAAATTTTTTTGTTGTTAATATCCTCCCTTGAAGAGCGGCCCAAGTGAAAGCCCCAACATTGGGAAGGCATAGGTTATTCCAACATAAATGAATTGGGAATTTTCATTTCACCAATTCTTCCTTCAATCAATCTATACTTGTCTCTTGCATTGTATTGTTTGTCATTTTCTACATTCCATACCAACTTGTCCTCCCCTTGATAAAGGGAAATCCTTTTGTATTTTAGAATCTCTTCCAAAAGCATTATCTCCTTCTCAAGAATATTTAAATGGTTACATTTCTTCCAGGATCACCTTGTGATGCCCTCTGTTTGAAAAACTTCCACATAATTGTCTACCTTATCTCCCCAATTATGTTCTAACATTATTCTTATTTGATTCAAGTAATCTATTTTTTCTATAGGAATGTATCCTCCTCAAGACACATCAAAAAATTTATATTTTTTTGACCATTATGAAAATCCCATGTTAGATACTCACCTACTAATGATCGACTATTAATGTTTAAATTATAAATTCTTGAACCCTTGGGAAGTTGTGGTGTAATCAGTATATTGTATGGCTCCATGTTGTCCAGGTATTTGTGTTGCAATATTTTTTCCCATTTAATTTGACGTTGTTTATGTAGCCTCCATACCAACTTTTCACCCATGTCTCTATTCTAGAGAAGCTACCTTTTTATCCCAACTCTACCATCCTCTTTTGGCTTGCAAATCTTATCCCATGCTATCAATTCTATTTTATCCTTTTCTGAAGAACCTTTCCAGAAGAAATTCCTCAATATGCTTTTTAAATTTTGATCCACTCCACTCATCAATGGTGGCATGGCATCAGGTATATGGGGATTGTAGTTATAGTTTCTTTGATCATGACTATTCACCTTGACCAAGACAACCACCTACCCTTACAAGAAGTCACCCAATTTGAAACTCTCTCTATTAGTGGATACCACAACTTATTTGATCTTAGCCCAAGTTCCAATGGAAGACCTAGATAGGAGTTGGGGAATTCTCCATTCTTGAAATCAAGAATTTTGATAATTTATTGTTGTTTCTTGGGAGGGGTTGATAAGAAGAAAATTTCTAATTTTTGGGTGTTTACCTCCCAACCTAATACCACTGAATAGTGCTTACAAATCTCTTTAAACCCCTTGGATTCTTTCCTCTTTGTGACCCCAAATAAGATTGTGTCATAAGTGAATTGTTGGTGAGTAACCGGTCTAAGATTTCTTGTTATTTGGAAACCTTCTAGATTTCTATCCATGCAAGATTTGTTTAGGGCCCTACCTAGAGCACCATCCATTATGATAAAGAGAAATAGAGAAAGAGGATCCCCCTATCGAAGCCCACAAGAGGAATCAAAGAAACCTTATTGGGAGCCATTTACTAAAATTAAATATCTGGGACTTTCCACATTACTAAAAAATCTAGTCTATCCATCCATCTTCAAACCCAAATCTTTTTAGAATGCTAAAAAAGAAATCTCCAATCAACCTTGTCATGAAATTTCTTCACAACTAACTTTAAAAACATTTTCTATTTCCCAATTCTTAAAGAAAAGTGGATAGATTATTGGGCAACGATAACTCCATCCAATATTGATCTACAAGGTATGAACACTATTTGCTCTTTTGCTACGGTCTCTGGCAAGATCCTTTTAAGCCTATTAGCCACTCCGCTTGCCAAGATTTTGTAAATTGTATTACATAATGAGATGGATCAGAAATCTTCCAAACAAATGTCTTATTCTTTCTTTGGGATTAGGGCTATAAATTTTTTATTTATCTCCTTCATTATTTTTCCTTTTCTCCTTGAATTTTCAATGGCTTCCCACACCTCTTGACCCACAATTTTCCAGTATTTTTGAAATAATGAGGTTGGGAATCCATTTGGACTAGATGCTTTATCTGAGTGCAACTTCCAAAGTGCGATTTTTATTTCCTCATTTGTGAAGGCTACAAATAACATTTTTTTGTTCTTATATTTTCAATTTTGGGAGGTTCCCCAAGAACGAATTTAGATGGTTGAGATTTGAAGCTTCCCAATAATTGAGAAATTTTTTAAAATATGTAACCACCTCATTATTTATAGTCCTCGAGTCTTATGTGATTGTTCCATCAACCAATTTGAGCTAATTAATCATATTTTGTTACCTTTTGATCTTGGTGGAATTGTGGAAGAAATTAGAATTCCTTTCCCCTTCCTTAAGTCACACCTCTCTTGACTTTTTCCTCCAAAAATATTCCTCCTTAGCAAGGATAACTGCATATTTCCCTAGAAGGACCTTCTCCTTTATGCATTTTCCTTATTCCATCCCAACTCTAATTATTTCCTCATTAAGGAGATTAATCTCATCTTCCAATTCAACATTTGTTTCAAAAATATTTTTGAAATGTGTTCTATTCCATTCCTTCAATTTCCTCTTCACAAATTTCAATTTCTCCATCAAGCAATACATTTTGGTGCCATCAAAGACCACTTTTTTCCACCATTTTCATAGTAATTCAAGGAAATTGAGATTTTGCAGCCACATTTTTTTGAATTTGAAAGGGTTTCTCTTCGGCTTAGCATCACCTATTATGCTCAATTATATTGGATAGTGATCTAAGCCCAAGGTAGGGATTATGATGCTCTCTATTGTGAATGGAAAATAATTGAGGCTTCCTTTGATGAGAAACCTATCCATTTTTTCTATAATGTTGTTATAACCTAGCCTTCTATTAGTCTAGGTGAAACATCCATTCTTCATTGAGACTTCAATTAAGGAATTTTCATTCACAAATTATTTCAAATATACTTGGGATTGTAGTATTCTTTACACACCCTTGAGCTTATCTTGGTTGTGGAGAATTTCATTGAAGTCACCCTGAATTATATATAGATATTTCATGTTGTGATTAATAAATGCCTCAATATCAAACCAAGTGTTTCTTTTCTCTAAAGGGGAAGTCAATCCATAGACATTTATTAGACTGAATTGCATCTTATCCAATAGACTCTTAACTTTATATGTCATCCATGATCTTTTACCTACAAGAATCTTCATCAAAACATCATGTGGTTTCCATAGCACTTGTTGGCCTCCTACAATGATCTAAAAACTAAGCCCTTACAACTATGATTCAAAGATTGGACATCTAAACTGAATAGCCATTCAATCATCATGAAGGTGCATTTAACTTGTCAAACTAGGGACATGAACTTGAAATGGGTCAGCACAGTATGTGCACAAAGGATCCCAAGTAGTCATACTCATTCTACAACTAAGAAAAACATAATGTTGAAGGTAAATTGCTTGGAAAGAAATAACATAAGTGTTGAACATCAACCAAAAACTATGCTAAGCTGAAATGCATGATAGAAATGAAAATATGAGAAAACAAACAGGAAACTACTCTGTCTGCTTTGGATGCAGGAACAGACACAAAATGGAATTCTAGTGGCTACAGGAACAGTCAGTGCTAGATTCTTAACTAATTACATGAACAGAAAGTAATAACTAAACTAAACTAAACTAAAGGAAAAAATGCTCACCAAGTGGGCCCCCTTGGATGAGTATCCTCTAAAACTAATGTAAACTCAGATGCACAGACTTATAACTTCATCTTATTCATTGGAAAACATGAGTACAATAGAGCAGTGTAACTGTATTGCTAAAAAATAAGAATGCAAGTACATCATCAGATCGTGCAACCTTCTAAGAAGGAGCATTCAACTCTTATTTATAGGAAAAGACGCTACTAACTAAGCAAGGCGGTCAACTCCATGAATTGGGAGGACACCATTTTAGGGAAAGCAGAGAAAGTGGAGAGGCAGTTACGCATGCATGGAATCTGGTCAGACATGCTTTCCTCAACATAGATTTAGCACAACAGTAACGCCTATATTTGCTCAACAGCAATAAAGACCATTTACAAGGCGGTTACAACTCGGTTTGCATGAGGAATCTTTTGTCGTTGACCTCTTTGAATGATTCCCTTCATTGACCTTTGCATGAACACTTTGTTAATCGTTATGGTGAATGACCAACTAGCATAATCTTCTCAATTTAGTGGCCTCGAATCATATCTGTATGACAATATTAGTACTCACAATAATCACATATCTTTAACTATCTTAAAGAACATTCATTAATCCACATGTAGAATTAATACAAATAGTCCATATAACATGTCAATGTCATTAAAGATTTGCAGAGATAAAATTAGGCCCATTGTCTAAGCTTTTAAGGAAATATCAACATTCAAACATCAAGGTCCATGACAACTTCAACAAATAGATCATAAATTCTACCAAAATTAACCCATAAACTAGACTCATCATCCCCCCCAACCTAAGGTTTTGTTGGTCCTCCAATAGGGGAAGGGTTGTTCTTCTGCTTAGTCAAAGCCATGAAATTTGCAACCACCAACTATCCTACATCAGTGTTTGTTGTGTATGAATTAGGATCCCAATAGAACCCTTGCTATCTATCAAATCTGTTCCATCTTTATCTCCTTACAACAATATCATAGTTGTAAAACCTGCAATTTGGCACAGGCCACATCAGGATGGGTGGCTGAAAAATTAGTGGAAGCCAGAATCATCCTTTTGTCCTCCCAATCTGTATATATCTATCAATTCTTTTAAGTGTTGCAACATATTTCTATATAGAGTGGGGGCTCAGATTGCTTTAGCTCATCAGTTAGGTTGTTCCATCTTTGTGACGAGTATCTCTTCATAGTTTCCTCTTTTTCTTTTGCCACCACCTCATATTCACTGTAAACTACTTCTATCCAAGGCATAATCCTATTACCATAGCTAGGTCTGAGAAGCATTTTGTGCCACTCTCTGTAAATGTCCCTTGGATTTCGTGATTCATCCCCGATGGGCAGAGGGATGTTGGATTCCAATTGCTTATAAGCCCCATATTGTTGTCCCCAACTGTTCTCATTTTGTACCCAGGACATAAATGCCCTTAATTGGACATCCCCAACATATAACAGTGGATTCCAATCATGGTCTTGAGTCACAGCATAATTTTGCAAATAGAATTCACACAACAAATTCTTCATCTCATAGGAAGCAATCCGATAAGCATTGAAAAATTCAATAGGAGTCTCAATGGAAGGGTTCAAACCTGAGACAGTCCTTGCCAACTTAAAAGAAAGATATTTCTCCTTCAAATACAAAGCATAGAACCTTGGAGGGGCCCTACATTCTACTATCTGGGGTACCAAGGCTGTCATATCATCCACCTTCTTCTTTAAAGTAGCAATTTTTGTATTATTGTCCTTAATCTCCTCATCTTTCTTTTGAATTTCTTTATTCAGCCTACATTTCTCTTCTTTCCATTCGTCTTCTCTTCTTTTCATTTCTTTCCATAAATGCATAGCTACCATGTGCATTGAAAAATTAGGGGGGTTATGCATTCCTACCAACATTTTTCCTGGCACTGATGCTTGCTCTCCATATAGTACCAGCTGCAGGGATTTAGGTTGTTCAATCAATTCTGGTTGTAGGGCCTCTTGTTCCTGTTCTTTCTCATGCTGAAGGATCTCTTCCTGCAAGATCTTTTGCTGTAGGAAATCCCGATTTTCCTCATACTCTTTATTCTCAACTTGTTCTATAATATCAACAAGATCTGCTAGTGTTATGTTTGCTTATTTCTCAAATATATCCTCTTCCTCGACATTCACCTGCCCCGTTGGAGCTTTTATGTCCCCCTATGATATTTCTCTAGACTTAGGGATTTCTTGCAAAGTCATATCAAAGGCTAGCTCGACTGGTCTTGATTTCCTGGGAGGGATTTCACGTTTTTCTTTGGATGCAGGATTAATAGTGTTAGCCTTCCGCTTCCTAGAGCTTGGTACTTCTTTTTCTGTTGGATGCTTTTTAGCTTTTCCTTTTCTTATGTATGCTTCTCTCTTTTGTGCCCTAGTTTTCATTAGGATTCCAAGAGGAACATCATCATCAAAATCTGGAGAGGAACTTTCTTTGTCTGAGTGCTCTGTTTCAGAAGAACTAATCTCTATGGTTTGTTCTATTGCAGGACAGTTTGCACTAGGGCCTACCCCAGAGGTTGAAGCACCAGGAGTGGCTTCAGTCACGCTCAATATCCGGCTAGACCTATGGGGTTGAAGTAAAACCCTAGGTCACAAATGCTTTGGTCTAATTTGATCACTATTTATGAATTCTTCCCAAGTCATCATAGATACATCATGCAAAGACTTCTCAACTAACAATTTAATCAAACAATGGTGGGAAACAAAATTGTCCCTACCTTTTTGAGTCTCAGCTGCCATGATTGAAAGAAGGTGGTAAAGCAAGTTCGGCACATTCATCCTCCTCCCGTGCCACATGTGATTCAAGAGTTTAAAGTGCATGGAATTTAGATTCGATTGACGTCCTTCACAGGTGATATATTTTATAACATAACCAACTATTTTCTTCCATGGCTCAGGCAGAGAGGTTCTTTTTGCACCTTGTTTGTCCATGCTCAATGGAGGGTCACTAGGTTCTGTAAATTTGGCCCTAGTTGACCTGGCGTCTCTAGAAGCAACGTAATTCTCACCATCGGAAGGAAACCCTGTAACCTCTACAATTATTTCTTCAGTCGCCAATACTTCAAACCCTTTTACTGTGGCTTTTCCCTCAAACAATGTCTAGGAAAATTCTAATGCAATGTCTTCCTTAAAACCATTTAGCTTCATGAAGTAGTCTAACCAGCCACAATTTCTGAATTCAGCTTGTGAAGGTGCATCTTGTAGTAATACATCATGAACTTTGCGTTCATTCTTGATTAATCCACCTCCCATTGTCCAGTTTCCTGCAATCAAACAATCATTCTGCAAATTTTTCCTTCTTGCAACACTGCCAAATTTCCAATGCCAATGTCATCTGAATTTTCCTTTTTTGTTTTACCTTTTTCTTTCTTTCTATTTTACCCTTTTGGCGCCTTAATATTATGATAGGATCAATAATGGCAGTAAATGAGTAATAAAGGAAGGTTATGATGGAGAAAAATGGCAGCGGGAGTTGGTGTCATCTCACACATACGAGTCATCATCTTACTCAGAATTCAAATTGGCTCGATTTAAACTTTGCTGATGTAGACTAGCATGGACTAACACATGGGAAAAGTACTCACATCTCCCCCCCCCAAACTAAATTTGAGAATGTGTCCTCACATGCGAGGTGGTAAGGATGATTTGACAGGGATAGGGAATAATGGCATGCTATGGTGAACGTCCATATTAAATCACAACAATTAAACGAATGCACTTAAGACAATTAAAAGATAGAAATTAATGCGCACATACCTAGATTCATGGAAGATTCGTTGCAAAGATTGTGAAGAAAGTACAAGTCACCTTTTAAGAGATAAGTTGAGAAATTAATGAAAATGAGGTGGAATGATGGAAGAGAGAGAAAGGTGGAGATGGATGGGCAGATGGGTGAAGAAGTGGAAGTCTTTATTATGACAAGTACATACCTTAATTAGCTAGAAGGAGGGACACTAGGTCCACTTCCCTCAACCGCAGGAAGCTCGGGTGTTGCATATTGAGTGAATTGCTGCAGGAACTCCTCTTTGGAAGATGGCTTGTGATACAATCTAAGGCGATGACCATTGACAAGCAACTTGAATCTGACTGGATCGATAGTAGTGAGTTGAACAACACCATTGGGGTATACTTCAACAACCTCATATAGTCCTATCCACCTTATCTACAGTTTTCCTGCATTATCTTGATATCTGGAATCATAGAGCAAGGTCCAGTCTCCTGGTTGGAATTTCTTGTCCTTGGTGAATTTTTCATGCCACCTTATTCTCTAATTCTGCACTACCCTTGTGTGATGCAAGGCCACTCTCCTCATCTCATCCAAAGCATTTAGTTGCATGATTCTTTCTCTTTGTTCCTCAGAGATATCCATCCCAAAATATACTGCAGTCCTAAGAGTCTTATGTTCAAATTCAATGGGCATCATAGTTGTCTTTCCATACAACAACTCAAAAGGAGTGAAGCCTGTAGTTGTCTCCAGGTTGTCCTATAGGCCCAAACAGCTTCTGGTAACCTGTTTGCCCAATCCTTTTTATGAACAACCACTGTTTTGGTCATAATGGCTTCAATTTCCCTGTTAGTCACCTCAACTTGGCCATTGGCCTGAGGATGATAAGGAGTAGACTTCATGTGTCTTATGTTGTACTCATTGACCAGTGTTGCAACAAGGGTTGATGTGAATTGAGCCCCTCGATCAGTCACTATCTCTCTTGGAACTCCATACCTTGTGAAAATATCCTCATAAAGAAATTCAACAACCTTATTATCTCTTGCATGCTTCATGGCCTTAACTTCTACCCACTTGGTTACATAATTAGTGTAAACTAAGATATAAGACATACCATTGGATGGAGGATCAATGGGTCCTAAAAAATCTAGTCCCCATTTGTCAAATGGAGTGATTACTACCTAAGGGAAAAGTGACATCTCATTAGATTTGGTTGGTATGCCCATCCTCTGGCATCGATCATATTTTCTTGTATACCTTCCTGCATCCTTGTGGAGTGTTGGCCAGTAATATCCTGTGTTCAAAATATTCATTGGTGTCCTCTTGGATGCAAAATGTCCTCCACATGGTTCATTGTGACATGCATGCAAAATATCATATGTCTCATCTTCTCTCACACATCTCTCATGATGTGGTTTGGCCCAATTGAAAACAAACATCCAACAATTGATGAAAAAGGAAAAAAAAATCAATGATCACCCTTCTCTCTTTTGGAGCTCGAAGTGAGGAGGAACTCTCCCTACGACCAGATAATTAGCTATGTCAGCATACCAGGGTGTTTGCACACTGATGGAGAATAGATGCTTGTCAGGAAAAGAGTCATTTATGGCTTGATTGTATTCTGATGTAGTCAGCCTTGAAAGAAAATCTGCAACAACATTGGCCTTCCTTGGTTTATCCACAATGGTTATGTCAAACTCCTGCATCAATAATAACCATCTTGCCAGCCTACCTGTGATCAGGGGTTTATTCATGAGATATCTAATGACTACATGATCGGTGTGTACAAAGATTTGATAGCTTGTTATGTAGTGCCTAAATTTGTTTAGGGCATAGATTACTGCCAACATTTCTTTTTTTGTCACTGTATAGTTGAATTCAGCTCCTTGCAAGTTTTTGCTGACAAAATAAAGGGAATTTTCAATAGCTCCTTCTTTCTGCCCTAAGACTGCTCCTATAGAATAGTCTGATGCATCTGTATGGATGTGAAAAGGAAGCTCCCAATTAGGTCCTTTGAGTATAGGAGCATGCGTCAAAGTTGTCTTCAAGTCAGAAAATGCTTTGTCACAGTCTTATGTCCATTGAAATTCAACATCTTTGGTGAGAAGAGTATACAGTGGTGCTACTATTTTTTTGAAATCCTTGATGAACCACCTATAATAGCCTGCATGTCCCAAGAAACTCCTAACATATTTTTTTTGCGGATGTGGGCAGATTTGTGATCACCTCAATCTTTGTAGGGTCTACTTGAATTCCTTTGTGAGAGATGTAGTGGCCTAGAACTACACCTTCTTGCATCATCATGAAACACTTTTCACTATTTAGAGATAGATTGTGATCTTTGAATCTTTGTAGGACTCTCCTAAGATTCTCCAATACTTCATTGAAATCAGTGCCATAGGTTGTGAAATCATCCATATAAATTTCCATGCAATCATGAGAAATGTCTGAAAATATGCTAATGACTGCCCTTTGAAAAGTTGCAGGTGCATTGCATAAGCCAAATGGAAGTACTGAGTAGGAATAGGTTCCCCATGGACAGGTAAAGGTGGTCTTCTCCTGGTCCTCAGGTGCAATTTGGATCTAGTTATAGCCACTAAAGCCATCTAGAAAAGAAAAGTATTGCTTTCCTCCAAGTGAGTCCAAAACTTGATCTCTGAAGGGTAAAGGAAAATGGTCCTTTTTGGTGGCAGCATTAAGTTCCCTATAATCAACACAAACTCACCACTTCCCTCCTTTCTTGGGCACAATCACCAATGGAGAAAACCACTGGCTATCTGAAATGGGGTAGATAAATCCTACAACTAGCAATTTTTGTAGCTCTCATTTTACAATTTTTCCTAGTGCAGGGTTAATTCTTCTTTGTGGCTGTCTAACTGGGATGCAATCATCTCTTATGTAAATTCTATGAGTACAAAGCTTAGGGTCCAATCCCTTCATCTCATGATAGTCCCGCACAAATGCATGTTGGTGGGTCTTCAGTAAGGTTGTCAATGACAACTGTTGTTCTTCACTCAATTTGTTGTTAATATTCAAATGTTTTCCTTCTAACACCTGCACTTGTGTAGTTAACTCTATCATAGTTGCTTCATTAACACATGGTACCTTGATTTCATATGGCAGAAATGTATGGGACATACATGTTGCTGCAGGAAGAGTGGTTGCAGGAAGTGCATTTGCAGGAAGAACGGTTGTAGGAAGAGCAAGCAGAAGTGTCTTGACTGGAACAACAGAATGAGAAGATGATGCTTCCTCCACTTCACAATGATTTTGAATGATTTTAGTCAATACTTCATCTTCGTCTTGAAGCTACATAAAAGAGATTTTTCTCAACATCGTAAGTTGTGCCACATAATTAACTTCCTTAGCCTCTTCACCAACATGTGGCCATACATGATTATCCTCATCATGGGATGGCTGAGCGGGAGGATAAAGAGCAAGCTTTTTGGTGCTCTTTCCATAAAAAATGGTCATTTCTCTTGTCCTGCATCCAATATATGCATCTGTTGTTGCTAACCATGGCCTTCCAAGAATAATGGGATACTCGCCTAGTGTGGCTTTAGGAGAAAGAATCATGAAATTTGTTGGGTACTCCCATGAGTCTAGAATTACCACAAGATCCTCTACTATACCATCAGGCTTAACAATAGAACTTTCAGCAAGCTGCAGGACAATAGGAGTAGGTCTCATGCTTGCAACATTTAGTTGTTACAGGATATCCTTAGTCATTACATTTATTTCTGCTCCCAAGTCAATCAAAGCATTCTTTATTTGGATCCCATTTATAACAACTCCTACCACAGGACTACCTGGGTCATTGTACTTAGGGACAGTCACTTTCCCAAGCATGATGTCATCTAGATGTTCCACCACATGAACTGTAGTGGGGTCTTTCTTCTTCCTAAGTGGCTTCTTAAGGCATGCTTCCTTAATTGTCTTGCCATAGATTGGAACATCTTTTATGGCCTGAAATAGGGGTATCTACACACATATATGCTTCAGCTGATCTATAATGTCAAAATTCATGTCCTCCTTTTCTTCCTTCTTTGTGGAAACTTTCAATCTTTGAAGAAATGGTGGTTCTTGTTCAGTCTGCTTGACTGGGACCGGTTCAAGATTTTTAGGTGCACTTGGTTGAATGGGGGTATTCAAAGGGTCCTCTTCTTCCACAGGAATCTTAGTGATAATGGGTGTGGAAGGAGCTGGTACAGTAGTTCCTGAACACAAGTGGATGTCACTTACACACAACATATGCAGGGAATTGATTTGAATCAGCAGAGTATATAGGGTGCTACTATGGTTTGTTATTTGGATTGGGTGTGGGATGAGCTGGTAGCTGAGTAGGTTTAGGCGGATTTGAGTTTGGATTAGCAGGATGAGGCATTATAGTAGGTTGTTGGGGCTGAGAAGGTGGCTGCATGTAGCTATTTGGCTAGTTTGGCCATTGATTTCCTCCCCTCCATTGATTTGTTTGCTGCTAATTTCCTAGGGGTGGCTGCCAATTTCCTTGAAACCATTGCCAATTCCCTTGAGGTTGTTGCCACCAGGGTGGAGATTTTTGATGATTAGACTAGGTATTTGGAGGGTTACTCCAAGATTATGGTGGATATCATCCATAGTTGGATGGATATGGGGGCTGCCATTGGTTACCAAGTGAATACAAATTGAAATATAGCCCAACAAAAGAGAGTGGATGTAGTGGCATACCTTGTCTTGGATCCCAAGGCCTCCTTTGTGAAACATAGTAGACTTGATCTTCTTCAATCTGAATTGGCTTGAACTTGGGTGCAATCTGCTTGTTGTTAATCTTAGCTACCATCTTGCATCTGTAGTCCTTCTTTTGCCTGCAATGGGGGCAATATTCTGCCAACATTGCCTCTACCTCCTAATGTTTATTCTTGGCCTGAAGTGTATCCAACTGAGTAGCTAAATTGTTTATATTTTCATGCTTGAAGTCTGTCAGTAAATGAGTAATCTCCATTCTTGAAAATCCATTAGTAGATGACTTACCCATAGAAGATATCTCCTCCTCCCATTAGGTCTAAGGCATCAGTGCAACTGTCATTAGTTCCTCTCAAGAAAATTATATTTTGTGTCTTTATTAAGTGTATGGTGTGGATATTTTTGTAGGAAAAAAAAAAACCTTGTAATGTAATCCTCCAGGCTCTCATCTTCCTTTTGTTGCATCCTAAAAATGTCACCTCCTCTCATGTCACTGCCCCTGCAATACTCCTTGTATTTCTCAAGGAATTTTGTCTTCATGTCATCCCATGTCTCCATAGTATCTCTACTTAGGCTAATGAACCATCTTAATGCAACTTCTTTCAGAGTGGTAGAAAATAACTTAAGCCTATGGGCATTGGTGGTATAGTCATAACTCCTATAGAGTATGTCAAACTCGAACAAGAAGGTATCAGGATCTTCTATGACAAGTCCATAGAACTTCAGAAGGACTGAAGTAGGAATATTTTTGAGGTTGTCTACTTCATTATGATGAGCAATGGGGAAAGGAAAAGCCGGTTGGTTAGGTATGTTTCTATTTGCATCACCCATTCTTGCTTGATGTAGTTCCAAAGCAAATGGATTCTCAAGCTGATTTTGATCTTTAGAGGAAACTTCAAAGCTAGTCAGATCAAGAAATGCATAAGCAAAGGGGTGTGGATCTTCTTCTTCTTCTCTTGGCACGTTATGATATTCAACTAGCTAGAATGGATCAGGATTGTTAGGAAGGAATCTCCCATAAGCATCTCTTCTCCTTCCTCTATGCATGCGGTATCAACTCGCTATTAGCCAACTCACACAAAGAATTGGTAAAGAATAAAGGGGGTCATTACTCCCTAAATGAGGGGTGTTAGCTCTCAAAAATGCAGGCTGAATGCCTCTAGAGGCTGCCAATCTCCTGATACACTTTAGGGTAACAGACAAGGTTGGAAGAATTCAACCTTCTACTCTTTAGGTGCTGCAAAACCTAGGTGGGGTTTACCTCTTCGAATAATGTAGACTTAACTTGTGATTATCTTCTTGAAACAATTTGTTCACAATGGCAATGGGAAGTAAACAAATGAAATCCAACTTGAAAACAATAATAATATTCTGATGTGAATCCTAAAATAAGTGCTCAATTAACAGATGTAAAGAAAACTAAATGAGTTCAAATGGTGAAGTGTAGAGACTAGTGCCTTGTTGGGTATGCGGAGTCAAATGAGATCAAGATAAGCAACACTTTCTGGAGAAGACACAAATTATCTGGCATATGTTTTGTTTATAGCTTGTATAAACATGCAACAATGTAACTAATAAGTTCTACTTCAATAATCCAAGATGAGTTTCTCTGATTACTATGATCAATAAAATGATTTAATCTTTGCTTGCAAGAACCAGTTGATTGATCACACAAATATAGCAAATGTGTATCGATAAATCAAACATAAACTTGTTATGTTAATTTAAACAACCAAAAAAATCAATCATGGAGACAACTTAGCAGTATTTTTCATTTTAATTCAACAAATAATTGACACCAAAGAAATGCAGCAACATCAACTGAATCTCATAAATACCTCCATTGTGAAATCATGCAAAAATAGCCTCTGGTCTGATAATTTTACTCTACTGTATCTACTTGTAGTATCAAAAATCTAAATTCTAGTCCCAATTAACAACTACAACATGCTTATTTATACACCAGCATGAGAAAAATATCAAAATAAAATATTATGTCAGCCCTCCACAAGATTCAGGCTCAATTCAAGTCAGCCAGCAATGGTCCCCAAGCATTCAACATGTCGGCCATGAGATTTTGAAATTTTGTCTTTACCAGTAGAATAGTCAGCGAGACAATGCAACAGCTATGCCGAAGGCAATTCACTCGTTAATCACTTTTCCCTTGTAGTTCACTTTCGCTGTGACTTATCCGAGTCCGGGAGTTGTCCCGTAGATCACATTATGTTTTACCGATATGCATTGTCGCCTTTTGTATGTCACTATAACATTCCGCTGGTCACATTGAAGCCAAGAAGTATCCCCCAGTTCCCTTTGCATATCGTTGTAGCTCTATGATATCGGGAAGACCTCTCGCAGACTCCACAATGCTTTACCAATAATCCTTATCCACACTGAATGTCGTCGTGACTTAAAAAATTTCCTGCCAACGAGGGCCCACTATGAATGTCGCCATAACTCTCAATCTTCGGCGAGACATCTTGTAGACTATACAATGCTTCACCGAAGGTCTTCAACTATCCCCGCATCGCCGAGACAAGGAAACACCTATGCCGACAAGGATCTACATGTTTCCATCGGCGAGACCGGAGGTCACTCGCCAAGACCTCGTGCCGAAAACCCTTAGCTTGGCTGAAACACCTCCATATGCGAAGTCGGCGAGACATATTGTATTCGCTAAGAACACTCACCGAAACCAAAAGGTTACACCGTGCAACATCATTGTCATATTCATCCTCGCTGAGACATAAAAAGACTCCTGTCGAAAATCATTTGGTAGAAAACTTTGCACTGTCGGTGAGACAAACTCACCTCGCCGTGACACTATACCGAAGGCACTCAACTTATATCGATGAACTACCAAAATGAAAAGTCAGGGAAACAAGTGATATTCGGTAAGAAACCACCCCGAAATCCATAACATATGCCAAAGAGACCCACAATGCACCTGTCGCCGAAACAACATGACTTCGGTAAGATGTTAGCCCGACCACAAAGACACATGCCGATAACCGCCAGCAAAAGAAAACCCAATCGGCGAGACAAGAGAAACGTCTTGCCGATAGGCAACAAACGTTTGCCAGAAGAAGAACAGGTCGGGGAGACCATAATGCAGTTACACCGATACACCTAAAACAAAAAGAATTAGCAGAGAAACAAAGTGGGTCGGGGAGATAGAGGGAGACCTATGCCGATAGAGACCAAAAGGTGGAAAATGCATAGATAGATAATCTAGGGGCCAATCATGAGCCAAAATGTGAGCAAATAATTTCGAAATGAAGGAAGAATGCATAAGGAAAGACTCATATGGAGACTCAGGGGGCATGAAAATATGCAAAGAAATATCAGATTTTAATAGTTCCAACAGTGGCTCCATCTGGGGATGAATGATAGTAAGATCATTACAAGGATCCAAAATATTTAGGTGAGCAAACCAGACACAAAATGATGAGCCACTGAGTAGAAATGGAATGAATGGTAACAAAAATGAATGCGAAGTGGGAGTGAATGCAAAGTGAATGCAAGAAGGAAGTGAATGGAAAATGAGAGTGGAATGGAAGTGGATGAAAACCTAGAACTACTGTGCATGGAAAATAATTTTAAAGAGGATACACAAGAGTTGTCCATGCACTGGCAACACTAAATCCTCTGTATTGATCAAGAGAAGAAAATCTTCAAGAACTGCCCATGAATAGGCAATTCCTTATCTTCACCAGCCATGTTCTGCAGATAGTATGAATCTTCACCCTTCTTTCCAGTAACAACAAAAGGTCCCAGCCAAAGAGCTTCAAATTTACCATGCTTGCCCTTCTCCTGACACCTTGCATTCCACATCAACACCAAATCATTTTCTTCAAATTTTCTATTCTTTTCCTTCTTATCAAATAGATACTTCATCTATGCCTATAACCTCATGTTTTGATTTTGGGCCTCCCTCCTTACTTCATCAAGTTCAGCAAGTTGCTCCATTCTATCTTCCATGGGTTCAAGAACTTCCAAATCTTCTTGCAAGACAAACTTGTAGATTGGTAACAAATTCTGCAGAGGCATCCTAGCCTGTGCTGCATACACTAACTCAAATGGAGATTTTCCAATTTCCTTTTTCACAGTGATTCTGTCAGCCCACAGCCAATTTTAACTTTGAATCCCAAGCCTTCTTGTTCTGTCCCAGCATCCTCTTTATAATCTTCAAGAGACTCTTATTGTTGGACTCTGCTTGACCATTGGCTTGTGGATGATAAGGAGCTGCATAAGAAATAGTTATGCCATACTTATCACAAAAGATTTTGAATTCATCTGACCTGAAGCACATCCCATTATCTGTGATTATCCTCAATGGTGTACCAAATCTGGTGATAATGTTGTCCATCAAGAAATTTGTTACAACTTTGCTTGTAGCCTGCTTGGTTGGGATTGCCTCCACCCACTTTGTAAAATAATCAGTGGCAACTAATATCCATCTATGTCCTCGACTTGATTTCTCCTATATCTCTCCAATGAAATCAATTCCCCATTGATGAAAAGGGGCATCAACCTGCAAAGGTCCAAGTGGCAAAGCACCCTGATACTTCAATCTCCCAGAAAACTTTTGGCAAGCTTCACATTTTCTCACATATGTAAAAGAATCATTAAAAACCTTTGGCCAAAAATACCCAGCCCTGATAATTTTGTGCGCAGTTGTCTTTGCTGAATAATGACCTCCACAAACTCCTTCATGCATTTCCTTCAAAACATGTTTGGCCTGTGACTCATCCAAACATAACAACAATATGCCATCCCTGTTTTTCCAAAATAGATCGCCATCCATAAAATCATATTTAGATGCCTGCAACTTCAAAGTTCTCCTCTGGCAATCACTCAATCCATCTGGACACTTCATGTATTTAAGATAATGCATAACATCAGTATACCAAGGAGTGTGCTTAATGCTTGCAACTGCAGTCCCTTCTTCAACATTGCAGATCTGATTTGCCTCAATATTACTTTCTTCACTCAACTTAGCCAAGCCTTGGCCTCGTACCAGCTTAGTAATTTGTATTTCCAAGTCAAATTCTTAAATCTTGTTGATCCATCTGCATCTTTTCCCTGTAACTTCAGATTGTGCTAAAATGTCTTTGACAGCTGCATGAGGGACATAAGCAATCACCTTGGCTCCAACAAGATAAGGTCTAAATTCTTTTGTGGCCTTCACCAATGCAAAATCCTATTTTTCCATTATGTCATACTTCAATTCAGACCCCTGCAATGATTTACTAAAGAAAGACACAGGTTGTTCATAACCATCCTCATTCCTCTATAACATAACAGCAGCAATAGTATGCATTGAGGCAAATGAAAAAATCTGAAAGGGCTTTGTAAAATCTGTAGATTTAAGAACATGAGCCTCTTTGATAGCCTTTTTGATAGACATGAAAGCATCTAAAGCTTCAGCAGTCCAGTCCATTTTTTGTCCTTTCTTCAGCATTTTAGATATGGGCTTGATGATCTCAACAAAATTAGAAACAAATCTTCTAACAAAATTAATTTGTCCAAAGAATGATTGTATTGCCTTAATAGTTTTGGGAATAGGAATCTTATCAATAGCTTCAACCCTCTCAAGATCTATTCTAATTCCTTCTTTTGAAACAATATGCCCCAAGAGCTTACCCTCTATGACTGCAAAATGACATTTCTTTGGGTTCAAACTAATACCATATTCAAGAGCTTTAATAAATATCTTTTCAAGATGTTGCACATGATCTTCAGCCTTCTTTGAATAAGTAGTCAAGTCATCTTGGTACACAACCATGATAACATTAATCAAATCAGAAAATGCTACGTCCATGGCTCTTTGGAAAGTCGCTCCAGCATTAATGAGACCAAATGGCATTATTATGTATACATATGTTCCCCAAGGAGTTGTGAATGTTGTTTTGTATTGCTTAGATTCCTTGACTTTAACCTGATTGTATCCAGAAAACCCATCCATCATGGACAACAACTCATAGCCTGTCACCTTATGCAGTATAGCTTCCATATTTGGTAGAGGATAATTATCCTTAAGAGATGGCATATTTAAATTCCTGAAGTCAACACACAATCTGATGTCACCATTCTTCTTTCTCACAGGAACCAGATTTGAAACCCATGTTGAATGTTTGATTGGTCTAATGATTCTTCCATCCTTGAGCTTTGTTAATTCCTCCTGCATCTTAGGCTCCAGTGTTGGATTTATGGGCCTTTGCTTTTGTCTAAAAGGCTTGGCGTCTGGCTTCAAAGGTATTTCATGCTGAAATAAATCCTCTCTGTATGCTTTCAAATCTTCATATGACCAGGCAAACACATGCTTGTACTTTCTCAATAGTTCAATCAACATTCTTCTAATTGTTGGGCTTATTTTCTTCCCGATGTATACCTTTCTTGGTGCAATTTCAGTTCCCAAATTAATTTCTTCAACATCTTCTCTTCTGACTGGTGTTTGCTTCATTAGAGATCTATCATTTCCATCATACACCCTTTCCAATGCCACTAATCCTTTAGGCAGCTTTTTTTTTTTGAGCTACAATATCTCCTTGCTAAACACAGTTTGTTTCCCATCTACTTCCTCAACAAAGGCATTGAAATAAATCTCCTAGGCTTCATACTGATCTATACAATTGAGGAATTTCAAAAGGTCAATATCATCATTGAAGACCTGCCAACTATAAATGTTATCAGGAACATCAGGCCTTGTCTTGAACTCAATCTGTGATACCCAGCCAATGTGATATCATCTCTTTTCAGAGCGACATTTGCTAAAAAATCAGCCATTATGTTCTTTGATCTGTCAATCCACTCAATTGAAAATGCATCAAATAATTCAATGGTATCCCATACAACATTCCTATACTGTTTTAATCTTTTGTGTTTTGTTGCATATTTTGATTTGATTTCTGAAACAACCAACTCAGAATCGCCCAAAACAACCAGCAACTTAATCTTGTGTTTCACAGCTATGTTCAAGCCTGTCAATAAAGCTTCATACTCTGCCACATTATTTGTACATTCAAATGCTAACAGAAAAGAATATTTAAAATTAATACCTCCAGGCGAAACAAATACAATCCCAGCTCCATTACCTTCTTGGTTGCAGGATCCATCAAAATACATCTTCCAGACACCATTGCAATCTTGTGCAGCATGTTTTTCAATTGGATCACTATTAGTTAATTCTAGCTGAGCTGGTTCTATTTTAAAACTCCCTAGATCAACATCACAAAAATAATTAATCTGATTTTGAGGCACACAATCAACAAGTTGGTTCATTCTTGGCTCTCTATACAACTTGACTTCGTGGCCATTCACTGGTATTGTAGCATAGGACAGATCAAATTGAAAATTTCCACCAACAGCTGCTATCCACTATCTTGACAAAAGCATACCAAACTGTGGAGGAGTATCAATCACTATGATATCTATATTATATGCCACCTGTGGATAAGTAGCCAATTTGACTTCAACACCTCTCATAATGCCCACCACAGGTACTGGTCTATTATCCATTGCATAACACTTCCCTTCACATGTATCAACCCACATGCCCAGTTGCTTCATTACTCTGACTGGCATGATGTTTAAAGCAACACCAAAATCTATCACGCAGTTCCTCAGCAATTTATTATTTATAAGCAATGTAGTAAAGAAATGATCCACTTGTGGGGAGGTTGTTAAAAAATCACCCAAACAAACTTCTAAATTATTTATCCTTTTCTGCCTGTCGACTTCTTCAGAATTCATATGTTTTTCATTTTGATTTGTAATCAATTGAACAACATTATCTCTGTATTCTTTAATTTTCATCAATTCAAGTAATGGTAGAGACATCTTTACCTGAGATAATGCCTGTGTGAAGTCAAAAGAGGAGCTCTCTATCTTAACAGTCTTCTTCAGCTCTGGCACATCTCCTTTGTTTTCTTCTTTTTCATTCTTATTAAGCTGGCTAGGCATTTGTACATCTTTATTTAATTCCTTCAACTCCTCCTTTTGGACTGGCTTCTTTACATTTTCCTGTGTTGTCTTTTGATCTTTTATAAAAATTCCCCCAGGAACTCCATCTGGCTCATTTACTTTTCTGTTTCTCAACCAGTATTGAATTTTGGATTTTTCTACTACAACAACAGTTATTCTATCTATTTCATCTTTAGTGAGTCTTCTAGCACTACACTGAACAGGTGCCTCAATAGAATGTGGCTCTGTGTAATCCTCATCAGAATCATAAAAGATCTACTGTTCAACCATATGGACATTATACTTCTGATTGGACACATCATATTCATAGCCTTCATCCTCTGAAGATGAAATTCTTTCCTCAACATGGTGAAAAACATTTGAAGCCAAATACACCTTGTGATCTTCTCCATCATTTTCCATCAGCATTCCCTCTTCATACATCCTTTGAGCTACAACACAATAGTCTGGGGAATGTGGTTGTTTACAAACTTCACAAAAGTAATTATTACTCACCATGTAAGTCCCTTTCTTGCTCAATGGATCTGGAGTTTCTTTATTTCTGGGCCTAGCTGCCATAGGTTTCCCATCCTTCCAATTTGTATTGTAAGGCATATCATGCAGCCTCGGCCTTTCATTTCTGTTTTCATTCCTATATGTATTCTCTTGTCTGTATTGGTAATTATTTTGCTAAGGAGGCCTCGGGTTGTCCCTCTTATTAGTTATACCTGCAGCCTTCCTGTTATTTTCAATCGTCAAAGCGATCTTCTGTGCTTTAGCTAGATCTCTTGGGGATTTACTTCTCAGTTCATACCCTATCTTAGGATCAAATGCATTTAAATAAACACTCAGTGCAACAGAATCTGGCAACCTTGATCCAAGAGGTACTTTAGTATGCAACTTGTTGAATTTTCGATTGAAATCATAAATTGAATCATTCTGATTTTTTTGAATTCTCATTAATTCATGAAGAGCTACATCTGGAGCATTTTGATTCCCATATTGCTCTAAGAGTTTTTCCTGAAATGCTTGGAGAGAATTAATTGAGAATGCTGGCAGGCTGTTGAACCAATCCCTGACATCTTCAAGAAGTGACATCATGAACAACTTCATGTGTAAATCTTCATAAGGCATATCTATGTCTTGAATGAAAATATTAAAACTCCTTAAATGTTCTTCAGTTGTGATTGCATTACTTCCTGTAAATTTGGGCACCATATTCCTCCAACTTCCATCCATAGGGTAAGGATACAACTGAAAACTAGCTAAATCAAACTTTCTGATCATGGTTGCATGCTGATGAGGGGGAGGGATAGGTGGATGCTGATACTGAGGAATGTGATTATTATACTGTGCATTATAATGTGAGATATAATTCTGACCAGGAGGCAGATACATACCTATATGCTGTGTAGGAATGTGAGGTGGACGATTTGGCTACTTGTGGTGGTTTCCTATCTGATTGTGAGGAGCATTTTGCTGATTGGAGGCCCCTGTGCCATGATCACCCTGCTTGTGAGGTGGAACATACTTTGGGCCACCAACCGTCTGATCAGTAACTTGGGCTTTCTGTAATTTAGCCTCCAACTCTTTTATCTTCCTTTCTTGTAGTTCCAATTGTGCCTTCACCTCATCAGAAGGCTCATAATTAATAGAGTCATTTTGGTTACCTTCCATCTGTTGATCATATTCATGCTAAATTTTGATTCGTTCAGCCTCACATGCAGCTTCAAACTCAGCTCTTTTATGGGGATCAAGAGAAAAGAAAGGATTTCTTTGATCTTTGGGAGTACAAAGTTTTGCACTTGAATTATCTCTCCATGTATCATATGTTTCACAATGTGCTCTTGATGTTTTGTCTTTGCCAGTCATGCACATGTCCTCATTTATCCCTTTTCCCTTATCAACCTTGTCAATTTCATGTGTCCATTTACTGCTACCAGCAGGAGCTCCGGTATGACCTCCCCTGAACTGAGATCTTCTTCCATTCATGATGAAAAACTACAAAAAATTATGTCAGAGTCACCACTCACTTTTGTCAAAAGTGAAAATATTTAATGCTTCTTATTCCTAGCGGAGTCTGTGCAAGATTTCTGACTCTATGTTTCAGGCTTTGATTCTGATTGTTCACCAGTAGAGTCGCCAATTTGTTAGCTCTAAAAAACGCAGGCTGAATTCCTCAAGAGGCTGCCAATCTCCTTATACGCTTTAGGGTAACAGACAAGGTTGGAAGAATTCAACCTTCTACTCTTTAGGTGTTGCAAAACCTAGGTGCGTGTACCTCTTCGAATAATGCAGACTTAACTTGTGATTATCTTCTTGAAACAATTTGTTCACAATGGCAATGGGAAGTAAACAAATGAAATCCAACTTGAAAACAATAATAATATTCTGATGTGAATCCTAAAATAAGTGCTCAATTAACAGATGTAAAGAAAACTAAATGAGTTCAAATGGTGAAGTGCAGAGACTAGTGCCTTGTTGGGTATGCAAAGTCAAATGAGATCAAGATAAGCAATACTTTCTGGAGAAGACACAAATTATCTGGCATATGTTTTGTTTACAGCTTGTATAAACATGCAACAATGTAACTACTAAGCTCTACTTTAATAATCCAAGATGAGTTTCTCTGATTACTGTGATCAATAAAAGGATTTAATCTTTGCTTGCAAGAACCAGTTGATTGATCACACAAATACAACAAATGTGTATTGATAAATCCAATATAAACTTGTTATGTTAATTTAAACAACCAAAAAAATCAATCATGGAGACAACTTAGCAGTATTTTTTATTTTAATTCAACAAATAATTGACACCAGAGAAATGCAGCAACATCAACTGAATCTCATAAATACCTCCATTGTGAAATCATGCAATAATAGCCTCTGGTCTAATAATTTTACTCTACTGTATCTACTTGTAGTATCGAAAATCTAAATTATGGTCCCAATTAACAACTACAACATGCTTATTTGTACACCAGCGTGAGAAAAATATCAAAATAAAATATTATGTCGGCCCTCCACAAGATTCGGGCTCAATTCAAGTCAGCCAGCAATGGTCCCCAAGCATTCAACATGTCGGCCACGAGATTTTGAAATTCTATCTTTACCAGTAGAATAGTCAGCGAAACAACGCAGCAGCTATGCCGAAGGAAATTCACTCGTTAATCGCTCTGCCCTTGTAGTTCGCTTTCACTGTGACTTATCAGAGTCGGGGAGTTGTCCAGTAGATCACATTATGTTTTACCGATATGCATTGTCGCCTTCTGTATGTCAATATAACATTCCGCTAGTCACACCGAAGCCAAGAAGTATCCCCCAGTTCCCTTTGCGTATCGCTATAGCTCTATGATATCGGGAAGACCTCTCACAGACTCCACATTGCTTTACCGATAATCCTTATCCACACCGAATGTCACCGTGACTTAAAAATTTTCCTATCGACGAGTGCCCACTATGAATGTCGCCATAACTCTCAATCTTTGGCGAGACGTCTTGTAGACTATCCAATGCTTCACCGAAGGTCTTCAACTATCCCCGCATCACCGAGACAAGGCAACACCTATGCCGACAAGGATCTACATGTTTCCATCGGCGAGACCGGAGGTCACTCGCTGAGACCTCGTGCTGAAAACCCTTAGCTTGGCCGAAACACCTCCATATGCGAAGTCGGCGAGACATATTGTATTTGCTAAGACCACTCGCCGAAACCAAAAGGTTACACCATGCAACATCATTGTCATATTCATCCTCACTGAGACATAAAAAGACTCCTGCTGAAAATCATTTGGTAGAAAACTTTGCACCGTCGGTGAGACAAACTCACCTCGCCGTGACACTATACCGAAGGCACTCAACTTATACTGATGAACTACCAAAATGCAAAGTCGGGGAAACAAGTGATATTCGGTAGACACCACCTCAAAAGCCATAACATATGCCGAAGAGACCCACAGTGCACCTGTTGCCGAAACAACATGACTTCGGTAAGACGTTAGCCCGACCACAAAGACACATGCCGATAACCGCCAGCAAAAGAAAACCCAATCGTCGAGACAAGAGAAACGTCGTTCCGATAGGAAACAGACGTTTGCTAGAAGAAGAATGGGTCGGGGAGACCATAATGTAGTTACACCGATACACCTAAAACAGAAAGAATTAGCAGAGAAACAAAGTGGGTCAGGGAGACAGAGGGCAACCTATGCCGATAGAGACCAAAAGGTGGAAAATGCATAGATAGATAATCTAGGGGCCAATCACGAGCCAAAATGTGAGCAAATAATTTTGAAATGAAGGAAGAATGCATAAGGAAAGACTCATATGGAGACTCAGGGGGCATGAAAATATGCAAAGAACTATCATATTTTAATAGTTCCAACAAGGGGTATACTAAGAACAACTTTTAGAACTACTACAGCAATAAAAACTATCAATGACTCCAAAGAACTCCCTAGTTTGACACCATCCTCGACAACGACACCAAAAATGTTGGCCTCCTACAATGATCTAATAGCTAATCCCTTACAATTGTGATTCAGAGATTGGAAATGTAAACAAAATAGTCATTGAATCATCATGAAGGTGCATTTAATTTGTCAACCCAAGGATGTGAACTTGAAATGGGTCAGCACAATATGGGTACTAAGGATCCAAAGTAGCTATACTCATTCTACAACTAAGAAAAACATAATGCTGAAGGTAAATTACTTGGAAAGAAATAACATAAGTGTTGAACATCAACCAACAACTATGCTAAGCTAAAATGCATGACAAAAACAAAAATCTGAGCAATCAAATAGGAAACTACTATGTTTGTTTTGGCTGCAGGAACAGTCATAGAATGGAATTCTAGTGGTTGTAGGAACAGTCAATGCCAGATTCTTAACTAATTACTTCAATAGAAAGTAATAACTAAACTAAAGGACAAAATGCTCACCAAGTGGGCCCCCTTGGATGTGTATCCTCTAAAACTAATGTAAACTCAGATGCACGGACTTATAACTTCATCTTATTCATTGGAAAACATGAGTACAATAGAGTAGTGTAACTGTATTGCTGAAAACTAAGAATGCAAGTACATCATCAGATCGTGCAACCTTCTAATGAGCATTCAACTCTTATTTATAGGAAAAGAAGCTACTAACTAAGAAAGGCGGTCATCTCCACAAATTGGGAGGATGCCATTTTAGGGAAAGCAGAGAAAGTGGAGAGGTGGTTATGCATGCATGGAATCTAGTTAGACGTGCTTGCCTCAATGCAGATTTAGCACAAGAGTAACACCTATATTCGCTCCACAACAATAAAGACCATTTACAAGGTGGTTACAACTCAGTTTGCATGAGGAATCTTCCATCGTTGACCTCTTTGAATGATTCCCTTCATTAACCTTTGCATGACCACTTTGTTAACCGTTATGGTGAATGACCAGTTGGCAGAATCTTTTCAATTTAGTGGCCTCGAATCATATCTGCATAGCAATATTAGTACGCACAATAATCACATATCTATAACTATCTTAAAGAACATTAATTAATCCACATGCAAAATTAACACAAATAGTCCATATAACATGTCAATGTCATTAAATATTTGCAAAGATAAAATTATGTCCAGCGTCTAAGGTTTTGAGGAAATATCAACATTCAAACATCAAGGTCCATAACAACTTCAACAAATAGATCATAAATTCTACTAAAATTAACCCATAAACTATACTCATCAGCACTTCTAGCCTCCAAAAGCCCCTTCAACCTCCACCATCTCTATGTTCTGAAATATCAGTTTCTTTTTTAAGATCTATGCCTCTTTACTGGATAGCTTTGTCTCTTGTATCATGAAGATATCTGATTTTGACACCTTCATGAAGCACTTAACTAAGTTCTTTTTGTTAGGGGTATTTAAGCCCCTAACATTCCACGATGTTATCTTCATGGCTCTCTAGGAAGGGTTTTTCCCTTCCCAGATCTCAACATCCTAGTGATCTTCAATTGGCCTTTGGCATCTCCTTCTTGACTTAATATTTCTACATTTGTTTTTCTACATTTCATTTTGCCTTCCCCGTAGTCTAGAGATTTTTTATTATTTTACTTTTATTTTATTCCCATTTTTTCTCCTCGAAGAGAGCCTCTGCCATTTTGGAAAAAAATTATCTTCCTCTAGTAAGATTCATTCCTCATATTTATCCACCCATTCTCCTTCTTTTAAAGTGGGCATCTCATCCCATTCTTCTTTCTCATTTTTATTCAATTGAGACTCTTCATATTTCTCCATTTAATTTATCCTCTGACTATTTATGATTCCTAATAATTTACTAGTGGCACCTTCTATTATTTTTTCCATTTGTTTTGAATGCTCCTTCATCCATTGATCTTCTTCACTAAGCTCAATTGTCAATTCCTCGAGTTCACCTTCTTATAGTAATTTCATGTTTCTATTCTCCCTTGACTTATTGGAAGGTGATGAAATGTTTGTATGGATATTCTCTTCCTCCTCCCTACCCCTAGGGATCTTTACCTCTTTTTCTTCTATTTCCCCTTCAAGTGGGATCTCAATGCTTGGAAAATTGAGAACCTCTTTCCCTAATTTATTTAGAATAATAGTCTCTTACAAAAATTTAATTTCCTTTTCCCCCATCTGTGCACTCATTTCCTCCTTATCTACCCCTTCCCTATAATCATCAGTGTTGGACGAATCCTTCAATTCACTTCTTGGGGACTTTATGTATCCTTTTCTACTTGGATCTGAGTCCCATATCCCTATTTCTCAAACCTTGGATAGTTGAGCCCGATTTTGATATTTTGTTTCCATCACCTAAATTATGTTATTATTTCCAATTTGTCCCACATTTCTTTGCTAAGATTTACTTCCACACAAATTCTTACAAATTCCCTAGATTCCCTCTTCATCAAATTCCCATCCAATTGTATGAAGGAATCCAGTGCATCCTTGATCTCTTTTAATGATTCCTCATTCCAAAATTCTATTGGAATGTTATAGAGTCTAAAACACATTGGGTTTTTACCCATACTATGTTGGAAAGGGTCAAAATTGGGTCTCTAATCCATCATATAAAAGCCACAACCCTCTAACATTAATGGCCTTTTGCTTAATATTTCTTCCTTTAGAGCTTCAAAACTATATTCTATGAACATAAAACCATTTGTTAGAGATTTTATGCTTACCTCCTCCCCCCATCATTCTTACCACCATTTGTGCATCTTCACCCAAGGAATTCAACTGCTAGCACATTTCTCAAAAACTCTTTTCCCTTTAGCCTTTCATTTTGTATTTCCTTTGTTTGGATGACAATTTCCTTATTTTTAGGGTAGGTTTTCCTTTAGTAGACCATATTTGCCTACCTCCAAATACCACCTCGACTACCATTCTTCCAATTCATTCTAATGTTGAAGCTTCTATTTGATCTCCAAAGCTTTTGTTGAGGATCTATCCTCAGATCTTTCTCTTGGAAACCACCCGCATCCAAAAGCCTTCACCCAAGGGGAATACGATTTTCCATTTTGGTGAAAGGAGGGATGAAGTCTGAGTTTTCCCATCCTTTTGCACTCTTTGTTTCCTCCTTCACACCATTGTTGACATCCTATAGGTAAAAATTAAATTTTTAGTTGCGAGCCATTTTCTCCATAACATTAATGTAATATTTACCATTACTTAATTAGATAATTTTTAATTATTTTATTAATTAATCATTTTCCCTTATCACCTTTAATTAACTAATTTTTAATTATTTAATTAGTAAATTATTCCTCCAAAATTAAATAAATTGTTTAATTTATTTAGTTTTCACATTCCTCTAAAATGAATAAAATCATTATTTTGTTTATTTTTTAATTATATTATTTTCTATCTTTATTCTTCCAAAACCTAAATTTAATGAGTTGACTGAATTTCACTCCACTTCATCTCTCCATGCAACTTCATGCATTTTCCTTCTAATCTCTCATTAACCCTCATCCGTCAATAAAATTTAATATCTTGCACCATTGATCCAATATCTTGAAAGCTATAAATCATCCATCCTTTGATCTTCTCTTTAATTTCTTTCATTTGAATATTACACACACTCTATTGAGATTAGGTATATTTTATCATTGAATTGGATTATTGATTTGATTTCAATTTTCTTGAATTCATTGATCATTTGATTTATTCATATTCACAACATGAATAAAAGGATTGACTACATGAGTGGATGAAGTGGAAGTGAGTGAGAGTGAACTAAGGTTTCTCTTTAGTCAACTCACTAAATTTAGAGTTAGAAGAATAAAGATAGAATTTATATTTTAAGAAATAGATAAAATAATAATTTTATTTATTTTTAGAGGAATGTGCAAAGTTAAAATAAATAAATAAAATAATTTATTTAATTTTGGAGGAATAATTAACTAGTTAAATAATTAAAATTATTTAATTATGTTGGATGAGAGGAATGTTGCACTATGATATCATCAGTATTTTCATTGATGTCAACCTCTGGTGTGGATATGTTGAGAAGGTGTTTATGGTGTTGAGCAAGTGTCGTAGATGCAATAGGGTTACTTGGTTTCCAAGTGCTTTTGAGAAAATTTTCATAAAAATAGTACAAGGTGAGTAGGAAGTGTTCTATATTTTACTCTACACTTCATTCTTGAAGATGTGCTTGTGCGGTTTGAATGTGATGATCATAATTCTTTGAAGGTTTTATATCCATAGTTTTAGGTTCTAGATCATGTGGTTGTAGAAGACATGTTTGACAGTGTGTTGGATTGTCTCTGGCTTGTGAAGAGGGATATTTGAGAGAAATGGAATTGCTTCACATTTATTTGCACTAAAGTTTCTTGTCTTGTACATTTGGGAATGTGCTAATATCTCCTATATCTACCTTCCATTGGTTGGATTAGTGTTCAACTATTCCACAAGCTTGGTTCATGAGTTGTATCTCAATGTCAGTTTGATTGGTTGCACAAGAATATAGTATTCTTAGTTTCATGTGTTTATGCAAATGTTTTTGAATACTCTCTTGGTGTTGGAATATTCCAAGATTTTGTGTAATGTTGATACATGGTCTGCAAGATGTTTTTGACCCCGATGAAGTGTGAAATTGGTTGATTGATAATGTTAATGCCGGTTTGGCCAACCTAGTGTGTTAGAATTGTTTTTGGATGAGCTTTGTGATTTGTGGAAGCTTGGTATAGTGTTTTAGTGTAGATTTTGGGTCCTGGTTAACCCTTTATGTGGCTCGCCCTTACTTCTTTCCACCATAGAGGTTTTTAGTGTTGACCTATTTGGTGGTTGCATGTTTGAGGTGCATATATTTCATTGAAGTTGACTTAGAGAAGGTTATTCAAGGTTGCAAAAGATATATATGTAAGGTCAAAATTTTGGAGAAGTGTGTGGTATGAAATGATGTATGTGTGATTGTGTGTTGAGATCTAAGTGCAAGGAACAATGGCTAAGACTACTGGAACTAGTGAGTAGAAGGTGTCTACAGTTTAGCGTTCCAGAAGTCAATGGAGGTAGTGAGAAAAAGGTTATGGATGGTAAAGAGGCATTGTGGTGGTTTCTCTAGTTACTCTAATGTAGTGGACCCCCTTGTTACTATTTATTTGTAATTCAAAATAAGTGAGCTTCTTGGGTAGTGAGCCCTTGGCAGTGAGCCTTTCCTTTTAGATAATGATTCCTCTGGGCAGTGAGCCTCTTGTAATAAGTTTTGGTTCTCATATAGTGAGTTAATCCTCACCGTGGTTTTTCCCTTATTGAGTTTTCCACATAAAATCCTCGTGTTCTATTGTGAATGATTATGGATGTGTTTTTGTTTCATTTGTCTACATTCATACTAATACTTAATAAGGTTTTAAATTTTTTAATGCACAACTAATTCACCCCCCTCTTAGTTGTCATGTGTGTCTAAAAATTGGTATCAAAGTGGAGGTTCCTTGGAAAAATCTTAACCACTTGAGGTAGATCCGGATGGAACAAATTCTGCTTTTTGGAAGGCCAAGATGGAAGCATTTCTCATCGCATTAGGGTTTAGCATATGGAAATCAGTCAAAAATGGATATAATATGCCTAATAATCCTCCGACAAGTGAAGATGATATCCAAGAGTATGAGGAAAATGGAAGAGTGGGGAACACAATTTTGAGTGGGCTTTCAGATTCATAACTTGTGAAGGTGATGAGTAGTAAAACTGCTAAAGAGGTCTAGGAGAAGTTGAAAAGCATTTATGAAGGAGATGCTAAGGTAAAACAAGAAAAGATGCAAAATTTTAAGGCCAAGTTTGAAACCCTAAGGATGTCAAAGGATGAAGATATTATAGGCTACATGCACAAGGTGGATGAAATTATCAATTTCATAAATGGTCTTGGTGGAAAACTAGATGAAAATTAAATTGTGAAAAAGGTATTGAGATACCTTCCTGAATCCTATAGTGCTAAAGTTTCTACTATTGAGGAAGCTTAGAATCCGGATCAATATACTAGAGATCAGTTGTTCAGTGCTTTAACTACTTTTGAATTAAGAGAGTTTGACAAAGATGCTTCAAGCAAAGAAACTACTTTTAAAGTCAACAAGAAAGAGAGGAATGATGAATCTGATCTAGATGATTTTGATGAAGTGGAAGCGAATATTGTAAGAATATTGAAAAAGGGCCCTAGAAAATACACAGGTAAGTTACCTTTCAAGTGTTTCAATTGTGGAAAGATAGGTCACTATGCTTCAAAATGTCCAAGTAAAGTTTCAAATGACAAACATAAATATCATAAAGGTAAATCCTTCAAGAAGAGTTATTATGTTAAAAAAAGATAGTGATACATCTGATGATGAGGAATCAGACTACCCAGATAAAGAAAGTGATGAATTCTTGTTCATGGATTTGAATGTTGGAACTAACTCTACTAACCCTAAGAGATGTGTGAAGGAAATTTTTCTAGAAACAAGTCACAATATTGAAGGAACTATGTTGACTTCCTTTCATGCAAAAGAGGAGAGAAAATATTGGATAATTGACAACGAATGTTGAAATGATATGACAAGTGATAAGAGTAAGTTTGTTAACCTTAGGAAATATGATGGTTGTTTTTTAAAGTTTGGTGATGACACATCTGCTAAGATCTGTGGAAAAGGTTCAATTATTTTTGATGGAAAGAAAAAGATAGATGATTTTCTTTATGTCAAGGGTCTCTAGCATAATCTTCTCATTGTAGGAAAAATGTGTAGCAAAGGATACAATCTATTGTTTTAGGATGATGATTTTGAAATCAGAAAAGGAAGCTCTAGAATATTGGTTATAGTAGGAACAAGAACTGAAGGAAATGTTTGTCAGCTCGAAAGTGCTAGTGGTAAGTGCTTTATGACTCAAATCAATGAAGTTGGTTGCGACATAGATGAATGTTTCATATCAATTTTGATAGCCTAGTAAAAATCACCTCTACTCATGCTGTGAGATACTTGCCAATAATTATAAATCTTATCAATGCAATTTACAAAGAGTGTCAGTTTAGAAAATAAACAAGGAACAAGTTCAAAACTAAGGAATATTCTACTACAACACCTTTAGAGTTGGTGCATACATACCTATGCGGACCTACCAGAACAAGAAGCTCTCAAGGTGACATGTATTTTATTTTGTTAATAGATGATTACTCTAGAATGACTTGGGTGACCTTTCTCAAAGAAAAACCAGAAGCTTTAGATAATTTTAAAGCATTTAAAAATATGGTTGTGAAAGAAGTGAATTTGAAAATCAAGTGATTAAGGTTTGACAAAGGTGGTGAGTTCACCTCAAATGAGTTCAATAATTTTTGTAAAGATCATGGGATAAAAATGCATTTATCATCTCTTAGGAATCAACAACAAAATGTAGTTGTGGAAAGGAAGAACAAGATAGTTAAAGAAGTAGCAAGAACTATGTTGAAGGAAGAAAATATACCATATGTCTATTGGAGAGAAGCTATTCATACCGTAGTTTACATTCTCAATAGAGGACAAGCAAGAGCAAACAATTCAAAGACCCCCTATGAGCTATGGTATGAAAAGGCTCCTACTGTGAAATATTTTAAAGTGTTTGGAAGTAAATGTTATATCATGAGGGATGAAGAAAACTTAGGAAAGTTTGATGCAAGATCATATGGAGGAATCTTCCTTGGATACTCTACAAAGAGAAAGGCATATAAGTGCTACAACAAGAGGCTAAAGAAGATAATTTAAAGTGAAAGCATCAAATTGGATGAAGAATCACATAAAAGCTCAGTGTTGATAGAAGGATATGAAAATGATGAACCCCTTTAGAGAGAAGAAGAAAAAGAAGAAGAAAAAGAAAAAGAAAAAGAAAAAGAAAAAGAAAAAGAAAAAGAAAAAGAAAAAGAAAAAGACAAAGAGATGCTAGTGGAAGAGAAAGAAGCTTCATAAAAGAACCCTAAGACTCCTAAGTATGTGCAAAAAAATCATTCTAAGGATCAAATAATTGGAGACACGAGAAAAGGTGTGATGACAAGAATAAAAACTACTATGGCAGAAGAACAAGTAAATTTTTGTTTAATTTCTAAAATAGAACCTAAGATAGTTACTGAAGAATGCAAGGATGAAAATTGGATCAACACTATGGAAGAAGAACAAAGGTAGATTGAGAAGAATTGGACATGGGTACTGGTCCCAAGACCAACAAAAAAGAATGTGATAGGAACTAAATGGGTTTTCAGGAACAAGTTGAATGAGAATGGAGAAGTTATCTTAAAAAAGGCTAGGCTTGTGTGTAAAGGCTGCTCACAAGTGGAAGGAATAGATTTTGAAGAGACCTTTTCTCTAGTATCAAGAATGGAGGCTACTACGATATTTTTGGATTTTGCGGCATATAAAGACTTCAATGTATATTAGATGGATGTAAAGTCTACATTTTTGAATGGTGAGTTAGAAGAAGTGTACATTGAAGAACCAAAAGGTTTTAGTTATCAGAAGATATTGATATGGTTTGTAGGTTGAAGAAGGCATTATATGGGATCAAATAGGCCCCTAGAGCCAGGAATGCAAGACTAGACAAAAAAATATTATAGTAGGAATTCAGAAAGGGTATTGTAGACAACAACCTTTACTTCACAATTGAGAAAGATCAAATATTGATTATGGTTGTGTACGTTGATGACATAATACTTGGGGAGATGAATTTCTTCCTTGGGTTATAAATTAGTCAATCAGAAAAAGGTATTATTCATTTCACAATCAAAATATGTAAAAGAAATTTTAAAGAAGTTTGGAATGGAGGATTCTAAACCAATATGTACTCACATGGTTATTGGTTGTAAATTAAGCAAAAATGATGAATCTCCTAAGATAGATCATACTAAGTATAGATCCATGATTGGGATTACTATATATAACTACAACTAGAACTGATATTATGTGTGGAGTATGTCTTGTGGCAAGATTTCAAGAAGATCCTAGAGAATCACATGTGGTAGCAGTCAAAAGGATATTTAGATATTTGAAGGGCACTCTGGACTATCGTCTATGGTATTCTAAGGATACTAACTTCTCTTTGAGTGCTTATATATATGCAAACTGGGAAGGGTTTTTGGATGATAGAAGAAGTACAAGTGGAGGTGTGTTCTTCCTTGGAAACGAGCTAGTTTCTTGGATAAGTAAGAAGTAGGATTCAGTGTTATTATCTACTGTAGAGGCAGAATATATTATTGCAGCATTTTGTTGTACATAAGTGTTGTGGATGAAGTAGACATTAAAGGATATCATAATATCATATGATGAACCTATTGCTATCTTGTGTGATAATACAAGCGCTATCAACATTTCAAAAAAACATGTAATGCATTCAAGAACAAAGCATATCTCTATCTATTATCACTTTCTAATAGACAAAGTTGTTGAGAAGGTGTAATGTCCCTTGCTAGAAAATTATATTTGACTTGAAATTAATGTCCCTTTTTGGAAAATTATCTCATATTTTTTAAATAAAGATTATCTCCCTTAGAAATGCCATTTGCAACAAACAGTGGAATCGGGTATGAGATGAACTTCACCAAAATGAGAAATTCCAACACAAAAAGACATGAAATTAAAATGTAATGATATATGAATTAAAATACCATGGAATTACATCATATTTTCTATCATAAACAACATCTAATAGAAAACTACATATGCAACAAATACATATAGAAACCTTACAAATGCAAGCCAAAATATGCATTGAACAGATGCCAAACTCAACACAACTCATCAAATCAAACTTTGATCATTTGAGAAGAAATATTACATCAAGATATATCAGTGATACAAAGATGTATGTTGAAACCTATATAAATAACAAACTAAAACATCTAAGCACACCTCTACACTAAATAACTCCTACAACAAATACAAATAAAACTCTAAATTGTATCTTTGAAGCACACTGTCTTACTCTATATGAATTTTCTCCTAGAGAGCATTAGAACCACTATCTTCAAGCCTCAAACTCCTTGGTTTATCAACCTTGGATTTATTCCTTCCTTGGTTTCTCAACCTCAAAAGAAATGTCATAACCTGTGAAGAAAACATGCATAGAATGAAACCAACTTGGAAGACCAAACAATAATTTATTAAAATCCTTTCCAAAACCAACTTTGATACCCAAATTCAAATGCCCAAGTCAGGTGATTCTTTTATGTTGAGATTATAGCTCTGACTTACCAAAAGTGAAGTCATCAAGAAACATTCTAATCCCAAACTACCAAATTACATGTCACTTTCCTTTTTCCAAGAATCCCACGCCTGCCTTGGAACCCATTAATATTTCAAAAATATTAATTCATTTGTCACCATGACTAATTTAATTAATATAATTTGAAAACCAACTTTTCCAATTTATCCACAGGTCTTGACTTACTATTTTTAGGAAACTAGGTTTACTAAAAATAGTAAATGCTATTTTTAGAAAAGGGGACATTACAAGTCCTCCCTTCCCAAGATTTCTTGTCCTCAAGAAATGAAGGATTGAATGGAATTTTTCTTCTATATCTTCCCATGTTGCATCTCCATTGGGAAAATATTTCCATTTGATTGAGTGTTGGATAATACCTTTGTTTCTTAGCTTCTCTCCTCTTGTTACCCAAACTCTTTCAGTTATCTCATTCTTCTTTCGCTCATCAGCTGATGATGGAAGCTCAGAAAAAATATCATTCTTCTTTCACTCATCATTTGATGATGGAAACTCAAAAAAAATCATAGTTTTCTATCCCACCACTTTATGGAAACATGTAACATGAAAGACTGTGTATTTTACAAGCTGGGGGAACATCTAACTCACAAGCTTCTTCTCGGCCTTCCTTTCTGATGACTTTGTAGGATCTATTGATCTTTTTCACTTTTCCTCTCTTTAGGAAATTCTAATTATAAGGATACAACCAAAAGTAATCTCCACTCTAGGAACTAGTTTTCACATCAAAGAAAACATCAACCTCAAAGACTATCTCCATTCTCATCCTATCTGCATACAATTTTTGTTGATCCTGTGCAAGATGTAAACTGTCTTTGAATTACCTCAAGATCTCCTAATGTTGGATAAGATCATTCACTATAGGGGCTCTACCTTGTGAAAATAACAACTCAACCAAAGAGGCATAATAACTATAGAGAGCCTAAATTGGAGACATACCAAAGGACATATGATGGAGAGTGGTATGATAATACTATCCTAATTGCAACCATTCCTCTTCATCACCAAGTTGAAATTGTGCCTTTAAAAAATCATCATGCTCCAACTGAACTCTCCTCGATTGGAAACTCACAAAGGAAACACCATCCAATCCAATACTAAAATCCATAACCTGAAATATGTCTTGCCAAAGAAACTTAGAGAAGACCACATTAGTAAACTTATTTCCAATCATGATCCTAGGAAAAAAACTAGACATATTGTTCAACCATAAAGCATAAAATCTAGCATCATTGCCACAAATATGAATCAAGTCAGTCACAACCATTTTTCTAAAATCTCCCGACCAAGAAATGATATTGATGTCATCATCCTGAATCATAGCATTGACACTTAACCTCCAAGTTTCAATAGAATGCCTCGATCATACCAAAGCAACCAAACCAATACAATCATTAAACTATCATCTCTAATCATGCATGTCATCTCTACAAAGTAACTACAATGACCATTTATCGCCAAAGTGGAAACATTGAAAGAATGGATTGTGTCTAGGAAAATACTTGCAACCAACTGCCCAAAATTATACCAATGCTCAACAAAATTATACTCATGAAAGGATATCTCCAAAACAAACAAAAAGATGTGAGGGCGGCAATAACCAAACTAAAATCCAACTGAAAAAATAGGGGAGGTAAGGTAGTAACAATAGAATCACCCCCTTTGGTCAAATTACCTCTACCATCCAACCTCACACAAGAAACGTTTAGCTACTAGGAAGAAGAGACCATCTTTTTGAACAAGACAACTAAGAGGTGGGTGAATCAGTTGTAGCAATTTTTTCCTTTACAGATTTCACTAGAGGTTAATTCAATTACCATTCACAAATCCTTTACTCTTCTAATATGATTAACCATTAAATGTAAATGCAAAAACTGAAAGAAGCAAAACCCATATACAAAGAAACACCAAATTTATGTGGAAAACCCAATAAGGGAAAAACCATGGTGAGGATTAGCTCACAATATAGAGAATATCAAAACCAAATACAAAGGCTCACTGCCAGAAAAGGCTCACTACCAAAACATGACTTATTGTCTAGATCAAGACTCATTGTCCAGCAAGGGTTAACCACCCGGAGGGCTCACTGCCACACATATACAGAGAGAAAACAATCTCAATGCAAAAAATATTTCCATCACAATTCGGTCACACACTTGTAGACATACATGAATGATAGAGTACACCTTAGCTCACTACAACCAGAAACTTACCACTTAGATTTCACATTGATCTACACAATCACACACTATATTTCGCATCTATCTTGCTCTTGCAATTTGTATATTTTTCACAAACATCTCAACCTATATTTATACCATCCTCAAATTTGAAACACATCCAAAGTCGGCCACACACACACCATTTGTATTTACAAATTCAAGTTAGGTCAGTGCCAAAACATTCTAGGGTATAATTAGAATGAGGGCGACCAAAACACACACTTAATGAGGACCTAAATGAGTCCCAACATGCTTCATGAACTTCGTAATTAGTGTTTACCACAAGGTCGACCAATACCAATGTAAAACACATAGAACAATTAAGCACACACAACCTTAGCATGATCCATTCTTTCCAAATAGAAAAATTATCTTCAAAATGATCATATCAACTTATCTCTAGAACTGTAAGTCATAAAACTCAAACAAGAAGAAATCCAAAGCAACTACATTTCTCCTGGACCTCAACTAGATACACAGAAAAAAATAGTTCACAATTGGTGAACATATCTCACATTGTACAATGATCCAGAAACCCAAAATCTAGATATAGCAACTTCCAACAACCATTATTAATATATCTGAACCACACGAGCATATGAGAAAATCTCAGAGCAAAACCCAGAGCAAAAACTAATTACCTGCAACCTTTCTTTATTACAATTTACTCAATATCCTCGACATACACAACCAATAACCAACATCCATGACATCAATGATACCAACAACCAGTTGATAACCAGTTAACTAGTTGACATCAATGACAACACCTTCATTTTTGCAATAATCTTCTCCTTTGTCATTGATAACAACACATGATGTGAAAACCATCAAATACAACATAACAGCTCTGAACACACAATCTCCAAAGAATGAATTTCTCCCCCTTACTTTATATCTTTTTCGCATGATACTTTCTCCCCCTTCAACATCAATGGCAAAGGAAAAATATGTTTTACATTGATTTCCCCTTTGACATTAAGAACACAATACTCTTTCAATGACAACACATGACACTACCTACTCCCCCTAAGAGGTAGCCATCAAACATCAGTCCAGAAGAAAGATAGATCCATAGACCCACCAGACTGATGCACCTCCATATGCATCTAGTTCAAGAAAGGAGGGGAAATAACCCTAACTTCTCCTGAAAATAATCAAAAGTATCTTTAGGAAGAGCCTTCATAAATATATCAACAACTTGATCCTTCGTAGGTACATACTCAAGCTTTATTTAATTCTCCACAACCTTCTCTCTCAAAAAGTGATACCTGATAGATATATGCTTTTTCCTTGAATGCATCACCAGATTCTTTGAAATGTTAATAACACTTGTATTATCGCAGAAGATAGAAATGGGATCATCATACATTACTTTGATATCTTTCAATGTTTATCTCATCCATAAAACTTGTGTACAACAAGATGCTGTAGCAACATACTCAACCTCTGTAGTGGATAAGGAAACTAAATCTTTCTTTTTACTTAACCATGACACCAATATGCAACCAAGAAAGAATGCACCACCAGTTGTAATTTTTATGTCATCAACACAACCTGCCCAATCTACATCTGTATAAGCATTTAGTATAAATTTAGTATCCCTAAGATACCATAAACCATAATCTGGAGTTCCATTCAAATATCTGAATATCCTCTTAACAACAACAACATGTGTTTCTCTAGGATCTTCTTTAAATCTATCTACAAGACAAACTACATGCATGATATCCGGTCTAGTAGCAGTTAAATACAAAAATCCTCCAATCATAGATCTGTATTTTCTCTGATCATCTTTACATGAATCATCATCTTTATTCAATTAGCATCCAATCACCATAGGAGTGCATACCGGCGTGGAACCATACATCCCAAACTTCTTCAACATCTCTTTTACATATTTTGACTGTGAAATAAAAATCCCTTTTTCTGTTTGATTGATTTTATAGCCCAAGAAATAAATTCATCTCACCAAAAATAGACATATCAAATTATTTTTGCATCTCTTTAGCAAACATCTTGCACATTGTTTCATTTCCTCCAAAAATAATATCATCAACATATACAACCACTATCAAGATTTTTTCATTTTCAATTTTGAAGTACAAATTACTATCTTTCGTACCTTTATTGAAACCTTGTTGAATCAAATATCTTTCCAACCTCGCATACCAAGCTCTTGGAGCTTGCTTCAATCCGTATAAAGCTTTCTTTAATTTGTAGACCATATCTGGTTGATCTGACAACTGAAATCCTTCTGATTGTTCCATGTAGACTTCTTCTAACTCACCATACAAAAATGCAGACTTTACATCCATCTGATAAACTCTGAAATCCTTATGAGTAGCAAATGCTAAAAACATTCTGATAGCTTCCATCCTTGCCATCAGAGCAAAGGTATCCTAAAAATCTATACCTTCTACTTGTGAGCAACCCTTACACACAGGCTTCACCTTATGTATGACCACTTCTCCATTTTCATTCAAGTTGTTTCTGAATACCCACTTTGATCCAATTATGTTTTTATCTTCCAATCTAGGGACCAATTCCCAAGTTTGATTCTTCTCAATCTGCATAAGTTCTTCTTCCATAGCTTTCATCCAATGTTCATCATTACATGCTTCACTCACTATCTTCAGTTCAAATTCAGAAATTAGACACAGATTTATTTCACCAGCAATAGTAGCTTTGCTTCTTTTCAATACTCCTTTCCTCTTGTCTCCAATGATCTGATTTTCTGAATTATTCTTTTGCATGTATTTAGGTGTCTTTGGGGACACCACCAGAACTTCTTTTTCCTCATTTTGCTTCTCTTATTCTTCAAAAAATTATTCAAATTCTATGCAGTCAGGTTCATCTGATACATATCCATCAACTTCAATTGAATTCTTTAGTGCTTCAACCACCTTGACATTTGTGCTTTTTACAATCTTTCTTATCTTTTTATTGAAACATCTATAAGCTTTGCTTCTAGTAGAGTATCCAAGGAAGATACCTTCATCACATCTAGCATCAAACTTTCCTATATTTTCTTCATCCCTTCTAATATAACATTTGCTTCCAAATACCTTGAAATACTTGACAGTAGGAATTATTCCACACCATAGCTCATAGGGGGTCTTAGTACTGTTAGCTTTTGCTTGCACTCAATTGAACACATAAACAGTATTATGAATAGTTTCTCTCCAATAAACTTCTGGTAGACCTGCCTCTATAATAATTGATCCAGTAGCTTCTTGAATCGTTATGTTCTTTCTTTCAACAACTCCATTCTGCTAAGGAGTTCTAGGAGCATACAATTTATTTTTATGCCATGAACTTCACAAAACATGTTAAAATGATTAGAGGTGAATTCACCACCTCAGTCATACCTCAAAAATTTTATTCTCAAATTTGCTTCATTCTTAACCATAGCCTTAAATGCCTTGAATCTATCTAATGCATTAGATTTCTCTCTAAGAAAATTAACCCATGTGTATCTAGAGTAATCATCAATCAACATCATAAAATACCTATCACCTTGTAGATTTATCACTCTTGTAGGACCACAAAGATCTATGTGAATCAAATCTAGTAGTCTGGTAGTAGATTATTCATTTGATTTGAAGTTGTTTCTAGCTTGTTTTCCAAGCTAACAATTCTTGCAAATAGCATTAACAAGTTGTGTAATCCTTGGAAAATCTCTCACAGCTTGTACTACACTAATTCTCACTAAGTTATCATAATTCATATATGACACATCCTCTGATGCCATAACCAACTGTCATTAATCTGATTCATAAAGCAATATCCATCAACACCCTTAAGCTAATAAATTTTTCCTTCAAACTTCTTTCCAGCAGCAATCACTATTCTAGATCCTTTTCGGATCTCACATCTCTCATCTTCGAAAAAAATATTATATCATCAGCATCTTCATTTAGATAATATTCTCTCTTCATCATATTAACTTTGTTCTCTTTTCTTAATCTGTGTTTATTCTTCTTAGCTCTTTTTGGACATCTCAAAGCATAATGGCCAATTCCTCCACAACTAAAGCATTTAAAAGGTAACTTACCTTCATACTTACCGGAGCCCTTTCTCAACCTTCTTACAAAGTTAGCTTCCACTACATTGAGGTTCTCTTCATCCAGATCTTCACTATTTATAGCCTTAAAAGCGGTTTTTTATTTTGCTCCATTTCTCAAACTAGGCTTTCTCATTTCAAAAGATGTTAGAGTACCCAACAACTTATCTTTAGTATATGTCTTTCAATCTATATGTTCCTTAGTATCAGATACCTTTTCACTGTACACATCAGGGAGAGTTCTGAGAATCTTCATCACAATCCTAGATTCATCAACTATAGCACCAAGTCCTCGCACTCCACTTACTAGTTCATCCACTCTCTATACATAGGATTTAATGTTATCATCTTTAGATATATACAGGAGATCAAATTGTGCCTCCAAATTCTGCAACTTTTCTTCTTTGACCTTTTCATATGTGTCATGAGTCTTTTCCAATGCATCCCAGACATCTTTAGTAGTCTTTAGATTTACAACTTTAATTAACTTAGACTATGTAAGACTATTTATCAAAGTGAACTTTTCCTTATTATTTGCTTCATGCACCTTGATTTCACTAGTTGTACTTGGACCATTAGCAAGAGTAGTGTATGTAGTCTTATAACCTTTCTCAACATCATATCAACAATATTCCAGATATCCTTCCATCTTTATTTTCCAGAAGGCATAGTTAGTCCCATCAAACCTAGGACACTCAATAGTGATCTTGCTCGCCATCCTAGACCTTCCTTAAGTGGTTAAGCTCTTCTCCAAGGAACCATGCTCTGATACCAATTGTTGAAAAAGACAATTGAGGGGGGGTGAATTATTTGTAGAAATTTTTTCCTTTATAGCTTTCACCAGAGGTTAATTCAATTACCATTCACAAATCCTTTACTTTGGTAATATGATTAATCATTAAATGTAAATGCAAAAACTAAAAGAAGAAAAAACTATATACACAACAACATTAGATTTACGTGGAAAACCCAACAAGGGAAAAACTACGGTGAGGATTAGCTCACAATATAGAGAATATAAAAACCAAATACAAAGGATCACTGTCAAAACAAGACTAATTGATCTGATCAGGGCTCATTGTCTAACAAGGGTTAACCACCCAGAGGGCTCACTTCCAAACAAATACAAAGAAGATAGAAGAGATTTGTTATAGAGAGAAAATAATCTCAATGCAATGAAGATTTCCACCACAATTCACTCACACACTTGCAGAAATGCATGAATGATAGAGTACACCTTCAACTCATTGCATCTGAAAACTCGCCACTTATATTTTGCACTGATCTGCTCAACCACACACTATATTTCACATCTATCTTGCATCTATCTTGCTCTTGCACTTTGTATATTTTTCACAAACATCTCAACCTATATTTATACCATCCTCAACTTTGAAACATATCCAAAGTCTGCCACACACACACCATTTGTATTTACAAATTCAAGTTAGGTCAACACCAAAACATTCTAGGGTGGAATTAGAATGAGGGTGACCCAAACACACACTTAATGAGGACCTAAATGAGTCCCAACATGCTTCATGAAATTTGTAAGTAGTGTTTAACACAAGGTTGGCCAATACCAATGTAAAAAATATATAACAATTAAGCACACACAACCTTAACACAATCCAATCTTTCTAGATAACAAAATTATCTTCAACACAATCATATCAGCTTATCTCCAAAACTACAAGTCATAAAACTCAAACAAGAAGAAATATAGAGAAACTACATTTCTCTTAGATATCAGCTAGATACACAGAAAAATAGAGTTCACAATTGGTGAACATATCTCACATTGTATAATGATCCAAAATCCCAAAATATGGATATAGCAACTTCCAACAACCATGATTAGCATATCTGAACCACATGAGCATAGGAGCAAAACCCAGAGAAAAACCCAGATAAAACATTGAATACCCACAACCTTTCTTTATTGAAATCTACTCAATATCCTCTACATATACAACCAATAACTAGCATCCATGACATCAATGACAACAACAACCAGTTGATAACTAGTTAACTAGTTGAAATCAATGACAACACCTTCATTCTTGCAACACATCCAACTCATCTGCATATCAAGATTTGATGTTATGTGCAAGTTGATCGGAAAGTGGGAAACACTACTAACACTAGAGGTTGACTCGCTACCCCAATCTTGTGACAACATCCCATAGCAAAAGACTGCACTTGAGTCCTAAATTATGTAGTCAAATCAAATCTCATCACTAAAATTGATTAGATCTTTGTCATCCCATTTGAAAAGTGGACTTTTTATGAGTCAAATCTGCATCCATCATGAATATAGAATCATCAAAAATCTGAAAATTATCTTCAATTCCAAAATTAGGTTCATCCTCTTGTTGATCTAAACTCTCATTTTTTGAATTTTTAGGACAACGTGCAAGGCCATATTCCTCCATTACCCATCTGACCTCCTTGGCCCTTTATATGCTCTCCTTCTCCTAGAACTATTGTGCTTCATGGAGTTGATCACTTTCTTCAAGAAGTGCCTCTTGGACACTTTCCAAAGCAAGCTTGGTAGAGTTAAGCTTAGTAGTGAGATTGCCAACTTCTCCCCTTAATTGCTCAGTCATGGATAGAGTCTCACCTACAAACTTGTTAGCCATATCTCTATCATGTATCATGTGCAAATATCCTATTTTAATTTCTTCTATGATGTTCTTCATTATTTTCAAATCAAAATAGGCAACATTAAGCTTATTTTGACCTCTTGGTGCATTTTGAATGATGATTTCTATATGCCTATGTGTGCTATCTAGTCTAGATAAAACTTGCACTACATTTTTAGTAGACACCAAGAATTTATTCTTACAACTCTCCTCGTGAACTTCAATTTTTTGCAAGATTAAAGTACTTCCATTATATTGCATGCAAAAATAAGAACCTCCTTCATACCTGTCATCACCATGGCTGTCCCAAATATCATAAACTTCTCATTTTCCCTCTTGATGAAAATGTGTAGCATTGGGTTGAGAATCCAAAAGGCTACTATGTCTATGCTCATAACCAAGACTTCTATGAATTTGATCAAAACCAAAGCTTCTATAACTTTGCTCAGAATCAACACTAAGCAAAAACAAATTAGATTTATGTTTAATATCATCACCACACCTTTCAACCTTAGCTTCCTCAATGTTATCCTCTCTACATGTCTTCTGAGATGAAACTAAAAAAACATCGGAATGAAAGGGATATTCATTCCACAATAGACCCTCATCCTGTTTAGGTGTTGGCACGCCTGGGTCCCAAGTAAAAGTGGGTTGATTGCTGCAATAAAGGTGAAAGTATTCATTACGCTTCTCATGTGATTTCCTTTTTGAGAGAGTCATGCTCCAACTCCCTAGAACTAAAATATTCCCTTGTTAATTTAGGAATTTCTGAGAAATTCATAGTAAAACTATCATTCTCATAATGGAAATCATTAGTAGGATAAGGTTGAGCTATAGTATCCATCATGTAATCAATAGAGCTATTATATTTACCATTCACACTTGGCACTAGCTCCTTCTTTTCCATACTTACATTTTCCTGAAATGGAAGCTCACTAAAATTCACTGAAATATTGACTTTAATTAAAGAACCATTACCTTCAACCACTATGGCTTGGAGTTCCTTTGGTTGAACTCTTTCTTCTTTTTGAAAATCTGATTTTTCTTTATGTTGCATCATCACCAACTCTTCCATATCTTGAATTTGTGTCTTAGGTGTTTCTCTCACTATCTCTGGTTCTTTATACACCACCTTATTTGTAGTAATTTCATGCATGACCAAAGAGTCATTCTAGGATTTTTTCACACATTCATCATTATTCAAATCACTCAGTGCCTTATACTCTCTTGCTATGAACTCTTATATAACTATCTACTCAACTTCAACCTTTTTCTCAAATCTATCAATCAAAATTTGACAAAATTCATCAAAATAATCTACCTAAATGTGGACTTGGGTGTTCATACCTTGGTACCACCAATCACAAGCAAATCCTTCAAGATGTAAGATTGCATATTGAATGAAAAATTGTACCTCCATGGAACTAAGGAATTAATAGTCTTGCATCTCAAATAACAACGCTCTCACTAAGATCTTGTTTGACCCATCAAAAGTTGGTGTTGAAGATTTTGTGACTTTTCTCCCAAGATCTCTTCCATTAGAGTTTGAATGTTTTCTTTAACCCTTGATGGCCATCATGCTCTGCATCTAAGTGGTATACTCACTTTATGTGATTTCATTTTTTAAATCCTTCATCTTGATTAATAAATGTTTCTCTGATGGCTGCTAGATCTCTAGCCAATTCTTCTATGTGATCAACCATCTTTTAACTCCTCTTTCCTTTTACAAAATATGATTAAACCCTCAAGCTGGAAAGATCATGGCTCTCATACCACTGTAATGTTCCTTTTTGGAAAATTATATCAGATTTGAAATTAATGTCCCTTGCTGGAAAATTATATCATATTTTTCAAATAAAGATTATCTCCCTTAGAAATGCCATGGAATCGAGTATGAGATAAACTTCGCCAAAATGAGAAATTCCAACACAAAAAGGAGTGTAACTGAAATGTGATGATATATGAATGAAAATACCATGGAATTAAATCATATTTTATATCATAAACACCAGCTAACAACAAACTATAGCTGCAACAAAATACATAGAGAAACCTTACAAATGCAAGCCAACGTATGCACCAAATGGATGCCAAACTCACAATAACTCATCAAACGAAACTCTGATAATTTGAGTAACAATATTACATCAAGATATGTCACTATACAAAGATGTATGCTGAAATATACAACAATAAAAAATTGAAACATCTAAGCACACTTCTACCCTAAACAACTCCTGCAACAAATGCAAATAAAACTCTAAACTGTATCTTTGAAGCACATTGTCAAACTCTGTATGAATCTGCTCTTGGAGACCATTAGAACCACTATCTTCAAGCCTTAGACTCCTTGGTTTATTAGCCTTGGATTTATTCCTTCCTTGGTTTCTCAACCTCAGAAGAAATGTCACAACTTGTGAAGAAAACATGCATAGACTGAAATCAACTTGGAAGACCAAACAATAATATATTAAAATCCTTTCCAAAATCAACTTTGGTGCCCAAATTCAAATGCCCAAGTAAAGTGATGCTTGCATGCTGAGATTATAGCTCCCACTTGCCAAAAGTGAAGTCACAAAGAAACATTCTAATCCCAAATTGCCAAATTACATGTCACTTGCCTTTTTCCAAGAATCCAGCACCTACCTTGGACCCCATTTATATTTTTAAAATATTAATTCATTTGTCACCATGATTGATTTAATTAATATAATTTGAAAAACCAACTTTTCCAATAAATTATCCATATGTCTTGACTTACTATTTTTAGGAAACCAAGTTTACTAAAAATAGTAAATTTTATTTTTAGAAAAGGAGACATTACAAAAGGAAGCAAAGTTGGAGTATGTGCCTACAAAGGATCAAATAGCAAACATTTTCACAAAGGCTCTTCCAAAAGATACATTTGATTATCTCATACATAAGCTAGGGGTTATTTCCGCTCCTTTCAACTAGATGCATAAGATTCTACATCTTTCTAGTGGAGCAATTCAAGATGCATTATTTATCCTAGACTGATGAAGGCTACCTCTCATGGGGAGCAGGTAGTGGTGCCTTTGGCTGGTGCAGTCACGGGGATCACATCTTGTGCTTAAAGTGAAGTGTGTAGGTTTTTCCCTTTGCCGTTGATGTCAAAGGGGGAGAGAGAATTCTAAAAAACATAGGGAAATAAATCTTCAACTAAGGGGGGGAGTTGTTTGAGTACAGGAGATACAAAGTTGCTTTTGTTGTTGATTTTTTTTAGTAGATGTTGTCATCAATGACAAAGGGGGAGATTGTTGCACTATGATGTCATCAGTGTTGTCATTGATGTCAACCTCTAGTGTGGATATTTTGAGAAGGTTTTTATGGTGTTGAGAAAGTGTTGCAGATGTAGTAGGGTTACTAGGTTTCCAAGTGATTTTGAGAAAATTTTCATAAAGATAGTACAAGGTGATTGGGAAGTGTTCTATATTTTTCTCTACACTTCTTCATTCTTGAAGGTGTGCTTGTACAGTTTGAATGTGATGATAAGAAGTCTTCAAAGGTGTTATATCTAGAGTTTCAAGTTCTAAATCATGTGGTTGTAGAAAACATGTTTGACAGTGTGTTGGACTATCTCTAGCTTGTGAAGAGGGATATTTGGGAGAAATATAATTGCTCGACATTTCTCCACGTTGAAGTTTCTTATCTTGCGGATTTGGAAATGTGCTAATATTTCCTATACCTACCTTCCCATGGTTGGGTTAGTGTTAAATTGTTCCACAAGCTTGTTCCATGAGTTGTATCTTAATGATAGTTTGACTGGTTGAACAGGATGATAGTATTCTTAGTTTCATGTGTTTGTGCCAATGCTTTTGAATATTTTGTTGGTTTTGGAATATTCTAGGATATTTTTTAGTGTTGCTAAATGATCTGTAAGATGTTTTTAGCCTTGGTGAAGTGTGAATTTAGTTTCTTGATAGTGTTAATGTTGGTTTGGACAACTTGGTGTGTTAACATTGTTTGTGGATGAGCTTTGTGGTTTGTGGAAGCCCGGTGTAGTGTGTCAGTGTAGACTTTGAGTCCTATTTAACCCTTGATGTGGTTTTCCCTCACTTCTTTCCACCATAGAAGTGTTTGGTATTGACCTATTTGGTGGTTACATGTTTAAGGTGCATACATTTCATTGAAGCCGACTTAGAGAAGGTTATTCGAGGTTGTAGAAGATATATATGCAAGGTCAAAATTTTGGAGAAGTGTTTGGTATGTAATGATGTATGTGTGATTTTGTGTTGATATTTGAGTATAAGTAAGAATTCCCAAGACTACCAAAAGTAGTGAGTAGAAGGTGTCTACAGTTTAGTGTGCCAGAAGTCACTAGAGGTAGTGAGCCGAAGGTTGTAGATGGTAAAGAGACATTGTGGTGGTTTCTCCAGTTTCTCTAAGGTAGTGGACCTCCTTGTAACTATTTCTTTGTAATCCAGAAGAAGTGATCTTCCCGAGTAGTGAGCCCTTGGTAGTGAGTCTTTCCTTTTAGAAAATGAGTCATTTGGGTAGTGAGCCCTTCAAGCAATGAGCCTCTTGTAATTGGTTTTATTTCTCATATAGTGAGTTAATCCTCATCGTGGTTTTTCCCTTGTTGGGTTTTCCATGTAAAAATCTGGTGTTCTATTTTGAATGATTGTGTATGTGTTGTTTCATTTGTCTACATTCATACTAATACTTAATAAGTTTTTGAAGGTTTTAATGCACAACTGATTCACCCCCCCTCTCTTAGTTGTCCTATGTGTCTAACAAGGAAAGTGTGATTTTAATTAAATAGTTAAGAATTATTTATGTAGATAGAGGAATAATGTAAGATCTTATTAAATAATTAAAATTTATTTAATTAATGTGGATGAGGAAAATTGAAGAAATAATTAAATAGTTAAAAATGATTTAATCAAAGAGGGAAATGTGTTAGTTTAATAAAATAATAAAAATAATAATAATAATAATTAATGGTGATGAAGAGGTTGATGAGTGATGATGATGGAAAATGATGTTGAATTTAGAAGAAATGTGTTAGACATTTTAAGATGTCTACACTATTCAAATTTTGTTAATAAATATTAGATTCTCCACCCTACCACACATGATTTTTCATTAAGAAAAATATTGATTTTGAAGAGGGATTTCCAAGTTCTACTTTGGATACTTCCCTACCATCCACATTCATATTGGTCTCACTTAGAATTGATGTTAATACTTCTAAGGATTTAGATCCACCTAGGTAGATTCTTGATAATGACTCTTATCGTCTACATTAGTTGATGAGAATGATGATGAGGATCCACCTCCTTTTCCTTCCAATCATCACTCTAAGGTTGAATAATATTCTCTTGGATCTTTATCTTTTATTCCAATTTGGGCTAGATAGGATTTATATTCTATATCTAATTGATTTGGGGATCCTTAAGTTATTATGTAGATGAGATCACAATTCTAGGAATATCCACATTTTTTTATTACCTCTACTTCTCATCCATAAAATTTGTGAGAGAAATATATCATTTCTATGTGGGATTCAACTATGCAAGTAGAGTATGGTTAATTGGTTAGGATCCATAATTTGAATTTGGTCCCCGTTCCTAAGGAAATGAAGTTTGTTCAATGCAAGTGGATATATAGGACAAAATTTATAATAGATGGATCAGTTGATCATTTCAAAATAGAATTAGTTGCAAAGGGGTCTACAAGTTCCTAGCATTAAATTATCTCAAATATTTTCACCAATGTTAAACATGAACACTATCGAACTCACACTTTCTATTGCTATAGCACATTGTTCGGACATTCACTAGATGGAACTTGAGTGTTTTTCTTCCAAAAATATTAAGGAGATCTATAAAGAGTTTTAGTAGGGGTTATTCCATGGTTTTCAAACTTTGAAAATCTATTTATGGCCTAAAATAAGACCCATGTTCTTAGTACACAAAGATAGATTCCTTCCTTCTCATAGTTAGTTCTCTAGATGTTATTTTGATCCAAATGCATACATCTTGAAACAATATGATTCTCTCCTATTTCTAGTTTTGTATGTTGATGATTGGATAATCATGAGGAGCTCTCCATCCTCTATTGTAGCATAGAAAAATTCCCTTCATGATATGTTTCCTATGACCAAATTGGAATTGTTATATTATTTTCTTTAGACTAAGATATATTAATCTACTTTCATTATTATAATTGTATGTTGTTTATTTACTCTCATTTCCACATTGGTAAATATAACCCTACTTTGAATCCCTTTATTTCTATATTCAAACTTGAGACATAATGTTCTTCATCATTGCTTGATTCTAATTTGTATGGATAGATTGTTGGAAACATCATTTACCTAACTCATACACAACCTAACATTTCATATTATAATGGTAAAACTATCAATTTATGTAAGAGACCCGTGATTTGTATTAAAATGTGTCCAAGTGGATTCTCCACTACATATAGGGTAGTCATAGTTATGAGAATCATTATGCAGTAGTTATTGATATTGTCTTGGTTGGATATATTGATTCAAATCGGGTAGTTGATTCTCAAGATTGTAAGTCTAGTTTAGGTTATGGTTTCTCACTTGGTTTAAGCCCTATATGTTGGTCAAGAAATAAATGGTCCAGCCAATTACATTATATTCTGCTAAGGTGAAGTATCAAGGAGCTATGAATGCAACCACTAAGGCCATATGGTTCTAACATATTCTCATGAAATTTGGTATCCAATTCATATGATCACATATTATTGTTTGTGACAACCAAAGTGCTATTTAGATTTCATGAGATGAAAGTATAAATCTATGTAACACATTTGGCAAACAAAACTATTTCACCTAAAACTATGTGGCACAACAAGTTTTAGTAGAGATTATTTTACCTAAAAATATTAACTTGATATAATTTTAAAAAAAAATAGAAATGAATGTCAATTTGTATAGAATGTTTTAGCTAAAACTATCTAGCTATTATTACATATGGCAACTAACCCCTCTTTGGAGGGAAATTCAATAAAAATTAAACTTCAACTCCATATTTCTCCAACCATAAGTATTTTCATGAAAATATAAAATACCCTTTTGTAGAGCTTAAAGCCTAGAATATGACAAAAAAAATTTATATTTTAATTAGTTTTACTATTAATTTTCCTAACTACAAGTAAGTTGTTATAATCAAACATAAGGTTGATTATAAATAAATAAAAATATAGTAAAATATATTTTAATTTTTTTAAATATAGTGTAGTAGAGGAGAAAATCCTCTCCAAAAGAGTAATTTATTTTTTATGACAAATAGTTTTAAAAAATGATATATCCCATGAAAATTATAAAATTTTGAGTACATTTGACTTTAAAAATTATTAAAAATAAAAGTCATCGAAAAGAAAAATATGCATGCACTAGATATTCAAGTTAGCTAATTAGAAAAAAAAATACTATATTGAGAGCTACATCAAATCAACCTCACTTTTTGAAAGAAAAATTACAATTAAAATATTCTCCTAAATTTATAAAAAAATATATATCTAGCTAACTTTTTTTAAATTATAAATATAAACTACACTAAGAGTTTCACATTTCATTAGATTATATCACTTTAAAATTTGGAACATATGTATCACCTTTATGTACTCAAAGTTGAATTCATTAGTTTAAATCATTTAAAATTCAGAACATACATGTCATTTTTAGGCACTTCAAGCTGAAAATTTGTATTCGTGTTGGAAATTTTCTTTGTAAGAGGGGGACCTGGTTCTAAATATTCACCCCATAGAACTTATTCTACCATCAACAAACCAAGCATGGAGGTTCACCTACACTATATTCAAGAGTTTATTCATGGGAAAGCCATTGATCTCTAATACTACACAATATTTGAGTATATTATTAAAATATTCACCAAACCCTTTATATAGAAAGCAAGTTTCTTCATTTATAAGCTTTGTTGGTGGTGTATGAGGCTACTTCTTCAAGGGCTACTTAGTCCTCTCTTTCTTTCTCTAGTTTGGTTGGCTCATTTATCTCTATTTGGGGGCTTATCTCTATTTTATTAGGATACTTCTTCTCTTTACGAATATTTCTATGTACATGGCTACCTCATTGTGCTTCATTTACTGGGACCCACATAAGCTATGATTAAGAGGGGTGTCAAGGTAGATTTTTTATTTTTCTTAGTTGATTATTATGTATTTTCTTACATTTATTTCATTTTCCTAGGTTGTTAAGAATGGCTTATTATGAAAGTATATGGAATCTTCCATAAATGTAATGCTTACCTATACTTAGTAGTTAGAATTAAATCTCTCATTGGTTGTATTTGTCTCCTCTCTTTTCTATTTATATATCCACTCACCTTACATATTCAATCATTTATTATGATCCTTTTGGTTAATGAATTTGTGTTGAGTCAATTTCTTGTCTTCCAATCTTATGCTTGCCTCTCTTATTCTTGGAAATTGTCCCTATTTTTCTAGTACAATTCTTGATAAGGTTTTGAGTGTCTATTCTGAACTAGATCTAGGTTATTAATATTTTTTATATATTCAAACAAATGTAATCATTTTATCCTTTTACAATTGAATTTTAGATGAGTTAAATAGATTGTTCTTTAACTTCATGATGATAGATATATTATTTCTTTTGAATTAGGGTTGATCCTTAAATACACCACTCTAGTGTAAATTCACACTTTAGTTAGCTCATAGTGAAAATTTTGGTAAGGTTTTAAATTTGAAATTTGAAGATTTTTTTAAATGAATATTGTCATTTATATTAATTATATAAAGTTTCTAAAAAATACACTATATCACAAAAAGGTGGGTAGAAAGTCACACCCCATAGACTACACAAGACAACCTTAAATAACAAATCAAAAAATAAAACATAACAAGTTGCTATGCAATAAGAGATATTGAACCTGTAGCAAGAGGCAAACCATATTCATATGGTTTCCACTCATCAAGATTATCTTAGAGATCTAGTTTGGCCTCCTAGCTTATAAGAGCGCCATCATTAAAATCCTCAAGATGCTCATCAATAGCCCTAGGAGGAGAAATGACCAATGCAAGTCTAGGAAACTTGCTAGTATCTAGCCAACTAAAGACACCTTGACCATGGGACTAAGAGAAATTTGAAATTTGATGGGAAATTAGAGACCATTCGTTAGCACTATGGTCATGAACTATGCTCTAAGAATCACGAGAATGATGAGAATGATGTCTACAAGCATTATGACTTCTACCATGTCAACACCCTCTAGGATAGGAATGACCCTTACTAAAATGAGAGGTTGGTGAAATCCTAGTAACTATACAAGGTCCATTACCCCAATGATCAAGAAACACCTCTAGGTGGGCCAATTCAAGTCCAACTTTATTAGTTTCTACTTTTATCTACATTAACACATTTGAACAAATAATAAAATTCGAATATATGGAGAAATTATTGTCAATAGTACATCCAACAAAGAAAACATAATTCTTATCTTTCTAAATGTGAAATTTGATTCCCACTATGTTAGTGTGTCATATATGGGTAAATTTCGCAAGAATTTTGGGTCAATCTTCTAGAAAAATCACATGCCATAAAAATGGCTTGAAAATTCATGATTTTAGTTCCATGTTGTTTATGCTCTAGAAGAAAATGAAATAAGGTGTTTAGTTAATAGTTTCCTTTGTAGATCATTTACACACATAAATGATCTAGATCAATTCTACACTCTAAAACCTAAACTAAGGTAACAAATGGTAGGTCCAAAGATGGAGACTCATTCTAAGGATATATAATTGTATGATCAAAGATGAACCAATGTCATTTGTCAACTTTCACACAAAATATAACATATTTCATATACACTAATTAATCTATTAATCTATAAAAGACAATCTAATCATTGTGAATCTAAAATCTTAAAAACATATAGACAATCATTACCAAATTTCAACATATCTAATCATAAAACTCTAATATCTAAAATATAATTTAAAAAAAAAAAAAAAACCATTTAACACGCTCTTTTGACTTTATTCAATTTGAAGAGAGATATTTTGAAGAATCGTTTATTTGTGTTAAAGAGGGAAAACATCAACGTTGAAAGTGGAAGGAGAAAAAAAGGTTTAAAAGCTTTAGAGTTATGACCGCACATATGTTAGAGGCTTTATAGACATGCTCGTGGAGGTCATGATGAATATCACATGCTTTTTAAAACATAATAATAAATGCATTCACATGCTAAACCCTCTCCACCGCTTCCTCCCTCTAAAAAGTTACATCGTCAAAGGGACTAAAGAGAAAATTAAATATGTAAATTGAATAAACTAATAAAATATTCGAGGATGTTTCAGTTTTGAAATTATCATGCATAGGATTTTTTTTTGCATGTCCTATCTTCTATGTTTGGATCTTGTGTTAATTTAAGGATAAAGGGAAAATTATTAAATAAATCAAATTTTAGATTAACATAAAGATTTAAGTAGTATATAAAATAAGAAAATATTATATTGAAATGAAAAGGTTATTGAAAGCTATTAATTTTTTTAATGGTATATTATTGGTTTGTTTTGATTTATATGAAATCATGTTTATGGATTGAATTTTAACTATCACTTTTACATTTTAAATGTCTCTTTTGGAACAAATATGTTGTTAACCCCTATAAAATAATCATATGGAATTACTCTAGTATAATTTAGACCTCTAGATCTATGATTCCATCCCAATTTCATTATTGCATCATTGATTGTTACATGCTCCCAAGTTTGTGTATTTGTGTTGTAACACTTGAGATGAAATCAATGCAATGCCATTGAACACCTTTCGGAGTTTGCAATGCTAGGATTAAAATTTATCACTTTTTTATGCATATGTCGAGCCCCATTTAGTGTAGTTCACAATTTGTAAGAAAATAAATTAGGATGTTAAATGCTCATTAATTTGTAGGAATGTTCTAATATGAAATTCTCTTGTAATACTCTTATGCTAATGCTCAAATTATTTCTATTTGATTTGCTTAATCTTTGATGAGTTAGAATGCATTAGGATTTGTCTTTAGATATGCATTCATAGATTTGCTAATTTGAAAGTTTCTATTCAAGCCAATGTGTGATAGTCAAATTTTAAATGGGTTAAACACAAGAAATGTTAAATTAAGATTTGATTAAGGACATCAAGATTGCTCTAGCAATTCTATCTAGGAGATGAAATCATGATTTCTATTCTATCCAAGGTAGGTACAAGGATATGATTAAATTTTGGTCATGACAACAAGACTTAAATTGGTTAAAGTACTAGAATAAGGTCATGATTGGTCAACTCATACACTATCATCTCTCAAATTAGATACTAAGATGACACACTTATCAACAAGATTTAAGTGAGTGCAAGATAAGAGGAAAATTTGTGAAATGTGTATTCTATATTTTCCCCCTACTTTAGTGTGCATGTGAATCAATCATGAAGCATTAAAACTAAAGTAATATATGACAATGAGTATAGTAACAATTATATTTCTTGAAAAGAATGCTTCTTTTTAAAAGGCTAGAAATTAGAGGATATGCTTCTTTTTAAAAGGCTAGAAATTAGAGGATGGCCCTCACTTCTTTATGTCCTTTGTTAAGCTATAAATTCAAACCTTAAAATATGATCACCATAATTTTTTAGTAGCATTCACACTAACATGATCATAAAATAGAGCACATATTACATTTGCATGATCCCAAATTCACTACCATTGCACTATTAAAAAAATAGGAAAAAATCATGGAATTGTGACTAAGTTGGACCCATGAAACTATGTTAAGTGAGATGTAGAGTGAAAATATATCAAAATACTAGGGCTTATAAGGATTAGTAACCATATTGGCCCCATCATATACAATTTCAATCCATAATAAGATGACATGTCACTAAGGTTGTCAAGGAGTAGTAATCAAATTGGTCCCCTCTAACTATATAAAATGAATTTGTATAAAATTTGAAAAATAACAGCCCATGTATAGGGTTGTTAATGAAATTAGTAACTAGTTTGGTCCCCTTAATCTATATATGGAAACACCACTAAAATCATAGCGTGTATAGTATCACAATGAATGAATACATCCTAATGAATATAATTTTAGGAGAGGAGACTATAAATGGTCACATATAGAAAATATGTTGTCCCAAGTATAAGTAAAAAATAGGCATGAAGCATACATGTATAAATGGAAAAAAAATATTTTCACTACCAAATGTGAGGACAAGGAATTTATAAAAGATATATAATGAAACTATAATATAATATATCAAATTTCAAAAATGATCATGTGGATAAGACAAACATTATAATGAATGAGTACATTATATGAAAGAATAATATGAAATCTTATGTGTAAGCTAAGTGTGTCACCGAGACATCAATGTGATAGTAAAAATCATCCATCTACTAAAGCTTATAAGAGTAAAGCTATGAAGATATCATCATGAAAAGTGTGTAGGAAAGGCCACTATAGAAATATCAGGTTATGAAAATGTAATGGAATATCATTGTGTATTTATCAAAAAAAGAAGGAAAATATCCTAAAGACAATTTCCCCAAGTGGTAAATGAAAAGGGAAGTGTCATACTTTGAAGAAAGGAAATGTGAAAATCAAAATATGAAATGAGAACATATGAAATGTGTTGGAAGGACAATTATGACAAACAAGGTTTTATCAAAAGCCCAAGAAGCATCAAAAAACAAATAAGAAATGAGAGGAGGAGGAGTACAATAGTCATGCCTCCATGAAAAAGGAAATGAATTGAAAGAATTCAACATTGATTAGAGTGTTTGTGAGGCAATCCATAACTTTGCATCATCCCAAATCCATAGGAAAAATACAAAAGAGAGACATAGCAAGAAAATAAAAAGAGCGATAATGATCAAAAGAAAAATGTTCATAATTTACACTTGTATCAATATGAACTATAAATGTGTATTTGTGTTATCCATATGTTAACTAAGAACATGAAAGTAATGCAAATATAAAATAAAGTAAATCAAAATCATAGAAAAATAAAAATCAGATCTCAACCTATTGAGTTTGGATATTATTCTTCCACAAAAATCACATCTTCATCCCAATCAACAATAATAAAATCATCCTTAAAAATCACATGATATTGGAATGATTATGTACATATATTGGCAATTTTGGAGGCATTTTCTTGTTTTGACCCCTCATATATTTCAATGGACGAGGATACTAAACACCACATTACTTCTTATAGTAACTAGTTTTGATTAATCCTTAATGAGAGAGTGATAGAATTTATGTATTCTAGTTTGTTTCTATTTAAAATAGTTGTGCATGTCAAAAAAATGTATCATGCATTTTATTAGGAGATTCCTTGGGTTTTGGAATAAATGTATTTATTGTGATATTACCCAAATTTGAGAGAAGGTTATACACATGCAATAGTATAGTTACAACCTCACTTTAATAAATAAACTATACATATTAGTGTGAAATTGATGTACAACTTGAGGTTACTCAAATTAGGGACACCCAAGTATAATATTAAAGTGGTACAAAGTAGTTTGATATGATATAAAGTAAGAAACACTTTTAGATCCACTTTTATTAGTAATTTAATATTCCCAAGGGTATCTTGCATAATATCATTATAATTTTTTACTGCAACACTCAAAAATTAATGGTGGTCTTGTTGAAAATGTTGATTAAAAATAAACTCCTATATACAAATATTAAATTGACCATTATACTCTACTATTAATCCCATTACTTTTATTCTTGTGACTTCTTCAAGATACACTATCCAACATGATATCATAGGAGTGCTCAAATTTAACCCAATGTTCTCAAAAAATTATAAGAATATAATTGAATAGTCTACCCATAACCTCTAGGCATATGTCAGGTTTAGGGGTTATACAAGCTTCTATGATCAAAATTATTAAATGAAAAATCCCAATAATATTGTCTCTCTTTTACACTTTAATATTTAAAAGGCATAGGAGGGTCTATCTATAAGATATTACAGATGAAAATAGTGAAACGAATCAAATTATTTTAGAATAAACTATCAACAAAGAATAAGGATCAATGAGAAGATTTTGAAGATAATAATGAATTGTTCAATTCTTTTGAAAATTTCTACAAATAAACTATTCCTTTAAAAAACATAAAGCTAAGACCAATTTATCTATCTTGATATCTTAATGTGGAAATCCACAATATGATATTAGAGAAATCTTGTAATATGTAGAATGTGAAATGCACATAGACATATAAATAAAGATCTTAAAAGTAAATAATGTCAAGCATTTCATCTATACATTCCACCCAACCAAGCCTAGCTATTTGGATGCACATGGGGAGGTGTGCTTTATCTTTTGCTTTTATAAGAAGAGGGTTGAAAAGGATGAAGTGGATGTCATGTGTTCCAAACCTATGGGGTGAGGATGGATAACATGAATCCCTCCTTATAAGTCACTCTTATGGCTCTTAGAAGGGGACTCTTTTCTCATTATGTGTAAAGGGGATTTAGATCAAAAGAGTGGGGAGAATTAGAGTGCTTTCTTGGAGAATATTAAGGTTTCTTGTGATGAATTCAACACACAAGTATTTAGTTGGAATGTCTCTTCACTAGAAGTGCATGTTTTTGGGCTTTCCATATTATTCGTTGTCCCTGTGAATTTTCTACCTTCATTATCCCTAACCCTTAAAATCAGCACTACTTCTCTTACTCTTTGACTTGGAGCTTCTCCTTTTCTTGGAGCTTCCTTCATGTCATATCACCCTGCTAAATTTTCCATATGCACTCCACTTTCATAATAATATTCCTCCTCCACGCGGATTCCACTTCCGTGCTTATTCTGCTTCTTCCTCCTCCGTATTTGCTTGCCTCATCTTCCACGCATCTTCTCAGTAGTTGCCCACTCTCATAAAACGTGTATATTCGTGACCTTAAAGTGTCGTGGAAAATTTATGGTACTATTCATTAACCTTAAAGTGTCGTGGAAAATTTATGGTACTATTCATTAACCTTAAAGTGTCGTGGAAAATTTATGGTACTATTCATTAGTTTTTTTAATGTTTGATGTGGTTATCATGCTAAATATTTTGATGAACTTTTCCAATAATATGACTACACTGTAAGAGTGTTTTTGTTAGGTTAGTTATTGTTGTGTTCTTATGAATCTGTCTAAACATTGTACTTATATTTAATCAGATTAATGTAGGTTCTATTTCTCTAGAAAAATTATTAAAACTATCTAATATGTTGATTCGTCCATTTCGAAATATAAGGTTGTTTGTATTATAAGTTTTTTTTTTTAGTATATCAGTAGGAAATAACTTTTGTGTGTTATACTTTATTATAATGATAGGGTTGCTTTAGTCTTTTAAGTTTTGTCTATTAATTCAAGGTTGAGTTTGGAATTTGTATGATGTTTTTTGAAGCAAGTATATGCTACAAGAATTAGTACAAGAAGATGGTGATTGCTTCTATCAAAATTTTGTGTCCTTAGATATCTCCTAAATAACATGAGTTAGATTATTAATAAATTATAATCTTTTAGTATGAATTTAATCCAAATAGTGCTATTGTTTGCTAAATTTTCCCTAAAATGATTTCCTATATCTTATGTTATATGTTTTTCTTTGTTAAATTGTTTGAATATTTTTTTATGTTGTTGAATTCTTCTATTTCAGATTAAGTGATCTCTTTATTTGTTATTAGAGTTTGATTATATTGTTTGATTTGGGAGAGGAAAGGATGACACTATGCTATTAATCCTAGTATCAATGGGAGTTTCCTCACAAGTAAATATTTTTAGGTACAAAGAAATGAATAGAAATTTTATAAAAATTAAGATTGAGAAATTCATTGGAACAAATTTTAAGCTATGAAAGCTCAAGATGAGAACCTCCCAGTTGATCATGAATAGTGGCTTATTGTGGATGGTTAGAAACTTACAACAATGATAGTTGAACACTAGAGAAAAAAGGAGGAATGAAAAATCTACTATTAAATTGTGTCTTTTAGATTCAATTCTTTTGGATGTATTTGGAGAGGAAACTACTAAAAATTATGGATGAATATTAGAACTCTATATCAAACTAAATCCCTATTTACTAATATTTTTCTATAAAAAGGTTGTATTCAATGTGAATGGTGATAGTGATTCAATAAGTAGACATTTAAATGCTTTCACCATCCTAATTAATTGGTTGGCATCCATTGATGTTAAGTTGAACGAAGGAGATTAGTTCATAATCTTATTATATTCTTTTCCAAATCTTTGGAGTAACCTTTTGATGGAAATTAGTAGGATCACTTCTATTTTGATTCTTATAAAGGTGGTTGGAGGCTTGTTGTATGAAAAGACTAGGTAGAAATCTAGTATTCTACTAAAAATGCTTTATTTTTCAATGTTTGCATGAAGGGGAAAGGAAAGAATAATAATTGATACAAAATATATGACTCCAAAGGTAGCTCAAAATATCCTAGTAGATACAAGATCAAATGCTAGAACTATGGGAAGATTGGGACCACATCAAGAATAACTGGGTAAAAGTACAAAGTTTTGTTACACTTTTAGCCAGCTTATCAACACATGTGAATTTAATTATTTTTAACTAAAAATCAATTTTGGTCAACTATGGGATCTAGTAATATTCATTCTAGCTAAGTTAGATATGTTCACAATTTTTCCAACTAAAATTGTTCACTAAATACATATGTAGCACCACTTTGAGGCCAATTTATTAAAAAAAAAAAATTATTCAAAAATTTTGATGTTTCAACAACTCTTACTAATGTAAATAATATTTTTTAAAATGTAAAAATACTCTTTTGTAGATTCATAAATGTAGTTTTCAATAAAATATATATAATTTAATAATTTAATTTATATTTATATTTATATTTATACTAAAAATAGGTTATCAATGAAGGACACACAATCTATCGAGAAGGGGGTGAATTAGTAGATCAAAACAATTCCAAAAACCTTTACTCTTGCTACTATTAGATAGCTTTTCAAAATGAAGAGAACTTAACCACACAAGCAATTAATCATAACACAACACAAGATAACACCAGATATACATGGAAACCCAAGATGGGAAAAACCATGGTGAGAATAGCTACTTGGAACTACTGTCCAAATCTAGCCTCACAATACAAAAATAAATAAGTGAGATTACAACATGAAGTAGGCACCAACCTATCAAAGACATCAATTCCCTATTGAATTTGTAGGCACCAACCTACTAGAGACAACAATCCCCACTGGAAAGAAACACCAATCCCTACCAAAACAATACAACAAGTAGAACACCAGTCCTACCAAATACAAAGATAATGGTGGATTTGAAATAAAACTCTGGTATGTACCAGAGTCAAAACTTACACTCTTCCACACTGAGAATGATCTTTTGATATTGGCGCTCCCTATTTTCTTCACAATTTTTTACTCAAAATCACCTTACTTGATCACAACTAATACAATTGACAAAACATGTAACCCACACACCTATGATGCATCTGAACATTTAAAATATAAACATGACATTACATTAACACTCCTCCATGTCAGCCAAGGATCTATACATAACTGGGTCGACATAAGATGGACCTAAATTCAAATTACATGAAACGTGTAATATAACGGTCCAAACACAAATTTATTGTCACCAAAAGAACTTGATGTCATGCGCCACAACAAGAACCTCAAGAAGGTCATATCCTCACTCCACACGTAAGGTTTGAATTTTGCACACTACCAATCATTACTAAACATATCCTCTGAAAACTCAAGAAACTAATAAAACAAGTGCAGGCATACTCTCCTTCCAAACCATAGAGGATTGTTGCATTTCTTGAATAAATTCCCACCATATTTAGAAATATCTCTACCCAAAAGATATCCTTTCTGACCATCATACTCATACTAGTTTCATATCCGATATGGTACAATAAACACACCAATTATCTGAAGGCAGTCACGTCTCAACAAACTTGATTCATGCTACTTGATATGGGATATGATTTATTAGATAGTCTACACACTAATAAACAACATGCTTCTGAAACTTTAAGTCAAATGACAATTCTAGTACTATAATCTCTTTCATCTTTAACAACCTTGACACCCTTTGATAACAACTGTTGAAGCAACCTTTGAAAAACCTTTTGTTGGAAGTATTAGTAGCTTGTGTTGTCATTGATGTCAATAGGTCTATGAGAATATTTTTGGAAGTTTGTGATGATGCTTTGATTTGCTACGTTATGTTGTCATTAGTAGTGTCACTGATGTCAACCTCTAGTGTTTCTTTGATAAGCATGTTATGGTTGAGTTGCTATAATGCAGTTGGTTTGGCGGTAATGAGGAAGTGTTGAAGATTATGAGAATTGGTTTTTGGTGCTTGGTTTCCAAGAGATTTTGAGAAAGTTTGAATAAAAGAGGAAACAGTGTGGTGGAGAGTGCTTAGTGGTGTGAACAGTGTTTTGCTCTGTATTTCTTCATGGTTAAAGATCTGTGTATGCGGTTTAGATATGCTATTTAGAGGTGTTCAAAGGTGTTATATACAAAGTTTCAGGTTCTAGATTGTTGTGCAGATAAAGTTGTGTTTGTATTTGTGAAAATAAAACTATTTGGACTCAACGATGAATGTTATTAAATTTGTGAAAATAAAACTATATGGACTCAACGATGAATGTTATTAAGTTTGTGAAAATATTATCAAGTTTGAAAGAACTAAAATATCATAGAGGATTATAAAAATTGAAATGTTTGTGGTTTTTCAAAATAAAAATGTTTCTAATATATGTCAAATTTTATCAATAAAACAAACATTACAAACTGAAAATTTAGAATGATGCCAAAGATTAAAATTAATGTAAAACCAAAAAATGGTCAAGAAATTCTAACAAGAAATATTGTCATGATAGATTTTAAATGAATTTTTTTTTATACTTCTGTAATAAAAGTTTCTTTGAAAATCTAAAATTTCTGAGAAAAAAGTATTTTAACATTAAATCCAACCTTTTTCTTCACAAAAAATAAATAAAAGAAGCTAATTTTTTGAAAGTTGAGGAGGAAGTTGAAAAAAAAGTTGGGTGAGGAAATAAACGTATTTAATATAATATTTAATTAAATTATAAATTGGTTGAGTATAATTTGTGATGGTGAAGGTATATTTTTTATTATGTTATTTATGAAGGTTCAAGTTTTTGGAGGTGCAATAAATAAGGGATATAGTTTTGATTGCATTTTTTATGACTTTGGAGGAATTTAAACCCCTTGGTTCTTAGCTTTCAAGTGAAGATATGCCCGCTAGACATGTGCTTTTGATACCAATGGATTGTAAAAATTTAATCAAAAAATGACTAGTCTTCAAGTGAAATAAAAAATTATAAATTAGATAACACAATTAAATTATAAATAATATAAATGAGATTAATAAATAATAATAGTAAGTGAGAAAGTCAAGGTTGTTTAGCTTTATTTGTTGATTATAGTAGTCAAGAATTAATTGTTGTAAATTATGTCTTTTGATGTTTTTCATTCTTGTAAGTATTATCATATACTTGTTTATAAATTTTTTCAAAGGTCCATAACAAATCTTGCATCAACCAAAAATATTTCCTTTTAGTTCAATTAAGGTTTCTAGTAGTGTTAGTTTTGTTAGTTTCTTTATGAGGATTTGCATAAGCAATTTGGAAAATATAATGATGTCACCTTCTATAGGAACCAATTGGGTAGTCACAAATCAAATTTGGTGAAATTTGGATAAAAACGAGCAAGTTATGGCCTTATAGGTTTAACCTGTTACTAGACTTGTCAAGAATTGCATGTTACCATAACTGTCTCAATCAAATACTTGGCCAGTTGTGATATATTTTCTCACATTGTAAGAATCATGATGTCATCCAACCTTGTCAGAATTCCATTTGCATCTAGACATTTGTGGGAACTATAGTGCCATTTACCTTTTGTAGGTATTTTGTAGCCATTGACACTTACAGTTAAACTCTAGCAAATTTCACCTTAATAGTGTCATAAAAAAATTCTAATGAACATTTCTTCTTATGAAATCAACATGAAACTTGGTGAAGTAATCCTATATATATTTTAGAAAGTTACCACCCAATTGAACCCAAAGTGAGATGTCATGCTTGCACTTGTGGATGTTTGACTCACTATTAGAGTTGTGGTTTTTTTGCTTGATGTTGCACCTTGTGGGAACTTTGAGACCATATAAAATTTGTGAACTTCTAATTGTTTGTAATTTTTCTCTTTGTAATGAATTAACTATTTTAATGGCCCAAATCGAATCAATGTCAAATTTCAAGCCATTGATTAATAAAATGGAGATCAATGCATGCATTTTGGGTATTCTTAGGAGTTTTGGGGAAGTTTTAGGAGGTTTATATAGATAAAAAATCAATTTGATTTTACTCATATAATAGAATTTTTCTACCAAATTTAAGATTTAAATTCAATTATTCTATAAACTTTAATTTCACATTGAATAAACGTATTTGGTTGTGTTGTTGAGATACTCAATATAATACCTCAATCTCAACTGCATTATATCCCAAAAATTACTTCAATGTGATGTATTTTGTGTAAGGTATCCATGTTCCTTTTGGTCATATAAAACCATCTTGGTTGATGGTTGTTCAAACCCACCATCATATGATTGCTCCAAATGTTCATCTTAAGGATGATGCTTGTTTTCCCATACAGAATGAGGTTCATTAATCTTAAGATTTGGATTTGGTACTTTTACCTTTATGACTAAAAGGAATTCCTTAGAATAAATTTCTATTGATTTGAGGACTATTTAGGACTCCCTCTTTACCCATCCCTCTCCCTTACTTAAGGACTCGGTTTCAACTAAAAGCTTTGATATTATGTTGTGTGTGACTGAAATAGTGGATTCCTAATCCTTCTATTTTGGAGTGTATTAATCCAAGTTGTATGTAGTTATAGAAGTTTCTAAAGATGATGTTTAGTGTCCAAGTATTTTTTTTGGGATTTTACTTCATCTCCCAAGGAACATGATTAGACTAAGTTGAAGAAGATGAAGGTAACTTGTAAAAGTATACACCCAATGACTCAAAGATCCTAAATTTTGAAGCAATTTGTGTCTTGCTTAGATTTTTCTTAGAGTGAGGGATAAGCCTCTTTAAAATGGCTAGATATAGTGAACCATACATTACTATAATGCCACACTTTGATGCCATTTTTTGCAACCCAAGAGTTAATGCAGGTTTACTAAAAAACTATAAGAAAAACAAATCCAAACCTAAAAAAGAATGTTGTTGGTATAAAACAAGGTGGATGAATGTTGTCCTCATATATGAATGGCAAGAAAAAAATCCTCCAAGATTAAGGACTTGTTAGGATATGAATATAAATGATTAAAATTAGGGGGGAAACAATAGGAAGCACAAGTAAATATGGTTACAAAAGGGATTATTGTAATTAAGTAGTATTATTTTATACTTCACAATTTTTTTTGCATAGCCTCATTTTATATAAGGTGTATTTGTAAGAGATAAATACGTACAAAAAATTTGATCTCATTTGATAGCAAAAATATAAGATTTAAGGGAAAAAAACAAAGAGATGGGATCATTTTGCACTTGAATTACTTGTATAGATAATTTCAATGAAACTATCTATTTATTATAATGGTATATGAAAAAACACAACAAAATTGTAAAATTATTAGGGAGATTATAAAATCACTATGAAGGTTACATGATTTTAATGAAAATTATAAAATCATCATGGTGTATACATAAATGTCACTTATAAAAAACAATGGTTCCACTCAAATCAAGGAAACCATAATTGAGTAAGACCTAAAAAGAGGGGAAAAGCTCTAAAGTCATGGGAGGGGCTTTGAAGCATGTTATAAAAGGTGTGGGAGGTTTGAGTTATATGATTTGTCTTGGATGAAAAATTTAGTCACCTCATTGTATATTATTTAATTATTTAAATGCATTAAGCATCATCAAATTCAAAAAAGTTACCCTTGAATTTTTCAGTACTTATATAGGGGAGAGGGGCCCATAGTGGAGCACCCTAACTATGTGTTTCTCAAAATCCTATGTGGAAATTTCAAATCACTCCCAATTTTGTACAACAGTTTATTTGGAAACTCATGTGCTTCTATATTTCGTTTTAGGGCCACATCATCAAATATGATGCCACATCAACATGCTTTTTGTTGAGGTATCCAAAAAGGCCCAAAAAAAAGGTGAGATCGATTGTGGTGCACTAAGTCATGTTTTATTGGTGCACTGATGTGGCATCACATGATCTGTCACTTTGTGTACTTTATGGATAAACAGTGTTTTGCAATTGGATATTAAAGTGCTCCACTATGGGGCCCACTGAGGACTACTTCTATCCCCACTATTGGACCTTGCTCCATTATGGGCCCCTCTCCCCTAGTCCCCCTCTTGAATTATTTGGTTAGTTTTATATTTTGAAACAATGTGAGAGGGTAAGTTGATTACCTATTTTACCTTCATACTCGTGTTTTTGTTGTCCAATCAAGTAACCTTCAAAAATAATGTATATTTAGGTGTAACTTAATAGAGTTTTCAAGAAACATAATTTTAATAGAGAGGAAAGAGAATGTACTAATTTTATAGGGTTTAGGATAATACCTAGCTCACCCAATTTTTTCATATGAAAATTTCAAAAAAATGACAAGCATATTATTTTGATAAATTAAAGAAAAAAATTCTTCAAAATTTCAAACATGAGGACTTATTATTTATGTGATGTTTTACATCCTCTATGATTCAATCATCTACTAAAATACATAAAAGGTTATTTTTTGTATGCAATATGAGATATTAAAAGTAAATTTAGCTCAATAAAACTTTATTTTTTACCAACAAGTTTAGTAAAAATATATGTTTGGATCACTGTCAATAAATATGAGAAAAATATATTCAATGAGAAAACTGTAATATGAGGATCATAAAAATGGAGGTAACACCAAGTGAGGAGTAGGCTCATGCAATTTTTTTTTATTATAAAACCTCTTTTCTACCTAAAATAGATAAATGCATAGATATAAGTCTGGTGGTCATATTTTTAGCATGGTTATATTCGAAATGATTATTAGGGTGGGTAGAATAGGAATTTATAACTTTAATTTTTTATTTTATTAAACTTTTATCTCTCAACTTGTTTTATGTTTTTGAGATGTGGCAAGTGAAACCATCATTCTATGATGAAACTACCCATAAGGTGGTTCTAAAATTTGCATGTTAGCTATGTGACTTTTAGGCCTATATGTATCACACTAGTGATAATTTCATAATTACAAGCTATAGGAAAATATGAAACCATCATGATGATTTCATAACTTGTAGCAATAATTTCTAAACCATCACATTGAAAATAAAAAGTTTCGTCTAGCTTTGATATCTTTATTTTTTTATTTTTTTATTGATTAATTCTTTCCTTAATAGCTTTGGTAAGGACACTACATCATGTGGAATCGAGACAAAGAGTAGGATTTTATTCTTAGGATATCATACCTTATTACACATATAGACACAACCATCCTAGAGATAGAAAGGTTGATGAGGTTTGCTAGGATTCATCTATTTTTACCACCTAATAGAGTGTTGTGTTATGTCCTAATCACTGGGGTGCAAAATAGAACACCTTCTAGTTCCCATAAATATATGGAGTGTGAAAACTATCACTCTTCTAGACACCTAAAATATCTTGGGTGTCTTAATTAATAGAAGTAGGTTGGCTCTTAGGAATCCTAAATATGAGAATGAGACATTAGTGTAGATCAATCACTTTGGAGATTGGATATTGTAGATAGGTGCACCAAGTGGGGTACTCTATTGAGATTAATTGAGCAAGAGTGTGTACCTACCCTCCACAAGTAAATTATGGGTATCCTTTCCACCAAATTAGTTGGTGACAAGGATTAAACCATACTACTATATTTTTTTGGATTTTATTGTTTCTTGGCGTAATATTATACTTAGGATATTCTGTCATAAGTGCAATATTGCACATATTTATTAAGTTCACTAAGGATAATAAGATAAGTCATTTATTTCCCTTAGGTAGCTATTAATAATGTTTCACCATTTATTTGAGGTTATCAAGAATCATCTTTGTCTAATCAAGGTCCACCTCTATCTGACATGATTGAGTCAACTCATATTCTAATTGGGATTTAACTCATGAACTTTTGGACATGTACCATATTGACTCAATCATCCAAGAGGCCTACATAGTTGTACACCACTCTTTTTTTTGACATTATTCTATTTATATTTTGTGGATAATTCATAGACATTAGGTCCTACCTCTATTTTTTGTCATCAAATTTAATATTGTTTCAAAGCCATGATGTTCTAAAATTTATATATATAATTTAGTGCTTTGAGATCTCTACGGTTTGATGATATTTTAGGTATATCCCTATTTTTTTGAATGGTTCTAAATCTATTTGACCTCACCATTGTGTTCACTAGGGTCAAAATAGTCCAAGTAGGCTTTCTTCTTTTTCATAGTAGAAATTGGGAGGGAAACTAATTTGGCTTTTTGTCAATGTGACTTGTGGTGTTTAATTTTATGAAGAATGGTGAAAACTAAAGATCTTTGCTGCATCCAAGAGAGCCTAAAACCCAAAGAATGATTGTTAAAACATCAAATTCTATATAGTTAAAACCTGAGTTTAATTTTTTATTTGTTGCACTATCTAAGGATATATAGATCTCTATATAGGTTTTTGTTAAATTTTTTTATCTAAAATTAAAAAATATATATATTTTTAAATATAAAAGTGAATGGCTCTAAATCCTTTATGTACTTACGTACTAAGTATTATGAAGAGCTTTGTAACACCTACATGGTACTTATGTAGTCAATGTGTATCATATGTACAAGGGTACAATTCATTAAACCTTAATAAATTTATTGTGGATATCAACCTTTCATAGCATTAACCCCCCACCAAATCAAAATTTCACAAACTTTCCATTAAGAACTCCATCTAGTCAGCATTGACATAGTTTCCCCATCATTATTCATGGAAGTACATAGTCATCATTATATAAAAATTCAAGAACATTAGATAAACATCAACATTACTTCGAGTGGACCTACCCCACATAGATGGATTTTTTATTTTTCAATCCTAACTTTAGGATTTCATAACTTTCTCATTCCATGTGAACCATAGATTTTTGGCTCTCTAATTCTTTCTAGAACTTCTAGGGTTTTTCACCTAAAAGGAGAAAGAAGGGACAAAGAATCTAACTAGTTCACTCAAAGAAAGGTATGCATTATGGATTTCAGACTAAATGGAATGATATGAATGCAAATAAGCTAAGAAATTGATTGATTATGCATGCAAAACCTATGAAGCAAGTGATGTGTGAAAACACATTGTGTAATGCAACAATGAACTAGAAACAAATGCAAAGCTAAACAAAAATGAATCAAACTGAAAGTGTGCACCTGGAACCTTGATGAAGACTAGAAATTGCATTTGAAATGTTGTTGATACTATTTTTCAGGCCTAGAGGGACTCATTCGCCATTCTGGGTGAATCAGTCCTAGTTTTGGTAAACTGAGCTGAAACCTGTTTCTGTCAAAAGGGTGTCAGAAAATGTAGAAAACACAAAACTGGCCTAGAAATGGGACTCATTCACCACCCATGGTGAATGAGTCCACTTTTGAATTTTTGAATATTCAAGAGTGGATTCTGGAGCTCCCAATCTACACTTCGGTTTCCTACAAGTGTCTTCTTTTGAAACTATCATATTCAGGTCTGAAAGTCACTTTTTGTTGATATTTTGACTTGTTGAATGAAGAGAAGACTTGAGAAAACTTGAAACTTGATCTTCAATGATTTCCAAGCTTCCAAGAGTCCTAAATCTACATACAAACAAAACAAGAGAGAGAGATGTTAAATGTTAGGGCATGGGGGTTTGCCCAAGGCAAACCCCTTTTAGGTAGTTAAACCAAAATTATGAAATAATGGAATGAAACATGCAACAATGGAATTTATTACCTTGCCATGATGTTTGATCTTGAAAATCTGCAACAAAACATGTAGAATATTCCCTTGAATGTCTTAGGAAGTTAATTTTATGACTTGCAATGTGAAAGCCCTAACTTACTTGAGAAGATAAATGATGAATGAGTTGTAAAATGAGTTGAGAGATTAAGAGATGAATGAGAGAGATATAAAATGAGGAGAAAAACACATATTTATACACACTTGTGCCTTAGTAACCTGTTCATACCTCATCACAGGCCGACATCAAGTAATTTTGAATAAAAACCTGAAAGGAATTTTGAATTTTTTTGAAATTGGAGCAAAGAGGGACTCATTCACCACCCATGGTGAATGGGTCCCACCTTGGACTTAAAAGTGGGTGTCAGGAATTAAGTAACATTTAATGTTATTTGTCAGGTTCACATTCAAAAATACACTTAATTAATCCTTTAAGGGCATAAAGGGGCCAAATAAAGCATAAGAAAGGGATAAATAGTGAAGTTGTTCCTAGAAAAGCATGAAATTTTGTTACAAGACTTTACAACACTTCAAAATAGGACTTGATGATGAATAAAAAGGAATATTTAAATGAATTATAACGAAAAGAGTCTAGAAGAGTGTAGAAATGTTTTACAACACTTCACAACACCATCAATAAATGCATTTTATTTAGTTTGCAAGGGTCCAAGATCTAGTGTGGATGCATAAAATGCCTCACAACACCTGAATCAAGGCCCCATTAAGTCAATTTATCATGAAATGTTCCCATGTCAAGCATAGGGTACTTGTTTCTATGACACATTTAGCCCCCACTTTAGTGAGAGGATAAACTTGCTTCAAACTCACACTAAAGTAGATATTCAAGAGAGATCCAAATGTATAGATGCAAATGACAAAGAATGAAAAAGATCAAAGGAGGTGGTCAAGCCCCCAGGATCGAAGATCCTAAGCCAAACCATCAAGATACAAAATCATGCAATGGAAAGAAAGAGAAAGATGAAAATGAAAAGGTGGATCAAGCTTTGATCATTTGTCCAACTAGTTGTGGATCAGATCTAGGCTTGTTTATTTGAAAAAAGAAATGTGTACTCACTATGGGCTGACAAAAATTCTTGGTTGATTGCTAGGTGAGAAGGCCAAAGGTATACTCACTCTAGGGCCACAAAACTCTTGATTTTCCGTGGGGTGAGAAATCCCAGAAGGTAAGATACATACTAGTTGTTATGCACTCACAAACACAAAGGTTGCTATGGGGAAAATTCATGCCATTGGGTGGGCTTCCTACTCAAACCATATTAAAGTTATACCTGCTAATAACTTTAACAAGGCACCACAAAGAAAAATTTCATGTCAAAATTAAAGGGGATTTTGCTTTATTCATGTAAGGTTTTCCTCTTAGGGAGCATTGTGCCTAATGTCTCCAAGAGAGGACAAATTAGGGTTGTCAAATTTTTATCCATAGGATGCCTCGTTCACATTAGGCCACTTTAGTTGATCATACACTCTTGAAAGGCATCAAACCCAATGACACCACCAAGGAGAGGACACGTCACAAGAAAAAGTAAATCACACCACAAAATTTGCACAAAGATGTTATCTATGTATGCCCCCACTTTAAAGCGGTTTCTACATACTTGTCTGTGAGAAATTGCTTTAAAGTAGAAGAGAAAGAAGAAGACATGAGAGCTTACTCAGAAATCCCTATGCCAAGTCATATGTTTCAGATAAGCTGTGTCATGAAGAAAGGGATTATGTCACATGTGAGTCAATCTTAAGACATGTCGTCCACATCCCATGCTTGCTCTTATATGTTCATGAAAGGTTAATGACTAGTTAAAAGAGATAGTGACAAGTGACATACGAGGACAAGGCTATCAAACCCCTTTCCCCAACTTAGTGCAGGACAAAGGTGAGCCTAGAATCAATGAAATGAAGTATCAAGTATAGGAATTAGGTGCTCCCACACAAGGAAGACCACCACACTCCTTGAGAGGTTGAATTTTATTGGTGTGCAAAGTCTTTGATAAAAGTGGAGATAAGGGAGATACCCCTAGATCTTTCCTAAAAGAGTATGATATGTCAATTTTGTTCATGTGTTCATTGCATCCATGTGTAGGAGGAAGATTGTAATCGATACCATAACAATCTTCCAAGTTAGATGAAGGAGTTGTGTGTTTGTGAGAAGGATTGGTTTCTTTACAATAACACAAATCCTTTTTAATGTTATGTGTCGTTGCTTCATGAGGGATGGGAGTTATATTTCCCCCATCACCACCATGGGGTGATTTGGTAGAACTAAGTTGAGAAAATAGAACACAAGGTTGTTTGGGTTGAGAGTGGGAAATTTTACACCCTCCCTTAAAGGGAGGTGTGAAACTCCAATCACTACTAGAACTTGTGTCTAAAAAGGAATTGTTTGTATATGACTCTTTGGACCATGAGGGTGAAATTTTGGAAATATTATGGAGAGGAGGTGTAAAATCTAGCAACCCCTGATTATCATGAAAGAGTTTTGTTGTAGGTGAAGAGTTAGGACCAACTTGTGTAGGTTCAAGGTTTGATCTAGGGATGAAAGGAGTAAGGGAGTTGGAAGTGTTATGATCAGTTGACACATAGCTTCGCTCATCTGCATCAATCGTGTATATCTTGTTGTTGTAGTCAAACTTCATGGCATGGTGAAGAGTAGATGGGACTCCTTTCATAGCATGAATCCATGGTCTCCCTAGGATAAGATTATATGGAAGGGGTCCTTGCATGATATGAATAGAGGTAGGAAACACTACAGGTCCAACCTCAATAGGTAATGTGATCATCTCAAGTGGTTTCCTACGAACATTGTCAAAGCCATGAATATGAACACCATTAAGTTGAATGAGCTTTTTTTCCATGCCAAGTTTGTATAGGAGGTCCAGGCTACAAACATTAATTTCTGATCCATTGTCGATGAGAGTGTACCTAACTAGAGTTTCATTAATGATCACCTTTATCGGCAAGGGATCATTTTTGTGTTAATTCTCAAGTGGGGGTAATTCATGTTTAGGGAATGTGATTTCTGACTGGGTGGCTTGCATGGGACGAGAGGATGATGTTACATGATTCAGTTTTATGTAAGATTGGATCTCTTCCTTCTGTATTTCCAACATTTCATGGAAGAGAAGTTTGACTGTTGGTGAAAGTTGAATAAGCTCCCATACAGATATATTAGCAGGAGTCTTTTCAAGATCTTCAACAATAGATGCTTTTTGAGGAAAAGGTAATGGTGTAGGAGTGTTGTGTGGTCCTCTAGATGCTTGAGTTACTAAGTTACAACTGAGTGACTGGAAAACATTGTTATGAGTAGATTGCATCATTGATTTCAAGACATCTATGATTTTTTTGTGTTTTTCATTAATGGAAGGGGACTTAGGAATCTCACTAATTAAAGGAGATCCCACTTGTGTCATCATAACCTCAAAAAAAAATTCTTGATTCACATGATATGTTGGTGAAGGGGATTCTATTGCCACTTGAGTACCCTCATCTAGGGAAGGTTTAGTGGTGGAAGGATATGTGTCAATGTTCATATGTTTGTGCACCATGAGATTCTCCCTAGGAGGAGAGTTTTCAAGAGAACAACAAGCCAAATGTTTGTGGCATTCATAGGTTGGTTCTTCTAAAAGGACTTCATCGCAAGTAGGGGAATGATCAATGGTTGAAGATTGTTTTTCAAGAGGGGTTTCTTTAGGTGAAGGGGGACAACTAAGATATTCATGACCTTCATCGATTGTGTTGTCTAACATCAAAGTATCTACTTCACAACTAGGAGAGATACTAGAGGAAGACCAAATGTTGTTGTCATGATCATCTAAGGTTGTGTTATGTTGGTTGTGAATGTGTTGTCCACTAAGAGAGGTAAAAGGAGAGAAACAACTAGGATTCTCAAAACTCTCATTAATTTATTCTTCTACTAAAATACCTTCATCACCAAGAGGAGAGATATTATGAGAAGAACAAGTATGATCGTTAGGAATGGCCCAAGTTGTAGTCTCTTTCAATAAAACACTCTCATAGGGAGGGATAGGAAGTGTTTCTTAACATTTCTACATATGTAAGGTACTAGCATTGTTTGAATAAGCATGAAAAGCACATGTAACCATGTCATGCAATGTTTCAACAATATGAACAATGTATATGCAAAGATACAAAACACTCTTATCCAATGTATGCAACACCTTAAGAATGTAAACAATGTATGTGCAAGAATGAAAAGTACTTTTACCAAACTAAAGCAAAGCTTTATGAATAGAAACATTGCATATGAAAAAGTGAAAAGTACTTTGATCAATGTTATGCAAAATTGTAGAAATGAAAGCATTTTCAGATGTAAGGATGTGTGTAAACGAAGTGATTTGAAGAATGAGCAATCTAAAATGATGTTTTTGAGCTAAATGCATAAAAAAAATGTGCCAAAAACTTTCCAGACTTATACTATATGTTACTATGAGGTTGAGGAAGCACATAAATGAAGTTTTTGATGCAAAAATAGACAGTCAAAAATCTAGACAGGGATTGATTCACCCAACATGGCGAATGAGTCCTAGTATTGGTTTTTTTGCAAAAATTTTCATAAATTTTGAAGTTTTATTTTATCTATTTTAATGCTATAAGATGCAAACCTAAGATGGAGATGTATAATTTCAGATATTTTTAAGGAAATTTTATGCAAAAATGCAAGCTAAATGCACTTTTTTTCTAATGCAAAAATTTGAAACCCTAGATGCAAATTAACCAATGCAATATGCAATGCAAAGCTAATACAAGAAAATATAGGAAATGAAGGACTCTAAATTAGAAAAGAAGGTATTTGAAAATCAGGTTCACCAAAATGAACTATAGATTTTTTTGGCTCTCTAATTCTTTCTACCACTTCTAGGGTTTTTCACCTAAAAGGGGAAAGAAGGGCCAAAGAATCTAACTAGTTCACTCAAAGAAAGGTATGTATTATGGATTTTAGACTAAATGGAATGATATGAATGCAACTAAGCTAATAAATTCATTGATTATACATGCAAAACCTAAGAAGCAAGTGATGTTTGAAAACACATTGTGTAATGCAACAATGAACTAGAAACAAATGCAAAACTAAACAAAAATGAATCAAAATAAAAGTGTGCACTTGGAACCTTGATGAAGACTGAAAATTGCATTTGAAATATTTTTTATGTTGTTTTTCAAGCCTAGAGGGAATCATTCACCATTCTAGGCGAATCGGTCCTAGTTCTAGTAAACTGAGTCGAAACCTATTTCTGTCAAAAGGGTGTCAAAAAATGTAGAAAACACAAAACTGACCTAGAAATGGGACTCATTCACCACCCATGGTGAATGAGTCCACTTTTGAATTTATGAATATTCAAGAGTGGATTCCAGAGCTTCCGATCTGCACTTTGGTTTCCTACAGGTGTTTGCTTCTGAAATTGTCAGATTCGGGTCTAAAAGTCACTTTTTGTTGATATTTTGACTTGTTGAATGAAGAGAAGACTTGAGCAAACTTGCAACTTGATCTTCAATGATTTCCAAGCTTCCAAGAGTCCTAAATCTACATACAAAAAAAATAAGAGAGAGAGATGTTAAATGTTAGGGCATGGGAGTTTTCCTTGGTCAAACCCCTTTTAGGTAATTAAACCAAAATGATGAAATAATGGAATAAAACATGCAACAATGGAATTGATTACCTTGCCATGATGTTTGATCATGAAATTCTACAGCAAAACATGTAGAATCTTCTCTTGAATGTCTTAGGAAGCTAAATTTATGACTTGCAATGTGAAAGCCCTAACTTGCTTGAGAAGATAAATGATGAATGAGTTGTAAAATGAGTTGAGAGATTAAGAGAAAAATGGGAGAGATATAAAATGAGGAGAAAAACACATATTTATACACACGTGTGCCTTAGTAACCCGTTCATACCTCATCATAGGTTGACATCAAGTAATTTTGAATAAAAACTCGAAAGGAATTTTGAAATATTTTGAAATTGGAGCCAAGAGGGACTCATTCACCACCCATGGTGAATGGGTCCCACCTTGGACTTAAAAGTGGGTGTCGGGAATTAAGTCACATTTAATGTTATTTTTCGGGTTTACATTAAAAAATACACTTAATTAAGCCTTATATGGGCATAAAGGGGCCAAATAAAGCATAAGAAAGGGATAAATAGTGAAGTTGTGCCTAGAAAAGCATGAAAGTTTGTTACAAGACTTTACAACACTTCAAAATAGGACTTGATGATGAATAAAAAGGAATATTTAAATGAATTATAATAAAAAGAGTCTAGAAGAGTGTAGAAATGATTTACAACACTTCACAACACCATCAATAAATGCATTTTATTTAGTTTGCAAGGGTTCAAGACCTAGTGTGGATGCATAAAATGCCTCACAACACCTTAATAAAGGCCCCCATTAAGTCAATTTATCATGAAATATTCCCATGTCAAGCAAAGGATACTTTTTTCTACGACACACAATGTATGATAGGGGTAAAATTTATTTTCAACCTATCTAGTTTTTTTCCAAATATGTAGTGGTAATATATGTTTCTTCAATAAATTACCCCATTTCTAAAAAATATTGTTTAAAAAAAATGTTGTTTAGTCCTAGTTTTGTGGAACTTTGTAAGTCTATAACTTTCACATATACTCCTTTTTTTTCCATTTTTCAAAGTGAAATATCTTTAATTTACTAGATATATTGATGCAATTTATGAGATCTAATTCTATACTATAACTATACTTTTACTATTTTCCTCCTTTTTAAAAAAATATAAAATCTTATGAAACTATAAATAAGTTTATAAATACATTAATCATAAAGTGATTTTTTTACTTCTTTGTGGGGGATTGTGAAAATTATTAATGGAGATATTGTAATCAACAAATTGGCTTAAAGTTTAATTTTGGAGGTTTTCCTTGTTTTTTTTAGTAAGTACATCTACATTTATGTTGTTTTTGGATCAAGATATCTACTCAACCTAGAAAAAAATATTTAGAATCATTGCATCACATATGCTTTATTGCCATATCTCCTTAGGATAATTCCTAAGTCAAGTGATCCTAATCATAGATATGCATGGTCAAATGACAATTCCATGAGCTATAAACTAATATGCCTCTATATTTTTTAGGATATTTTGCCTCATAGAGAGAATAGTAAGTTTTCTTTCATCACGATGAACATAACTAGGAAGTTCTATGAAAATTTTATTGATGTTTCCTTGCAAAACCTTACACATGTGAATGATACTATTACAAATACTGATCCTTCTCTAGATTCCCTATATATAGATGATCATACTCACAAAATTGATAAGAGAAAGTCATTGAATGAGAAATACAATTATCTAAGTTATCAAGTTACAAAGATATGTACTGAGATTCTATGAACTCATGTTACTTTTAAATTTTTTAGAGTTATCTCTCTAAATGCATCCAATGATTCTTTTTCATTAATTCATTCCAAATATATTATATTGGGATACTTGATATATCTCTCATGCCTATTTGTTGAATCTCACCTATCTGATCTAGAAGAAACTATTGGGGACCTTATTATCCTATTTGATTATAATTCTCCAATATTTGCATCATATTTTTTTTATTTTTTTCTATCTCATCCTCTACATACCTTTGATATGTCACTATCTACAATGGTGCCCAAAATTCATGATTGGAGATTAACACTACTCAACATTAGCACAGATACCAATGCAAATATTTGAGAGTTCCTAATCCTATTTTTTATTTTGTCATTGAATACAAAGTGTAGACACTTAAAAATGACCTAGGCCTGCAAGCTCTATTTTTTACCACTTTCATCCTAGCATAATTATGACATTTAATTATGTCCTTCGTCCACATTCGACTATTAATTAAATAATTTACAATTGTTTAATTAATTCATGTCCTTTTATTCTTCATTATTATTAAATAAATAAATTTTATTTATTTATTAAATACGTCATTAATTGTCTAAGTCTTCCCTTAATTAAATAAATTTCATAATTTATTTAATTATCTTTATTCTTCCTGATTATTAAATAAATGAATTTCATTTATTTATTTAATATGTCACTAATTCTCATGATTAAATAAGTTTATTAATTTATTTAATTATTAATCATATCTTCTAAATTAAATAATTATCTTTAATTATTTAATTGTCAAAATTAATATTTCCCTCATTTTAAATAAATGAAATTATTTAAAATGATATCACATTCTTAACTGACAGTTCATTTTAGTACATTATCTGAAAATCAATTATTTATTATCTCACAAAATCCATATTTTGAATTAATTTAATTTGAAATGGTAACTTTCCTCCAAAAATCAAGTAATTGAGCAAATTATTGATTTTTCAAAATCTGATCTTTAGTTCAACTCTTATCTTCTTGATTTTTTGAATCTCACAAATCAGGCAGTCTTTATCTTCTTGATTTTTGAAAATCCTTATTTTCTAATTAATTATCTCATTTATTCTCCACCGCTGATTCAATTCTCTTAGATGACATCTCGACCGCTCGTTTAAGGATTTTTCCCTAACCCTGATTAGGGATTATCAAGTTAAATCTTGTCCTTTGATTTTAGGTCTCTGTCGAAAGTCAATCTCATATGTCCATTGAAAATGACATTTTCTATAAAATGTTATTTTGCTTACATTTTTGGATTACATAGAGGAACTTCGTTATTTTGACGCATTAATATTAGAGTTATTTTTCATTTTAGAGTCATATTGTCATAGGCATGGGAATAGTTTTATATTTAAATCCTTCAAAGCTTGTGTAGGACTTAGTTTTTGACATCAAATTGCTCACACATTCAATCTGAGGGAAATACATTTGCAACAAGTTAGGAGGTGCTATGGAGGTAATCATGGAAGATTCGAGGAACAACAGGTATAATCGTTCTTGCTTTAAATTTCCTTTGTACTTCATAGTTCTTTGGGTTTATAGTCTTTATTGATTTGTTAACATCTAATCTAACCTTTAGAAAATTTACCCTTAGAAATACAAAGAACTTTGTCATGAACATATGGTGTTATATCTTCCAAAGGGAATAAATTGTTCAATGGAAGTGGATCATCATCAAAATTATATCATCCATTCATTTATAGTGTAGGAGGCATAACATTGGGGGGAATACCTACTCTCTCTCTCTCTCTCTCCCCTATAGGGATTTTCTCTCCATCATTATTTGGTAAGATTATTTTTGTACATGGGTTCATATCATGACTTCATTCCTAGGAACAATTCTTTATTCTTCCTTAATTACACATAAGGAGGGTGTTGGTGTAATATTTTAGAGTGAAAAGAGGTATTATCAAACTAGTTAGCTTTTAGCCTATTTAGTAGAGTCCTATTCACACTACACTTAAGCTCACTTAGAGGTTATCTATACTTTCTTATCACCTCATGTCGACTCACCAATTTCCTCAAAAATTTTCCATAGAGTCTTACACTTATTTCATACGTAGAGGGGTAGTCAGAGTTTGACTCTTAGCTTCTCACCTCTTCTTCCTTGCATTTATAAGAAATTATCATTTATACATTTTACAACACATTACATGCTTATGATATTTTCTCATTTTCCATATTGTTCATTTGTTCATTTGTGATTTTTTTGAGTTTGCAAGTAGACCTTAGTTTCTCCAACATGGTATTATAGCAAGATTGCAACTGCAATCTCTTTCTTCCATGAATTTGTGAGGGTTGTGGATCTCATCTCTTAGGAAGTTGCTTCTAGAGAAAAATGGACGTCACGATTACACTCAGAAGGGTTGAGAGATAATTTTCATATATCACTTGTATTTTTGGAAACAAATATTTTTGGAGGTTTTAATGGATGTCACGATTGCACTTAGAAGGGCTGAGAGATGAATTTTCATATATCACACTTGTATTTTTGGCGACAAATATTTTTGGAGGTTTTAGAGGCCATCAATGGATGGTTATACAAAAATCCATATAGATATGTATGGCCATAAAATTGTAGTATTGTATTATATCAACAAGCTCCCTTGACCTTTGTGCCTCAATTCCTTTGCATTCGTCTCAAAATATGTGTTGTCTTGACCTCTATGTAGCGATTTTTTATTACTTTTATTTTTTTGTAAAAAATTGCAAGCATGTGTAGGGATGACATTAGTACTCAACCTACACAGTACCATGTTGATGTCATTGTTGCATATTCAAAACCACCTATTCCCCTTTTCAATGATGTAATGGCTTCCAAAGTGTGGTTTTCCACTTTCCAGGTGGTTTTAGAAAAAATAAAAAAGTTGTTTTGGAATATTATGGCCATGAGGAATATTTTGGTGGAATTTTGGAATATTCCACTGCTAACATCTTCATGATGTCAGCATGCTATCATCATTTTTCATCCTCAAGTTTTCCCCTTCACCATTGGCATGTTTTGTTTTTTGGCTCAACTTCAGGATCCTCGTTCTTGAGCATACAAACATCTTTTTGAGTTGTTTTTCCATTTTGCATATTTTTTCATCCTTTATCTAGTGGTATGATTATTTTTGTAGTATGATGTATGATTTTTTAAAAATTCAAATTCTTAGAGGAAACTCTACATAGTTTTCATGTTTGGAACTTCAGAGGGCTCATTTGGGCTCATACAAACTCCTTTTTGGGTCCTATTTTTTGAACCTGCATAATTTTTTGAGCTCTACGCAATGGTGATGTTATTTTTTCATGAATATGTTTTAGAATTTTTGATTATGAGTATGTCTCTTTTAAGGTTTTGTACATAAAATCCAACAAAGTTTCAATATCATTATATCATTTTGGGAGGATCATGATTTGAATAATGGGGGATTTTCATTTTATTTTTTTGTCATTTTCTTGATGTTTTAAAGACATAATTGATATATTTCTCCATTTTCCACCTCATAACATAAACTTGTAAGAACTCAAAACAACAAATAAATCTATAAATGCACTCATATAAAGTGCCACAACAATTGAAAGTGTGTTCCTTAGGGAGAGAATTTTGTACTTACACTAAAATATAGTGTAATAGGAGGTTTTATAGTGCCTTGATTTTCCATCACAACAATGGATCCTCATGATTCTAGCCTCATAAATGTTTGCCTTGATACACACCCTTTTTTCAATTTCTTATACATATTTGTGGACTTTATTTTGGGTCTACATTCCTATTCACACTTTTGTGTCCAATTTCAATTTGTTTACATATACCTCTTCCTCAGCATTAAGGGGGGATTTATCACAATGTTATACTAATGCTTCCTTAGTTTCAATGAAGTAGTGGAGGAACCTTCTACTTTTGAAGGGGTCTAATAGAACTTATATCTTACCTCTCCTATGGGGGGATTATTTCAATGGATAATATTTTGTGATATTCTAGTAATTATGTAGAGCACCATGATGCATATGTTATTAGTGTACTATATGAAACTCATACATTTGTTGATCGTACTCTAGAACCATAGTAATATTTACATCTTAAATTTTATAGATTTTTTTTGCCTTTGTGCCATCTACATACTCATGTTTGAGTAGTGTTCTATATGTTCACTCATTTATTGTTTGGTATCTCTTATCTTGATCTAAATTTCCTAGAGGTTTGTTGATTCTAGTAGACACCAATTCATCTTCAACAGAGTTTACAAATTCAACATGCTTCAAAATTTCTTTATCATCATGTTCCTATCTTCATGGGACATCTTTTCAAGAGGATTTTTCTTCCCATTGGGTTTATCCATTTTTTCCATTTGTGAGAGATCATTATTATACATGATTACCTTATTAGGCCTCATTGTCGAGACTCATCTTTTTAGTATTTAGCTTACACCCTAAGTATCACTTAAGGAGGATTTTAGTGTGAAAAGAGTTATTATCAAACTAGTTATATTTTAGCCTATTTAGTATAGTCTTATTCACACTACACTTAATCACACTTAGAGGTTATCTAGACTTTTGTCTCACCTCATGTAGACTCACCAAGTGTCTCAACACATATCCATAGAGTCCTACACTTTCTTAAGAATTATAGGGGTAGTCAAAGTTTGATTCCTACCTTCTCACCTCTTCTTGATTTCCTTTATAAGAAAGGCTCATTTGAAGATGTTACAACACATTACATGTTTATGATATTTTCTCATTTTGTATAATGTTCATTTGTGGATTTTTTTGAGCTTGCAAGAATATATTGACTACTCCAAAATAATATTGCATCTATTTATTAATTTTAATTAGGATAACAAGATGAATCATTTTCCTCTCATGTTCTTCTCTTGATTTGAAGTTATCAAGATGTGTTACTACCTCATCAATTATCTATTTATAGAATTCATGTGCCACATCTATATAATTAAAGACCACCTCCATCTATTGAATAAGTTAAATTATCTCTTTATTGGGAGTTAATTATGGACCTCTTGGACATGTAGCATCCTAACTGATTCATGCATATTTTTATAATACTCATTTTTATTATGGATCATTCATGCTCAATTACTCTATATAGAATTTCTCTATTATATTCTTATTTTATGTTTAATTTATAGGCATTAGGTATCATTTTTAATTTATTCATAAAAGAATTTGGCATTGTCAAGAAATTAGAGTAGCATGGTAGAATTTATATATATGGGATTGACATATTATCTCACATTTATCATGAATTTTATTGGATTAGAAAACTAGGAATATTATCACTCAACTTTCTTACTTTAGTTATGGTCTAGTTTATATATAATTTCATCCCATATCAATAAGAGATGGATTTTCTATACATGTTATCTACTTGATCAAATAGATGGGTTTCATACCCTTTATTTTGAGAAGGTTTTTAAAAGGGTTACTCACTCATTATGGTAGACATTATATTATACCCCTATATAGATATGATTGATCTATAGGATGGGCTTGAGTTGATTTTGGAATCTTTCCACAGTCTCCACATTTTGATAAATAAACATGGACAAACAAGAGTTCACCCAAATGGAATATTCCCACAAAAAATTCAAGAATATTTCATTATATATGTGTAGATATTGGAGATAAAAATAATGTATACTAAGTGCTATGAGACACTAGAAATAGTTAAAATATGACTAGGGAAAACTTTGGTAAAATCTAGGAATCATTATTACTACATCCTAAGGTGGATGCAAACCACATTCACAATATTATATCATATTAGTAGAGGAGGGTGAGGATTTGATGAGGAGGAGACCAAATATGAGGTTGGAAAAGGAGGTGATGGGTCACATGGAGGAGATCCAACTTAAAGGGATCCACATGAGTTTATCTTTTTTATTTTTTCATTCTTTTCCTTTCTAACAAGTTGAACAAAGGAATGACTTGGTTTACTTATCTCATTAGTGTATATAGATACTATGGATGAGTGGTGGACCTTCATTTGTACATACATAGATATTTTTTTTATCAATAATGATTGATTAAAGGACAAGATCCTAGTGGATCTTGGACTTCCCACTCTATTTGATAGCTACACCAATGCTTTCACAATAGTTAGAAACATTTTGAGACATATTATATAACTAAAAAAAGAGAAAATTAGGCTAACTTAGAACATGAGGGTACCAAAAGGAATACCTAGTTTCATGTAGTCTCCCAAGAAATATTTAACTATTTCCAAGAGAGAAGTAGGATTATTTGATACTTGAGAATTCAAGGTTCTTCTAAATAGGGTTTAGGCTTATACTCCATACTACACCATATTTTCTTACAATGGGAAGATATTTTACAATAATATTGTAAAACTCACATCATACATGCATACACATATATAGACATTATTTTTTACCCAAAAAATTATAGTTTCATAATGTTTTATTCTTTATTTATTCACTTGGGTATATTAGAACTTGTTATATATTATGAGATGCAAGAAGATGATATTTAGTAAATTTATTTTTTTGTATTGTGTTCTTTTCCATTAGGTTATTTTTAAATAATATTAAATGGCACACAATCTACTGAGAGGGGGGTGAATCAATAGATCTAGTCAATTTAAAATTATTAAATTTTCTATTGTTATCAGAATATATGATTCTTCATAACTAACCCCACACAATCAATTAAACATAAAATCATAAAGCACACAAGATAACACCAAATATACATGGAAAACTAAGATGGGAAAAACCATAGTGAGAATAGTTGTACACAAATCTACTATCCAAATCTAGCCTCACAATGCAAAAATATACAAGTGAATTTGACAATATGAACTAGGCACCAACCTAACGAAGACACCAATCTCCTATTGTATCCATAGCAACCAACCTATTGGAGACACTAATCCCCAATTGAAACAATAGAATAGGTAGAACACCAGTCCTACCAAAATAAAAATATGAAGCTTTGTGGATCTTTAATATATCTCAAACACATGACAAAGTTATAGTTGACACTCTTCTTCATTGCATATGATCTTCTAATACTGGTGCACACACTAAACACAACCTTCTCTTCAAGTTACTCTTATAGACAACTTTCCTTCATACCAATGTAATTCTTCTTGACATCCTTCACTCACACACCCGCATAATGCATCTAAACATTTGAAATATATACATGACATTATATTAACATTATTTTATGTCATCCAAGGATCTGCAAATAGCTAGGATGACCTAAGGTGGACCTAAATTCAAATTACATGAAATGTGTAACACATTGGTCCAAAATCAAATTTTGTTTCCATCAAAATTACATGATGCCTTGCTCTACCACATGGACCTTAATCAGGTCCTATATTGATAGCACACACAAGAAATGGATTTTGTATGCTACTAGTCATTACTGCACATGTCTTAATCATCAACTGGATGACATATAGACATAGAGAACCTTCCATAACTTCAAAAAAAATTAATGTTGAATGTATCCTCCAAAAACTCTAGAATATGATAGAAAAAGTGTAGGCCCATACTATCCTTTCAAACCCCAAAGCCTACAATTTCTCCAAAGAGGAGACATGAGAAACATTGAACCTAATAAATATTGAGCAAAAACATTCTAGTACAAACTTCCAAACCACCACTATTATAGTGAATAGACACATGCAATCACATAGCCTTCTAGAAGGAAATCATGTCTCAATAAAACTAATAATGTATGTTTCTTCAGTTAGTGATCTGATTGATGAAATAATTTATTCATTAATGATAGCTTCTGACACACAACATGCAACCATAAATATAGCATATATTTATGTAAATTGTTGCAACTCAAAATGAGGGGAACGTAATGATAATTCAAGTATTCCTACAATCTTTTTCATCAATGACAACCTATGACACCATCAATGACAAAGTTTGACATCAATGAAAACCTATGTTCAACAATCTCTCCCTTTGTCATTGATAGAAAATAGAAAAATATTGGGCCACCCATAAAACCAGCCAGACACACACAAATACATTTTTCCCCCTCAGATTTATTTCTCTTTCTTAGAAGATAGAGCATTTTGAGTTTACTTTATCCCCCTTTGACATCAGTGGAAAATTTCAACACTCCTCTTAAGAATTTATCCTCCTTTCTATATTTCTAGAAATCTGCACAATCCAAAATCTTATTTCCCAAATAGACTCCCCTTTCTTCCATGCTTCAGTACTTCTAAAAAATATTCCATAAGACCACCCAACCTTCTTACAATAGGGAGACAAAGCTCCCCCTCAACATATGCTTCCTCTTGAATCAAGAGGAGGGAGAAATAACTCCCAACTTCTTTCGTAGAAACTCAAAATGCCTCCTTAGGAAGTGGTTTTTTTAATGTATCTACTACTTGCTCCTTTGTCTCAACATACTCCAACTTTACCTCCTTTTCTACAACTTTCTCCCTTAGAAAATGATACTTGATTGCAATGTGTTTGGTCCTTGAATGCATTACTAGATTCTTTGAGACATTTATGGAACTAGTGTTATCACAAAGATAGAAATAGGTTCATCAAACTCAATCTTCATCTCCTTCAAATTCTACTTCATCCATAATACCTGAGTGCAACATGATGTTGCAACAATGCATTCCACTTCTATTGTAGATAATAAGACTATTTCTATTGTAGATAAAAGTCACACATCAGAAGGTGTGTGGTTAGTTGAATTAGATGCTTCCTTCCATATGACCTCCCATCAAGACTATTTCTCTAAGTATAATTAATATTAATCTAAGAATGTGTACCTTGAAGATGACTCTCACCTAAATTGTATTGACAATGTAAGAGTTATCATCAACTTATTGGATGAGCATGTGAAGTTGATCAAGGGTGTTCTACATATCCCTAGTTTGGAAAACAAATTGTTATTGGTAAACAAACTACATGATGTGGGTTTGTATACTATTTTTCCCTATGGACTAAGTAAGATGGTTCAAGGATCTATCATGATCACTAAGGGTGTTTGTGTGGGAACTCTATTTTAGATGGATGCAAGAATTGTATAGTTTAATAGTTATAATCAATAGTATGTAGAAGATACACTCACATCAAAATTAGTAGTGAAAATAAGTTTTGGTTTCCCCTTTTGATTCCCATAAATTTTTGGTACTAAGAAAGTTCTTGATTTGGAAAGTAAGTTACTTGGAGGGAGGACAATGTTATGGCACCAAAGAATGGGCCATATAGATGAGAAGGGTCTCAAGACCTAAGAAATAAAAATATTGTACAAGTTTTAGATGATTGTGCTCTTGAGTTTGATTTCTATGAAAATTGTGTGCATGGTAAAATAACTTCATTCGATTTTACTCAACTTCTCATAAAAATTCTATCGTGCTATAATTAATTCATCCTAGTGTATTAGTCTTGTAAATTTATTCTTTTATATCTAATTATTTGTATTATGCACATTTTATAGCTTAATATTCTAGGAGGGAATTGGTGTATTTCCTTATAAATAAATCTCAAGTTTATATTCATTTTAAGGAGTTTGAAGATCTTCTAGAAAATCATAATAGTATAAGGATTAAGATTTTGAAAAATAATAATGGTAGTGAGTTTTGTTCTATGTATTTTGATAGATTATATAAAAACACAAAACTAAAAGACATGAGACATCCATAAACCTCTAAACATAATGGACTTATAGAAAGAATGAATAGGATATTGATGGAGAGGACTATGAGTATACTTAATAAATTGAAAGAAAATTTCTAGTAGAATTGGTTCTACAACTTATCGCCTAGTTAATAGGTTTTCTAGGAAAAAATCCCTCATTTTAGCATCTTTGAGTTTTTGGTTGTGATGCATAAACACATGCGTTTAGGGAGAAGTAGTAGGGTAAAACTACAAAGTTGTGTCACACTTTTATAAAGGAAACAACCAACACTGATCCAACTTTTAGATTTGAATCACCAAAAAGATGCATATATGTTTAGAATTTTGAAATAATGTAAAATAATAAATGTGTATTTTTTAGTATATTTTGTGTTTGTATTTTTTGAAAAAATTAAAAAAATATTTTAAAATAGTTTTTAATAAATTGAAACTATAATTTAGTTGCTGATAAAATTCTCAAAAATGAAGCTACATGAGACGTCAATATCTATATAGTAATTGTTTTTTTCCTTCAAATTTGTTGTGTGTATTTATAACTTGAAACTTTAGTGTGTGGATATAATTTTTTCCAATTTTGATAAATATATTTTTAAATAAATATTAAAATGTGTGTGTATATTAAAACATAGATGTTTCCATTCAACATCAACTTTCATATTAAATATTTATCTAAAATAGAAAAAAATATACCATCTTGATATAGCATTTAGTCAGCTTCAATCTTCCATTAATGGCTTCCATGATCATGTAATGCATCCATTTATCTTGTTTATTAATTAGGGTTTGAATCTTTTAGTATAGAATCCATCTAGCACTAGCTTAGAATTTGTATATCTTCATAATTTAGCATACAATCATGTTTAATTAGCTTGCATCATGCTCATTTAGATTAAAATCATGTTTACATACAAATCTCTCATCAGTTCCATCAGTTTTATTCAGTAAAACTGATTGGAACAAGCTCGTTTATCCACGGGATTGGGAAAGGGTCATCGTTTCACATCAACATGACACCACTCCCACAATGGGATAAGTTTCAGATGGATTAGAGTGGACATTTAAATGCTTTTGTAGTTTAGAATGCTTTGTTTTGATAAATGTTTAGTTTAACTTTCATTTGAATGATCCTATTGAGATTTGACGTTAGTGGCTTCATTATACTTCCATTCTTCATGGATCAAGTGTAACCGGCCCATGCTAATCCATCCAATCACATTTTGGTGCTAGAAGGAGGGAAAAACTAATCAAATTTAATCAATTTCTATCTTGAATTCCGCTCATTTTGATTTTTGTAGGAAACAGTGATGCCCAACACAATTTTAGCAACGCCTTTGAAGGGCGTCGCCATACAATGACACTATTGTCATCTAAAATAGCGATGCCTATTAAATACACCAAGGCTGATTAAACAAATGACAATGTTAATACTTTCTAGAGGTATCAAAGATTTATAAACAACAATGCTCGACCAAATGGTGATGTTATTGTGCTTACTGTTTTCTCTGCAGAGCAATGCCCAACTTCACCAGAGTGATGCTATCATGAACAATGATGCCCAACCCTGGTAAGAAATTTAATGATCATTTTTTAACATGTGTTTTAATTTTTTTGATTCATCAAATTACTAACAATCCTCTAACATTGTTCTAGTTTTTAGACTAATGGGGTTTTGTAGGATTGGACAACACAAAGCTAAAGTGAAGATGCATTTTCATCTTAAGATCTTATGATTGTAACAAGCACTTAACGCTTTCAAGAAATTATAACCCAATTTCTTATGCTTTTCATTTTATGCTTTAGGACCTCACTAAATTTCATTTGGGTTTAAAACAAATTCTCAAATGGGACTAAAATTGAACCCTCATTTCATCATTTTATTTTTGTTTTAAATTGAACAAGGCAAATTAACATTTCGTTTGGTGCATAAAATGAATTCATCTTAGCTTTAGTCGGTAAAATGAATGAGTGTTTGCTTTGATGTGACATACTTGTGGTTGTATCCAATCCCCTTCCGCTTCATGCGATCTTGGGGGAAGAGAAACACTCCAAGTGTACTTCAATTTTTGTGTGCACTTATAGTACGTATCCAATCCCCTTGCACTTCATGCGATCTTGGGTGAAGAGAAATACTTAAGTACACTTTTATGCTTTGTGTCACCCTTAAGAGAGGACTTAATATGAGATACACCCCACAACGGGAAACTCATATGCAAGTTCTTGCAAGCACGTTTACTGGTGAGCTATATTAAAAGTTGGAAAATCATGAGAAAGTACCTTCTATCCTAGACTGTATAACATACTACACCTAGTACCATGTCTTAAGTGGAACGAGAATGGTAGTAAGAGCCTTAAGTGGCAAAGCGGGTGTGTATACAACTGGGTGTTCTCAGTTTGTTACTAAGAACCAAATTTTTTAGTTACCAAAAACCCTTAATGCTTTTTGGTGCAAGAACAGTCGTTCTAAAGCCGCCCCACATTTGTACTATTCATTGTTGAAATAGAAAAATCCTTAGGATCTTTGGATCTTCAGGATTTTGAGATTTGGTGGTCCCAAGAAGTGTGTACTATGGAGGGGAGCCGATGTCACCAAATGTCTAACTGTTTGCATTGTCTTAGTGTTTGGAGAAATCCAAGTGGGGATTCAGTAAGCAGTATCTTTTGAGCCTAGGATGGTAAATTCTTGTGATTTAGTTTAATACTTTGCTTGGTTCCAAAACATTACAAACAAACATTCACAATCTTTTTAAAATTTCAAACCCTTTAGTCTAAAGTATGGATACCTCTTGAAGTAGCCTTGATATTAATGCTTGTCCTAAGGATTTCTATCCTTAGAGATTTCTAAATATCTTGACTTATATCTCAGTCCATACTTTCCAAAGTCAACATAAGCAACTATGGTTTCAACCTCATGATTTTCACAAAATGGACCTTGTGAAATTTATGATATTTTTGACATAGACATTTAGTTTGAAAAATTAATCAAGAAAAGTGTTTGTGGTAAAAAGAAACTCACTTAAGAAAGATAAATTGACAAAATTGAACCCTGTAACACAAGTTTGGGGAAAGCAGCGCACACAACATAACGATGGAAAAAGATAAAGCAAACCATGCCAAAATTGCATGAGTTACATTGAAAGCAAGGCATGCAAAACAAAACACATAAACAACAAACCAAGTTGAGTATAAAAGGAGAATAAAGGCGAGACTAAAAGAAACACTTCCAGACATATCCACCCTCTCAACACGTTTTAAATCGGTGATATTTTAATAGGGAAAATATTCGTGATGCCAAATGAAACAATATGAGAAATAGGCTTGCACAAAAGAATCCATAGACTATCTGTTTCCCTTTTTAGACAAATCGACTGCATATACAAAACAGGGGCACCATATGTAGCAATTTAAGCAAAACAGGGGATATCAAAACTACAAAAAAAGAAAATCAAATGCCTTCAATGGAGAACATAACAAAAACAACAAATACACTATTGAATTGAAATATCAAATGTCCCAATCCTAGCTACAAGTTTCGTTTGACATTGCTAAGTATGGTGTGTGAAAATTGAATTCTAACATAAGTAAAGCTAGTGGTTGAATGGCTGAGATGTGCAAAAAGGGCATAGAAAAAGCATTGAATGACAAACATGAATCAAACAAAATGGCTCGAACCAAGGTAAAATAAAATGGAAGGAACTAAAGTTGGGAATTATACAAACAATATCAAGATTGAATGACTTTCAAGAATTTATAGAACACTCACAAAATGTTTTGTAGAGATATGCCAAGAAATTCCTTTAGAGATCTTCTTTATCAAATTTATTTCAATGAAAGATTAAACAAAGGTGTAAATTAGAAAGCAGTGTAACCTGATAAAAGTCATTTAGCTGGCCTGAAAATTGATGTAGAGCTTGCTACTTCCAACTTGCAGCTTCAATACTCTTCATGATTTCCACAACATTGGAAGCCCCAATTCCAAAGCTTCCCAAAACCCCCAAGAAAAATTTCAAGAACAAGCAAAAATTCACAGTAGAGAAACAAAATTAGTTTTTCAGATAGTCTCCAAAAGCCCCCTTTTCTTTTGCAAAATAACCAGTTTATTTTTCCACTTTCCCCAATCTCCATTGTTGCATCCACTTTAATTTTAATTATTTTATTTCATTTCCCACTACCAAAAACTACCTCTTAACCATTATTTTTTTAATTTTATCCATATCTTATAATTTTCACACCATTAAATCCACTAAATTAAATATTTAATTTATTAATTTCATCCTTTCATTTTAAATTGCTTGCACAATACAATAATTAATATATTTATTTAAATATTTCTTTATCAAATCATAATCTTTTATTTATTTAAATCAAATAAAACATTAATAATATCTTATTTATCAAAGCCACAAATGAATTAAAACATTTATTTAAATTATCAAATACCTTTACCCACAATAATCTTTTAGATCAGTCAAGCACTAATCAAGAAATTAACTCAAATGAACATAATACCAAACAGTACATAACCTTGAAGCAAAATTGAAGGCAATACACAATGACACAAACAGACCAACTCAAACTAACCACACTGATAGTCGATCAAATATTCATCCTTGTCAAGGATGATGGCTCAACATAGGGGATCCCATGCTATCTCCATTTTAACAACCTCCATTGGGTTTAAGGAACGCTCAAACCTAGCAGTTCAGGTGGAGTCCATGCCTAGTACCTGTAACCTACAGCAAACCACACAGTCGAGCATGTACATAGACAAAAATACAAACACACCATGAAGGGAAAATTGCAGCATCGTAGGGCACTTGCAAGCGAGTGATGTGACCCTATTCCCCTTCACCATAGTACATCAATGCACAAAAATAAAATGCTAATAACATGGTAAGAACATACATCAAATAATCACACAATTCACATAGCAATAATAACCCAAACAATCAATTAAATTGATCTACTAAGCATGGCATAAACATAAACATTAGTAATAAAGTATCATCAACTATCATCATAATTGTACATCAAAGTATCATAATGTCCAATACAACCAAGTAACTATTAGAAACAAAAAGAAAACTGAGGGGAACTACAAACCCCACATGACCATTTGGATATTGATCACTCTCGTTGAAAAACTCAACCTTAAACCCGCTACCATACAAGGAAAACATTGCAAAACATTGAGTCCAAAATCATTGAGTTTCATTATCCAAAATCATTGAGTTTCACTTTACCAAAATCATTGTGTCCTATTTCCAAAATCATTGATTCCTTAAGGTTTGATCACTTTAGAGGTATAACATGTTTCTCACTACCTTGGTCTTGCAAAACAAAGGTTCACTCTAGGTCAATATTGGGTCAAACATTTCATCCACCCCTTCATCAAAACTCATCCTTCTCTTCACCAAACTTTGCAAAAAAATTGAACACACCAACACTTTGGACTTGGACATCTATCAATCAAACCAACCCCTAACTTATCTACTTTTTTATGTGAAATTAATCCTTTTCCATGCATTTGGTTGAGTTAGTTATCATCTTTGGACTAGTTTATCTTGAAGGTCACAAGTCTAGCCTAAAGATTCTCAAGTTCATAAATATCCTTTATCCAAACATCAAAACAATCAAACTTAAGTCAAAAGTGTTGTCCCAAAATGTTTGCAAAGATCACTTCCCACATCATTCACCTTTTCACATTCCACTATCATCATTGCTCCAAAAATATTTAGAGCATCCCTTTTACCTAGATTTGAGTCAACTAGAGAGTTCAAACATTACAAATCTCAACATAACTCTCCCATACGTGACTCAAAATTTATGGTAAAGACTAGATCACAACACAATAGAATCATGGAGAAAACCAAAGTCACATTCACCTCAAGTGATCCCAATCCTCAAGAATTTAATCCAAGAAGTCAAGTTATCCCATCATAATAACCCTCATCTCCATCAGGGCCATATGAGATAGAAGATGTCATGAAAAATCCATTTGGACTTAGTAGGGAAGAAATCATGGAAGATCAAGCTTTAGAAAACATGGCTCCAATTTCCCCATCTTTTGTTGCATAATCATTGACACAAGGCTTGAATTCATCTATGATTCAACCGACTCCATCCCTTGTGCCAGGTCAACCTTTAACATCTAGTCTTGCAACTAGGCTAGGAACCAACTTTGGTATCACTTCATGTCTAGGAACAAATACAACTGTGGGTATTCACAACATGACCATTCCATTAGTTTCCAACATTCTCCAAAACACAAGTTGGACACCAACATTTGGAAAACCACTTACATTCCATGATGCCACAACAACCTCAACATTTTGAGCACAACCATCTTCATCCATCACCCCAAATACCCCAAGTGTGCCCAATGCTACACAAAGCAATATGAACCAAGTGCCTTAAATAGGACAACAAGGGAAAGATAACACCTTCACGTAAGGGAAACCCTTAGCAAGTGGTTCCAACAACCCCATTGACACATCGAAACAAGTGGTTACCTAAGCTACTCAATTCAATCCATCATCCACATCAAACCCATCTATCATCAACCCAAATCAAAACAACACCTTGGTTACGAACCCCATCAACCAAGGAAATACCTTGACCGCATCCCAAGCATAAGGAAATCATCAAAGAATCAGTTAAGGGAATCCTTTCAATCAATGGAATCAAGGTCCTAATGTGCCCTTAACATCACCATACCCAATGGCACCAACATCATCTTTCCCCCTAGTCCCCCACGTCATGCAAAATCAAATGGGACCTCAAACTTACACTCCTCCACTTCAATCCACTATCTTACAAGGAATATTAAACCAAGGGAACCCCCAAAATCTCATCAACAACTTTCAACCCATGCAAAACATAAACACCCAAAAACCATTGCAGATGTACCAACAACTAACTGATCCTACATTGCAAGCACATGCCTTAGATTTACATCAATCATAATAGGCTTATCAGTAAGTCGTCCAACAACAACAACAGCAAGCAGCCTTAGTAGCACAAAAACAACATCAAGCCACCTTAGTAGCACAACAACATCAAGCACCCTTATGAGAATAACAACATCAAACAACCTTAGTAGCACAACAACAACAACAAAACAACAAGCAACCTTAGCAGCACAACAACAACAAGAAGCCCAACAAGTAGCCTTAGTAGTACAAAAACAACAGAAAGCCCAACATCAAGCCCTAGTCACACAACAACAACAACAAGCTCAATAGTATGCCCAATAACAACATTTTCTCGTACAACAACAACAACATGGTTTATACTACAACCCTCAACAAAACATCGTCAACCCAAACACATTGGGAACATATACACCTCCACCACAATCACCTTCATAATATCCTACACCATACACACCATACAACACCTCATCATATCAGAATCCCATGTACAACCCATCCGCCATCCCACAATATGAAACATATGTTCCTCCACCAAACCCACAAGACGATATAGGATCACAACTTAAGTTGTTATCACAAGAAATGCAAGATTTCTGAATGGGAAATATGAAGAATCCCCATACACAACAAAACCTATGTTCTTATCCATTCGATCGAAACATCACAATGGTACATTTTCCTCCTAGTTTTGAGGTCCCCAAATTTGATAAATACAAAGAGATAGGAAATCTTATGGACCATGTCAAGGAATTCAATTTCATGTGCATGGACGTGGTCCATAATGATTCCTACTTAATGTGCCTCTTCCCACGAAGTTTAACATGTCTTGCCATGGATTGGTTTTCACAATTACCTCTAGGCATCAAAACCTTCCAAGAAATCATCGATAGATTCATAGATCACTTCTCCTTCAATCTTGGCATGGATATGAGCTTGGAATAGTTATACACACTCAAGTAGAACAAAGGAGAATCCTTCACCAATTTCTTGCAATGATGGAAGCAAAAATCTAGTAAGAGCAAGTGGACCATTCTTCGTGAACAAATGGGGATCATCATAGAAAATGTTGATCCAGATCTATCCTTCCACTTGAAGATGAAATGCATTATCTCTTATGATGAGCTTGTCCCTAGAGACCTTAACATTGAGAGAGCCCTAATCTCACAGGGAAACACACAAGTATATAGAGACAACCACCCATCCACTAGTTTTAACGACAAGCCCCTCTATTGGGCCAAGAAAAAAAATGTTACTAGTGATGGTGTTGTTTATGAAAAGGTGGTCTTAACTACTCCAAGACAAGAAAACACCCAAACCATGAATACACAACAACCATACACGCCACCGCCAAACAATCAACCAATGATCAATGCTACAAAAATTCAGCATGGACAACAAAGAACAAACAATACTCCAAAACGACAATTCACTTCCTTAGGGGAACCTATGGAAGATGTGTTGAAAAGGTTGATAGAGTCTAATATTATCACACTCCCAAATTTCTTGAACTATCAAGATCCACAATTCAAACCTCGTAGTTATAGAGACAATCATTTTTGAAAATTTCACCGATACAAAGGTCATAACATACAAAATTATTTTAGACTCAAACATCTGATAGAAGATCTTATTGAACAAGGGTACATTCATGTCGATCAAAAATATGGGAATGAAAATCTAAAAGTTTACAAAAACCCTATGCCTGATTATACAAAAGTAAAAGATTCAGGAAAGGCATCAACCTTAAAAAATGTAAACAATACCCATGATACCACAGTGGGACATATTTATTTATCACAACATGAGGAATCATACACGTATCAAGATACTATTTTAAAACAAAGTCCAAACCCATTAACAGTGTTTAGCACTATTTTATACTGTAATGACATCAAGTGGATATTAGATTGTGATATCTCTCCCACATATGACTCAATGATTGGGCATGTTGAAGAAGTTCCAAACGAGCTAGAAATATCCCTTGTTCCACCCATACCCACAAACTATTGTGAAGAGTCTTTTACCGATGATATATCATCCACCCAAGGATCATGTCAAGAGGAGGCTCTTGAGGATAACGAAAGTTATTCTGAATCGAGTTAGGATCAAGATCCCCTATCCCCAGAGTTTCACCAAGAGCTAAGGGACATCTTCCAAACTATTTAAACTCCAAATATGTCCTTGATATCACCCCTGAGATGTTTCTTTCTAATGAGAATATAGAATTTCTTCATCCAATACAAGAGTCTCCCACTCTTTATATTTCCACACAAAATCAAGCAATGGTCGAGATTCTTGATTCTCATAGTGATTATGCATCATCAACATCTTTTGAGTCAGCATCAACATCTTTTGAAGTAGTATCAATAGCTAACGATGTCATAGAATCATAGCAAACAGTTCATATTCTGGAACAAAAGGAACCTATAGCAATATTATGTGTTCAGGACAAGTCATATTCAATGGCTATGGATTAGAGGATACATTATTAGGGAAAAGAATTAGGTATTGATAATACCTTCACAACATCGGGGGAAATATTAAATCTACAACAAACATCAACATATGCGGCATGAAGGATCCTTATGATGAAAATGTAGTCACTACTACAACTAGCAGTATCATGAGTTGGAATTCACCCATCATCTCATACACAAACTGGGACCAACATAAAAAGAAGAATTCTTATCTAAGCAAGGCAAAGATCATCAAAGAAAATGAAGCAGTAAAGAAAAAATGACACATCAAGTACAAATGGTTACCAAAGAAAAATAATCATCTTATCTCTTCTATCTTCTCTCCCCACTAACCCGGTATCATGATAGTCAAAAAAAACATCATCAATGCATCAATCATCAAAATCAATGGTCAATCATCTTATCTCTTCTATCTTCTCTCCCTGCTAACCTGGTATCATGATAGTCAACAAAAACATCATCAATGCATCCATCATGCATCTAAAAATCATTAGCATGCATACATATTGCATTAATCATATCATATATCATAAAACATACATCCTACCTCATCATTATCATTTAAGTTGTGAAGAACAATATAGACTGGTTATTCTAAAAAAATCTTAAATCATTGCATCACATCTCATAAAAATTTCATATCATATCATGAGCATGAACATATGCATTAACCATCCATACATCCATATGCATACATCATGTCATAAAATTGCATAAGAAAATACACAAAAATAACTGCATCCATAACATAACATCTGCATATCATAATCATCCATCCCATAACATGTCATGAAAAGATATTGCAAAATAATATAACATTGCATCCATCCATATCATTACATCACATATCACATAAGCATAAAATAAAACAAGTGCATCCATACATGATAAAAGATAAGCATATCACATCATATGCATCCATACATTCATAAGCATGCAAATAATATGAACACATCATATCGGCTCTGTATCATATCATATATATCAAAAAATGGTTGTCATGGTACAATGATCTAAATCAGTGTATGTATATCGATCATAAATACAATATCCATGAGGCTATAAAAAAGGAGCCCATGAATGTATATCTATATAAAAGAATTGAGCAATGATCAAAAAAGTTTATGTACAATCGAGCTAGCCCTGATAGCTACTCCCCTCACCAACCTATCTCTCTGGTAGATCCTCAGCCTTGGGATCTACCCCACTCCTCTAAGAATAATTTGGTTGTCTAAGCACCTATGGGAGATCCCTATGATAGTGCATCTTGTAGTAGGCTGCCTCAATCATAGCCTCTCTGTATAATCTCACAAACATTGTCCACCCCTGAGTTGAAACTATCATCATCTCAAGTTTCTAATGTTGTCTGACCTCCTAAGCCAATTGCATCTCGACAGTCTATCTAAGTTGTCGCTCCTGGTCTCTCTTAGTTGTCAAGGCCACTCTGCTACCTAGCCTGATCTCTCTTAGTAGCTATCACCAAAACCTGCTAATAGGCCTAATCCCTCTCAATTGTAATAGTCTATACCTATAGCTGTAGCTTTTGTATCTATAAATCTTGAGGATCTAGCCCTGATAGTGGCTACTATGGAGGTTGTTGTTGTATAGGAGGCTATTGTGGAGGCTGTTGATCCACTGGTGGTGCCCCTGGGATTTTCCCATCTTGCTAATCATGGCCATCATGTCCCCTACCTCTTCCTCTACCTTTGTGTGCACCCCTCCCTCGCGATCTCCCTCATGGAGGTGCACCTACTGGATCTGTCAATCAGCGAAGTGGTGTAAACCATGCATCATATACAAGCGTCATCTAAGTGTTTGCCTATCCCTAATCATATGCCCATAGTCGGGTAACTAGCTATTGAAAGCCCTCCACAACCTTGTGGGTTGTAATCATAGGTCCCTACGTAAGTGCCTCTCATGCTAACCTAGCAAAGATGGCTTTGTATGCATCATTCAACCTATCCTGCTGCTCATCGAACTATCTCGCCACCCTATTTAGCAGGTACCTCTTTATGACAATATGCTCTTGAACTTGCATGTATCAGGTCTGTCAAGCAAAGAAGATCTAATGCATGTCATCATACCACGCTAGAATCTAAAGCCAGGGTCACCATCTGAAAACTGTCATATCATCAATGACCCTGCGCCAATATGAAAGGCCGAGTTGCCCTATGTGTTGTAATGTAATAGTTCCTCTATATCACCAAACAATAGGATCATTTGGCTCTACATCATCCATCTAAATGATTGTTCGAAGCACATCGATGTGCTCCCAAGCCCAAATGTGTAGCAAGGTGACCCCTATCCCAATGGCTCACCCATCATAGTATATGGAATTGTGCATATTATTATACAATGAGGCCAACATCATTGTCCCCCAAGCATATCGTTTCCTCCTAAAGAGCATCCTATGCCATGCTAGGCCCCATCTCGGGCTGAACCCTTTGCTCCATCAGTCTAGAGCAACCAAACCAGAGATAATCGTTGTGATAATCAATCTGAAAGTAGGTACCTGACCTCTATACATCTCAAGGTTGATCTATGAAGTGACTAAAACAATGTCCTCCAAGTCCATCACCTTTTGGCATGCATCGTAGCCGACATCGACATCATATATCACATGCTCACCATGTATCAACAAATGCAATATCTGTCATACATCCTCTAGCATCACTATCGCCTCACTGATAGGAAGGTGGAACAAGGATATCTCATTGTACCATCGCTCGCACAATGCTGTCATCATCACCAAATGTGTTTGGATGATGGGTATGTACGCAACGTACCACAGGCCAATCTCCCCCAGGTGCTCCTATCACAGCTCAGATAAATCAACAAGTATGGACAAAATTGTGGACTGGTGCTTGCGAGACATCAAAGGTGGAATGACCTCCTCCACCCATCACTATAATTCAAATTCTAAATTGTGACACTCAAGGCATTTAAACCGCAAATCACAAGTCATGTCGCTATAAACATATGCGTTGCAATTTAAACTTTGGAAACCCTAACCCTAATTTTCAAATCAAGATGTGTGTCACTATAAACATATGCATCACAATTTAGAAATGGAAACCCTAATTCTAAATTGTGAAGTGTCACAATTCACATATGCATCACTAAAATTCAAATTAGCCTCATTGATTCTCAAAATAGCGTCGCACTAGAGTGGTGTTGCTAAAGTCTAAATATCAAAAAGCAATAAATGCATCAAAAATTCAAATTTCAAATCAACTTTTGAATCACATACCGGTGGTCCTGTGCCTGGAAGCCTCTGGTACTCTCGAACTCGATCAAAAATGTGTCGTGGGAGCACATGTTGTGCCATCTCGTCAGAGGGTCAGAGCTCAATTTGCAAGAATTCTCTAAGGTGTGAATGCACAAATGAATTGAAAGTGATCCTTCCTCACCTATTTATGCCTCAAAATTAGGGTTTTTTGCCCTAATTTACCAATGAAGCTAGGTTTTTCATCATTTTCACCAATCTTGTCAATCAGAACCTTATTTTGCATCATTTTTTATGTTTTTGACATGTTTCTTGCATCTCAGAGCCTTTCTCGACCCATGGGCAACATTTAACCTTTGTCGAGAAATCAACCCAAAATTAAAAATTTATGCCCGATTTCTCAAGGGGCCAGGGAACTGGCTTAATCTTTCCATTGGGGCATATAAAAAATTGGAAATTTTTTATTTTTTGATTTAAGCTGCAATTTTAATCCGAACAGTATCATTCTTTGAACCGAAGCAATAGGTACCTCACTTCAAAGAGGGGAAAAATGTAGACACTAAAAAATGTCCCAAATCATATCATACACTCGAATCAGGTATACTAACATCATTTACTCTCAAATCCATCCTATTTTTGCTTAATTGATTAAATTAGCCTAGCTATTTAATTAATTACCTCATTTGCATCTATTAACCTAATTTATTTAATCAGGTTAATTCACCCCTTTTCACGCTAACATTTTGTCTCATTAAATTAAATAAATCAAACTATTTAATTTAATTCCCTAAGTCTTCTTATTTAATTAAATAATCCTAAGTTATTTAATTAAATGTCATTTCACCTTTCCCCATTCATTAAATCATTTAAATTAATGAATATCATCTAATTCTTCTAATCCCCCTAATTGTATGATTAACATTGTTTAATTATCAATTATCAACTAATCTAATTTCCCTCCCACTTGCAATGGAATATTCCTCCTTTGCACATTCCTCCAAAAGGGGAATATTCCCATGGAATATTCCCTCCCCTTTTGCACAATTAAAATTTGTTTTAATCTGCAAAATATCCTTTTTCCTCACCCATGAGAATATTCCAAAGAATATTCTTTTCTCCTCAATCATTTGAAAAAGGGAATATTCTCACTCAGCTTCATATGCAAGTTAACTTGTGACTTCTTGTGCAAGTTAAATTTTGACCTCTTGTACAGATCATAAGTGTGCTTGTTTGGAAGGAATGAGAACCCTTGATTAAATCTCATCTTGCATTCTAACCCATTGATGAGAATCCATGATCCATGCCTCCAATTTCCTCCATCCTCGATTGTTGATTAGATTTTTCAATCTCAACCCTCCATTTCTCATTTGCTTTCCTATAAATAAAGCACTATTTAGAGACAAATGGATCCATCTTTCAAAAGAAAAATTATGTTGTTGAAATCACTCATACTCACACTCACATTTAACACACATTTAGCATCTTTTAGTCCATTTTAATTGCATTTAGTTAGCTTCAAGCTTCCATGATCACACAATGCATCCATTTAACTTGTTTATTAATTAGGGTTTGAATCTTTTAGTTTAGAATCCATCTAGAATTGGCTTAGAATTTGTATATCTTCATCATTTAGCATACAATCATGTTTAATTAGCTTGCATCATGCTCATTTAGATTAAAATCATGTTTACATACACATCTCTTATTAGTTCCATCAATTTTCTTCAATAAATTGATTGGAACAAGCTCGTTTATCCACAAGATTGGGAAAGGGTTGTCATTTCACATCAATGCGACACCACTCCCACAATGGGATAAGTTTTAGATGGATTAGAGTAGAAATTTAAACACTTTGGTAGTTTAGAATGCTTTGTTTTGTAAAATGTTTAGTTTAACTTTCATTTGAATGATCCTAATGAGATTCGACATTAGTGGCTTTGTTATACTTCGATTCTTCATGGATCAAGTATAACCGGTCCATTAATCCATAAAATCACAATATATATATTATATGAAAACTACACTTATGATCTATGAAAGGGTATTTTTATATATTTTTTAAAATGTTATTTACATGAGTAGTAGTTGTTGAAACATCATTTTTTTTAAATATATATATTTTTTTGGTAACTAGCCTCAAAGTGGTGCTACATATGCATTTAGCCAATAATTTTAGTTGGAAAAGTTGTGGAAATATCTAATGTTTGACCAAAATTTATTTTTAGTTAAAAAATACTTAAATTCACTTGTGTTGATAAGTTGGTTGAAACTATGACACAACTTTGTACTTTTACCCAACAAAAGTTAGAAAATAAGGCAATGAAATGTATCTTCATTGATTATGGTGTCAATGTGAAAGAGTACAAGGTTTGGGACCATGTGGCCAAGATATTTTTGTATATTAAAAGTGTGGTTTTCAAATAAATTAAGCCTTCACCCATTAAAAATTGTAGCCAAAAGAGGATGGGAAGAAATATATGGTTTACCTACCTCAAAATATCAATAATGTTAAATAAAAATCACATGAAGGACCTCAAGAGGAGGAGATCTTAGATATTTCCAAAGAGGAGGTATACTTGGCAAAAACAACTAGATAGGTATACTCCTTTTGGTTGGAGATGTATTTTTCTTTTGATTTTTACTACCAATGAGCCTAGAACTATGAAGGAGGTGATGTATATGAGTAATTCTAAGTCATAAAAAGTGGTTGGTTGTGGATGAGGTAATATATGAATTGAAAAATAATTCAACACATGGGACTAGGTACCATTCCTAAAAGGAATTAAGTTAATTGGATGTAAATGGGTTTTAGGAAAAATAGTTCAAATGATGGTATTGAAAATATCAAGGAGAGATTGGTTGTGAAAGGATATTCCTAGGTTGAGGTGATAGACTTTAGTGATCTTTTTTCCCCATTTTTTAAGTCAACATTAATCAAATTCTTGTTACATGTAGGATATTTTTTTATATTTAGATATAGAATAGGTAGATATGAAGACAACTTTATTGTGTGGTGACTTGAAGGAAGAGATCTATCCAACACAACCAAAAACCAATGTGGAGAAAGGTAAAGAAGCTTTCAGTTATAGAAAAAAGTATTTGTATGGTCTCAAGAAATCTCTTAGGATGTACAATAAAAAAATTAACTCTTTTATGTTAGGATTGTGATTTTTGAGATCCAATTTAAATCACTATGTTTATTAAAAAATGGATAGTGATCAATTCCTTGTTATCATTTGTATGCAGATAACATATTATTGATTAGTAATAATAAGGAAGTGGTTTATGATTTCAAGTCTTAGATTTTAACATAAATTGACTTGAAGAACTTGGGAGATCCAAGTACATTATATGCATAGAGATCAGAAGAGATAAAGCAAATAAAAATCTTTCGTTAGACTGGAGGAAGTATGTGAACTTAGTGTTCAAGACATTTAGCATGTCAATTTGTAAGCCTTGGAGTGTTCATAGTTCGATGAGGATTAAGTTATTTGTAGAGAAGTGTGTGTCTACACATTGTGAGATGAAGAGAATGTATTGAATACCTTATGATATTGTTGTTGGGCTCATCTTGTGTACACTATGGATTTTGCAAGATTAGGAATTTCCCAAGTAGTGGTAGTCTTTAGTCTCTTTATGGATAATATTTGATGACATCATTGGGATGAAATTAAGAGTGTGTTCAAATATTTGTTAGATGCCAAGTTAAGAAATCTATTTTCTATCATGATAATATTATAAAGGTCCAACACTCTTATAATATTCATGGATTTTTAGAAGATGGGGTTGAAGATGTCAATAATAGAAGATCCATCAATGGTTATATTTTTTAATTTAATTGGTGGTGCTATCAATTGGATGGGTACACAATAGTTTGTGCTTAATTTTTCCACTAAAAATGTTAAGTACATTTTAGCCACTCATGCTTAAGAGATTGTGTTAAAATATGGGGTTGTCAAAGATTATCCAATTATGTGTGACAATCAAAGTGTGATATGTCTAACAAAGAACCTAAAATTTCATGAGAGGAAAATACACATTATTTTTTGATACTATTTACTTGTAGCTTGATAGAGGATAGGAGGATGATGTTGGGGAAGGTCAACACTTTACAAAATGTTCTAGATGATTTTATGAAGTCAATGAAAAAGAGATTTTTCAAGTGATGTAGTGATTCTATGGGTCTCATGGCCCTTAGTAGTTAGTTAATAGTGTTAATGTTCCCCTTTTATTTTACAATGTATATAAGAAGTGAGAGAATGTTGAGATATATGTGTCATATACATTGTAATTCCAATGTTTGAAATTCATTAATTAATATTATATTTATTTATTAATTATGAGAGTACATGGAAAAGGGTGTCCTACTTATGATGGTCATTATATAGTGTGTATGTCTTATTATGACATGCATAATGGTGTGAAAGAGAAAATATTATCATGAATGATGTATGAAAGAATCTATGATGAAGATAGTAGTGTAAGAGATGTTTTGACACATAAGAAAATGATTGGAGGGGAGATAAATTATTGAATTTGAACCTTGACCAATTATATAATGCATGTTATGGTGCGTCATATAACATCTTTCAAGTGAGATTTATTTATTATTATGAAAATATATGAGGATGTACTATTTTTAGCATGTTGAGTCATCATGAAAGGGGCATTGGAATTTGGGCCCTAGATTTGGGTCATGGTATTGGCTCATGGTTTGTGGTTTATCACTTATAGTTTCATGTAGTGAATCTGCTATATATTGGATGATAGAGATATAGATTTCAAAGTGTATTTGTAGGCACCATTATGCTACGATAACTACTTCACATTCTCTAGTTGGTGGTACTCTTATGAAATCATAGTCTAGAAGTTGTATTATGACCCTATTGTTATTGATAATATAATTACTTTCTCTTGGAGTTTTGGATTTTTCTCAAAAAGGGTTTTCCCTATCTAAATCATTGTGTAATGGTTGCAATGTTCATGTGTTATTTATTTTTATAATTTTATGATCATTTAGTTTTTATCACATGCTTCCCTCATAGATTAGTGAAGGAAGCATATTTTGTACCTCTAGTTCCCTTCAATCACATATTGTCTTGTTCAAAACATAACAAAGTAATTTTTTATCATGAATATCCTTCATAACGTATGTTTCATCAATCAAATAATGTGAATGTGCTCAAAGGTGGTATACAATCAAGATCAAGCACTTGACTATAACTATCTACAAAAGAAGTATAGATGAATGTAGTAAAGATGCGTATTGTAGAGAAGGAATTTAGATAACCAAATCCTAAAATTAGGAAACAAATATGTATATATGATGATATGATTCTTTTTTTTTGGATAAGATGATCCCTTTTGTGTGATAGAGTGCCCTAAGTGAATCAAGAACCAATGGATCACATATCATAAATCATACAAACAAGTCATAATTAATAATGGAAGAATGACTAAATTTGGAGGGTTGGGGGCCATGAGAATCCACGATGTAAAAACAAGGATCTATCTAAGGATGGGAGGTATAAGGGCTAAATAAACTATGAAATTAAGGCTTAAATCTTAAAGAGATTTAGATAAATAATATAAAAGTGAAGTAAGATTTGGTGTATATTAGAACACTAATCTTAAATTAAATCTGAAACAATTTTAATATGAACACTTAAATCCAAAACAAGGGTGAGTAGGGTGCAAAGGTAGGTGTGGTTGGTGAGAGATAGGGTATGTAAATAAGCACACCAAACCATAAATTAAGGATGTATCAATGAAATGCATGAAGGGAGGGCTAAATGAGGAAATAAGATGTGAAAATAAAAGTTATATAGAGCCACAAACACTAATATTTATGAGAAATCTTAAGATTATGTTGTGTAAGAGTAGATAGATTCACTAAAATCTAACCAAAAAAAACTTTCCCTACACTTAATCTAGGATAATGTAATAAGATGGTACACATAAGCATAAATTAACCTAGATTGGTAATTGGTGGTTGTGGGCATATGTAATTCTAAGTTAAATTCCAATCTAAGAAGATAAATGCAAAAGGATAATGAATAATTAGCTTCATGATTGAAGATGAATTATTGTAATGAAGATTCTAGAATCTAGTCAAGATCTTTGATCTATAATGGTCCACATTTTTTGCTTGTGTTATACCTGAAATTTTTCCTAAAGTATAAAGTAGATGCAATTCATGTACTTTATCTTGGGTCAAATATGCCCCTTTGGGTCATTTACTTATTCAAAAATTCATCATGTCATGTGAATGTTGGTTTTGTACTCCTATTTTTTTGATTTGATGAATATGTGTATGTCTGTTTTATTATCTACACTAAAGGTATTTATGAATACCTTTAGAGGACTTCTAGATCACTAGGGGGACATGTTCTCCCAAGTCAACCCTGTTGAAAATTGAGGTGTTTATGTAGCTTAATACTTTGTAAAACTATTATACTTGTTGATCTAAATATGTATTCTTTGTTACAGATTCTTTGTGGGTGATTATCTGATTAATTCATTTGATCATTTGTAGAATGAAGACAGAAGTTGTAGAAGAATTAGACAAGATATTAGAAGATACACAATATATACCATGGAGAAACCCTTTCGAGAAAAAACTCCACCAAGAATCAATGTATTATTTAATCTCTGAAGTAGATTACAATAATTCCAATTCTTACTTGAGATGCTTCTTCTGCCTTCAACAAATATTCTTCACAACCTACAATAAACTAATACAAACTCTCTTCAACTTGCTTGATATAAATAGGCAATAAACAACTGTGTAAACTCCAAAAGAGTTACAATTACAAAGCTCAATCCCTATCTCCTAAAAGGTGCGCCTATCTCTTACAAGTAGAGTTTAACCGTGAAGAACAATGCCAAATCATCATCTTCATCCATTTGGGCATCCCAAAGTGAAGTAGTAACTCAACCTTTATTCCATAAATATCTTCAAGGATTTATCCTCAAAGTAGGTTCCCAAGAGTGGCCCCACTTAACTTAGCCTTCTAAAATATCTTAACATGCAAAGGAGTTAATTCCAAGAAGCCAACTTGGACGCCCAAATTGGGTCCAAGTCATTTCATGTTAACTGAAACATTTCTCAACACCATTAATGCAAGAATGGTCATCCCCTGTAAACTAAAGGAAGTCACCTGTTATCTAGCATGTAACTCAAGTCATTAGTCATGCATTCCAAGTTAACTGAAGTCAACTAGCATTCAACTAAAACTAATTGAAGATAACTGAATCATAACTAAACTAAACTAATTATGAACTGAACTAAACTAAAATGAACTAAAATTCATGCGTGTAAACATCAAACCCTAACTCCTAGAATCTTTGCATGCATTCAAAAGTGTTATCTTTTACTGCAAATAGTTAACTTAACTCAAGGTGAGTTCTACCTTCCATGTGAGTGCCCCATGTGCTCCTATTATTTAGGAACTCATCTTGGATTCCCTCACATGCTCCTATCATTTAGAATTAATTACTGTATACCTTGGAATTTATCCTACTACAAATGCACAAAATAACTAAGAAATGTGAATGATAAAATACCAAGGACACCTCAAGATTAGCCAAAAGAGTGATATAATGAAAAGGAAAATGAACAAAATGACATACAAAATATTTCACCTTCCTTGCTGTTGATATCTCTTTGATTGGCCCTTGCTTGGAATGATTTGTGTGCTCCTTAGATGATTGCTTGAATGACTAAATGCAAGATTAGATGTGCAAAATGATTAGGAGAGATGGCTAAATGATGGCAAAGGATTGAGAATGCAAATTGGCAGCATGTAGTTGCAAGATTGCTAAGTGTTCAAAATGCCCATGAGGAGGGGGTATTTATAGGAGAGTTTGAATTCTCTAGAGAATTCAACGGTCAAGATTGCTCCAACAAGGCCAAGATGAAGGGCTATGGTGGGTTGAGAACCCACAAGCCCTCACATCTTGACATGTGGAGGGTGAAGTGGACAAGGGGATATGAAGTGTAAGTGAGGTGTCAAGAAGGTACATGAGGTGGAGGAAGGACATGCACCTTGGGGAGTGAGGAGATTTCCTCAAAAAGGGATTTCTTGTCCCTAAGTGGGAGTGAAAGGGACATTTGAGGAATTTTGGAATTCCTCAAAAATCTACATGGGAAAAGGAAAGGTGGTTGGGGATTTAAATGTGAATTAAAAATTCACATTCCTAGGATGATCCAGAGGATAAAAAGTGGGCTCCAAAAAGTGGGACTTGGTCACATGTGGAGATTGTGACAAGTCCAAGGTTCTAGAAGCCTTGGAAGGACAAAATGTGAATTAAAAATTCACATATGGGATAAATAAATGAGAATTAAAAATTCTCATGGGAAGGAGAGTCAATATCTAAAAAGGAAAAATGAAGAATTGACCAAAAAGTGGTGCTAAATTTAGCTAATGACCTTGGTTAAGGTTGTGCAAATATTGGATTAGGCTAATTAATGGAAGATTAGAGGCAAGTGGCAAATGTAGGAGGATGTGACATTAATCTCTAATTAAGAGGATGCACATCATAATCATGAATTAATTAAATTAATTCAGATTATGGCAAGGTTATGGAGGATGTGACATGGAGAGAGAAAGTGATGAATTTTAAATTGATTTTAGATCAAAAGGGTAAAAATTGATAAATTAAATAAATTAGCGTATTTATTTAATTTAAAGAGGAATAGGGTGAAAGATAAAGTATTAATTATTAAGTTAAATACTTTATCGATATGAGACAAAAGGTGCAATATTAATTCAATAAATTAATATTAACATGATAGATGGAAAGACGGTAAATTTAATCATATGGAAGTGATTAAATTTAGATGTCTACATTTTGCCCCTCTTCGAAATATTGTTAGGATAACAGTGTTTCAAAGAAAATTAAAATGCAAATGAGGTAAGAGGTGACAGATGGTGATGCCCCTGGCGTGGAAGAGGTTAATGATGCCCCAATGACGACGCTGAATGAATAAAAGAATGGTAAGAGGGTATGCCCCCTCGAGAGGGCGGTTGGGGAAGGAAAAAGGGGTCCCCGGGCGACGTCTCTATAGGAAGAAAAGAAGGATACCATTAGATAGAGCTTGGAAAACTAAGCAATTTTGGTTTTTGAACGGAGGTGATCCGACGCACGGTTTACAAATGGCAGCCTCCGGAAGTTTGGGATTAGTTGGAGGAATAAAAAGTTAAATAAAAGGTAAAAAATACCTTTTTGGAGGAAGGGTTAAAAAGGTAATTTGAAAAATTACCTTGGTCATTTTCACTGTAACAGTTGAGACAAAGAGGGGAGAAGAGTGAAAACCAACGAGGAGACACGATGCCGACGGACAATGACACTGCGATCGTGCACCAGGTGGACGGGGTTCGTGCAATGTACAGCGGGGGCGCAGGCAGAGAGCATGTGAGTAGCAAGAAAACCCTCATATTTAATTTATGCACTTTTTACGTAAAAAATGAAAATTTGAAAACACGGGTTTTGTCGGAGGAAAAATTTAAAAAAATGGGTCTAATTTAGTTTATTGAAAAAAAAGTCTAAAAGGGGCCAGAAATCGAGGAAGAAGGCGCATATGGGGGTAGCCGCCCCAACCCAGGGCGCTGCCGCCCTGCCGGAGGGCGCTTCCGCCCCGGCGCGGGGCGGTTCCGCTTGGCTGCCAGTTCCGAAATCGTGAGGAATGAAGGCGCAGATGCCACCCATCTGCGGCGGGGCGGTTTCGCTCATCTGCAACCGGGTGGGTCCGCCCCAACCGGGGGAAAATCCGCCCTTCTGCGGGGGGAAGCCAGCAGGGGGAGAAAGACAGAAAGAAGAAGAAAAAAAGGCGAAGATAGAGAGAAAAGAAACAATGAGAAATAATGATAAATGTGTTCGTTGATGCAGAGCTTTGACCGGTTGCGTGTGCATGAGCGATAGTCTGAGGTGATGGTGGTGATGATAGCAGCGATGAACGGGGAGGATAATGCGGCATTGGATCACGTAGGGTTAGGTCACTGCGTTCAGTTTCCGGAGGTCAGAGCACATCCGGCAATGTTGACAGCATTGATAGAGAGATGGAGCTCAGAGACATCGAATTTCATTTCCCTACAGGGGAGATGACGGTGACACTGGAGGATGTGTGGCGGATTTTGAGGCTACCGATTGCCGGCCGATTGGTGAGCGAGGTGGTGTCTACAGGGGCGGAGCTAGAGGAGACTTTGAGAGTTTTGTTTGGTCAGATGAGGCTACCCCTGGTGAAGGGGCAGTTGGATTTGGACGGGTGTTTGGGAGTGGGTGTGCCAGCCTTATCATTATTTCTGTGTGGCTTGATTAGCGGGATACTGTTGCCAGATTGGAGCAGACGGACATGTAGCCTGCGGTATATGGAGGTGATTCGTCACATTGTTGAGTGGCGGGGGGGACCGTTTTCGTAGGAGTCATGTGTATTGGCGCAGCTTTATAGAGATATGCATGGGATTTGTTATCGGGAGATATCGAGTGTGACACATGTGACACTACTGCAGTTTTGGGCATGGGAGCATATTGTCGTGACTAGGCCGATAGTGGTGAGGAGGGGGACAGTAGATGACCGTGAGCCCGTGGCTTGGGAGTATGGGGAGGAGAGAGGGTGGATGTTCCGCTATGAGATGCAGGGGGAGATGGAGGGGTGGAGGAGAGCATTTGATGATCTGCGTTCGGGGGAGATAGAGTGGTGGCCATATAGGGCGCATCAGTTCAGGGGATGGTCAGATACGGGGAGGCATGAGGGGTATTTTCTGAGCCGATGTTTTATTATTGGTACCCTACCATGCATAGTAGAGTCTCATCGACCGGACAGAGTGCTGAGACAGTTTGGGGTGATACAAGATATTTCGTTGGCGCCGATCTTGTTCTGGCGGTATAGCAGAGAGCTACCATGGGGAGGCCGCATATCACCAGCGACAGCCAGGGCCTCATGGATGGCAGTAGGACAGGAGGCTTATCTAGGGAGGACAGGAGGAGAGCAGGTACCAATGGTGACTGAGCGATATCAGAGGTGGTCTCAGAACAGGTTATGGGAGAGGATTACGCCTGTTCAGCCTGGTTTGAGGGTAGCGGGTGCCAGACCAGCAAAGGAGCAGAGACCACAGAGGGAGAGGAGAGGGGGGGATCAGCAGGATCAAGAGGATGTGGCATTAGGAGGGGAGGGGGGATAGGAGGAGCCCGAGGGGGATGAGAGAGAGCCGGTAGGCAGAGCTGGGAGGAGGAGGAGGAGACATCAGAGACGAGACCGAAGAGAGGGTCGGCAGCGGGAGAGGGGATAGCCTCAGAGAGCCCAGGAGCAGAGGGTGGAGAGAGAGGGTCGGCAGCGGGAGAGGGGGCAGCCACAGAGAGCCTAGGGGCAGAGGGTGGAAAGAGAGGGTCGGCAGCAGGAGAGGGGATAGCTTCAGAGAGCTCAAGGCTAGCAGAGGGTGGAGGTGATGGATGTGGATGATATGGAGGAGGTGGAGGTGGTAGGTGCAAGGGATGTTGTAGGGGAGGGGAGGAGACAGTTTGTGGTAGGACAACATGGTCAGCCATGGCGGTTGCGGGTTCGGCCGACTGTAGAGAGTCATGAGGCTCATCAGGAGCCAGAGAGCGGAGGGGAGGAGGAGGTGAGAGTAGCACCAGGAGAGGAGAGGAGGTCACCACGATGTCAATTCGTGGTTGAGAGACAGGGAGAGGCAGGACGATTTTGGGTTCGCCGAATTGTGGAGGATCAGGAGGAGCGACAGGAGGAGAGGGAGGAGCCAGTAGGTGGGGAGGAGGAGGTAGAGCAGGTGGATGGGGAGGATGATGGGGAGGATGATGGGGAGGATGGGATAGAGCTGGGGGTTGGGGAGGAGGATGTGATGGATGTAGACAGAGATGTGGCAGAGGAGGATGTTGCGTCAGCAGATACACTAGCATTGGTTCTTTATGTACCAGAGGATCCCCTTGTGGAGGCACGAGGAGCGGAGGCGAGAGTACGGATGGCAGAGCGGAGAGTGAGGGCTCTTGAAGCCGAGCTAGCGAGAGCAGAGTGGCGATCATTGAGAGATTATGAGGCCATGGTTGTCCAGTTAGGGAGGGCACAGTCAGATGTGCAGAGGAAACAGGGTGAGTTGACTAGGATGACATGGGACCGCGACAGATTGCAGGCAGAGATCGTGGTTTTACAGGCTAGGGGGGAGCCAAAGGAGAGGACAGAGCAAGTAGCTGATCAGGGAGCAGGGTGCACTAGTCAGCAGTCAGGAGATCCGAAGCGAGACTAGGATGATCTTCAGGACAGGGTACATTGTCTTGAGCAGGCACTTGGAGATATGGGGTTGATGCAGGAGAGGGAGGCTGTGGCGGTAGAGCAGGCACGAGTTATACGGGCTGAGAGGGACGCAGCACAGGCGCAGGTGCAGGTTATGGAGGTAGAGAGGGATGCAGTGCAGGCGCAGGTGCAGGTTATGGAGGTAGAGAGGGATGCGGCAGAGGTGCGCAGTCAGGGTGAGAGAGCTGTAGCAGAGGCGGAGATACAGTCCTTGCAGAGGGGGAGAGAGGAGGTAGTGGCGGAGGTAGCGACTCTCCGGAAAGAGAGGGATTTGGCAGAGCTGAGGGTACAGGCTCTCCAGAGGGATAGAGATACAGCAGTGGCTCGGGCACAGGGAGCTAAGAGGGAGAGGGATGCAGCAGAGATGCGGATGTAGGCCCTACGGGCAGAGAGAGATGCTGCGATGGCTTGTGTTCCGATAGGTCAGGGTGTGGGGGGGATGTTAGGAGCAGATGTGGAGAGAGAGAGGGACGCAGCGGTGGCACGGGCAGCAGCTGCGGAGGAGATGAGGGATAGATTACAGGTAGAGGTGGCGCAGTGCCGGTTGGCGCAGGAGGCATGGGAGCAGGAGAGGAGAGCTATCACCAGGGACCGAGATAGGTATCGACATGAGCGGAATTCTGCTCGAGTCCAGGTTGCGGAGAGAGAGGACAGCATGAGAGAGGCAGGTTTTTGGATGGCCGCTTATTATGATGCAGTTCCTGATCCGGCACAGCGGAGATTCTGTTATACCAGGAAGACACCCCAGATGCCAGCGCCATCTCAGTCATTGGGGACACGGACACGTGGTTACAGTGAGTCACCAGGTGTTTCACCAAGCAGAGGAGCAGGTCCTGAGTCTCCACAGAGATTAGATGTGGGGAGTTCATTTGGGAGGTGACAGGCTACTGAGTTTTTGACAGATGTAGGATGGAGTGTAGGATTTATTGACAAAGATCAGAGATGTTCTATATCTTTGGATTTTGTATTTTATCATGTGATGTATGATGGACATGTGACATATATTATATTATTTTGATATGGGACAGTTCTTATTGACATCATGTAGTGTGTTTCCTTTTATGATGGGTTTATATGTATGTGTATATGGTATTACATGTTTATATGGATGGATGTATTGGTTTATTTATGCTCATGTGTTGGTTTATTTATGCTCATGTTCATGATATGAGATGCTTATGTTTATTTATGCTTATGCGATGGTTTATTAAGATGCTCGTGTGGATGATTGGATATATGTACTTATGGAATATGAATAGTTTTATTGAGGCATGGTGATATGGTGATATGTTATGTGTACCTATGGGATCTTATGATGATTTTATGTTATATGTTATGTGTACCTATAGGATTTTATGTGTATGATGGATTTTGTATGAATATTTTATATATGCAGGAGATGATGTATTATGCGTCTAACACTTTGTGATGCAGGAAGTGAAGTATGTATGGACCTAACATGTGATGATGCAGGTGGTGAAGTATGGATGGACCTAACATGTGATGATGCAGGTGGCGATGGACCTAACACGTAATGCAAGCGACAATGGAGATATGGCATAGTATTTTTGTAATTTTAGAGGAGGTAACACACGGCCATAAGTGCCAATAAGAACTGACATGATAATGGGAGGTGGGTATGTGGTGATTGTGAAGATGGATGTCATTTGGCATCTGTCAAAAAGTATCAGTGTCATGAGAAGAAGGGCAAAGAATGAGGGGAAGTATTTGCACAACCAAAACCATAGGGTGAGTGTTAATGCAATGAGTATGAAAAATGCAATCCTAATTCAATTTACCATCTTAGGAGCACTGATTTTTGCTATAGCATAAGACACGATACACCAAGGTATGAAGGACCGAGGTAGATTAGTGTCTAATGCATGAGACAAACACGCCAGACAAGAAGGTTATCCCAATACCCCAAAGTCTCAAAGAAAGACCTTAGTCGGGCCCGGTAGTGAGATAACCACAAGCACGAAAGGATACCCCGACATAACACAAGACCTCTAGGATCTTGGTGGGTACTATGTGGGACAACCAAGAAGACACAATCAAAGAAAAGATCAAGACATGCCCCTATGTAGACCAATCAAAGCACGCCATAATATGATGGATTATGGCGGCCTTGACAAGTGATTATAGGGAGCTCAAATGATAAACAAAAACCAAAAACATCAAAAGATCGCAATCAATTTCAAATGTCCATTGCCATAGGATCAAGGGGATAGGTGGAATTGATGAGGTCTGTTAGGAAAGATATATCCTGATGAGACCTATGATGGATACCACGCGAAAAGATCGATATGATATAGGATATTCGAAATTGATTAGATCCGTTGGTACGAGTGGGTCTTGTTTGTTAAGGACCAGTTAGATAAAGGCATAGCTTGATGACACAACACAAGGGAGATAAGACACAACCTAAAGACCTAGGGGCTTGGGGGCCGATCAAAGATTAGCCTTGCCTACGTGAAAGCGCAGAGCCCTTGTAGTTCACAGAAAAAGACCATGGATAAAGCGGAAAGAAGACAATGGTGACCAATGATGAAGGACACAGTGCACGATAGACAAATGCCCTGGGGGAGGATCAAATGACCAACCTTGCCTACGTGAAAGCGCAGGGGCAACGTAGTTCGATATGGGATGAAAACGATGCGGGAGGATGAGACCTAGATAGAGACCAACACGATGGATGATCCTATGAGACGGACCGACCGATGGAGGGAGCAAAAGACATAAGCTCAAAGTGGGATGTAAAAAAGCTCAGGATGAGGGATGGGTAAGGTGGGTCGTCCAGTGCTCAATCAACAAATACCAAGCGGCCTAGACTGATGTGGATGGGGATGATAGTGCGGATGACAACATAAAATAACTAGGATGCTAGGTAGATAATGATTAAGCCCTTTATGGATGGTGCCTGTTACCAGGTTTTCACCATCCATACTTATCCAAGGCGCCACCAAGAGGTGGTTTTCACCATAGGACGGATTTATTTATCTTTACTATTTTTTGGATTTTTTCATACTTTTTTGATTTTTTTGATTTTTTTGAGAGGGTAGATCAAGCAGACTTAAGCGTGGAACCTTTTCAGATGGAGAATATTGACAGGTTCGTCAAGGGGATTTCCTTCCGGAGAAGTCAACCTGTAGGCCCCAGATCCATATTTGGCAGTTATGATATAAGGCCCTAGCCAATTTGCCTCAAATTTTTCTTTCTTGTCACGGTCTTGTTGAGTGTGTTGGTTTTCTTTGAGGACAAGCTCACCAACCTGGAATTGCCTAGGGCAGACCTTTTTATTGTAATGGCGCTTGAGGTGATTATGATATGCCTGCAGATGGTCGTAGGCCTTTATTCTTCATTCGTCTAGTAACTCTAGCTGTGCCAGCCACGCAACACGAGCATCCTCTTCGCTGATAAGGTTCTTAAGAGAGATTCTCAATGATGGAAGTTCAACCTCGATTGGCAAGACAGCTTTAGCACCGTATACTAAAGAGTAGGGGGTGGCGCCTGTTGGGGTGCGGATGGATGTGCGGTATGCCCAGAGGGCGGGATGAATATGGAGGTGCCAATCTCATCCAGTATTATTGACAACCTTTTTAAGGATGCGGATGAGGGTCTTGTTGGTTGCTTCCGCCTGACCATTACCCTGAGGGTAATAGGGCATTGACCAACGATGTTGGATATGGAAGGTGTCGCAGAGATGTTTCATGGCTTGGTTTTTAAACAGCCTTCTGTTATCAAAAATGATGGTGGATGGGATACCATATCTGCAGAGAATATGGTAGAGAATGAACTTGGAAATCTGAGTACCGGTAATTTGTGAGAGTGGTATTGCTTCCACCCATTTGGTGAAGTTCTTAGTTGCAGTGATGATAAATGTATGGCCGTCGGATGATGGTGGGTGAATTTTTCCAATCAAGTCAAAACCCCATTGAGAAAATGGCCAAGGTGCTAGGAGAGGCTAAAGATCTTGTGCTAGTGCGTGGATCAAATCGGCATGTTGTTGACATGGAAGGAATTTCTTTACAAATTCGCAAGCATCATGTTCTAATGTAGGCCAGTAATATCCAGCCCGTAGGATTCTTTTGGCCAGAGCCATACCATTTGAGTGGGCCCCACAAATACCACCATGCACTTCCGTTAGTACCGTTTGGGCCTCGGTCTCATTCAGACATCGGAGGAGGATTCCATCATACCCGCAGCGATAAAGCGTATCACCAACAATGATGTATCGGGACGAATGATGGATAAAGGATTTACGTTGGTTGTGTGTAAGTTCTGGCGATATGGTATTATTACGGAGGTAAGTGTATATGTCTTGGTACCACGGGGAGGCGGGACCTACAATATTGCACACCATGTCAGTTTCGGGAACATCATATGCATGGATTAAGAGTTGTTCAACAAGGAACTCGCATTCTGTTCGATCTTTGGGCATGTCAATTAAAGAACCAATAGTGGCCATGGCATCTGTTGCTTTATTCTGCATCTGAGGAATTTGGTCAAACTGTATGAAGGTGAAATATTTTTTGAAATCGTCCACCATGCATTTATAGGGTAGCAGTTTGTCATCCTTTGTGAGGAATTCATCATTAACTTGTCTGATAACTAGCAAGGAATCCCCAAAGACTTTCAAATGTGTTATGTGCCACTGTTTTGCAATTCTGGGGCCTGTTAGGAGAGCTTCGTATTCTGCCATATTATTGGTACATGGAAACGCTATCCTGAATGATTTTGGGATGTAGTCACCTTGAGGATTGACTAATATGATTCCTGCTCCAGATCCACTATGAGTGTATGAGCCATCAAAATATAACGTCCAGGTTGGTGCTTCTGTCACTGTGTAGATTTCTTCATCCGGGAATTCAGTGTCTAAGGGGTAAGCATCTGCCAATGGTGCTTCGGCCAATTGATCAGCAATAACTTGTCCTTTTATGGCTTTGCGCTCTACATACTCGATGTCAAATTCACTTAGCAGCATGACCCATTTGGCCATGCGGCCAGTCAAAGTGGTTCTAGATAATAGATACTTCAAGGGATCAATTTTAGTGATTAGTTTGACTGGATGACTGAGCATGTAATGACGGAGTTTCTGTGTGCTGAAAACCAGTGCTGGGCAAGCTTTTTCCATAGGGGAGTAATTTAACTCATAGCCAACTAGTGTTCGGCTGATGTAGTAAATTTCCCTCTCTTTGAGTGACTCATCGTGTTGCGCCAATAATGCCCCCAGTGTGACTGAGGTAGCAGAGATATAAAGCAGGAGGGGTTTTCCTGGAATATGCGGCATCAAAATCGGTGGATGAGCTAAATATTTCTTAATCTTATCAAAACCCATTTGACACTGTGGGGTCCATCGGAAGGTGGAATCTTTTTTCAGAAGATGGGTAAATGGTTGACATTTATCTGCAAGTTGGGCAATGAACCGACGGATGGACTGCATCTTTCCTTGGAGGCTTCTCAACTGCTTTAGATTGCGTGGAGGCGGCATATCCAGAATAGCCTTTACCTTGGCAGGATCAACTTCAATACCTCTGCGAGAGACTATGAAACCCAGCAACTTCCTTGACGTGACCCCAAAGACACACTTTTTCGGATTCAGCCGCAACTTATAATGCTCTAACCACTCAAATATCTTCTTCAGGATGGCGGGATGCTTTGCTCGTGTTCTGGATTTCCCTAATAGGTCATCAACATAGTCCTCCATGATAATATGGATGAGATCATGGAAAATGACCGTCATTTCCCTTTGATACGTTTCCCTCGCATTTTTGAGACCGAAGGGCATAACATTATAACAGAAAGTTCCCCAAGGAGTTGTGAAGGTAGTCTTGTGTTGGTCTTCAGGTGCAATTCGAATCTAATTGTAACCAGAGAAGCCATCCATAAGGGATAACATCTCATGTCTTGCAGTTAGGTCGACCAACATGTCAATATTAGGAAGAGGGAAATCATCTTTTGGGCAGGCTTTGTTAAGATCTCTGAAGTCCGTGCAGATCCGAATGTCTCCGTTTGGTTTGGCCACGGGGACTATATTGGAGATCCATTCGGAGTAGTCGATTGGTCTGATAAAACCCGCATCCAGTAATTTCTCTAATTCCTTCTTGACTAACAGCACGACTTGCGGATGCATCTTGCGGAGTTTTTGCTTGACGGGTTTGGCGTCTGGGCGAATGTCTAAGTGATGAACCACTAGAGCAGGGTCTAAGCCTGGCATGTCTGAGTATGACCAGGCAAAGTTGATGATTCCTTCTCGGAGTAGCTGCACAAAGACCGGATACTCTTGTTCGGAGAGTGACTTGGCTACATAGGTGATCTTAGGATTTTCAGCAGTTCCCAGATTAATTTCTTGCGTCTCTTCAATCAGGACAGATGATCTGGCAGATAGCTGAGTTCCCATAAGGGGAAGATGAACATCTCCATCTTCCGGCGCCTCTTCGAGGTTTTTTCCTTCAGATGCGTCCTTTATTTTTACTTTTTCCAGGTCAGGAAGTGCCTCAGGGAGGTTTTCACTAGATGACCGCTTTTTATTTTTCTTATTTTTATTTTTGCGACTGGAGTGTTCATCCTCCCCCAATCCCATAAGGTTGACATACGTGTCCGCAGACATACTGATAGGTGTGGTATTATGTAGGTCCCAATCGATGAGTTCAGGGTGACAAAGGGACAGGCTAATGGTGCAAACAGATAGGCATTCAAACATGGACGATAAGTCAGTGTGATCGACATCATCGTACGCATGTATGATGGATTCCTCCTCGGGTATGTCTGCCAATGAGCCATCGTCCATGGTGATACCATTGGAAGTGTTAGATGATGTTGCGGGGTTTTTCTATTCTCTGTCATACCCGATGCCTACTTTCTTTAGTAACTATGGTGTATCAATGGGTTGCAATTGCCCCTGTTCCTCTTTACCTAGGCCTCTACCTTGATAATTATGTTTTTCCACAAATTTTGTTGGCCAAGGATACTTTTCCTGAAAATATTTCTTTAGAGGAGTTTCTGGTTCGGGCTCTTCTCGGTAGACCCACTGGCTTATGTCTTCCTCTGGTGCATCGACCTTGACACTTGGAGATCTGAAAGTGGTAGTAGGAATGTTTTCACCGCTGAAGGTAATGATCTTGTCTTCCTTTTGTGTAGCACGTGAAGGTTGACTGTACTCATATGGTGACAGTGGCATGGTGGCTACATTAAGAGCCGTATGCATTTCATATTCGCCACATCCTTTGTCGATGATTTGGACTTTGGTGACTAAGGGATCAGTGGTGTGAGATGGAGTGGTGATCACGGTGGATGGTGGATTGGAGGACGATGGTTGGGATGCCCCCATTTCAACCCCAGGGCAATAATGCAAATGGGGAAAAGATGCTTCTAGAGCGCGGCAGTATTCGAATGGTTGGGGGTCGGCGTAGATGGTAACCTCTTGTCCGTTGACTGGGAATAAGAGGCACTGATGGTAAGTGGAGGGTACAGCTTGCATAGCATGGAGCCATGGGCGGCCAAGGAGGAGATTATATGGTAAGTCCAAATCAAGGACATGACAGGTAGTATATTGGAGCACAGGTCCCACTTGGATGGGAAGACTGATGATTCCTTCTAAATTTCTCTCTGCATTGTCATAAGCCTTGATTGTAATGATCTGATTGCTTAAGTCCGCTTGAGTATATCCTACCTGTTTTATGAATTTCAAAGTGCATAAATTAAGGGCAGAGCCATTATCTACCAAGACCCTTTTTATTTTATGGCGGGCAACTATGACTTCGATATGTAGTGGGCAGTTATGATTGATATCGATATTGGGCATATCATTTTGGCTAAAGTGGAGGTGATGAGACAAAGCCAAGTGTCCCACCAAAGCTTGGAATTGTGTGGGGTCGATGTCATTTGGTACATGGGTTTCCTGCAGGGCTCTATTGAGGATTTCTTGGTGTACCGGGGAAGACTTAAGCAAATCCAAAATGGATATATGAGCGGGGGTCTTCCTTAGGTGATCGATGATGTCATATTGAGAGTTTACAGGAGTGGGTTGGATGGGTGCAGAGGCTGCATGGACGGTGATGCAGGCTCGTCGTGTGGTAACAACACATTGAGGGTCTTTGGCTTTAACGTGTATCATGGATATTCGGGGTTCCACTTGCTCAATGTAATGAATAACACCTTCATAATTGAGGGGAACATTCTTGTAATTCACATTATTTGTGTTGTTGTTTTGGGGATTACTATTGGAGGTGCTAGGGCCTTGACTATGGTTTGGGAAGGCATTTTGATAGATTTGCAACTGAGCATTGGACGACGAAGGTTGGCTAGGGTCAACCGTGATATCTCCTCGATCAATGAGATCTTGGACATAATTTTTTAAACTCTGGCACTTATTCAAAGAGTGTCCCTTGATTCTATGAAAGTCACAATACTCATTTTCTTTAAACCATGCTGGTTTGGGTTTGGACTCATCGAATGGTTTGGTGACAGGGTATGTGATGGGGTAATTGATTTGCAGCAATTTATTGAAAACAACACTCAGGGGTTCACCCAATTGGGCGTATTGATGTTTGGTGTTCCCTTGACTTTTTTGGTTTGACTATTGAGGGGGATGAGGTGCCCCCTGTGGCACAGTTATGGCATTGGGCATAGACTGTTGTTGCTTTTGGGATGCATTAGCCACTTGGACATGTTTGGTGTCTGTCACTCCATCATTCACCGCATTTTTGTTCTTGTTCCAGAATCGTGGTTTATCTCCAAATGACCTTTCTTTATCATGACTGTGTATTTTGATGTGACCTTTGGCAATAAGGGCACGTTCAAGGATAGGTCCCTTTTCCATTATCTTCGAAAGTGGTGACACAATGTAGTCTAAAGTTGTGGGCCATGTCAGGATGAGAGTTTTCCACGAAAAGAGTGACCATATCCTTTTCTTTCAGAGGATTTTTCATTCAACTTGCTAGTGCACGCCACTGTTGGAGGTAGCTGGTAAAGGTTTCTCCATCACGTTGTTTCTCTTTTAGGAGATCTAAGGTGTCTGTATCCTTCCGCAAATTGAAAGAGAAGTAGGATACAAACTTTTCTAATAAATCTGCAAAAGTTTTTATAGACCCCTTTTCGAGAGTCATGAACCAATCTAGGGCATGGCTTGCTAGGCTTCGTGGGAACAAACGCAAGAGATAGTTATCACTGTACATTACTTCTTGACACTGGGAGTAAAACTCTTGCAAGTGAGCCTTAGGGTCTTTGTCTCCCTTGTATTTGTCAAATTTTGGTATCTCGAAATGTTTAGGAAATGGGATCAATGAGATGGAGGGATCAAATGGATATGGGCATATATCCTCAAATTTGAATGATTGTTTTGTGGTCTTGGCTTGGAGGTCTTTAAGTGCGGCTTTGATTTCCAACAAATCTGAGCTAGCGGGTGGCGGGTTGGGAGGATACTGATGATAGAATGATGAGGGATCTTGCTGAAAGGGCATCAGATTGTTGAAATACGGGTTTGGATGATTGGATGATGACATGGTTTGCTGGTAAGATAAGGGATTTTGTTGATACGGAGGTTGTTGTTGTGGGGCATAATATGAATTTGTTTGGTAAAGGTGTGGGATAGGTTGTTGAGGAACTTGGATGGGGCGTTGCGTGTTGGTTTGTTGATATTGAGGATATTGTTGTGATTGTTGGGAGGTCGTATAAAGCGATTGTTGGGGAAATTGCTGTTGATTATGATGATAGTAGTGTTGGGGAGGTTGTTGTTGTGATGTCAAGTGTTGTATGGGTTGAGGTGGGATATTGTGTTGTGTTTGAGTCTTTGGACGCAAAAGGGACGTGAGAAAGGGAGATATGGTTTGGGCAATAGGTTGAGATGGATTGCCTTGTGATTGGTAGGATGGTTGTTGTGAAGAGGTCAAAGTGTTGTGTATAGGTTGTTGCGGATGAGACGGCGGAGGTAGCGTGGGTACATTTTGTATAGGAGGTTGTTGGGTACCGCTCGGAATGTTCAGCTGGGGTGTGCCTTGTGGATGTATTTGAGGCAGAACAGTAGATTGGGGAACCTGTTGAGGTGGTAGATTTGTAGTCCCGGGAGGTGGAAGTGATGTGGCAAAGGAGGTGCCCTCAACGTTGACTGTAGGTTGATTCAAAGGAGGGGGTGCGGTTAATGTTAATGGCGGAGGTTGTGGAACATTTTGTGGCATGCCATAAGCAAAAGGGTTATTGGGATCAGGAACTTGAGGGCCTCCTATAGCTGAGGTCGAAGCATGTGGGGGATAGTTAACTTGATAAAGAACGACATTGCCAAATTCAGGTTGATGCCAACCCTCCACTGGAGGGACATTGGAGAAGTATGAGCCTTTTGGTGCATTTTGGGACCCTTGGAGTATGTTAGATGGGGCACCTCCATATTTGGACCAGTCAACATTTGAGGGGGGTTTGACACCCTTCTCAATTAGGTGGGCCAAGATTTATTCCCCATGTTTCTCAAGCAAACGGTCAGTCATTTGTACATTGGTAGGATTACTAAAATGTTCCTCAAGTGTGAGTTCAGGTTGATTAACCATACTCTCTTCTCCATGTGGCGAGTTATTCTGATTCTCAGTGTTGGAGTGCGATGAAGTACCATTATGGGGATCGTGAGGGAGGTTGGTACCCTTGTTAGGATCTGATGAGACGTTGATTGTGTTTTTGGGATCTTGAGGGTTGTTTGATTGGGTGTTTTGAGCTTGACGGTCGGCCATTTTCTTTGCTTGTGAACGGGTCTGAACGGGCATGCAAATGCGGGATGAGTAGATTAATGCCTTTGTCGAATGATTTGATTGTGGTCGGATAAGGTGTGACCTGGATGGGGTTTGGATTTAGATCTTTGTTTAGATTTGATTGAATTTGGATTGGATTGGATTGGACTTGGATTCAGTTGGATTGGATTGGATTTGGATTTGGATTGGATTTGGATTTAGATTGGATTGGATTGGATTGGATTGGTATGTGAGAGAGAGCCCTTAAGCTTGATCACAGGAAGTTACCCTTAGTGACCCTAGAACTTTGATTGATTAAAAGGATGATTACAGCACCGAATCCACCTTAAGATAGGAATGGATTGATTGGGCCGAGGATTATAACTTACAACACCAAATTCACCTCAAGACAGAAGTGAATTGATTGGGGTTAAAGTTAAAGACTAATAATCAATTTTAAGTGCTATAATCAATTGGGGTAACCACTTTGTAATACAAGATTAGGACGGTTTGGCTATGGTAAAGGTATGAAATATGAAAGGAGGGATTAAAGATGATTGTGGAGAATAAATGGGGATTTATAATGGTTAACGAAGATTTGGGATGATGAGATGGAGGTTTAAAATGGTCTAATGGAGGTTTTTTTTTGGAGGTTTTGAGTGATAATACGATGGTTTAGAGGCTAAATGGATCCAAATGGGAGAATTTCGAGTGCTCAGAAGGGAAAATCTGCCTTTCTGCAGTAAAATGGGGGCGCTTCCACCCTTCTGCAGCAGAATCAGGGGCGCTTCCGCCCTTCTGCAGCAGAATCAGGGGTGCTTCCACCCTTCTGCAGTAGAAACAGGGGCGCTTCCACCTTTCTGCAGCAGAAACAGGGGCACTTCCACCTTTCTGCGGTGAAGCAGAGGGCGCTTTGGCAGTAAAGGCTATGGCAAGGATGCAAAATGATAAAGTAAGGCCAAAGTATCAAAAATTTGACAGATTTTTCACAAGGAAACACTTTAACGCCAGCACAATCCTATGATTAATATTAAGGGTATGGCAAGGAAAAGTCTTAATCTAAGATGCACAAGGCTTCTAGGGAGTCCTCGATATACTCTCGGTACGTGAGGCACAACCGTGAACACTAGTCCATCACAAGCGTGAGTCGGGAACCCCAACAAGATACTGAAAGGCTCAGACCAACTCTTCACGTCTATCTAGGTATCACCCTAGCTTCGACGCTCTGCCAATTATGACGCGACTGGATTGGGGTACAACTTTCGTTCTCCCCCCTTTATATACCACGCCGGTACGCGTGGTTGGAATCGTCCCTTGGGGTGATGAAATCCCCAAGCAGGTCCCACTAGAAAGAAGACACTAACCGTTCCCAACTACTCCCCAGGCTCACATGAAGTGCAAGGGGAAAGCGAAAAAAAATTAATGCCCCCTTGGGTAACACAAGAACATACAGTCATAGCAAGCAATGAAGTAGATTCCCCCTAATTAGACTATGTTGCAAAACAACAAAGATAATTTTTCGGAAATCCGATCAAATAGATGGTCCTGCAAGCAAATGTTAGCTGTCTTCTTCTTCGTCCGTGGTCAAATTTTGCCACAATATGCTGCAAAACGTTAGCCAAAAACACCAATATCCTTGCCAAAACAATGTTAGAGGGTTACTACTTGAAAACAACAAAAAATGGGAGCAAAAACGAAGCTAAAATGACTGTTTTACCTTCCAAACTGTGCTGTTTTGGGGCGCTTCCGCCCTTCTGCAGCAGAAACAGGGGCGCTTCCACCTTTTTGCAGCAAAATGGGGGCGCTTCTGCCTTTCTGCGATGAAGCAGAGGGCGCTTCCGCCTTTCTGTAACAAAAGGTTAAGGGGCACTTCCGCCTTTCTGTAACAAATATTATTAGACTTTTAAGAAAACAGAAAGTTGTGCCCCTCCCGCTGCAAGAAAAGTGTTAGAAAAACCTTCTAAATATATCCCTAATTGCAGCAAACTTGTTAAAAGAAAATAAAATTTTTGGATGTAGGGCGCTTCCGCCTTTTTGTAGCAGACCAGAGGGCGCTTCCGCCTTTCTGCGGCAAGGCAGAGGGCACTTCCGCCTTTCTGCAGTAGGACAGAGGGTGCTTTCGCCTTTCTGCGGTGAAGCAGAGGGCACTTCCACCTTTCTGTGACCTTTTCCTGCACAATTCTTAGCCAAAACAAAGGTTAAATACAAGAACCCGTTTGTGGGTCCCACCGAGCGTGCCAGAAATGTATACCTTGGAATTTATCCTACTACAAATGTACAAAATAACTAAGAAATGTGAATGATAAAATACCAAGGACACCTCAAGATTAGCCAAAAGAGTGATATAATGAAAAGGAAAATAAACAAAATAACATACAAAATATTTCACCTTCCTTGCTATTGATATCTCTTTGATTGGCCCTTGCTTGGAATGATTTGTGTGCTCCTTAGATGATTGCTTGAGTGACTAAATGCAAGATTAGATGTGCAAAATGATTAGGAGAGATGGCTAAATGATGGCAAAGGATTGAGAATGCAAATTGGCAGCATGTAGTTGCAAGATTGCTAAGTGTTCAAAATGCCCATGAGGAGGGGGTATTTATAGGAGAGTTTGAATTCTCTAGAGAATTCAACGGTCAAGATTGCTCCAATAAGGCCAAGATGAAGGGCTATGGTGGGTTGAGAACCCACAAGCCCTCACATCTTGACATGTGGAGGGTGAAGTGGACAAGGGGATATGAAGTGTAAGTGAGGTGTCAAGAAGGTACATGAGGTGGAGGAAGGACATGCACCTTGGGGAATGAAGAGATTTCCTCAAAAAGGGATTTCTTGTCCCTAAGTGGGAGTGAAAAGGACATTTGAGGAATTTTGGAATTCCTCAAAAATCTACATGGGAAAAGGAAAGGTGGTTGGGGATTTAAATGTGAATTAAAAATTCACATTCCTAGGATGATCCAGAGGATAAAAAGTGGGCTCCAAAAAGTGGGACTTGGTCACATGTGGAGATTGTGACAAGTCCAAGGTTCTAGAAGCCTTGGAAGGACAAAATGTGAATTAAAAATTCACATATGGGATAAATAAATGAGAATTAAAAATTCTCATGGGAAGGAGAGTCAATATCTAAAAAGGAAAAAAGGAAGAATTGACCAAAAAGTGGTGCTAAATTTAGCTAATGACCTTGGTTAAGGTTGTGCAAATATTGGATTAGGCTAATTAATGGAAGATTAGAGGCAAGTGGAAAATGTAGGAGGATGTGACATTAATCTCTGATTAAGAGGATGCACATCATAATCATGAATTAATTAAATTAATTCAGATTATGGCAAGGTTATGGAGGATGTGACATGGAGAGAGAAAGTGAGGAATTTTAAATTGATTTTAGATCAAAAGGGTAAAAATGACTAAATTAAATAAATTAGCGTATTTATTTAATTTAGAGAGGAATAGGGTGAAAGATAAAGTATTAATTATTAAGTTAAATACTTTATTGATATGAGACAAAAGGTGCAATATTAATTCAATAAATTAATATTAACATGATAGATGGAAAGACAGTAAATTTAATCATATGGAAGTGATTAAATTTAGATGTCTACAATTACAAATGTCAATTAACATGATTATTTCATCCAAAATTAATCTCTCTCTAATGCTAGTGTTTGAGAACACTTTCCAAGTACCTAGGAGACACATGAAATAAATAATGTTTAGGATTGCAATTAAATGGCATCCTATTTCCAAAAAACCCCCCAAAAGAGGAGTGACTTTATAATCATACTTGTGTCATTGATAAAAAAATAAGAAGCTTTAGTTATGTACATGTTTTATGGATAATTGTGCAAATCTAGGTTTGTTTTAATAGCACACTCCAATAAAAGTGTTCCTACCATGCTCCTTAAATGTGAATATATCTTCTTGATGTTCAATGGTATCAAATGAAAGTAATTAAACACCTTTAAATGGTCAAAAGTTAGCCAAAAATTGAACTCGAATTTTAGAAAATTAGGGGTTAGATCCATGCTTGTGTGATCAATCTTGCACCAATGAAAATGAGCTAGGATGCATGGGGATGAACACAAGAATAGACATAATAAATGTATAATTGAGGTAAACATATCAATATGTATATATGCATACAAGATGAGTGTTGCCAAATTTTCACCTACAACTCAATTTGGCAGAGCTGAAGCAGTTTATTTCTTATTTTAAGGTGAAAAAATTCTAAGATATTTATGCCATGCTTAACCATTGCATATTAAAGTTCAAAAGGAAGAGTTCAGTTTTATTGTGCAATGTGTTACAACAAAAAAGAACGAATTTAGTTTTGTCATTCAATGCTTTTTAGTAGAAAGGAGAATCGACAAGAAGTAGCAAGGAAATCGACATGAAATGGAGGTTTCAAGCTTGAAACCCTAACCCCATGGCGGCTATATGCAGAGCGTGTTTTCTCCAAAATTGAAGTGCAAAAATGAGTGAGGAAAAAGTGGGATTCAAATTGTTTTGTTCTAGGGTTCACTATGTTGCCCTAGTTCGCATTTGTGATTTTATCACATTGATTTAAAAATTAAAATACCTCAAATAATACCTTGCTTTGCTTATGTGCTCAATCCTAGGCCACTTAATTCCTTTATTCTTTTCTTGATTTTTGGAGGAAAATCATATAGTCAATGCCTTCAAGATTTGTATAGAAAATCAAATGCCTAATTCTTAAAACAACCTAGGGTCTCCTTATGTTTTTTAGTAAACATTATATGATTTGTGCCTTAGGCTATTTTCTATTTTTTAGAGAAAATCAATACCATGTGAGCCTTAGTACCTTGATTTTTTGCAAATTATCAAAATCAGTATTTACCTTGTATTGTTGCAAAAGTCAGATTCAAGCCTTTCTATTTTGTAAAAATTAAAATTGCAAATGATGTAAAACATTATTAAGGCAATGTTGCTATAAATTGCCTTAATATTTGTTATTTTTAAAATGCAGTGGGATGAAGGCAAGTGTTGATGGAGCTTTCCTAATTAAGTTTAAGTCTTTTGGGTGAAATAGGAAAAAACTAGGAAAACTGAAGTTTCCATTTCTATTCTCAGTCAGTTCGAGCCTAATTTTTTGAGTCCTTTTGGGTTGAATCACTTGAGGAGGAAAATTTCCATCATTTTCATCTAGTTTGGAAGCAGTTTGGGCATTGATTTTGAGGATTTTCTTTGGAGCTCAAAAATGGTTTTGAATTTACTATTTTGGAGAGCAGTTTAGTCAAATTTTTCCATTCTCACTATTGGAGACACTTTGGAGCTATAAGTTGGAGAAAAACTTAGTTTTTTTCTCATTTTAAGTTCAGATTTGCTTCTTACTTTCTTGCTCACTTGTAGAAAGCTTTGTAAGCTTGATATTTGTACTTAGATTTTCATTTTTCATACTCCTTTAGTTTTAATAAAAATAGCAAAGCATTCCTATCTCATATTTTGTCTCATATTTGCAGTATTGATTCAATGTTTCATTGTGATCATAAGAATTAGGTCCTTTGTTATGTCTCATTATTGTGAATCTGTGTGCAAGAATTTCATATGATTCAAGTTGTGTGTTGTGTTCGATTTTTGAGCCTTCATACAAATCACTGTTGAGTTGTATGTCTTAGATGAGATTGTCAGGGTTAATTTTTTGAGAAATTGATTGTGAGTGAAGTCATTAAAATAACTTAAAATTATGGTGCATCACCCCTTAGGTTTAGAATTTTCATTTCAAGTTATCTTTCTAAACCCTTTTCCTAGAAAAGTATGTAGTTTAGGTGATTTGCTAGGGGAACTAGCCCTATCTGGAGATTCATTCTTGCCATAGGTCACCCACAACTTGAGAGTGTTTCCATGTTTCAATAGGATAGTTGAGTCAATCTTAGATAGAGTGCAATCCTGATTGACAATAATTTTTGGCATGCCCAGTGGGACTCTGAAACTTGTTTCAAAGAAAGTTTTCAAAGTTTTAAGTTGTTTGTCTAGTATATGTAGTAGTGTTTCCAGCCTTTAGAGGTTTTAATATTATACCTAGCGACTCCATTCTTTAGTTTGCATGCAAATCTAGTGTAATTAGTTATGAGAAGAGTGTAGACTAGTACAAGTACCAGTGATGGAAAGACAATTTGCATTTGCCCCATTTAATGGGGGAAACCCATTATTTATTACTTAGCATGATGAGATTCCTGTTATAGCCCTCAAAATTTTGTGATGTTTCACCAAAGAAGACCAGGCCACCCCTATTGAGCACATTCGAGATGTGTCAACATTGTGCTTGGTTCATAATGTCACTGAAGAGAACATAGCATTAAGGCTTTTGGTTACATTGTTGAAGGGAAAAGCCTTGCAGTGGTTTAGAGGCCTTCCTACAAACTCAATTGTAATGTGGGATCAATTGGGTAATGGATTGCATCAATAGTTTGAGGACAAATCTGATCATTTGTCTTTGTTGGAGTAGTTGAGCACAATCAAGAGAGCTCCTCACGAGAACATGTCATATTTCAACTACCATTTCCAAAGGACTTGGGATAGAATTCCCATGACGGTTAAGCCTTTGCTTGAGCATGCATTTCTTTTCTTTCTCAAGGATTTGAATAGTGAAATTTCTGTAATGATTTAGTCTATGGGTGGGTTTATGCTTCCTAATGCTTATGATATTGCTATTAGAGCATAAAAATTCCTTATCCAAGCTAGTAGAATAGCCCCAAGGCCTCCAATGCCCATTTTTATTGAAGTACAACCACCTATACCTATGTCTTTACCCGTTTAGTTGTTGTTCCACCCGTTCTAGCAATAGGATATCAAGTTGCAGCCCAAGAAACTGTTGTTCTAGCCCATTCTCAAGAACTTCAAGAGATTAGAAACATTCTAAAAACTGCAAGGAATGATTTGGTGAGTATTAAGAGGTAGGTTGGCCAAGATTCTAGACCCTATCAAGCTCCACATCAGCCCAACCAGTCAAATAGGCCACCTTTTCAAGATGATTCTCAAGGCCCAAGGAGAAACTTCAATCCTAGACCCTTTCAACCTTATAATCCTACTATTTTTGTTCAACAAGATGCAACACAAGAAAATCCTAAACAATAGGGTTCTCATTCTAAATATGGCCAACATGATTTAACATTAATGAATTAGCAGGGTGAGGATTTTTGTAGGGTTAATCATACACAACAAGTGGATACAAAGTGAGGAAGGGGTAGTGAAAAGGAAGATTCTTCATTTTGGTTTGATGAGCTGCCTTCTTTTGTTGACCAAGATGAAGAAAGCATGCTCATACCCATAGTAGCTACACATCAAGGGAAAAAGCATATTTTGGAAAACCAAGATTAGTTTGAATAGTAGGATGAAGAGGTAAATAGGGCTGGTCAAGTGGATAATTCCACAATTTGGTTTGATGAATTACCTCCCTTCATTGAAGATGAGAAAGAAGAGGTGGCTTGTGTCTCATCAAAAATAGTTTTAAATCAGCAAGAGAAGTGCAAAGATGAGTCTTTTGTGGAATCTGGAAAAATTGATGAGTGCTGCCATGAGCATATACATGAAAATAGCCTTGAGTTGAATGATTTAAAGCTTGAGGAGGATCTATTTCAAGCTGAAATTGAGCTTTTCTACTCACGCTTAGATGTTATGCCAACATCTTTGGAGGGGAGTTATCTTGAACAACAAAAGCAAGAGGTAGAAGTGGTTGTATTCCCAAATGAGTCACTAGTTGTGGAGTAGCCTAACTAGCAGTATGATCTTGATTGGTTGGAGGAGCTTCCTTTTTGTTGTACAAAGGAGCTTGAGGCTGATGCATTGTTTGAAAGTGTGACAGGAGAGGCTATCTCATTGTCTAAACCTTTTCCTTCATTGAAGAAGAAAATCCAGATTCAGAGTGTGCCTCCTTGGGTAATAATGAGTATTTTGAGTCTGGTCCAACTCTTACTAAGAGCCTTCCAAGAGCCGATAGCTTTGATGTGCTATTAGCTACCCTGATGGAGGAAGATGGTCCATTGACCATGGAGGAGGAAGCAACATGGCGAGGTATCATGCAAGGTGAAGGTGATGCTATTGTTTCCAATCATTCAATTTTTTTTCTTTCTAGTCCAAAGCTTTCAAGGGTATGTCCTATTAGGCATTTGGCTTGGTTGGAAGCCAACAGAAAAGAGCAGTCCCATGGCAACACTAATCTAGAGCATCAAGGGAGGTATCAATTTGAGCACAACCAACCCACTTGTTCACTTGATTACCACTAGTTCACAAATCAAGATAGGTGGGTAAGTGACTAATTTTTCCTCTTTGAAAGGGTGTTGCAATAGTTTGTTGGATATTTGATCTTTCTCCATATATTTTGGTTGACTCACAAGCATATAAAGCAGTGCAAGTTGCAAAGGAGGGGCAACTATTTTCTTGAGCCAGTTAATGGTTTTGTTTAGGTATCCTTCTCTTTAGTTAGTAGGTTAGGTTAGTGTTTTCTTCCAATAAATTCTCAAGGCACATTTATTTCAGTTGTTTTCTTTCCCTAAGTGTTGTTGCACATGTTTTCTAGCCACCAGGGCCTTTTAGTTTGCTTTCAGTTTGGTTTTGTTTGTTGTTCGACTACTGTTAGGAGTATTTCTAGTTGAGTTTCATGGTTTTTTGAGTTTGAGAAGTGGCAAATTGGACTCCACACCAAATGTATTATTTAAGGCAACTGGTCTATATACTTAGCATGCAAGCATTCATTAGAAATTGCTAGAAATATTGCCAAATTTTTGTCCTATAGCTCAATTTGGCAGAGCTAAAGCAATTTATGTCTTATTTTAAGGTGAAAAAATTCTAACATATTTTTGTCATGCTTAACCATTGCATATTAAAGTTCAAAAGGAAGAGTTTAGTTTTATTGTGCAATGTGTTACTGTTATATATTTTTCACCTCAGCTCAAATGGAGGACCTGGCTAATTGTTATTTAACGATAAGTGGAATTGCAGTTTCATGTTCAAATGTTGTTTCGCATTATTGTTACTTTTCATTGAACAATAGTTATGCATTTAAAAGAACAATAGAGTTTCAGAGTGCCATTCAGATGTTGCAGATTTAAAAGAGATATAGAATTGAGTACATGAGAAAAATAACATTTCAGATGCTTTCATTCATTTCGTAAAGAAATCATATTTTTACAAGGCTTCATTTGATTTCACAATCAAAATAGTATTACAACATTGCATTCAAATGCATTTTATTTTCAATCGAAAAGCAAAATTGAAATCAAAGATCCACACAAGGCGTGGATATAACTGTGACTGTGACAACACATTTCTAATAGCACATTGCACTACTGAAGATGCAGAAAGGAAAGCACATAAGCAACAGCATAATCATCATTGCCTAATTATCAACGCTTGATGTTGAATGGTGCACCTCGTCATCTCGAGCTTCATCGACCTGTAGGAGGAAAAGAGGGGTGTCAGTGGCTCTGACTATGATGTAACTTATATGGAACACCCACAATAGTACAACATGCTATTAGTAATGCATTGAAACAATCAATTAAGTGCATTATGAGAGAAGTGAACTGAAGGAGAGATAGCAATATCATGATCAACATGTTCTATTTTTTATGCTAACTTTGTTTGCTTCCTTGTGCAGGTATAGGTAAAGTCATGAAGCTGAACATTATTCGAAGACCAAGCATGTGGAGTAAAACGGGCTCCCACAAAGGTAGAACTCGACATGCTGCCCTATTCTTTAAATGGGCTGATTTTAAAAGATACTTTATCATATTCATCAAATGAAATGAGAAGAACTAAAAGAATAAAGCAAAGAATCCATCAAGTAACGAAACCAACTGTGCATTCATAACGATCAGGTTTTCTTTCTGAAGGCTACAGGTGAACAGTGAGTTTAGTTCACTAAATAAATTCAACTGAGTGCAATTACATCAGATATTACTAGATAGGTTCATTTTTTGTGCTGGTCGTAATCATATATATCAGTTTTTAATCATGACAGAAAATAGATTTGAGAAAATTTTATTTAAAGCGGAACATAAAAATGCATGAAGAGTACCATGTTACAACGAAATACGAGGAAAAAATCAGACACTCGAGTGGTTAATAAACTGTCAATTTCAGCTTCACTAGGTAATGCAGTGTATTCGAATGATAGATAATTCACTAGTTCCAGTTGATTAATAAGTAAATACTGCATCATGAATAAGTAATAACAAAGTGATCATTCTAGTATTTTAAGGGGAGAGTAAGTTTTGTCTTTCCAGAATGGTGCTTCTGAAGTTAGCAGCTATGCATATGAACTGGTAAATAGAGGTGATTCATAGTGATACAATATTGCATTATAACTATTTCTACAGAGTTCAAAAGCAGAAGATGGATGTTGCTTTGTTAAGGTTGAGTGAGAATCAAAAGACACTGATGTATGTGCAAAATACAAGTATGAAATTTTCCCTCTTCACAATGAACTTATACAGAAATATTCTTGAGGTATTACACTTTTCTGCCAAAATTCTAAGTACTTGGAGAGTATTCTCAGAATGTGCATTAGATGTTCTTTTAAGGGTAGTCTACAGTTCCATGTCGAAGACAATTCTGTGACAGGAGAAGTCAGATGTTTTTATCAGAAGGAAAAGCAATCATGAGTCAAATTCAGATTTTATACAACTATTGAGGAGAACTACAAAAATGTCAAAATAGGATACCAAGTGATATGAGTTAGTGAGTTGGCTACAGGGCAACATACAGGTTATGTTATTCTTGTTATGAGTTTCAACTGGGTATTTGGTTGGTTTTGCTCAAATTCTGAATAGTGTTGGTTATGTGATAGTTCAATCCGCCAATGAGGATACATTCTTTTCATAAAAAATAGAATAACAAGGAGGTGAAATGAAAATACAAACTTTCAGGTCTTTCCTTTGTTTCAAGGTTCTAAATAGGCCACTGTTTGTTTTAGCTCGAGTCATATATATAGAATGAATAGCAGTTACTTCATATTTTCAATTGCTTTCAAAGAACAGAAAATACAGTTCTCTTCAGAAATCTCAAATACCCACATGTGGGTTTGTTTTCAAAATACAGGAAAATCAATTACAAAGATAACCCATGTGAAATCTGGAACAAAATAGCAAGAATATAAAGCAAATGTAAGTTCTCTGAGTTGGGTCGAAATAAAGAGGAAGAGATGTAATTTTATTCAGCTTTCTTTGATACCCATATGCAGAAATATTATCAAATTGACATAATGGTCGATTTTATGTTCTAGGTCGAGCCCGAAATTCAAAGAAAAATGCTTCCTACAGTGCGCATTTGCCACGGCCTGAACATGACCAAAATCTATGTGTACAGGAGGAGCCTTTAAAGTTTTCAGAGAAGCGAAGAAAGCTGAGGGAGGATTACCAGTTTGAAGCCGAAGTAGATACTCTAGCCACGGCTTGAGTTATTGATAGCTTCCAGACGCAAGGGTTCGAGTTCTTAAGTGGTGGCTGAGCTCTTACGATGGAATAGAGCACAACAACAATAGTTTTGAACACAGAGGAACAAGGAAATAATGTATTAGAATATGCATAGCCATGGCTTTAGGGCTTGATTTTTTTTAGTAAGGAGCCATGGAGGTTATGAAATCATCAAATAAAGTTTACCTCTGCATAGTAAGGGAAAACAAAAGTACAAGTTGAGCTTTCACGGAGTGAACTGCAAAAGTCGAGCTCGAGCTCATTGTGGCTAGAGGAGAGCAAGTGCAAAGAAAGGTCAGAGGAGAAAACATGATAGTCTGCGACCTTAGTGGCCTACTTTTATTCAATAATGAAGTGAAAGCCATGATACAGATAGCACGAAGCTTACCCACTGGAGTTTCAGATCTCTGGAGTACGTGGAATAGTTCCTCAAGGCATTTGAGCTCGAGCTTGACAGAGTTATGGCGGCGGCAGAGCTTCGTTCTTTCAAGTTGAGGAGTGTAGAATGAGCGATCATTAGGGTTTGATTCTATTTTGACCGAACCCTAATCCAACCTTATCATCATCCAGAATGTTCAATCAAGGCACGTGGTGAATGTCAATGAAGGTCAAAATCATAAACTATGCCTTATGACTTTGTTAAAGTCTGAATTTAATACGTATGGTAGGCCGAAATCCAAATGCCTAGGATGGTCGACATGATAAGTCTTTGAGACTTATTTTGTGCCTTAGTAAAATATGGAGTTTGGTTACGTTATTGTTTTGTGAGAAAACAATGGGGATGAAAAATAGTTGATGACTTATAATTTTTTTATCAAATTATCTATTTTAGGGTTGTATTTTTAATTGATTTTAGAGAAATCAACGAAGATTGAAGACATCAAGGAGAATAATTGTAATATTTTATTTTATGATTTTTGAGAAAATCAGAATGTTGTTATGGAGAAATAAGGAGTTTTCTTTTTTGCAAAAGATTTTCAATCTTTAATTGCAAAAAATAGACAAATTGTAAAAAATCTGCATCTTGTAAAGCAGAATCATAAAGGCGATATTCTATAAATTGCTTTATGTTTTCTTGCTATTTTTAGCAGATCTTTGATTGACTTTTCTTCTTGGTCGGATTTGAGACCTATCTTGGAGAGATAAGGTGTTTTTTGTGCTTTTAAAGTAGATTCAGCCTATTTTTAGAGGCTTGACAATTTCATCATGAAAGCATTATGCTTTTTTCTACTTTTAAAGCAATTTTGAGACAGCTTGAAGCCTTTTTCCTTGAGCTTTTTTCTGAGCTCGGATTAGGGTTTCTTGAGGGCTATGTTTTGATAAAAACTTAGTTTTTCTTCATTGATTATTCTCAGCAGGTTCAGATTAGAGTTTCTTTCCCTTACACATTTTGGGGGAGCTTGTAAACTTATGTGTGCTCAGATTCTGAGAAGTTCCACTCCATCATTCAATAAAATAGTAGAGTTTTCCTTTCTCAATTCTTTTTCATGACTTGGAATAGTAATTTGATTTGTTCTGTGATTCAAATCTGTTAGATCCTTTTCTTTTCTTACTATTGTCAAGTAATTTGCAGGAGTTGCATGCTAGTTCAGGTTATGCCTTGTGTTAATTTAACCTTTGCATAAATCACTATTGAACTACATGTGTTGTGAGATTGTTGGAATTTAATTTTAATGAGTTGGTGAGAGTAAGTTATTATCAGGGTCTTCTTACAGTTGATCAATATTTTTAGGGTGATAGAATTTTAGTTTTAGATTTTAAATCCAGTTTATCCTTCTATCCTTTTTCCTGGAAAGTCACTTAGAATAGAATTCATCATTCGGAGAACCAACTCACTCTGGAGATTCCTCTTTCTGCAGATCACCCACATCTGAAAGAGGTTTCCATGTTTCAGTAGTTTGCTGAATACTGCATTCAGTAGGGTGCAAAACTATTGATAACAGCTACAACAAAAAACAAAGAATTTAGTTTTGCCATTCAATGCTTTGCAACAGAAAGGAAAATCAACATGAAGAAACAAGAAAATCAACATGAAATGGAGGTTTCAAGCTTGAAATGCTAACCTCATGGCAGCTGCATGTAGAGCGAATTTTCTCCAAAATTGAAGTGCAAAAATGGGTGAGGAAAAAGTGGGATTCAAATTGTTTTGTTCTAGGGTTCACTATGTTGCCCTAATTTGCCTTTGTGATTTTATCACATTGATTTAAAAATTAAAATACCTCAACTAATACCTTGCTTTGATTATGTGTTCAAGCCTAGGCCACCTAATGCCTTTATTCTTTTCTTGATTTTTGAAGGAAAATCATATAGTCAACGCCTTCAAGATTTTTATAGAAAATCAAACGCCTAAGTCTTAAAACACCATAGGGTATCCTTATGTTTTTGAGTAAACATTATATGATTTGTGCCTTAGGCTATTTTCTGATTTTTAGAGAAAATCAATACCATGTGAGCCTTAGTACCTTGATTTTTTGCAAATTATCAAAATCAATATTTACCTTGTATTGTTGTAAAAGTTAGATTCGAGCCTTTCTATTTTATAAAAATTAAAACTACAAATGATGTAAAACATTATTAAGGAAATGTTGCTATAAATTTCCTTAATAATTGTTATTTTTAAAATGTAGTGAGATGAAGGCAAGTGTTGATAAAGCTTTCCTAATTAAGTTTAAGTCTTTTGGGTGAAATAGGAAAAAACTGGGCAAATTGAAGTTTCCATTTCTGTTTTCAGTCAGTTTGAGCCTGATTTTTTTAGTTCTTTTGGGTCAACTCACTTGAGGAGGAAATTTTCCATCATTTTCATCCAGTTTGGAGGCAATTTGGGAACTGATTTTGAGGATCTTCTTTAGAGCTCAAAAATGGTTTTGAAGTAACTATTTTGGAGAGCAATTTAGTTAGATTTTCCCATTCTCACTATTGGAGACACTTTGGAGCTATAAGTTGGAGAAAAACTTAGTTTTTTCTCAGTTCAAGTTCATATTTGCTTCTTACTTTCTTGCTCACTTGTAGAAAGCTTTGTAAGCTTGATATTTCTACTAAGATTTTCATTTTTCATACTCCTTCAGTTTTAATAAAAATAATAGAGCATTCCTATCTCATATTTTATCTCATATTTGTAGTATTGATTCGATGTTTCATTGTGATCCTAAGAATTAGGTCCTTTGTTATGTCTCATTATTTTGAATCTATGTGCAATAATTTCATATGATTAAAGTTGTGTGTTGTGTTCAATTTTTGAGCCTTCATACAAATCATTGTTGAGTTGCATGTCTTAGATGAGATTGTGAGGGTTAATGTTTTGAGTTCAATTGATTGTGAGTGAAGTCATTAAAATAAGTTAAAATTCTAGTGCATCACCCCTTAGGTTTAGGATTTTCATTTCAAGTTATCTTTCTAAACCCTTTTTCCAAAAAGGTTTGTAGTTTAGGTGATCTTCCAGGGGAACCAACCCTATTTGGAGATTCATTCACATCATCTAGGTCACCCACAACTTGAGAGTGTTTCCATGTTTCAACAGGATAGTTGAGTCAATCTTAGCTAGGGTGCAATCTTGATTAACAACAATGAGAAATACATATATAAAAATATATGTAATGAAATAAACAAAGGAATGGGGAAAGATCTTGATTTTATACAATACTATATTATTTATGAATATAAAAATATATTAAGCTATCATTTCAAAATATACACAATAACCAAAGTATCGTAGCTCAATTAGTTGATCATAATTGGAAAGGGTGATGCTACTCCTTGATTACACCATCCTCAAAGATTTAAACCATAGATGTATGATATATATAGGATGAGATTGAGATCTTGTCCCAAACAACTTCAACATAATGGATACTCCTTATTTGTTGGCTCTTAGTTGAAGAGGTATCAACATAGGCTCAAGCTCTCATATTAGATAGCAAAAAAACTCATGGATGATATAAAATCCTCTTTAAAAACACAAAACTAAATAAAAAATAACACAAATATACAAATTTCATCATTACAATAATATTTTGAAGTTTTATAAATAACTTTTAAAAATAATATTTAAAGCTTTTATCTAAAATATGTTTAACAATAACAACAATAATGTGATGATTTCAGTTGAAAGGCAATACCAAGTATCTACTTCCATCAAACTACAATAATATTTTAAAGTTTATGAATAACTTTTTACAATAATATTTTAAATTTTATATCAAAAATATTTTTAACAAGAATGATGACGATGACTTCAGTTGAAAGGCAATAACAAGGATCTACTTCCATCAAACTACAATAATATTATCAAATTTTATAAATAACTTTTTAAAATAATATTTTAAAGTTTTATATCCAAAATATGTTTAACAATAACAATAGTAATGGTGATGATTTCAATTGAAAGGCAACAAGTGCCATGCAGTGGCAAGTACTTGTCTTTATAGTATTTTAGATTTAATAAAAAATAAAAAATAAATGTAAGTTTTGTTAATGCCAATAAAATTAAATATAAGTTTTGTTAATTATAATATTAACATAATCATATATTAATCATGTAAAAATGCATGTCTATATTATAATTTAATAGAACCAAATGTAACTGTTAACTCTGAAATTTACACCCTGTTGAACTTGATGTTCAACAACTATAGGGTAACATGGGAATGATCCCACTTTGAATGAGACCAAACCTCCGAAGAAGGCCAACTTCCTTTTGGTATCACTTAATCTAATGATTTTGATGAGGAAAAGGGTAGAAGGAGATGTTTTTCTAAAAATGAAAATTGGAAAATAGTACCTATATGGTGATACACCTAATTGAAAAGATTATGAAATTCATAATTTTATTCACTTGTTATACTGACTAAGATTACTATTGTACAACTCATTGTTGTATACTTCTTGCATAAATATTTCACAAATAGGTCATAATTCTCAAACTTCAAGAAGGAAAATAATTTCACATCCAAAAAAGCCATTAACACCTCTTGACACAATTTGTAACCTATATTAGTAGACTTTTTGCATAAAGGTTCTAAATCTTGAGAAAAAGCTATAAGGAAACACATATTACCTCACTAATAACTTGATCAATTAGCTGATGAACACGATAATGCAAAGAACAAATAGACAGAATCTCCAAGTCAATAATACTCAAGGCCTTCACTGTATTCCATATCTAGAACTGAGTTACATGAATTTTCTTTTCTCTGTTAAAGGACTGCAAAAAAGTCACTCACTCATAAAAGGCATCAAGTAAGAACTACTCAATAATGAGTTACAAAAGGGCTAAGTAGCCAAGCTCCACTAAAAAAAGTTCTAGAAAGCTCCATAACTCGTAAGTCCTCAAAAAGCCCAAAATATAGCATCCATATCCACTCCAAAATACATCAATATGCATGAAAAATTCTTGTTTGACCAAGTCAAACATAAAGGCACAAGAAAATAATTCCTAAATACCCTCCTTGTGTTTCAAAACTGAATGAAACTACTTATGAAATCGTGGCACATGTTGGCTAATCTTTTCTAACTCCCCTAGATGTTCTCAACAATCATAACTTAAAGCATATCTTCATCTTTTCATGGCCTAGTCATATAAACATATGTTTCTATTTTTTGTATTTAAAGGGATGACTCAATTTAAATGATTTATAAATCATCATTTAAATTAAGCATTTATAATTTAAAGTAATGCAAGAAATAGAAATTTTTTACCTTCTATCGGCCATAGACAAAAATTGAAAGGAATTTCCATTTTCACACTTTATGCTTAAATTACAAGGAAAAAATAAAGGCCATGGGGTTTAATCTTTTCACATTTTTTTAAAAAAAAGTAAAAAAAAGTGATATTATGTTTTAAAGAATTAGGGTGAAACCCTAAAAGATGTGAAGACACAAAAAGAAGCGAAAATACTTCATTTGTTAGAAACTTCAAGAAGAAGTTGTGATTGTTGCCGCCATGATGAGGGTTTCTTCGAGCTTCATGAAGGTTTTCTTGTGGATTTTTGAACTATTTAGTGGCTTCGGCCTACCTTCTTATTGATTAACAGGTTCTGGTAAGTGTTTATTTGAAAGTATTTTCAAAATATCACTTTATGCTTGAGTTTTTTTTTTGTTATAGGCCCTTCATGACCGTGACTTATGTGGTTTTCCTATAACTTTTTGAAAATGTGATTGAAACTTTTTCATTTCTTATATGGCCATGTGGCCATGAGGCCTTCATGAAATGATTCCATGTGACTTTATCTAGAAACTTTATGAACTTTGTACTTGGCATAAGCTTCAATAGTTACTTGTTCTATTTTTTATGGACTTTATACTATTCAGAACTCACCCTCCTTTGTAGATTATGCCGACCCCTGCTGAAAAATCATTTTGAAACTAAAGACTTGTGTTATGAAAGAAGAATAATATTTCTTGTAGATCTTAACTTGTTATTGAGAATTTTGTATAAGGTTTTCTATATTCGGGCTCCCTCCTGTCTTATGTGCTTATTTTCTGTTAATGTCAATAAAGGAACGTGTCAAGTTATTTTGGGTATTAATATACTTCCTTGATGCTAAAACCATGTTTATCTCTTGCTGCCATGAGCTAGATTTGGACTGCTCTTAAGTTTTACTGAATGTCTTTATGGCCGCCATGAGATTTTTTATTTCAAACTTTTTAGAGAAAAGTATAATAAATGTTGCAGCTATAATCTATTCTCAAAACTCAGGTTTGTTTGCAGAAAGAATAATTACATTCTTTGTTTTGTATTTTCTCTTTTGTCTCTATGCATTTGCTTTCAGAAACATGACGTTTCTTGTGTATATACTTGGGCCATCTAAGTTTTACTTTCTGTGTATTCCATATGTGCATTTTTTTAGGCCGTGACTATAGGGTTTTTCTTTCTATTAAGGCTCTTTGAATATTCTCCATTTGTGCTTACAGGAATTTGAAGCTTTTTTAAACTATACAAACATAATTCACCAAAACATTTAAAAGTTTATCATACCTTTATAACCCTAAGTCGAGGGTTTGATGATTTCTATAGGTCGTGTTCTTTACACTCAACATTCCACTTTCTATAGTTTTCATTTTCTTGGGCTCCTCCATTTCACATAAATGAGGGTTCTTCTATAATTTCACCATGCCCTATTCATATTGTTAAAATCATTATTGTCTTATGCTATTGTCAAAATGATGACCATACTCCTTTGTTAATCAATTGGAAATAATGAGTTGTTGCCTTAACCATCACCTTATTTTTTTAAGTCTTCACATCAACAGTTTGATTATCTCTTTGCTATTGTTGTTCATTTTTTTCCTTCTAACTGTTATTCCATCAATTGATTGAAATGCCTCTAATAAGTCATTATTGATTGTTTTTTTGAAACTGAAGATTCAAGAAAACAATAGATCATGGCCATAAAGATTTTTCCTAAGTCAATACAATATTCCTTCAGTTTTGTTGATCTTTATTTCATTACTATGTTTTTACTAATAAAATACAACTTTGGAGTCTTTAGATATATGACTACTTTTTTCTATTATAATATTGTCACTTGTAAAGGGAATTGTACTTGCTTCTTATTTACTTTGAGAAACAACAATAATCCACATGTTGAAGCAATTTTGAATGACCTCTTGCATTCTTAAATTCATAAACCTGATGATCACTCTCATAGATAGAATCTTAACAAGATAGCCTTAAACCATGCAGTTATTTTACTTCATTTGCTTATGAATATTCTATATATTTGCTCATCATTGTTTGTGAAATGGAAGACATTGTCACCAATCTGTTTATTGACAGAGAAAGCATTATTTGTTTCTGTATTAATT
>VDFB02049217.1:89848676-89883583 GCA_007258455.2 Sequoia sempervirens | reverse complement strand
CTAGCAATGCACCCAAGGATGTTTCTGTTGCTGCAATATATAAGATCAATGGTTTGTCTGGATTCAGTGGTACTAGAATTGGTGGAGTCATTAAGTATTGTTTGATTTGTTGAAAATCCAATTCACACTTGTCATCCCACTTGAAAGGAACATTCTTATGCAGTAGATGGGTGAACGATAGACTCTTGTCAGCTAGTTGTGCAATGAATCTGCGGATAGACTGAAGTCGTCCCTGTAATGATCTTAATTGACTGATGTTCTTTGGGGGAGGCATTTCCATGATCACCTAAACTTTAGTAGGATCTACTTCAATTCCTTTTTCTGACACGATATACCCTAAGAGCTTTCTAGATGTGACCCCAAAGACACATTTCTTGGGATTGAGATGAACTTTAAATTTTTCCAGTCTTGCAAATATCTTGGACAATATTTCCAGATGTCCTTCTCTAGTGTAGGATTTTTCCAAGATATCATCTACATAATCTTCCATGAATGTATGCATCATGTCATGAAAAATCATAGTCATGGCTCTTTGGTAGGTAGCCCCAGCATTCTTCAGACCAAAAGGCATGACGTTCCAACAGTAAGTTCCCCATGGACATGTGAAAGCTATTTTCTCTTGGTCTTCAAGTGCAATCTTGATTTGGTTGTAACCAGAAAAACCATCCATTAACGAATACATGGCATGGCCAGCTGTCAAATCAAATATAGTGTCAATGCTTGGAAGTGGGAAGTCATCCTTAGGACATGCTTTATTAAGATCTCTGAAATTTGTGCACACTCTGACACTTTTATCTAGCTTGGATACAGGAACAATGTTGGAGATCCACTCTGCATAATCGATCGATCTTATGAAGCCCACATTAAGGAGTTTTCTCAGTTCTTCCTTAACTAATAATGCCACATGGGGGTGCATCTTTCTAAGTTTTTGTTTGACAAGCTTAACCCCTGATTTGATGGACAAGTGATGCATGATAAGGTCAGGATCAAGACCGGGAATGTCCACATAAGACCAAGAAAATTTGACTTGATTTGTTTTTAGAAATTCCATGAACTCTGCTATTTCTTTTTCTGTCATTGATGCAGCCAGCTATAAAATTCTTGGTTTGTCTGAAGTTTCAAGATTGACGGCATTTGTAGGCTCAATCAAAATAGGCGATCACTCATGATAATGCTCTAGGAGAGTGTCAAGATTCCCATTGTCTGGTGCCTTAAAAAGGTTTTCACCATCCGATACGCTCTTTATTTTATCTTTTGTGTGATCTAATACTGCCAGATTCTGGTTTTCACCATTAGATCTTTTGTTTTTAATTCTATTTTTGCAGTTGGGAGAATTGACACCCTCCTAATCAAAGACTTTATGTTGAAAATCGCTAGTGGAACAATCATTTATGCCCTCTGCAAAAAGGAAGTTTACAATAGCTTCATCACTTGGAAACATTGGTATGTTGATAGGTTCAGATGAATCTCAATCAATGAGATCAAGATAAATCAAAGGTATAGGGTCATTGGGTTGCGTGAAATCGGCTATGGTTATGGTCATAATGGAGTTGATCGTAGGATCCGAGGTATGAGGTAGGTCAATGATGGTACTGTCCTCATGATAATCTTATTCGTCTAGATCTAACTCTGTATCACTAGAATCATAGTGACTTTGTAGTTTAGACTCTCGTGGTTGGGTCTCTGAACCTTGACCTTCGATTAGAGTTGGGGCATACTGGTGTATTACATCAACCTCTTTATCCCTCTAGAACTCATCATTGTAAATGGTATCCCACTCATATTCAGCAGAGTCTGTGTCAGAATTGTTATCCAAGAAGTTTTGAACCGTTGCCACACATGCTTCTCGTGAATCTGAGCCTTCTTGCAACGTGAAGACAGTGCCATGCATTTGTTTGGATGTGCTTTCTTTGGAGTGAGTATCATAACCTAATCCAATTTTCTCTTTTGTGGTGAGTCCGCGGAGGTGAATAGGTTCAACTACTCTTTTCCTTTTTTTGATAGGACCTTTATCATAACCCATCTTCTGCATGATTGAATATCCTTTTCCATATTTGTCTGTGGGTAATTTGACATTACAAACTGCTTCATCTTCATCTTTAGAGCCAGTTTAGAATTTTTGTATCCTTAGGATCTTCCATGGGGAATTTCTCTTTGATGAATTGTCCATTAAACTTTGTGATTGGCTCTGTTGGTGATTGCTTTGATGTTGATGTTGCTGATACTTGATGTTCTGTGATAGACGGTTGTCCATGTGATCGAGGCGATATAGGTAAATTGGCAAGACAAAGAGAATATTCTCCGACTCCATGGTCTTTGAATTTCACTTTCTTATCAAAAATATTGGTTAATTGACTGATTTGTGTGTCAATCTTTAGAGAAGTACAAGAATGAGCTTCTCGATTGTTAGGAACCAAAGTATCTTGACTGACTTTTATGTTGGCACAAGTTTGAATGTTGGAATTATCAGCCGATATCGTGATTTCCTGTCCATCATAAGGGAACTTTAAACATTGATGATAGGTTGATGGGACAACTTGCACTTCATGGATCCAAGGACGACCCAACAAGATGTTGTATGCAAGATCACGATCCAATACTTGGCAGAAAGTATTTTTGATAACAGGACCCACTCTGATTGGCAACATGATTAGACCCTTGGATGCTCTTTCTTCATCATCATAAGCTTTAATGGTGATCTTTCTTCTGAAATCAATGGAGTCCTCATAAAATCCTAAGGCTTTAACCAATTTCATGGTACAGATATTGAGACCAGCACCTCCATCTATTAGAACCCATCTAACACGAAACTTATGGACCATGACTTCTAAGTACAATGATGAGTTGTGGGGATGAGTTATGGAAACGTCATCTTTTTTAGAGAATGAGAGGCAAGTGGGTGAGGACAAGTGTCCTACCATGGCTTGAAATTGGTCCACATCCAAATCAGTGGATACAGTTGTTTCAAAGAGGGCTTTTTCAAGAATTTCCTTATGCGCTGGGGAAATTTTTAAGAGTTCAAAGATAGAGATTTGAGCAGGAGTTTTCTGAAGTTGGTTGACCAAATCATATGAATGTTGAGGTGGAGGTTCAGTGGATTTCGAAGAGGTGCCCTTTAAGACAACCTTAGCTTGTGCCCTCGTTGTTGCATTAACTTCTCTATATTCTATCTTCTTGTTGACTTTGATGACATTCACTCGCTCATCATCTATGTAGAGATGGTTGATTATATGATCATCATTGACATGATTCACATTTTTTTCAGAAGACTCACCCTTTTGATAGTTGGGCAAAGGGTTGCGAAATGCTTGGTGGTCTGCGTTTGATTGTTGATGTCCTTCTACTATAATGATGTCATTGTCGATTAAGTCTTGAATGGTATTCTTCAATGCTTGACAGTTATTTGTACGATGACCTTTACAACAATGATAATCACAATAGTATGCCTCATTCCATGATGGAGGTTTTACAATAGGTTCATAGTTTTGTTGAGGTGGCAGAGTAATGACATTTTTGGCCATCAACTCTTTGAACGTGGATTCCAAAGATTGACCCAATGAAGTGTAAGTTCTTCTATTCGAGAAGAATGAAAATCGTTGTGGATTTGTATTTGAGGCATTCCCTAAGGAGTTGTTATTGTTATTGGTTCCTCGGTAACCTTGATTTTTGGCAGTCCCTTGATTGGGTGTAGAGTTTTGATTCACATTGTTTCTCAAAGGAGGATTGTTTCCTTGATTTTCTACCAAGTTGACATTGTTGTTGCGCTGAGTATCTGGAATACCAAGGACCAATGGCTTGGTCGAGACTTGATTTGCATCAACAACACCATCATTCACCACATTTTTGTTGCGAGTCCAGAATTTAGACTTGTCCTGATTATTGTGATGATTGTATGAGCTAGGATTGTCTTTGTCAAGTTTTATTGTTCCTCTTTTGACCAATGCACCTTCAATGGTTATAGCATCTTTGATTAGTTTCTCAAAAGAGGTAGGACAATGTAAATTTAAATGATAGCTCATCTCTGAATTCAAGTTGTTTATGAAGGTAACCATCTTTTCCTTTTCAGGAATAGGACGCGGATATCTGGCGAACATTCTTCTCCATCTCTGAAGAAAAGTAATGAAAGATTCACCAGGTTTTTGTGCAACTTTACAGAGATCTATCATGGTGATCTGATGTTGTATGTTGTAGGCATATTGTGATATGAACAAGTTGATTAATTCTTCAAATGTTTCGACAGGAGGTGTAATCTTTGATAGCCATTCCATAGAGTGAACTCCAAGGCTCCTAGGAAACAATCGCATCAAGTAAGTGTCTTCGTGAGCGAATTCCAATGTCATGTTTCGGAAGTCTCTAACATGATCGATTGGATCCGATTTCCCATTATAGCGATCAAATTTTGGAATTTCACAATGTTTGGGAAATGGAATCATGTTGAGGCTTCGATCGAAAGGATAAGGACAAATGTCCTCAAGAGTATATTTCTTTGTGGTGGTTCCCCCTTGTAACTCTTTAACTTGTCCTTGAAGTGCTTTGATTTGTTGAGTCAAAGCACTAAGATCAGATGGGGGTTTTTCTTCAAGTTTGTTCTTCAAAATCTCAGTATTAAAGTCATGTGGCAATTTAGCTCCTTGGTCAGCTAGATAGAGGAAATATTTTTCTTTATCGTGTTGCAAGATCTTTTCTATGGCCTTGTAAAATTTGGGATCTTGCTCAGCTTCTCTAAGGTGGCATTCATCCTCATGTTCATCATCACTATCGACAGTAGTATTGTTTATGGCTTTGTACTTGTGGAAGGGATTTTCTTCTCTGTTATCCATGTCATTGTTGAAAAGTGGATTACGACTCATACTATAGAGAGGATTACTGGTTTCACCTTCTTCTTGAGTGTTTTGAGTATGACCTTCTTGTTGGATTTCCTCCCTCGATTTGATGTATTGAGATCTTGTGAAGATAGGCATGTGATTTTGAAGAAATCTTCTAAACTTAGATCATAGTTTTGATGAGTGCGACAATGATGATATTTTGATCTGATAAGATGGGAATCTTATGATATGATCAAAGATGTTTCCTAATTCTTGATTATGGCTTCCGATGATGAAGGATGTCAGAATCCTGTTGGGGAAGTTGAATCAATAATCAGAAAGTTTGTTTTGGAAGATGCACTCTTAAAGATTTGATCTTTGTTTTTGAAGGAAGAATTCAAGATCACTGGAGGATTTGACTAGGATGTGAGGGATACTCAATAGAAGGTTGTCGTATATTGTCAAACTCAAGAGGTTGATTAAGATTATGCCATTGAGATAGAGCTAATCTTTGATAATAAGCTCGAGAATCCAAGGGATCTACAACATACTCGTCAGTGAACCCCCTAACAAAGTCTTGGTATCTATGAAGAAATCCACGAAAATGAAGCAAGACGTGGCAACTTTTGTACAAAATTTTTCTTCTTTGCAATGACTTCTTGTACCCTAATTGTTTCTTGGGTTTCTTGATTCTAGTGGAAATTGATTTCTTGACAAACTTTGTTGATTTCCACTTCCTAAGCATGAGGACAAATATTAAGAACGTTACTGGACCAAAGATGTGAATGGATTTTGAAAGGTTTCAATTGTTGTTCTTCACGTTCATTTCATATGATCTTTTATCTAAGTTAATGTAATGGAAGACACAACAAACATTCTGAAAAATAGTTGTTTTTAAAACCCTATACTAACATCAAGTGCTTGATTGAGAAAATGTTTTTCAGCAAGTGTTTTCACAGGTTTAGCACATGAAACACAATTCAAGCATACTCACTCTTAGTACTCAAGTAGGTCATACTAGTAATCAACAGCCCACATCTTAGAACTGCGTCGACTCACACAACCGTGTCACCCCCAAAAGGGCGCCCGTGTTTTTTCTTTTCTAGGTGCATACTCTAGATACACATGGGTTAATTTTCTTAGAGAGAAATCTAATGCATTAGATAGATTCAAGGCATTTAAGGCTATGGTTAAGAATGAAGCAAATTTGAGAATAAATTTTTTGAGGTATGACTGAGGTGGTGAATTCACCTCTAATCATTTTAACATGTTTTGTGAAGTTCATGGCATAAAAATAAATTGTATGCTCCTAGAACTCCTTAGCAGAATGGAGTTGTTGAAAGAAAGAACATAACGATTCAAGAAGCTACTGGATCAATTATTATAGAGGCAGGTCTACCAGAAGTTTATTGGAGAGAAACTATTCATAATACTGTTTATGTGTTCAATTGAGTGCAAGCAAAAGCTAACAGTACTAAGACCCCCTATGAGCTATGGTGTGGAATAATTCCTACTGTCAAGTATTTCAAGGTATTTGGAAGCAAATGTTATATTAGAAGGGATGAAGAAAATATAGGAAAGTTTGATGCTAGATGTGATGAAGGTATCTTCCTTGGATACTCTACTAGAAGCAAAGCTTATAGATGTTTCAATAAAAAGATAAGAAAGATTGTAAAAAGCACAAATGTCAAGGTGGTTGAAGCACTAAAGAATTCAATTGAAGTTGATGGATATGTATCAGATGAACCTGACTGCATAGAATTTGAATAATTTTTTGAAGAATAAGAGAAGCAAAATGAGGAAAAAGAAGTTCTGGTGGTGTCCCCAAAGACACCTAAATATGTGCAAAAGAATAATTCAGAAATAGATCATTGGAGACAAGAGGAAAGGAGTATTGACAAGAAGCAAAGTTTACTGCAATGAAATAAATCTAATTTCTGAATTTGAACTGAAGATAGTGAGTGAAGCATGTAATGATGAACATTGGATGAAAGCTATGGAAGAAGAACTTATGCAGATTGAGAAGAATCAAACTTGGGAATTGGTCCCTAGATCGGAAGATAAAAACATAATTGGATCAAAGTGGGTATTCAGAAACAACTTGAATGAAAATGGAGAAGTGGTCATAAATAAGGTGAAGCTTGTGTGTAAGGGTTACTCACAAGTAGAAGGTATATATTTTTAGGATACCTTTGCTCCGATGGAAAGGATGGAAGCTATCATAATGCTTTTAACATTTTCTGCTCATAAGGATTTTAGAGTTTATTAGATGGATGTAAAGTCTACATTTTTGTATGGTGAGTTAGAAGAAGTCTACATGGAACAATCAGAAGGATTTCAGTTGTCAGATCAATCAAATATGGTCGACAGATTAAAGAAAGCTTTATACGGATTGAAGCAAGCTCCCAGAGCTTGGTATGCAAGGTTGGACAGATATTTGATTCAACAAGGTTTCAATAAAGGTACGAATGATAGTAATTTGTACTTCAAAATTGAAAATGAAAAAATCTTGATAGTGGTTGTATATGTTGATGATATTATTTTTGGAGGAAATGAAACAATGTGCAAGATGTTTGCTAAAGAGATGCAAATAATTTGATATGTTTATGTTTGGTGATATGAATTTATTTCTTGGGATGTAAAATCAATCAAACAGAAAAAGGGATTTTTATTTCACAGTCAAAATATGTAAAAGAGATGTTGAAGAAGTTTGGGATGGATGGTTCCATGCCGGTATGCACTCCTATGGTGACTAGATGCAAATTGAGTAAAGATGATGATTCATGTAAAGATGATCAAAGAAAATATAGATCTATGATTGGAGGATTTTTGTATTTAACCGCTACTAGACCGGATATCATGCATGTAGTTTGTCTTGTAGATAGATTTAAAGAAGATCCTAGAGAAACACATGTTGTTGTTAAGAGGATATTCAGATATTTGAATGGAACTCCAGATTATGTCTTATGGTATCTTAGAGATACTAAATTTATACTAAATGCTTATATAGATGCAGATTGGGTAGGTTATGTTGATGACATAAAAATTACAAGTGGTGGTGCATTCTTTCTTCATTGCAGATTGGTGTCATGGTTAAGTAAAAAGAAAGATTTAGTTTCCTTATCCACTGCAGAGGTTGAGTATGTTGTTGCAGCATCTTGTTGTACACAAGTTTTATGGATGAGATAAACATTGAAAGATATCAGAGTAATGTATGATGATCCCATTTCTATCTTATGCGATAATACAAGTGTTATTAACATTTCAAAGAATCTGGTGATGCATTCAAGGAAAAAGCATATATCTATCAGGTATCACTTTTTGAGAGAGAAGGTTGTGGAGAATTAAGTAAATCTTGAGTATGTACCTATGAAGGATCAATTTGTTGATATATTTATGAAGGCTCTTCCTAAAGATACTTTTGAGTATTTTCGGGAGAAGTTAGGGTTATTGCCCCTCCTTTCTTGAACTAGATGCATATGGAGGTGCATCAGTCTGGTGGGTCTATGGATCTATCTTTCTTCTAGACTGATGTTTGATGGCTACCTCTTAGGGTGAGTAGGTAGTGTCATGTGTTGTCATTGAAAGAGTATTTTTTTCTTAATGTCAAAGGGGAAATCAATGTAAAACATATTTTTCCTTTGCCATTGATGTTGAAAGGGGAGAAAGTATCATGTGAAAAAGATATAAAGTAAGGGGGAGAAATTCATTCTTTGGAGATTGTGTGTTCAGAGCTATTATGTTGTATTTGATGGTTTTTCACATCATGTGTTGTCATCAATGACAAAGGAGGAGATTATTGCAAAAATGAAGGTGTTGTCATTGATGTCAACTAGTTAACTGGTTATCAACTGGTTGTTGGTATCATTGATGTCATGGATGTTGGTTATTGGTTGTATATGTCGAGGATATTGAGTAAATTGTAATAAAGAAAGGTTGCAGGTAATTAGTTTTTTCTTTGGGTTTTTCTCTGAGATTTTCTCATATGCTCGTGTGGTTCAGATATATTAATAATGGTTGTTGGAAGTTGCTATATCTAGATTTTGGGTTTCTGGATCATTGTACAGTGTGAGATATGTTCACCAATTGTGAACTATGTTTTTCTATGTATCTAGTTGAGGTCTAGGAGAAATGTAGTTGCTTTGGATTTCTTCTTGTTTGAGTTTTATGACTTACGGTTCTAGAGATAAGTTGATATGACCGTTTTGAAGATAATTTTGTTATTTGGAAAGATTGGATCGTGCTAAGGTTGTATGTGCTTAATTGTTCTATGTGTTTTACACTAGTATTGGTCGACCTTGTGGTAAACACTAATTACGAAGTTCATGAAGCATGTTGGGACTCATTTAGGTCCTCATTAAGTGTGTGTTTTGGTCTCCCTCATTCTAATTCCACCCTAGAACGTTTTGGCACCAACCTAACTTGAATTTGTAAATACAAATGGTGTGTGTGTGGCTGACTTTGGATATGTTTCAAATTTGAGGATGGTATAAATATAGGTTGAGATGTTTGTGAAAAAATAATCAAAGTGCAAGAGCGAGATAGATGTGAAATATAGTGTGTGATTGTGTAGATCAATGTGAAATCTAAGTGGTAAGTTTCTGGTTGCAGTGAGCTGAAGGTGTACTCTATCATTCATGTATGTCTACAAGTGTGTGACCGAATTATGATGGAAATATTTTTTGCATTGAGATTGTTTTCTCTTTGTATCTATGTGGAAGTGAGCCCTCTAGGTGGTTAACCCTTGTTGGACAATGAGTCTTGATCCAAACAATAAGTCATGTTTTGGTAGTGAGCCTTTGTATTTGGTTTTGATATTCTCTATATTGTGAGCCAATCCTCACCATTGTTTTTCCCTTATTGGGTTTTCCACGTAAATTTGGTGTTTCTTTGTATATGGATTTTGCTTCTTTCAGTTTTTGCATTTACATTTAATGGTTAATCATATTAGAAGAGTAAAGGATTTGTGAATGGTAATTGAATTAAACTCTAGTGAAATCTGTAAAGGAAAAATTTGCTACAACTGATTCACCCACCTCTTAGTTGTCTTGTTCAACAAGATGGTCTCTTCTTCCTAGTAGCTAAACGTTTCTTGTGTGAGGTTGGATGGTAGAGATAATTTGAACAAAGGGGGTGATTCTATTGTTACTACCTTACTCACCTCCCCTATTTTTTCAGTTGGATTTTAGTTTGGTTATTGCTGCCCTTATATCTTTTTGTTTGTTTTGGAGATATCCTTTCATGAGTATAATTTTGTTGAGCATTGGTATAATTTTGGGCAGTTGGTTGCAATTATTTTCATAGACACAATCCATTCTTTCAATGTTTCCACTTTGGTGATAAATGGTCACTGTAGTTACTTTGTAGAGATGACATGCATGATTAGAGATGATAGTTTAATGATTGTATTGGTTTGGTTGCTTTGGTATGCTTGAGGCATTCTATTGACACTTGGAGTTTAAGTGTCAATGCTATGATTCAGGATGATGACATCAATATCATTTCTTGGTTGGGAGATTTTAGAAAAATGGTTGTGACTGACTTGATTCATATTTGTGGCAATGATGCTAGATTTTATGCTTTATGGTTGAACAATATGTCTGGTTTTTTTCCTAGGATCGTGATTGGCAATAAGTTTACTGATGTGGTCTTCTCTAAGTTTCTTTGGCAAGACATATTTCAGGACATGTATTTTAGTATTGGATTGGATGGTGTTTCCTTTGTGAGTTTCCAATTGAGGAGAGTTCAGTTGGAGCATGATGATTTTTTAAAGGCGCGGTCTCAACTTGGTGATGAAAAGGAATGGTTGCAATTAGGGTAGTATTATCATACCACTCTCCATCATATGTCCTTTGGTATGTCTCCAATTTAGGCTCTCTATAGTTATGATGCCTCTTTGGTTGAGTTATTATTTTCACAAGGTAGAGCCTCTATAGTGAGTGATCTTATCCAACATTAGGAGATATTGAGGTAATTCAAAGACAGTTTACATCTTGCACAAGATCAACAAAAAATGTATGCAGATAGGATGAGAATGGAGATAGTCTTTGAGGTTGATGTTTTCTTTGATTTGAAAACTAGTTCCTAGAGTGGAGATTACTTTTGGTTGTATCCTTATAATTAGAATTTCCTAAAGAGAGGAAACGTGAAAAAGATCAATAGATCCTACAAAGTCATTAGAAAGGAAGGCCGAGAAGAAGCTTGTGAGTTAGATGTTCCCCCAACTTGTAAAATACACAGTCTTTCATGTTACATGTTTCCAGAAAGTGGTGGGATAGAAAACTATGATTTTTTTTGAGTTTCCATCATCAAATGATGAGTGAAAGAAGAATGAGATTTTTTATGATCTTCCATCATTAGATGATGAGCGAAAGAAGAATGAGATAACTGAAAGAGTTTGGGTAAGAAGAGGAGAGAAGCTAAGAAAAAAAGGTATTATCCAACACTCAATCAAATGGAAATATTTTCCCAATGGAGATGCAACATGGGAAGATATAGAAGAAAACTTCCATACAAGCCTTCATTTCTTGAGGACAAGAAATCTTGGGAAGGGAGGACTTGTAATGTCCCCTTTTCTAAAAATAGCATTTACTATTTTTAGTAAACCTAGTTTCCTAAAAATAGTAAGTCAAGACCTGTGGATAAATTGGAAAAGTTGGTTTCCAAATTATATTAATTAAATTAGTCATGGTGACAAATGAATTAATATTTTTGAAATATTAATGGGGTCCAAGGCAGGCGTGGGATTCTTGGAAAAAGGAAAGTGACATGTAATTTGGTAGTTTGGGATTAGAATGTTTCTTGGTGACTTCACTTTTGGTAAGTCAAAGCTATAATCTCAACATAAAAGAATCACTTTACTTGGGCATTTGAATTTGGGTGTCAAAGTTGGTTTTGGAAAGGATTTTAATAAATTATTGTTTGGTCTTCCAAGTTGGTTTCATTCTATGCATGTTTTCTTCACAGGTTGTGACATTTCTTTTGAGGTTGAGAAACCAAGGAAGGAATAAATCCAAGGTTGATAAACCAAGGAGTTTGAGGCTTGAAGATAGTGGTTCTAATGCTCTCCAGGAGAAAATTCACATAGAGTAAGACAGTGTGCTTCAAAGATACAATTTAGAGTTTTATTTGTATTTGTTGCAGGAGTTATTTAATGTAGAGGTGTGCTTAGATGTTTTAGTTTGTTATTTATATAGGTTTCAACATACATATTTGTATCACTGATATATCTTGATGTAATATTTCTTCTCAAATGATCAAAGTTTGGTTTGATGAGTTGTGTTGAGTTTGGCATCTATTCAATGCATATTTTGGCTTGCATTTGTAAGGTTTCTCTATGTATTTGTTGCATCTGTAGTTTTCTATTAGATGTTGTTTATGATAGAAAATATGATGTAATTCCATGGTATTTTAATTCATATATCATCACATTTTAGTTGCATGTCTTTTTGTGTTGGAATTTCTCATTTTGGTGAAGTTCATCTCATACCCGATTCCACTGTTTGTTGCAAATGGCATTTTTAATGGAGATAATCTTTATTTAAAAAATATGATATAATTTTCCAAAAAGGGACATTAATTTCAAGTCAAATATAATTTTCTAGCAAGGGACATTACACCTTCTCAACAACTTTGTCTATTAGAAAGTGATACTAGATAGAGATATGCTTTGTTCTTGAATGCATTACACGATTTTTTGAAATGTTGATAGCGCTTGTATTATCACACAAGATAGGAATAGGTTCATCATATGATATTTTTATATCCTTTAATGTCTACTTCATCCACAACACTTATGTACAACAAGATGCTGCAACAATATATTTTGCCTCTACAGTAGATAATAACACTGAATCGTACTTCTTACTTATCCAAGAAACTAGCTCGTTTCCAAGGAAGAACACACCTCCACTTGTACTTCTTCTATCATCCAAAAACCCTTCCCAGTTTGCATCTATATAAGCACTCAAAGAGAAGTTAGTATCCTTAGAATACCATAGACGATACTCTGGAGTGCCCTTCAAATATCTAAATATCCTTTTGACTGCTACCACATGTGATTCTCTAGGATCTTCTTGAAATCTTGCCACAAGACATACTGCACACATAATATAAGTTCTAGTTGTAGTTAGATATAGTAATCCCAATCATGGATCTATACTTAGTATGATCTATCTTAGGAGATTCATCATTTTTGCTTAATTTACAACCAATAACCATGGGAGTACATATTGGTTTAGAATCCTCCATTCCAAACTTCTTTAACATTTCTTTTACATATTTTGATTGTGAAATGAATAATACCTTTTTCTGATTGACTAATTTATAACCCAAGGAAGAAATTCATCTCCCCAAGTATTATGTCATCAACGTACACAACCATAATCAAGATTTGATCTTTCTCAATTGTGAAGTAAAGGTTGTTGTCTATAGTACCCTTTCTGAATTCCTACTATAATAATTTTTTGTCTAGTCTTGCATTCCAGGCTCTAGGGGCCTATTTGATCCCATATAATGCCTTCTTCAACCCACAAACCATATCAATATCTTCTGATAACTAAAACCTTTTGGTTCTTCAATGTACACTTCTTCTTCTAACTCACCATTCAAAAATGTAGACTTTACATCCATCTAATATACCTTGAAGTCTTTATATGCCGCAAAATCCAAAAATATCGTAATAGCCTCCATTCTTGATACTAGAGAAAAGCTCTCTTCAAAATCTATTCCTTCCACTTGTGAGCAACCTTTACACACAAGCCTAGCCTTATTTTAGATAACTTCTCCATTCTCATTCAACTTGTTCCTGAAAACCCATTCAGTTCCTATCACATTCTTTTTTGTTGGTCTTGGGACCAATACCCAGATTCTTCGCAATCTACCTCTGTTCTTCTTCCATAGTGTTGATCCAATTTTCATCCTTGCATTCTTCAGTAACTATCTTAGGTTCTATTTTAGAAAGTAAACAAAAATTTACCTGTTCTTTTGCCATAGTAGTTTTTATTCTTGTCAACACACCTTTTCTCGTGTCTCCAATTATTTGATCCTTAGAATGATTTTTCTGCACATACTTAGGAGTCTTAGGGTTCTTTTACGAAGCTTCTTTCTCTTCCACTAGGATCTCTTTTTATTTTTCTTCTTCTCTCTAAAGGGGTTCATCATTTTCATATCCTTCTATCAACACTGAGCTTTTATGTGATTCTTCATCCAATTTGATGCTTTCACTTTAAATTATCTTCTTTAGCCTCTTGTTGTAGCACTTGAATGCATTTATCTTTGTAGAGTATCCAAGGAAGATTCCTCCATATTATCTTGCATCAAACTTTCCTAATTTTTCTTCATCCCTCATGATATAACATTTACTTCCAAACACTTTAAAATATTTCACAGTAGGAGCCTTTTCATACCATAGCTCATAGGGGGTCTTTGAATTGTTCACTCTTGCTTGTCCTCTATTGAGAATGTAAACTATGGTATGAATAGCTTCTCTCCAATAGACATCTGGTAGATTTTCTTCCTTCAACATAGTTCTTGCTGCCTCTTTAGCTATCTTGCTCTTCCTTTCCACAACTACATTTTGTTGTTGAGTCCTAAGAGATGATAAATGTATTTTTATCCCATGATCTTCACAAAAATTATTAAACTCATTTGAGGTGAACTCACCACCTTTGTCAAACCTTAATCACTTGATTTTTGAAATTCACTTCTTTCACAACCATATATTTAAATGCTTTAAAATTATCTAAAGCTTCTGATTTTTCTTTGAGAAAGGCCACCCAAGTCATTCTAGAGTAATCATCTATTAACAACATAAAAAACATGTCACCTTGAGAGCTTCTTGTTCTGGTAGGTCCGCATAGGTATGTATGCACCAACTCTAAAGGTGTTGTAGTAGAATATTCCTTAGTTTTGAACTTGTTCCTTGTTTGTTTTCTAAACTGACACTCTTTGTAAATTGCATTGATAAGATTTATAATTATTGGCAAGTATCTCACAACATGAGTAGAGGTGATTTTTACTAGGCTATCAAAATTGATATGAAACATTCATCTATGTCGCAACCAAATTTCATTGATTTGAGTCATAAAACACTTACCACTATCACTTTCAAGTTGACAAACATTTCCTTCAGTCCTTGTTCCTACTATAACCAAGATTCTAGAGCCTCCTTTTCTGATTTCACAATCATCATCCTAAAACAATAGATTGTATCCTTTGCTACACATTTTTCCTACAATGAGAAGATTATGCCAGAGACCCTTGACATAAAGAAAATCATCTGTCTTTTTCTTTCCATCAAAAATAATTGAACCTTTTCCACAGATCTTAGTAGATGTGTCATCACCAAACTTAACAAAAAAACCATCATATTTCTTAAGGTTAACAAACTTACTCTTATCACTTGTCATATCATTTGAACATTCATTGTCAATTATCCAATATTTTCTCTCCTCTTTTGCATGAAAGGAAGTCAACATAGTTCCTTCAATATTGTGACTTGTTTCTAGAGAAATTTCCTTCACGCATCTCTTAGGTTTAGTAGAATTAGTTCCAACATTCAAATCCATCAACAAGAATTCATCACTTTCTTTATCTGGGTAGTTTGATTCCTCATCATCAGATGTACCACTATCTTTCTTAACATAATAACTCTTCTTGAAGGATTTACCTTTATGATATTTATGTTTGTCATTTGAAACTTTACCTGGACATTTTGAAGCATAGTGACCTATCTTTCCACAATTGAAACACTTGAAAGGTAACTTACCTGTGTATTTTCCAGTGCCCTTTTTCAATATTCTTACAAAATTCGCTTCCACTTCATCAAAATCATCTAGATCAGATTCATCATTCCTCTCTTTCTTGTTGACTTTAAAAGCAGTTTCTTTGCTTGAAGCATCTTTGTCAAACTCTCTTAATTCAAAAGTAGTTAAAGCACCGAACAACTGATCTCTAGTATATTGATCTAGATTCTAAGCTTCCTCAATAGTAGAAACTTTAGCACTATAGGATTTAGGAAGGTATCTCAATACCTTTTTCACAATTTAATTTTCATCTAGTTTTCCACCAAGACCATTGATGAAATTGATAATTTCATCCACCTTGTGCATGTAGCCTATAATATCTTCATCCTTTGACATCCTTAGGCTTTCAAACTTGGCCTTAAAATTTTGCATCTTTTCTTGCTTGACCTTAGCATCTCCTTCATAAATTATTTTCAACCTCTCCTAGACCTCTTTAGCAGTTTTACTACTCATCACCTTCACAAGTTCTGAATCTAAAAGCCCACTCAAAATAGTGTTCCCCACTCTTCCATTTTCCTCATACTCCAAGATATCATCTTCACTTGTCAAAGGATTATTAGGCATATTATATCCATTTTTGACTGATTTCCATATGCCAAACACTAATGTGATGAGAAATGCTTCCATCTTGGCCTTCCAAAAAGTAGAATTTGTTCCATCCAGATCTACCTCAAGTGGTTAAGATTTTTCCAAGGAACCTCCACTTTGATACCAATTTTTAGACACACATGACAACTAAGAGGGGGTTGAATTATTTGTGCATTAAAAACTTTAAAACCTTATTAAGTATTAGTATGAATGTAGACAAATGAAACAAAAACACATCCATAATCATTCACAATAGAACACTTGGATTTTATGTGGAAAAATCAATAAGGGAAAAACCACGGTGAGGATTAACTCACTACATGAGAACCAAAACTAATTACAAGAGGCTCACTACCCAGAGGAATCATTATCTAAAAGGAAAGGCTCACTGCCAAGGGCTCACTACCTAAGAAGCTCACTTATTTTGAATTACAAAGAAATAGTAACAAGGGGGTCCACTACATTAGAGTAACTAGAGAAACCACCACAATGCCTCTTTACCATCCATAACCTTTTTCTCACTACCTCCATCGAATTCTGGAATGCTAAACTGTAGACACCTTCTGCTCACTGGTTCCGGTAGTCTTAGCCATTATTCCTTGCACTTACATCTCAACACACAATCACACATACATCATTTCATACCACACACTTCTCCAAAATTTTGACCTTACATATATATCTTCTGCAACCTTGAATAACCTTCTCTAAGTCAACTTCAATGAAATATATGCACCTCAAACATGCAATCACCAAATAGGTTAACACCAAAAACCTCTATGGTGGAAAGAAGTAAGGGCGAGCCACATAAAGGGTTAACCAGGACCCAAAATCTACACTAAAACACTATACCAAGCTTCCACAAATCACAAAGCTCATCCACAAACAATTTTAACACACTAGGTTGGCCAAACTAACATTAACACTATCAAGCAACCAATTTCACACTTCACCAGGGTCAAAAACATCTTGCAAACCATGTATCAACATTACACAAAATCTTGGAATATTCCAACACCAAGAGAGTATTCAAAAACATTTGCATAAACACATGAAACTGTGAATATTATATTCTTGTGCAACCAATCAAACTGGCATTGAGATACAACTCATGAACCAAGCTTGTGGAATAGCTGAACACTAATCCAACCAATGGAAGGTAGATATAGGAGATATTAGCACATTCCCAAATGCACAAGACAAGAAACTTTAGTGCAAATAAATGTGAAGCAATTCCATTTCTCTCAGATATCCCTCTTCACAAGCTAGAGACAATCCAACATACTGTCAAACATGTCTTCTACAACCACATGATCTAGAACTTGAAACTATGGATATAAAACCTTCAAAGAATTATGATCATCACATTCAAACCACACAAGCACATCTTCAAGAATGAAGTGTAGAGTAAAATATAGAACACTTCCTACTCAACTTGTACTATTTTTATGGAAATTTTCTCAAAAGCACTTGGAAACCAAGTAACCCTATTGCATCTACAACACTTGCTCAACACCATAAACACCTTCTCAACATATCCACACCAGAGGTTGACATCAATGAAAATACTGATGATATCATAGTGCAACATTCCTCTCATCCAACATAATTAAATAATTTTAATTATTTAATTAGTTAATTATTCCTCCAAAATTAAATAAATTATTTAGTTTGACTTTGCACATTCCTCTAAAAATAAATTATTATTTTATCTATTTCTTAAAATATAAATTCTATCTTTATTCTTCTAACTCTAAATTTAGTGAGTTGACTAAAGACAAACCTTAGTTCACTCTCACTCACTTCCACTTCATCCACTCATGTAGTCAATCCTTTTATTCATGTTGTGAATATGAATAAATCAAATGATCAATGAATTCAAGAAAATTGAAATAAAATCAATAATCCAATTCAATGATAAAATATACCTAATCTCAATAGAGTGTGTGTAATATTCAAATGAAAGAAATTAAAGAGAACATAAATTAAATAAAACCTAATCTACTTTACCTCCATAAAAAATGCATAGCCTTAATCAATTGTAAAGTATAAGATTATTCTCTTTTATTATGATGTGTGGATTGCTTATAAAATTAGCATAACCTTGTTAATCAAAAGCATTATGAAAATTGATTATAGTTTAGCTATAAATTTGAGAAGGGATTAAATGATCAAAGGATGGATGATTTATAGCTTTCAAGATACTGGATCAATGGTGCAAGATATTAAATTTTATTGACGGATGAGGGTTAATGAGAGATTAGAAGGAAAATGCATGAAGTTGCATGGAGAGATGAAGTGGAGTGAAGTTAAGTCAACTCATTAAATTTAGGTTTTGGAAGAATAAAGATAGAAAATAATATAATTAAAAAATAAACAAAATAATGATTTTATTCATTTTAGAGGAATGTGAAAACTAAATAAATTAAACAATTTATTTAATTTTGGAGGAATAATTTACTAATTAAATAATTAAAAATTAGTTAATTAAAGTGGATAAGGGAAAATGATTAATTAATAAAATAATTAAAAATTATCTAATTAAGTAATGATAAATATTACATTAATGTTATGGAGAAAATGGCTCGCAACCAAAAATTTAGTTTTCACCTATAGGATGTCAACAATGGTGTGAAGGAGGAAACAAAGAGTGCAAAAGGATGGGAAAACTCAGACTTCATCCCTCCTTTCACCAAAATGGAAAATCATATTCCCCTTGGGTGAAGGCTTTTGGATGCGGGTGGTTTCCAAGAGAAAGATCTGAGGATAGATCCTCAACAAAAGCTTTGGAGATCAAATAGAAGCTTCAACATTAGAATGAATTGGAAGAATGGTAGTCAAGGTGGTATTTGGAGGCAGGTGAATATGGTCTACTGAAGGAAAACCTACCCTAAAAATAAGGAAATTGTCATCCAAACAAAGGAAATACAAATTGAAATAGAAAGGCTAAAGGGAAAATATTTTTTGAGAAATGTGCTAGCAGTTGAATTCCTTGGGTGAAGATGCACAAATGGTGGTAAGAATGATGGGGGGATGAGGTAAGCATAAAATATCTAACAAATGGTTTTATGTTCATAGAATATAGTTTTGAAGCTCTAAAGGAAGAAATATTAAGCAAAAGGCCATTAATGTTAGAGGGTTGTGGCTTTTATATGATGGATTAGAGACCCAATTTTGACCCTTTCCAACATAGTATGGGTAAAAACCCAATGTGTTTTAGACTCTATAACATTCCAATAGAATTTTGGAATGAGGAATCATTAAAAGAGATCAAGGATGCATTGGATTCCTTCATACAATTGGATGGGAATTTGATGAAGAGGGAATCTAGGGAATTTGCATGAATTTGTGTGGAAGTAAATCTTAGCAAAGAAATGTGGGACAAATTGGAAATAATAACATAATTTAGGTGATGGAAAGAAAATATGAAAATCGGGCCCAACTATCCAAGGTTTGAGAAATAGGGATATGGGACTCAGATCCAAGTAGAAAAGGATACATAAAGTCCCCAAGAAGTGAATTGAAGGATTCGTCCAACACTGATGATTATAGGGAAGGGGTAGATAAGGAGGAAATGAGTGCACAAATGGGGGAAAAGGAAATTAATTTTTTGTAAGAGACTATTATTCTAAATAAATTAGGGAAAGAGGTTCTCAATTTTCCAAGCATTGAGATCCCACTTGAAGGGAAAATAGAAGAAAAAGAGGTAAAGATCCCTAGGGGTAGGGAGGAGGAAGAGAAAATCCATACAACCATTTCATCACCTTCCAATAAGTCAAGGGCGAATAGAAACATGAAATTACTACAAGAAGGTGAACTCGAGGAATTGACAATCGAGCTCAGTGAAGAAGATCAATGGATGAAGGAGCATTCAAAACAAATGGAAAAAATAATAGAAGGTGCCACTAGTAAATTATTTGGAATCATAAATAGTTAGAGGATAAATTAAATGGAGAAATATGAAGAGGCTCAATTGAATAAAAATGAGAAAGAAGAATGGGATGAGATGCACTTTGTGCAATTTTGCACACATTGGAGTAGGGACCCTCTTTTTGATTTCGGATGTCTCTTGGACCTTTGGTTTTTATTGGATTTGTCCTTTCAAGGTCTTGGGATGTTGGTCTTGCTTGCCTTGGTCTTACCCTGAAGGTTGAATTGATCAAACTTGGTTTTTAATGGAAGTCCGGTTTTGAGGTGGGATTTTTTCCTCGGATTTTCTGGTCTGGTCCATCGTGGTCATTGCGATTTTCAATGGTTTTTAGTTAAATTTGTTTTTCGGTGAGTCCCGTTATCTGAATTCACGGATAGTCCATCGGCTTAGTTTTTCGGTTCTTCGTTTTGAGCTTGGGTTTCAATTTCGTCGATATGTCTTATCCGCCATTAATGCTTGAGGTACATTTTCTCTGGCACGAATGTTGGCGAATTTAAAGGCTTTTAGTGCTCTTCATGATTTCATTATTCATTTGCCATCTGCTCTAGTGCTTAGGATTGTTCATTTCGAGCCTTGGTCGTTGGATGTGGTCTATTCGTGTGTGGATTGCTTGAGCGTTTGTGTTGAATATTTTCGTCGCTGGAGCACCCGGGTTCGCAGTGATTCCCTAGACTCGAGTTTCATTTGGACTTCATTCATGGTAATTCATCGTTGACTTTGCCTTTTGTTTGTGCTTTGATTGAATCTTTCAGGTTATTGAATGGTGGTTATCTGGGTCGGCCCTTGTTTATTTTCATAACCACATATTTATCGAATTAGGGTTTGAACTCACCCTTCCACGGGTTTCAGCACCCGCACTATGTATCCCTTCGTTTATTAATCGAACGACAGGTACTCCCCTGTGGTTAGGTGTTTATGTTAGGGCCTGGCCTTGTTGGCGCGTAGCCTACTATATTTTGTGAAGATTAGGGTTTCGGTATGTTTGCTCATATTTCTTAAGTTCGGTGGAGTCGTCATGATCCTCTTGTCTCGTGTTTTGCTCGACCTTGTTCGCAACATTTTATACCCTGGTGCGCACTAATTTCATCGTTTTAAGGGATTGAGTTTGAATTTCGAGCTTGCTTTAGCTCTCATGGCGAAGGTTTGGCTGTTAAGATTAGGGCATCATCATTTCATTGCAAGGATCAATCATTTGAGAAATTTTGGGAGTTTAAATTCAGGTGTAATTGAGATCCGGCTTATTGGGGTCGAGTTTATCTTCGTAGAATCCGAATAGGGGGGTTTGTGTGATTACTCGGTTAATGGTCTGCGCGTCGAACGGTCGTCAGGTTTCCGAGGTGTCAGCGGAATTTCTACGCACCCGAATTTTCACGGATTCTTCCATTTTCCCGAAGTATGATGAGTTTCCGGAATTTCAAGTTGTCCGCGGAAATCCGAGCCATCCGGATTTTTCCGGTTTTTTGCCTGGTTTCATTTCATTTTTATTTTTGAAATTGAAGCAATGAATTGGATGTTGGATGATGATTTATTGTTGCTAAATAGATGAATTTCAGGATAATTATGCATCTCTTTTGTCTATATCGATGATTTGTTTGATGAATGATGTCTTGGCAGTGGGAGTCCGTCTGGGTCGGATTTCTCTGAATTCCGCCCCGACTGGATTTTCCCGGATTGCCTCATCTTCCCGGATTGCTTCATTTTCCCGATTTTTCAAGATTGATGATTAATGGTTTATCTTAATGATTTCATGTGGTTTCAAGGCTAACCTTTGACTGAAATATAGATGATAATTGGATTTTCATGAGGCTCTTTTGTGAATGTAGGCTGAATCAAGCAAAGCGGCGGCAGGAAAGGCCAAGGGAGATACAGAGGGGTCTTCGGTCACCGATGCGGAAAGGTTAAGGCTGGATGTGAAAAGTCAGTTGCCTGATAGTAAGGTAGCTTCAGTTTGGTTAGAAGTCTCAGACACCAATGTAGGAGCATGGAGATATGAAGAGTTCAAAGAAAGGACAGCTCAGCAAGATTTATCAGTCCTGACCAAGGGGATGGTGAAGTCTGGGCTGGCTCATGTGGCCGGATTTCCTCTTGTAGTTCAATGCTACGAGCTAATATTGGAATGTGCCAGGCACTATGATTTTGATACACAGAGGATTGTCAGCACTGATGGAAGGGTGTTGGCAAACTTTAATCCAGTTTCTATTGCCCAGGCATTTGATATGCCAGACTTATCATGTGTGTGTGCCTTGGACATGGACTTGGCAAGGACTTACTATGAGGATGAGCCTACCAAAGCTTAGCAGATGATCAATTACTGGTTGGAAAAGCCAAAATCTCATTTCGCCAAGTTACCCAAGCAGTTACACAGGATCAAGTTCTGACAGGACATATATGATGCAATGACACTGTTGAGCAGGGTGGCCAGCTTGAAGAGTGTTGGGGTATTGGAGAGTTGGATGGTGCATGTTAAAAACAAGATTGAGCAAGGAATTAATTACCATTGGGCAGGAATTATCAGTGCAATGATTGACAGGTAGATGAGAGATGTGCTTGAAATAAAGAAATTCACCATGTCATCTTATGTGGTGTATGTACTTGCTAGATTTTATCCATACAGGGGACTGAATCTAAAAGGAACATTTGGACAAGATGTCATCTATGAGGTGTACCCTGAGTTGCACCTAGAGAATTCAAATTATAGAAGAGCAAATGATGCATTCACTATGCATATCACTAGGTTGCTTCAAAATGCAGAGCATGTGAGAATTTCTGATGGAGCCAAGGAGCTGATCAAAAAGTACGAAGCTTGGTTCATACAATTCCCCACTTTCTCCTATGTCAGAATTGATGGATGTCCGACTGCTCCATACAGATTGCCTAGATATCCTACCGACCATGTCATACTTTTGGAGGTTACCCGGCAGATATGTGATTTCGATGCCGTTGTTAAAAGAGAGAAGCACAAGACAGGGTTTGGTGGGGATTTTCCTTTGAAAATTGGTATAGCTGAGGTTTTCCCTTCAATCCAATCGGCTCATGCATCAGGAGAGGAATTGAGTACTTATGGGTTCTCTTTCCATTCTAAGGGGGCGAACTTTGATATTATTGGTGAAGCCCAGAAGAAAGCTACCAAAGAATATCACCATAAGGATGATCTAGAGGACTATTGGGCGAATAGCAAGGATGACTTTGAGGTAAGAAAGAAAAGATATTCAAGGCTTCCAGCTGATGTAATCATAATGTACAATGTCAAGTTAATTCCTGATCAGTTGGAAGATGATGGAAATTTAGTCCAGGATCATGCATATGAGTCAGTCAAGGACAGACCCATTGGAGAGGTAAATTGGTCAGAAAAGGAAATAACTGAACTGGAGGAATTAATGGCTCCTATTATGAAATCTACCAAGTCCTAGTTGAAGCATAAAGTATGGGAATTGGAAAGTGAAAAGGTACCCTGTACCTTCAATATGATGGGAAATTTGAATGCTCATTCCACTTCAGAGGAGTCCGGTTAAGATGATTCTGCAGGCAAAGCTAAGGGGAGTTCACCTTTTAAAATTAAAATCAGAGGCCCTAAGGAGAGTGAGCCTGAAAAGAAAAGAAAACCTAGGGGAAAGAAGAGAAGCCATACTGTAAAAATAGGTAAGTCTTTTGAGGAGGAGGAACTTGAGAAAGCAGAGAAAGAGGATGTTCCTCCACAGCCAAAAAGGGCAAGGACAACCAGGGCTTCTAAGAAGAAAGGTCAGGAAACTTCTAAGGATAAGGTGGATCCTCATGTGGTTGATGTGGAGAGCTCAGGAGAGAAAACTAGGGTCTATTCAAGAAGGTCGAGAACTCCATCTCCCAAGGAAACTATGCAAAAGACAGATCCTCTTCCAATGGCATCAACTGTAGAACAACAGAAAGACACCTCTCCTCCATCGGGTATGCCTGAGCAGACAACTCCTGGAGAGCATGAGACCAGTGAAGAAGCAGAACCGTTTAAGGAGGGAGAACTTTATGGCACAGCTGCTGAGTTTGAGGCAGGACATGTAGAAGTACATCCTGCTCTGCTGGTACAATATGAGGATTCTCCTGTGAGTAGTAAAGATAACAGATCCCCTGAGAAGGAGGATGTTCATGCTAAGACTCCCTCACCCCTGCAAGAAGAGGAACCAAAACTGGAAAGCAAAGGCGATCAATCTCCTGAGAAGGAAAAGGATGAGACGGCAGAGCAGCGTGAAGAGGTCAGGAAGGATAAAATTCGGGTGGATCCTGCTGTTTCGGATTGGCTAGATAAGGAGATTAGAAGAAAACGGGTCATTGTTGAAGACACTCCTCTCAACTGGGATGAAATTTTGGCCAAGATTGGAAAGGGTAAGAAGAAGGTAGCCAAGGTGGTTTCAAATATTGAAAGAGATGAGGATAGTAACAGGGTTATTCATATTGCTACCCCTGATGTTGATAAAAGTAGAGATGAGGTCACTGGGAAAGATTATAATGTATAGACTATCAATCTTGGGCCTGCTTCTATGGAACAAGATATTGAAGAATATGAGGGGTCCAGTGCAGTGATCATTGGGAGATTGAGGAAGGAAACACAGGAAAAGCATGAATTAAAGAAAGAGAATGAAAGGCTAAGGAAATGTCTAGAAGATTTAATGAAGCCTTTGCAATCTTTTCACCCATCCTCTTCTGTTACTGTTGGTTTCTTGCCAAAGGAGACCATTTCTGAAATAGAAAAGATGAAAGCTTCTACCATGGCTACAATAGATTGGTTGAAGGAGGTACAGACTAAAGGAGATGATGCAATAAAGGATATCCTTTCAACTGGAAAAGATGCAATAAGGGCTAAAGATTTATTAGAGCATGTTTTATCTCAGGATAAGGAGGATGCTGATCTTTTATTGCAGAAAACTAAAGCCATCATGGAGTATGGTAAAGATCAGCTGGTTACTGATGGAATCCTTCCTTCATCTAGCGTTAATGAGCCTTGGGAATGGTTTGAGGCCTTGCAAATCCGACAGAAAGCCATCAAGAAGATCTATAAACAAAAGAAGCAGATGGATGGTAATCTAACTGGTGTTTATGATGGATGCATCGCCTTTTTTGAGGTAATGACTGGCAGGAGGAAGATTGCTCCTAAATACCTGAGCTTAGAACAATTGAGGGAATGGTGGCATGATGTCTATGCCCCTGATATTGAAAACTCTGTGACAGGGCACCAATTGGATGATGCAGCTACTTATCTGGCTGTGGTGGATAAGTACTTGGCATATAAGGGTGATTGGGATACAATGGTCAAGCAGTCGAAGGAAGAAATTGGATCAATTGAATGTCAGCTCAAAATCCTACCCTTGCCACCTGTTGCTGAGTTGGATAAAGTGTTTTTGAAGGTTTATGAATCGTTGGATCAGAACAAAGATAAGGGAGGCGGCAATTAATGTCAACTTGGAGATTTGTGCTTCCCTATTATTATGGGGCATGTGTTGATCTGGGCCACATTGGAGAATGCGTTTTGGCCAACCTTGATGATGTATCGACATTTAATGTGTGGCTTAATTTGAAATTCCTGAGGCTGACTTGTTTTGGCTATTTTATTTTGTAAATGTTTGGTTGGGCCGACATGTTTTGGGGGTTCTCTATAAATGGCATTTGTCCCTCATTTGTAAGGGGTTAGTTAGACAGATAATAGAGACAAGTTAGACTAAGAAAGTGCTAGGGCATTCTGTAGTAGAGATAGTAGTTAGTTCTTTGAAGAAAATGTTGTAACACAGAACAGTGGAATTGTTGCTACATTTCGGTGATCTAATACAATTGAAGGCATTGTGGTTTTCTGGTGAACTCTTTTGTGTTAGTTTATCTTGCATGGTTCCTGTTGTTCCATCTTTTGAAATTGCTTGAAGATATAAGATTTGATGTTAGATTTAGAGTTAGATTAATCTGGTGAATAATGTTTATGGTTTCATGCTTGGAATGTTTGTAGCAATCTCTGGTCTATACTCCCAGTAACTATCTAATTGTAGTAGACTGGTGAAGTCAACCTGGACCATACATCTATTTGTGCTTAGTTTGATTTTGGATGAATTTCTATGATTTGAAAATCTGTATGCCTTAGAATATTGCACCTTTCTTGTGATATTGCATTGTGGGTTAAGCAGGAATTGGTTATTTGAGGTTGGTCCATTCCAGGTGTTTATCATTTGCATTGTTCATCTTAGAAATAGTTTAGATTTCATTATATCTCTTGCACCCTCATCTTTTTCCGTTTCTTTATTATTCGGTTAGATTTAGGATTTGAGATCATAATATTGCAAAATCTGATAAATTGGAAGGATACAGTTTGCTTGTAGTAAGGTCCGATTGTGATTACCAGCATTTTCACATATTATCTGAGTTGTTTATGCATTGTCATGACCTGACACCCGAGAGACCTTGGGGTGATTTTTAGTAACTTGTTAAAAATTACCTTTCAAGAGAGATAGAATATTGCATTCTGTCTGAGTTGTTGCTGTGCAGAAAACACCATAAAAATGCCCACTTTAAAAGAAGGAGAATGGGTGGATAAATATGAGGAATGAATCTTACTAGAGGAAGATAATTTTTTTCCAAAATGGCAGAGGCTCTCTTCGAGGAGAAAAAATGGGAATAAAATAAAAGTAAAATAATAAAAAATCTCTAGACTACGGGGAAGGCAAAATGAAATGTAGAAAAACAAATGTAGAAATATTAAGTCAAGAAGGAGATGCCAAAGGCCAATTGAAGATCACTAGGATGTTGAGATCTGGGAAGGGAAAAACCCTTCCTAGAGAGCCATGAAGATAACATCGTGGAATGTTAGGGGCTTAAATACCCCTAACAAAAAGAACTTAGTTAAGTGCTTCATGAAGGTGTCAAAATCAGATATCTTCATGATACAAGAGACAAAGCTATCCAGTAAAGAGGCATAGATCTTAAAAAAGAAACTGATATTTCAGAACATAGAGATGGTGGAGGTTGAAGGGGCTTTTGGAGGCTAGAAGTGCTGATGAGTATAGTTTATGGGTTAATTTTAGTAGAATTTATGATCTATTTGTTGAAGTTGTTATGGACCTTGATGTTTGAATGTTGATATTTCCTCAAAACCTTAGACGCTGGACATAATTTTATCTTTGCAAATATTTAATGACATTGACATGTTATATGGACTATTTGTGTTAATTTTGCATGTGGATTAATTAATGTTCTTTAAGATAGTTATAGATATGTGATTATTGTGCGTACTAATATTGCTATGCAGATATGATTCGAGGCCACTAAATTGAAAAGATTCTGCCAACTGGTCATTCACCATAACGGTTAACAAAGTGGTCATGCAAAGGTTAATGAAGGGAATCATTCAAAGAGGTCAACGATGGAAGATTCCTCATGCAAACTGAGTTGTAACCACCTTGTAAATGGTCTTTATTGTTGTGGAGCGAATATAGGTGTTACTCTTGTGCTAAATCTGCATTGAGGCAAGCACGTCTAACTAGATTCCATGCATGCATAACCACCTCTCCACTTTCTCTGCTTTCCCTAAAATGGCATCCTCCCAATTTGTGGAGATGACCGCCTTTCTTAGTTAGTAGCTTCTTTTCCTATAAATAAGAGTTGAATGCTCGTTAGAAGGTTGCACGATCTGATGATGTACTTGCATTCTTAGTTTTCAGCAATACAGTTACACTACTCTATTGTACTCATGTTTTCCAATGAATAAGATGAAGTTATAAGTCCGTGCATCTGAGTTTACATTAGTTTTAGAGGATACACATCCAAGGGGGCCCACTTGGTGAGCATTTTGTCCTTTAGTTTAGTTATTACTTTCTATTGAAGTAATTAGTTAAGAATCTGGCATTGACTGTTCCTACAACCACTAGAATTCCATTCTATGACTGTTCCTGCAGCCAAACAAACATAGTAGTTTCCTATTTGATTGCTCAGATTTTTGTTTTTGTCATGCATTTTAGCTTAGCATAGTTGTTGGTTGATGTTCAACACTTATGTTATTTCTTTCCAAGTAATTTACCTTCAGCATTATGTTTTTCTTAGTTGTAGAATGAGTATGGCTACTTTGGATCCTTAGTACCCATATTGTGCTGACCCATTTCAAGTTCACATCCTTGGGTTGACAAAGTTAAATGCACCTTCATGATGATTGAATGGCTATTTAGTTTACATTCCAATCTCTGAATCACAATTGTAAGGGCTTAGCTATTAGATCATTGTAGGAGGCCAACATTTTTGGTGTCATTGTCGAGGATGGTGTCAAACTAGGGAGTTCTTTGGAGTCATTGGTAGTTTTTCTTGCTGTAGTAGTTCTAGAAGTTGTTCTTAGTATACCCCCATTTAGGAAGTAATGACCCCTTTATTCTTTACCAATTCTTTGTGTGAGTGGATGATAGTGAGTGATACCACATGCATAGAGGAAGGAGAAGGGATGCTTATGGGAGATTCCTTCCTAACAATCCTAATCCATTCTAGCTAGTTGAATATTAGAACCTTCCAAGAGAGAAGAAGAAGAAGATCTACAACCCTTTGCTTGATGCATTTCTTGATCGACTAGCTTTGAAGTTTCCTCTAAAGATCAAAATCAGATTGAGAATCCATTTGCTTTGGAACTACATCAAGCAAGAATGGGTGATGCAAATAGAAACATACCTAACCAACCGGCTTTTCCTTTCCCCATTGCTCATCATAATGAAGTAGACAACCTCAAAAATATTCCTACTTCAGTCCTTCTGAAGTTCTATGGACTTGTCATAGAAGATCCTGATACCTTCTTGTTCGAGTTTGACATACTCTATAGGAGTTATGACTATACCACCAATGCCCATAGGCTTAAGTTATTTTCTACCACTCTGAAAGAAGTTGCATTAAGATGGTTCATTAGCCTAAGTAGAGATACTATGGAGACATGGGATGACATGAAGACAAAATTCCTTGAGAAATACAAGGAGTATTGCAGGGGCAGTGACATGAGAGGAGGTGACATTTTTAGGATGCAACAAAAGGAAGATGAGAGCCTAGAGGATTACATTGCAAGGTTTTTTTTTCCTACAAAAATCTCCACACCATACACTCAATGAAGACTCACAAAAGCTGCTTTTCCTAAGAGGAATTAATGATAGTTGCACTGATGCTTTAGACTTGATGGGAGGAGGAGATATCTCCCAAGTTCCTTGGGAGGATATCAAGAAGATATGCCAGAACTACTCTAGGGAAGCTTCAAAGAAAGGGAGAGCTTACCAATCTTCATGGGTAAGTCATCTATCAGTGGAGTTTCAAGAATGGAGATTACTCATTTGTTACAAACTTCAAGCAATGACATTATAAACAATCTAGCTACTTAGCTGGATACACTTTAGGCCAAGAAGAAACATTAGGAGGCAGAGGCAATGTTGGTAGAATATTGCCCCATTGTAGACAAAAGAAGAAGGACTGCAGATGCAAGATGGTAGCTAACATTGAAACAAGCAAATTGCACCTGAGTTCAACCAATTTAGATTGAAGAAGATCAAGTCTACTATGTTGCACAAAGGAGGCCTTGGGATCCAAGACAAGGTATGCCACTACATCCACTCTCTTTTGTTGGGCTATATTTCAATTCGTATTCACTTGGTAACCAATGGCAGCCCCCATATCCATCCAACTATGGATGATATCCACCATAATCTTGGAGTAACCCTCCAAATACCTAGTCTAATCATCAAAAATCTCCACCCTGGTGGCAACAACCTCAAGGGAATTGGCAATGGTTTCAAGGAAATTGGCAGCCACCCCTAGGAAATTAGCAGCAAACAAATCAATGGAGGGGAGGAAATCAATGGCCAAACTAGCCAAATAGCTACATGCAGCCACCTTCTCAGCCCCAACAACCTACTATAATGCCTCATCCTGCTAATCCAAACTCAAATCCGCCTAAACCTACTCAGCTACCAGCTCATCCCACACCCAATCCAAATAACAAACCATAGTAGCACCCTATATACTCTGCTGATTCAAATCAATTCCCTGCATATGTTGTGTGTAAGTGACATCCACTTGTGTTCAGGAACTACTGTACCAGCTCCTTCCACACCCATTATCACTAAGATTCCTGTGGAAGAAGAGGACCCTTTGAATACCCCCATTCAACCAAGTGCACCTAAAAATCTTGAACCGGTCCCAGTCAAGCAGACTGAACAAGAACCACCATTTCTTCAAAGATTGAAAGTTTCCACAAAGAAGGAAGAAAAGGAGGACATGAATTTTGACATTATAGATCAGCTGAAGCATATATGTGTGTAGATACCCCTATTTCAGGCCATAAAAGATGTTCCAATCTATGGCAAGACAATTAAGGAAGCATGCCTTAAGAAGCCACTTAGGAAGAAGAAAGACCCCACTACAGTTCATGTGGTGGAACATCTAGATGACATCATGCTTGGGAAAGTGACTGTCCCTAAGTACAATGACCCAGGTAGTCCTGTGGTAGGAGTTGTTATAAATGGGATCCAAATAAAGAATGCTTTGATTGACTTGGGAGCAGAAATAAATGTAATGACTAAGGATATCCTGTAACAACTAAATGTTGCAAGCATGAGACCTACTCCTATTGTCCTGCAGCTTGCTGAAAGTTCTATTGTTAAGCCTGATGGTATAGTAGAGGATCTTGTGGTAATTCTAGACTCATGGGAGTACCCAACAAATTTCATGATTCTTTCTCCTAAAGCCACACTAGGCGAGTATCCCATTATTCTTGGAAGGCCATGGTTAGCAACAACAGATGCATATATTGGATGCAGGACAAGAGAAATGACCATTTTTTATGGAAAGAGCACCAAAAAGCTTGCTCTTTATCCTCCCGCTCAGCCATCCCATGATGAGGATAATCATGTATGGCCACATGTTGGTGAAGAGGCTAAGGAAGTTAATTATGTGGCACAACTTACGATGTTGAGAAAAATCTCTTTTATGTAGCTTCAAGACGAAGATGAAGTATTGACTAAAATCATTCAAAATCATTGTGAAGTGGAGGAAGCATCATCTTCTCATTCTGTTGTTCCAGTCAAGACACTTCTGCTTGCTCTTCCTACAACCGTTCTTCCTGCAAATGCACTTCCTGCAACCACTCTTCCTGCAGCAACATGTATGTCCCATACATTTCTGCCATATGAAATCAAGGTACCATGTGTTAATGAAGCAACTATGATAGAGTTAACTACACAAGTGCAGGTGTTAGAAGGAAAACATTTGAATATTAACAACAAATTGAGTGAAGAACAACAGTTGTCATTGACAACCTTACTGAAGACCCACCAACATGCATTTGTGCGGGACTATCATGAGATGAAGGGATTGGACCCTAAGCTTTGTACTCATAGAATTTACATAAGAGATGATTGCATCCCAGTTAGACAGCCACAAAGAAGAATTAACCCTGCACTAGGAAAAATTGTAAAATGAGAGCTACAAAAATTGCTAGTTGTAGGATTTATCTACCCCATTTCAGATAGCCAGTGGTTTTCTCCATTGGTGATTGTGCCCAAGAAAGGAGGGAAGTGGTGAGTTTGTGTTGATTATAGGGAACTTAATGCTGCCACCAAAAAGGACCATTTTCCTTTACCCTTCAGAGATCAAGTTTTGGACTCACTTGGAGGAAAGCAATACTTTTCTTTTCTAGATGGCTTTAGTGGCTATAACTAGATCCAAATTGCACCTGAGGACCAGGAGAAGACCACCTTTACCTGTCCATGGGGAACCTATTCCTACTCAGTACTTCCATTTGGCTTATGCAATGCACCTGCAACTTTTCAAAGGGCAGTCATTAGCATATTTTCAGACATTTCTCATGATTGCATGGAAATTTATATGGATGATTTCACAACCTATGGCACTGATTTCAATGAAGTATTGGAGAATCTTAGGAGAGTCCTACAAAGATTCAAAGATCACAATCTATCTCTAAATAGTGAAAAGTGTTTCATGATGATGCAAGAAGGTGTAGTTCTAGGCCACTACATCTCTCACAAAGGAATTCAAGTAGACCCTACAAAGATTGAGGTGATCACAAATCTGCCCACATCCGCAAAAAAAATATGTTAGGAGTTTCTTGGGACATGCAGGCTATTATAGGTGGTTCATCAAGGATTTCAAAAAAATAGTAGCACCACTGTATACTCTTCTCACCAAAGATGTTGAATTTCAATGGACATAAGACTGTGACAAAGCATTTTCTGACTTGAAGACAACTTTGACGCATGCTCCTATACTCAAAGGACCTAATTGGGAGCTTCCTTTTCACATCCATACAGATGCATCAGACTATTCTATAGGAGCAGTCTTAGGGCAGAAAGAAGGAGCTATTGAAAATTCCCTTTATTTTGTCAGCAAAAACTTGCAAGGAGCTGAATTCAACTATACAGTGACAAAAAAAGAAATGTTGGCAGTAATCTATGCCCTAAACAAATTTAGGCACTACATAACAAGCTATCAAATCTTTGTACACACCGATCATGTAGTCATTAGATATCTCATGAATAAACCCCTGATCACAGGTAGGCTGGCAAGATGGTTATTATTGATGCAGGAGTTTGACATAACCATTGTGGATAAACCAAGGAAGGCCAATGTTGTTGCAGATTTTCTTTCAAGGCTGACTACATCAGAATACAATCAAGCCATAAATGACTCTTTTCCTGACAAGCATCTATTCTCCATCAGTGTGCAAACACCCTGGTATGCTGACATAGCTAATTATCTGGTCGTAGGGAGAGTTCCTCCTCACTTCGAGCTCCAAAAGAGAGAAGGGTGATCATTGATTTTTTTTTCCTTTTTCATCAATTGTTGGATGTTTGTTTTCAATTGGGCCAAACCACATCATGAGAGATGTGTGAGAGAAGATGAGACATATGATATTTTGCATGCATGTCACAATGAACCATGTGGAGGACATTTTGCATCCAAGAGGACACCAATGAATATTTTGAACACAGGATATTACTGGCCAACACTCCACAAGGATGCAGGAAGGTATACAAGAAAATATGATCGATGCCAGAGGATGGGCATACCAACCAAATCTAATGAGATGTCACTTTTCCCTTAGGTAGTAATCACTCCATTTGACAAATGGGGACTAGATTTTTTAGGACCCATTGATCCTCCATCCAATGGTATGTCTTATATCTTAGTTTACACTAATTATGTAACCAAGTGGGTAGAAGTTAAGGCCATGAAGCATGCAAGAGATAATAAGGTTGTTGAATTTCTTTATGAGGATATTTTCACAAGGTATGGAGTTCCAAGAGAGATAGTGACTGATCGAGGGGCTCAATTCACATCAACCCTTGTTGCAACACTGGTCAATGAGTACAACATAAGACACATGAAGTCTACTCCTTATCATCCTCAGGCCAATGGCCAAGTTGAGGTGACTAACAGGGAAATTGAAGCCATTATGACCAAAACAGTGGTTGTTCATAAAAAGGATTGGGCAAACAGGTTACCAGAAGCTGTTTGGGCCTATAGGACAACCTGGAGACAACTACAGGCTTCACTCCTTTTGAGTTGTTGTATGGAAAGACAACTATGATGCCCATTGAATTTGAACATAAGACTCTTAGGACTGCAGTATATTTTGGGATGGATATCTCTGAGGAACAAAGAGAAAGAATCATGCAACTAAATGCTTTGGATGAGATGAGGAGAGTGGCCTTGCATCACACAAGGGTAGTGCAGAATTAGAGAATAAGGTGGCATGAAAAATTCACCAAGGACAAGAAATTCCAACCAGGAGACTGGACCTTGCTCTATGATTCCAGATATCAAGATAATGCAGGAAAACTGTAGATAAGGTGGATAGGACTATATGAGGTTGTTGAAGTATACCCCAATGGTGTTGTTCAACTCACTACTATCGATCCAGTCAGATTCAAGTTGCTTGTCAATGGTCATCGCCTTAGATTGTATCACAAGCCATCTTCCAAAGAGGAGTTCCTGCAGCAATTCACTCAATATGCAACACCCGAGCTTCCTGCGGTTGAGGGAAGTGGACCTAGTGTCCCTCCTTCTAGCTAATTAAGGTATGTACTTGTCATAATAAAGACTTCCACTTCTTCACCCATCTGCCCATCCATCTCCACCTTTCTCTCTCTTCCATCATTCCACCTCATTTTCATTAATTTCTCAACTTATCTCTTAAAAGGTGACTTGTACTTTCTTCACAATCTTTGCAACGAATCTTCCATGAATCTAGGTATGTGCGCATTAATTTCTATCTTTTAATTGTCTTAAGTGCATTCGTTTAATTGTTGTGATTTAATATGGACGTTCACCATAGCATGCCATTATTCCCTATCCCTGTCAAATCATCCTTACCACCTCGCATGTGAGGACACATTCTCAAATTTAGTTTGGGGGGGGGAGATGTGAGTACTTTTCCCATGTGTTAGTCCATGCTAGTCTACATCAGCAAAGTTTAAATCGAGCCAATTTGAATTCTGAGTAAGATGATGACTCGTATGTGTGAGATGACACCAACTCCCGCTGCCATTTTTCTCCATCATAACCTTCCTTTATTACTCATTTACTGCCATTATTGATCCTATCATAATATTAAGGCGCCAAAAGGGTAAAATAGAAAGAAAGAAAAAGGTAAAACAAAAAAGGAAAATTCAGATGACATTGGCATTGGAAATTTGGCAGTGTTGCAAGAAGGAAAAATTTGCAGAATGATTGTTTGATTGCAGGAAACTGGACAATGGGAGGTGGATTAATCAAGAATGAACGCAAAGTTCATGA
>VDFB02049217.1:89764171-89848576 GCA_007258455.2 Sequoia sempervirens | reverse complement strand
ATCCATGATGCACAAACATCCACTTCCCGTGATGAGATAAGTTCCTCCCAAGCACACATAGAAGATCAAACAAATACCTTGGATCTAAGTGAACAAAATGCTAATCAAGATCCTAATGATCCTCCATCACCCATTATCAACCCCATTGCAAGTCCATCATATCCATTGGTCTTTCCACCCTCATTCATGAATGTTCCTCCTTAGAACAACAACAACCATTATCTTCCCTTGCTTCATTTTCTCCATCTAATAAGGAACTTGTGTCTAGTGTTCCACCTACACCTAGTCCCATTGTCTATTGCACACTTCAAAACATGTACCACCAAGGTAAAGGTCTAGACCTTCATGAACAAGGTATTTTGGAGCCCATCCATGTCAAAGTCCCTCCACGCTCTTATGGCCTTGGACTTACACCCCAAGGACAACAACCTAAATATTTTTGGTATTTCCTCCATGCATCCTAAGTCCACTTTCCATCATGAAGACTATCATACACCTAAAACATATATTTCCATCCCTCCTCCATCATCCTACAAATGTCAAAAGCATGTGACCATACACCTTCCACCATCCACTTTCCCACCATTACTTCCAACTCCTAATATCCCTCCATCCACTTTACTACCATTACTCCCAACACCTAATATCCCTACCATTCAATTCTCTTATCCATTTATCCATAAATACCCTAACATTCCTAATCATGACCAACAAATGCACACATTGTCTAAACATGAAGCTTCCACTCATTCCACCATACCCATGGGATTCAAAAGCAAAAATTTCAATGCCTCTATCTATAAAGCCAAAAATCATAAGGGTCCTCATGCCTTAGGGCACAAGAGCAAAGAATCAAAACAAAATACATCTAAAAAGTTATATAAGCCCATACCTCCAAAGGTAAAATCCAAATCTAAAATGGTTTGGGTCCCTAAGAAAAAGGAAAGCACGTCAAATGAGGCATCCTCATCACAAAAATCCCAACTATCCACATCCACCTCACATTCCCACTCTATTCAAGAATCTCATATTCCCTCCCACAAGCCAAACAAAAATCATAAAAATACTAAGTCTATGTGGGTACCAAAAGCACTACATCCGCCATCTCCTAAGCAAGCATCTCCATTACTTTCTACACCCTGTCCACATAAAAAGCTTCAAGGTTTATCATAGTGTGTGCAACCATTGGTCATGGTTCCCTTCCATTTCACAACAATTCCACATACCTCCATCTCCTCAGCCTTCACCCATTATCCTACATATCTCCCCCACCATCTTCCTATGGTCCATGCTTTTGGCTAAGCCTCCTCATTCATCTTTTGCATAAGTCCCATATAATCCCTATCATATTCCCTAAATAATATGTATCATAATCCACTATTTTCCTCCATAATCCATCATCTACCTACTCTATCTCCCTTTCATGTCATCCCTTACCAACATCTAGGAGCATAATGGCATTTGACATGTTCCATGCAATGACATCCATCCCTAGTGGGACTATCACCTTTCATGGAACTAGACACTTGAGTCCCTCCTATCCATATTCCCCTTCTCCTATCCAAAAAGAGTCAAAAAAAAAAAAGTAAAGAGAAATCCCTTAGTCCAATGGTGAAAACCTGGTAAACAAGCACCCTGGATAAGTACCATGATGAAAACTTGGAAAACAGGCGTCATGTGTAGGTTAATCTTCTATGTCACTTACGCTTGGGGGCACAATGTCTTATCTATCCAACCTATCATTTTCATGTCATATCATTTCTATCCTACCTACCATCTTAGCCATCATACATACCTATCATGTTGAGTCCACTTATCCACCCTTCTCCTTTTTATCTTGATGAAGATATAGGGGAAAAAGGTTGAAACATGTTTTGGGTATCTCTTGACATACCTCATCCTATCTAAACCAATCATATCATTATCCTATTGTCATACATTTTGTCCAGAAAAATCCTAAGTCTTGTACCTAGAATGGGGCATGTTTTTCTTATGCGACATAGTCTTTGGAGATCACATCCTTGCTCTCTTATGATGAATACATCCATACCATCCATCCATCTATCATGATCCTTTTATCCCTTATCCCATCACCCACCCTTGCACCTAGACTTGGTTTTCCCCTTGTCATTGGTATCTAGCACAAGGCTACTCAATTTTCATCCTTGTACCTCAAAACATTTCAAAGATCCAAAAAATCAAAACATTTCAAAGTCCAAAAAATCAAAACATTTCAAAAAGCCAAAAAAATCATAAAATGTCAAAAATCCAAAAAAATAAAATAGCCAACAGAAATCCAAGTAATAATCCAAATGCAAGTCAGTCCTTAATCCATACCAATCAAGTCGATCAATCTTGTCAAATTATCCAATCACATCCTTTGGTCTTGATCCTAGTCTTGTTGTAAACCCAATCAATCAAAGTCAATAAGTCAATTATCAATCATCCTTGCATTGATCTAGGGATATGTCATTCCCCACAATGACAACACTATTATCATCAATCAATCAATCAATTACTCATCGGTTTATAGCTTGACAGGGGAAATACCTTGTTTATTTTTGTATCATTTGTGCATGCTTTCTTGATTACTTGTGTGTGTTATCATTTTTTTCTTGCATTTGCATCAAGTCCAAATTATTCCAACTAATATTCATATCTTATATCTAGACAAGGTTGTATTATGCTGGGGCACACGACACATCGTCACCTTGGTCCTTATACCTTGGTGCATAACGTCCAGTGCTAAATCAAACATCATGGTTGCTCACTTTCATTGCAGGATAATGCATCCTTCACTTCTTCTACCCATTCCTTCATCTTTAGTTCTTGATCCATCCCTTTCATTTCAAGAGCCTACCCGTGTTTCTCAAACCTGCCTATCCTCTCAAGGGGGCATCATCATTCCATCATCATCCTATTCTTATATCATCATCATCCCATCCTTTGCCCCATCTTATCATCATTATCTTATCTTTCCTTCACCATCCATTTTCTTTTACTTGTACCTTAGCTTCTTTGAAATGATGTTACTCGACACAAATCTCATCATCTCGAACATCATCTCAAAGAGGGGCAAAATGTAAACACCCAAAAATGTCCTCTTACAACACCTTGTCACAACATTGCATCATTTAGAAATCTTTTAACATGTTTTTCCCTAGGTACCCGTGTCATCATCTAATTAGTTAAATAAATCTTATTTATTTGACTAATTTCATTTATTCCCTTCCTATGCATAATCCATCCATTCCTCTAAATGTTAATTAAATAATTTATATTATTTAATTAATTAAATCATTTCTATTCATTCTTCTAATGTTAATTAAATAATATATTATTTAATTAATGAAATCATAAATCCAACATTAATTAAATAAATCAAATATTTATTTAATTAATAAAATCATAAAAAGATATCACTTTCTTTCCAAAATTGAAACTCATGTGTATCTAATTAATTTATTTAATTAGATAATTCATCAATTATCCTTCTCATCTTTTTCAAGATTTATTTCCTTTAAAAGAGAAAATCAAAATCCTTCTATCTTTTTAAAATCTTATCTCATCTCATTGTATTTCCTCTTTTGTCAAAAATCAAATCCTTATTGAATCTTATCAAATCTTATCTCCTTCCACATCAAGGCTCTATAAATACGGCCTCTCACAATCCATTTAGGGGATTCTTCAAGTGCCCTTACTCTATCAAAATCAATCTTCAATCTTCCGTCCATCTCTATCTATAATTCTCCATTTGTCCTTTTCATCATCAAGTCATTATGCTATAGGAATGAGCACCCAACATTCCTCCATTATCAATCCTTCAAAATCTGGCATTCTCATGCAAGTGGAGAAGAGCCATGGAGGTCAATCAAGTCTAGTTTAAGAATTGGTTTGCATTTCCTTTGTTTATTTTCATTTTCATTCTAGTTTTTGCTTCATGGTGCTTGATAGGGTTTAGTTAGTTCGTTGTTTTCAACATTAAGTTTGAATTTTTCCCTATCTATAGTAATAAGTAATGAAACTCTAAATTTCTTTGAGAGTTTGATCCTGGCTTAGGATGAATGCTGGTGGCATGCTTGACACATGCAAGTCAGACAGGAAGTGGTGTTTCCAGAGGTGAACGGGTGAGTAATGCGTAAGAACCTACCCTTGGGAGGGGAACAAGCTTAGTTAGGGGTCCTGTGACGGATGCTTAAGCTCTATGGATTGTGATCAAATTTGAAAGAAAAATGAATAGAGTAGTAATAGTCATTTATTTAGTCATTTTTATTTGTCTGATATTAGTCATTTAGTTGTGATTTTACCCAATCACCAAATTAGTCACTTATAAATGACCAAATTTGTCATTTATTTATAAAATACTACTAGTATTAGTCATGTGACTAAAATTTTTAGTCTCGTAGTCATTTATTTGCCAAATTCTACTAGTGTCTCCTAGCACTATCTTTCCTTTGACCATCTTCTCCTCCTCTCCCATGTACTCTTTGACTCGCTCCTCTCCTATCTCATGCTTAGCCTCCACCATGTCTACCTCCTACTATTCTCCCTCGAGACGAGGTCACTCTGCTTGCACTCTCTCCTCCTCCACCCTCAAACCCTCCTGCTTAGGCTCCTCCGTAATTGGTGAAACCTATCTCACTGCTCTCAGTCCTCAGACTCTCCATTTCCTGGATCTACTTCCTCTACCTCCCCTGTCGTCACCACCATCATCCCCCCTACCTCCATCCCCTTGGCCTTCGTCTCCTTCTCATCCCCGTCCTTTGAACTAGCCTCATGGACCCCTACCTCTTTGCTCTACTGGCGCTGGCTGATTAAGATTTGTCAAGGGATCTAGCCTATGTGTGGCCCACCATGCATCATACTCAAGCGTGGTGCTTGCATCTACAACCTTCGGTCCTACACCCCACTATACAGACCAAAGAACATCAATGTCCTGCTCGGTTGTGACCACATGAATCATCTATCCCCACTACTCAATCTCTCAAGAGGATTGTGTGAACTCTGCAGTACCTACTGGAAAACCCTACCACTCACCAAACTACTTATGATTCCACTCTGGAAGATACATCTCTATAATACGCTGGGATTGGACTGTCTACCCAATCAAATACTTGGCTTGCTGACACCAAGGTAAATGCTCTACGTCACCCTCCCACGGTTGGTAATCCCAAAAAGGTCTCCATATGAAGGAATCAAGTAAATCTATGGCATGATGCCAGTAACCCACATCTCCAACATGCATATGTGTGACTAATCTACCATACAAGAACACATAAGGCATACCATCTCTTAGTTGCCTCCCCACTAGTGGTTGGAACATAGCAATGTGCTCCCAAGCCTGTATCATTAGTAATGTCATCTCGTTGTTGATGGACTATGCTCCTTGATAGGAAACATCATGCTACTACAAATATAACATGGCCAGTAGGCATTTCCCCCATGCATAGACTATCTCCCTGGTCAAAGTGCCTACCAACATCTCTCCCCAGCCAATTGGAAACCCGTGTCCTTGGCAGTCTGGAATGACAATCCTAGTAATCACTATAGATAAAACTACGTCAAATCGATGATATCTCTCTACAAGGACCTCACATCGGATCTCATACTCCTTGATGCCAAGATCTGCAATGTTGTCATCCTCATAAGTTGCCTCAATAGCTCAAAATCCATGCTTAGGATCATAAGAAACACGTGCTCCATGGATCGATAGTCTCAAAATTCAATAAACATCCTCCAAATTAACTATTGCCTCTCTTATGGGAGAATTGAAGGAGCTCATCTTTGAGTGTCATCTCTTGGCCAACATGGTCAATAGTCCCCTATTAGTCCTGACAGTGGGCATGAAGGCCACATAGTACAATCCCAAAGAAAGGAGTTGATCCCTCTCCCCATCAGTTAGCCACTCCCATAATCTAAATGTCAATGATCGACTCTCCTAGGTATAAATCAAGTTATCACACCTAAGCAAGAGCATTGTGTTAATTGAAAACTCTAATAAAACCTATTTGAACTTGATTGAAAAAGCAATTTTATCCAAAATTGGGGCAAAAGTTAAATCAGGAAAATGTGTTGCACTACTAAAACATGTGGTTCATTCGAAAAATGTGTCACACATTTTGCATATACAACTTACAGACACAATTACATCACATGCCCATGCATATACGACACATAAGTCATTTGCGGTCAATTTATCATCAATTGTGTTGCATCATTACACATGCATCATATAATCACACACATGTGACTCACATTTGCAATTGTGGTGTTCACGACCACAGGTGTGGTGCAAGAATCATGTGCGATGCACTTTCATAGTTGTGTCACACCGCAATTGCCAAACCCTAACCTAGCACTTGTGTTGCACTATGTGTATGTGGCAAACCACCCCACATGTGGTGAACATGATTGCAAATGTGGCAAATGAGGTTCACCACATCTGTTTGCTCACATTTGGAGCCCTAAAACTACTAAAAAATGACAAAATTACAAAGGGAAAGCGTACATACCAAGTCCCTGAAGCCCTCTGGCTGTTTGAAAGTCCTAACTTTGAAACCACAATGTGAGGAGTGTGGAACGGGTGACATCTTCATAGCAGGTCACTCTCAAATCTCACTATTCACTAAGGGTAAAAATGCACAAATGGTTAAATTTACTACCAAATTTTTATTTATACCCCCTAGGGTAGGGTTTTTACTACATGCACTCAATGGTGGGTCCCAAACCCTAATGTGGCTATCCTGGAGGCTCAAATTTTGAATCTTTTGTCATAAATGCATTGCCCACTATCCAAATTGTTTATCAGAAGAATTTTTCAATTTTTTCGTAAATTTGCAAAAAAAATCTAAGGGGGCATAGGTCTACCCCATCTTCCTGTTAGCACACTAGGGCATACTTTTGAACTGAATTTCTTTTACTCAATGCGATAAACTACATTGTATCAAAGAGGGGCAAAATGTAGACATTAAAAAATGTCCTAAGCTTGTGAACACCATTTTTCCTCGTCAATTCCCTTTTATTCCCTACATAATTGAATAATCTTAATTATTTGATTATTGTCTAAGGTCACATTCTTCTATTAATTAGATAATTTTAATTACTTAATTCATTCATTTCTTTCATTTTATTCTTCTTGATTAATTAAATAAATTATATTTATTTAATTGTGTCACTAATTAACCCCCCTTTCTCTCTATAATTAAATAAATTATTATTTATTTAATTTATTATCATTCTTCTACTATAATTAAATAATTATTTTAATTATTTGATTATTCATTAGCCTCTTCTTCTATAATTAAATAAATTTTATTTATTTAATTATTTACTAATTTTTCGTTTTCCCCACTTTTGAATTAAATTATTATTTAATTAAAAAGTCAACTTTCCCTCGTCTATAATTAAAAAATGGTTTTAATTATTTAATTATTCATTTTCCCTCCTAAACCAAATAATTTTATAATTATTTAATTTATTCCAACAACTTCTTTTTTTGTACCAACCTCTTTATCTGTGCCATTCTTATCTCTTCACATCTCAATTAATTTCCACCATTAATTGAATTAATTTATAATTTAATCTGAATTGTCATGTTATGCCTTGCATAACCACCCCATTTTGTTTTGGTCAAAATGGGTCCCCCTTTGTTTCTTTTGTCCTTGGTGTTCTTGTTCGGGTCTTAAGAGTTGTTTCTTTTTCTTCTAAGTCCTGGTTTTGTTTGTTTTTCAGGTTCGACTTTCGGATCGGGATTGACACTTGTTACTTTTAAAGGTTCAAGTTTCTTCTCGTGTTATGATCTTGATCCGCGCGCTTTGCCTTGTCTTTTTTGTGTGTTGGAGTCAAGTTTCGGATCAAAATTGTTACCTGGCACCATTCAAGGTGTAAGTTCCTATTTTTTGTCCTGATCCCAACTTATGCTTTTCTCCATTGTGTGTTTTTCTTGTGTCAGAGTTGGGCATAAGACCAGAATTAGAACGTATTGTTCCTGTTTCCATCCTGATCCCGACTTCTGACTCCCTTTGTGCTTTTCAGGGTTGGACTTTGGACCGTGACTTGCACCCATAAATTTTCAAAGTTCTAGTTTCATCTTTTGACCCAATTCCGATTCTCGCTTTGTCTTGTTTGTTTGTCAGGTTTTAGACCTTGGACCTTCACTTGAACTTTGCACTTATTGAAAGTTTGGTGTCGTCTCGTGACCTGATCTCGACTCCCGCTTACCTTCATTCTTGCAACCCGCATTTATGACTTCTGCCACAATCCCGAGCACTGACCGACCCACATTTAATGTCTAACTATTTGCACATGCGAACGGGTTTTTATTTCACTACTCCTTAGTTTCTGTCCATTCTGGCTTGAATAGTTTGATGAGGAGAACCAGAGTGACGCAGAGAGAAAGGGTTTTGAGGAGGCACTTCAATCTCACCATGCTATCAGATACTTGGTTGTGTTTGGAGGTAGGCATTTTTCCTTCATTTTTGTTTTGGCTTGCATTTGTGTTGCTCTTGTTTTGTGTGTTTGCTTTCTTGTTTTATTTTCTCACTTGTTTCATTTGGTTTGTCTACATTTTCCTTTCGCACCCTTTGGTTCATTGGGATTCTTTTTATTTCCTTGCTTTTGATTTGGTTTTCTGCTTGCAGGATTTTTTGTCTCTTCGTGCCCTAGTTTTCTAGGGCTCTTTTGCCATATCGCCGAGTTGAAACTACATTTGAATTGATAAATTTCAAGTTTCAACCATTTTGAATAAAAATCTTGATCACGACAACAACCTGATCCTAAAGGCACAATTTGAGGATATTGTTACATTAATTTTTGCCTTTGTTATTGTTGTTGTGTTATTCCTGATTCCCACATGTATTTTAGAGTCGGAAATCAAAAATGCACTTAGGGTTTACCATGGTTTGAGTCTAGTTCTTTCACTTGCTCTGATCCCAACTTCCGATGTTATATCGGGATCGGGTATCAGATCGTCACCACAAAATGCTAAAGGTTTTTGACAAAGTACCACTCCATGTTCTGATTTTGATCCCAACATTACCATCAGGATCGGGTATTGGATTGAAACCTAACCTTTGACATATCATTAAGTACCATGACCTGGCATCAACCCGATTCCAACTTCCAACATAACATCAGGATCGAGACTCAAAACTAACCTTTTGCACTATGTATACTTAAGGACTGGTCCATGAAAAAATCTTGATCTTGATTCCTGATATCTTATCGGGATTGAAACTCAGGAAGTTACCTTCACTCGATCCTTACTGTAGGTTTGGTTCTGGTTCACAACCCGATTCTGACTTTCAATTCTTCATCGGGATCGAGACTCAAAGAGAAACTTTCATTGACTGCATCTGTCAACTACCACTACTTGGTGAGGATCTGATCCTGATTCCCAAATACATTGCGAGATCAAACTGTGGGTTAACACTGAACTTGTTTTCCACTATATGTGTGTGTGCCAAGTCATGACTTGATCCCAACTTCCGACAGAGTTCAGTTTTGTGCTTAAAATGGTTAAGTTCTTGGTTATGTCCTAAACTCAAAACTCGAAGATGCTCAATTAGCTTGTTGGATAGGAATTTAGCTTGAATTAATGCTAATATAATATGAATGCTTGTGTTAAATTTCTCTTCACATGTCTTTTCTTTGCCTGATAATTGTTAGTAGTGCGGGATAATTAACAAATGTCTGACTCAGAGGAGGAAGTGCCCACTAAAGGAACATCTAAGGGAACAAAGGCCAAGAGGTTAAAGCCAGAAAAAGTGCCCCTCACAATGAAGTATAAGTTTCAAGGGACCCCAATACCATTTAAGTTTGAGTTTGATGTCATGAATATCATTGATACACTTATGGGGCACATTGATTTGGATTAGTTTCACAAAGATACCTTTTCAAAAGATGTTACCCCAAGGGAAAAGAGGATTGCAGAATATAGGTTAGCTCATGTGGCCAATTTTCCTATTGTTGTACAATGTCTTGAGTTTATCTTGACTACTGCAAAAACATACAATCCTACTCATAGGAAATGCATTGATGCACAGGGCAATGTAATAATAGATTTAACCCCAGCCATGATCAAACATGGTTTTGACCCTCCTCCTTATCCCAATCTCAAGATTATGAATGGCGCTAAGGCACTTCAACACTGGGAAAAGGATGTGGAAGGGAACAAAAAACTTATCAACAAACAATGGCTTAAGATATAGAAGAAGTAACTAAAGAAGTTGCCAACTAATCCCAAGAGGTCAGACTTTTCGAAGGATATAGGGGACATGATCACACTATTAGCCAGAGTATTTGGCAAACAAAACTCTCGTGTCTTTGAACACTGGATGTTTCCATTCATCCAACTGATTCTAGACAAAAAGCAATTCTTGGATTGGGGGCAGATTATTTCAAATAATATTCATGACCAGCTCTTGAAAGTAACATAAACCAAGGCATTTTATATGTCTTCATATGTTATTTATTGTGCTGCAAGGATAGGACAGTTTCTTGGGTTGAACGCAGATGGGTCTATGGATGATGGTCCAGATCAGAAGAAGGTCTAGGAATATTATGACCAACTAGAGTTGAAGAAAGTAGAGAAACACTTCAAAAGAGTCAACAATGAATTTCTATATGCTATTATTAATCAGCTCATAGGTGACATTGGTTTTAGATTTTCAAGAGAGGCTATGGAATTCATTCGAGAGTAGGGATATTGGTTTTTTCAATACCCCAAGTCCACTTATTTCAGATTGTTTGGTTATGATGGTCACACGTTCAAACTGCCAAGGTGTTGTGGTGATAGATGGGTCTTAATGGAGTTTGCTCGACAAGCTGCATAGGTAAATGCCAAATTTTCTACACAACATAAGACTGTTGTCATTCTTTCCCAATGTAGTTGGGATTTTATTCTTGTTCCTCTTCAATAATGGCTAAAACAACAAAGAATAATTTTAGTCCATGAATTTCCAATAGCATACTTACAAGAAATTCTTTGATCCAAGGAGAAAAATGTATGGGTTGTATGCTTCTTAGTTTCCCAATCATCAACCACTTCTCAAGGACTTTTGGGCCAACCTTCATGATTAGTTTGAAATGAGAAAAAGTGGGTATGAAAGATTAACAATTCCACAGATGAGAGATTTTGAGGTTAAAATGGATATTCCAGAAGGTAATACTAATGATGGGATCACACTTGATACCTAATATGAAATGGATAAAGTGGCCACTAACGATTTAGAGCCCATCAATTAGATGGAAAAAGAGGAAACTAAGATCCATAAAATATCAAGGGGAGTGGTGGAAAGAAGTTTGAAATGGATTGAGCTTCAGTTAAAGCAACCAAGTGGTAAGGATTCAAAGAAAAGAGGTTCTAGCAGTGAACCTACTTCCTCCATGCAGACAAAACAATACAAGAGATTGAAGAAAGGTGTTGCAGCAACAGAGGCAGCTATGGAAGAGCTTTCCCAAACAAAAGAAGAAGTTTCATTGAAACAAATTGATGACGCTTTGCAAAAAGCTAAATTCACTTATGAGGTGGCTGCTGCTGGGGTCATTTCAGGTCTCGATGCCACACCTTTGGCTATTGTACATCTTGGAGAAGAATTTTCTGAAGAAGGACCTTCTATTGTCCCTTCACAAACCAAGGATACTATTCTTATTGTGTCATCAACATCAGGAATAGCAGTTGTTGAAGAGGAGAGGCCCCCTATGATTGATGTAACAAAATCACCTGTCTCCTTAGACTTTGAAAGAACTCCTTAGGAAGGAGAGAAAAATGGGAGGAATACCAAGAGAAGGTTGAGGAAGAGTTGGGAGAAGAAACTAGATTTGAGCCTGGAAGTCTATATAGTGAGGAATTGGAATGGAATGAAGGTTTGACTGAAAATGAGCAGGAGGAAATAATGGAAAGTTCCCAAAGACTAGCTACTAAATAGTTGGCTCAAGAAGAAGAAGAGTAAAGAAATAAAACTGAAGAGCTAGCCCAAGAAAAGGAAGTTCCCAAGGCACTGAAGAAAGCTAAAGAAGAGGCTCTTGCAAAAGAATTGGAACTATAGAAAAAGGTTGAACAAGATAAAGCTACAGAGGAAGAACTTTGTGCAAACGAGTTGGAACAAAGGTTGAAAGATGAGGAGGAGGTTGCACAGAAAGAGGAAGAAATGAAGATGATAGAAGAGATTAGAGTCCAAAATGAGAAACTAGAGAAGGAACAATTACAAAAAGAACAAGAGGAATGAAAAAAGTCCTCTTCCTAGCAAACCGTTGAGGTAATTTCTTCTACACCTTTGTAATTAACACCTCCCAGTGTTCAAAAGGTAACTGCCAAACCAGCTGCTCCCACTTGGCTCAAGCTAAATCTAGAAAAGAGACAACAAGTGCAAGCTCAACCAGTGACATGGGATGAAATGGTAGCAGAGATTGACAAAGTGAAACTAAGGAAGAAACCTTGTGTTGTGCATTCCACAAAGTTGACTAATAAGGGAGATTTGATAGAATAAATTGCTACACCTATTACTGATAAAGATGACAAGGAATTGTAGGTTGAAGATTATCAGTTAAGCACTGTCAATCTGGGAAAACATACAAGAAATCAACAAATAAATCTGATTGATATTGTTGCCACCACCACCAAGTCAAGGTTAATCAAGGATAGCAAGCTAAAGATGAGCTTAAGGATCAAGTTGGAAAAATGAAAGATTTTCTGAAGGAGTTGATTACATCCACTCCTTAACAACCAACACCATCAAAGATCCATGTTTTGATGAGTCGTAAGGAGGTGGATGGGCTGAATGAGATGAAAAAGAAGGCCACCTGGTTTGAAAATTGGTTCAATAATTTCAGGTATGCTATGGATAAGAATTTGGATGAAGGTTTTAAACACTATGTTGCAAGCCTTGCCCTAGTTAAAACAATAGAAGAATTCATACAAAAATGGTGGGAAGAAGAAGAAAAGCTTAGGCTATACTTGGGAAGATCGAAGGTGATTGATAAAAGTTCTAGTGAAGAGTTGATCCAGTCACAGATTTTGGGTGATGAGAGCCTTAAATATATTTCAAAGGCCATTAATGTCTCTGTTTTCAAAACCCAAAATATCATTGAACAAAGAATAGCTATGATCAAAGGAATTCATGAGATATGGGAACATGCAGGTATCTTTGAGGAGATTGTTGCAAAACTCATGGACAAAATTTTACCTCCAGATTAGAGACTTGAATCATTGGGAGAAATAAAAGATGCATGGGAGGTAAGACTTGATAAAATAATGAATGAAGGAGATATTGTTGAGTTAACACTCATGGATAGGTTGTTGAACATCAGATGTGACATGCGGTGGGTGATCACAAATATCGGTCAGCTGAAGGAAATTGTTGTTGTAGTGAAGAAGAAATTTGAGGACTCAAAGTTTAAAGTTGACTGGGTTGATGGACCTGATGATGATATGTTGAAGTAGATTTTCTAGAATTATGATGAGATCATGGGATTCCTCATGAGGATGAAAAGTAGAGGAAATTGTTTTAGGTACCTTTTTGAACAACAGTGCTTTAATGATAATTTTTGAGTAGATGGATGACTCCAGATTAGTTTTCGTGAGTCGAAGATAAAGCATGGTGATCAACAGAGGACAAAGTTGGGACTCACAGTCAAGTTTTGATTGAAGAAGCATGTGGCATACCTTTTCAACACCTGCAGTTCTAGCAAAGACAAACACTTGAAGTTAATTGGGTGTCCCTATAATTGTGGATTTGGGCCCCAGATTGTGGATCTTGATTTTGATAGGAAAGATTGGTGCTAATTTCGTCCATAATTTAGAATTCTCTCCTCATTGTAAAGGTTAGCTTATTGAAGTCAAATTGGCTGCCTAGAGGGACTAGATATTTTTTCAATTTTTACAACTTTTATGCAAGATACTCAAACACTTTTACAATTTTAATATAAGCAGTTTTTATTTCAAAAGTTTGTTAGTTTAACGATGATGTTGATAAACAATGGTTATTCGTATGCCAGTGCATCTTGATGTGCATAAATGTTTCTTATTTGATGGAAATCAATAGAAGACTCTTAATCTGAAACCATTTTATTTAATTATCTTTGGATGATATTTCTTGATATTTGTTGATCTGTTAATTCTGGCAATGAGCTTATGGTGTTTTGTTATTGAAAAGTAAAAAAAAAGTGATGTTAAATGGTTATATGCTATAAATCTACACTATGAATGGATGCAATGGTATTGATCATTTCATAAATTGTGTTGTTCCATGGTTTTAGTTAATTAGGAAATTACTCATTATAAGGATTACGTGTCTGAATTAAAAGAGATCTTTGTTCATGTTTGTTGTCCCAAACATTGATCGATCTTTTGTTGTTTATTTAAATCCCCCAAATGTTAAATTGCTTTGTACCATCCAGTTTGTACTTGTTTACCAGTAGGACCCTTGAATATTATGGTTGCATGGACCACTGAATGATAACAACACAATTGAGAACCAACTACAAAGACCTTGGAAGATAGGTGGTTTTAGATCATTTGTCTTTTTCAGGAGAAATAGAGTAGAAATATTTTGTTTTAACATTGTTGTGTTACTTTTGACCATCAACATTTCCATCCTTAACCAAACCCTATCTTGGTCCTAATTTTCCCTAACCCTATTTTATTGATTTTTCAAGCAATCTTGACCATTGATTTTCATGTCATATTGGCTTTTAATCCTAGCTCTTCATTCAAATTTGGTTTTCTATAAAAGAGACCTATCATTGTCATTTCATGGCTAATTCAAGTACATGCTATTCAAGGAGACAAGTACAATCTTCAATATTTTGCTATCATTATCACTAGGCCTATTATTGCATACTCAAAATCTGAGGACAAGCAAGCATAGAATGCAAAATGGAGAAGGGCAATGGAGGTGAATCAACCATGGCATAGGAATTATGGTAATATTGCTTCATTATTCTATCTTTCTATGTTCATTTGTGCTTCATTGCTGGTTTAGGGCGTTTAGGATTTGATTTTTATTGATTCATGCCTTTTACCTTAATTTTACCCTATTCTACAAAGTGTACTCAAAGTTGTGTAGAATTTGTAGGTGTTTGTAGATGTTTGCATTCCTTATCAAACCAAACCTATTGAATGTAAAGAAATGTAAATAGCTAAAAAAATGGAGGATTGTAGGAGAAGAGACCCATACTTTTTTTGAAAAAATATTTTATAATACAAGATCACCATCAAAGAGGGGAGAATCAAATTTATACTATTTTGGGTGCACCCAACCGAGAGAGTAGAGGGGTAAAAAAGATGGAAAAATAAGGCCATGAGAAGAAATCATGCATGTAATAAAAATGCATGTGTTCACCCCTTTTTGTGAGTAATTTTCTGCCATAGTGAATGTGTGTTTGTTAAGAAGATCTATAACTGTTGCTAGGGAAAACCAATAAAATTTGAGTGAATGTGTCATTTACAAGTAGACGACTAAGTTCAAAAAAGTGACAAGGAACAAAATAAAAAGAAAGAAATAAGGATAAAATAAAAAAGAGGATGGTTCACTAAGGGTTGACAAAAAACTTCCACTAGATCGGGACTAGTAGAGAGAGACTATTATTATTCCTTGCCTTATAGGCATGAGACTAATGTTTTCATTGCACTCATGCCTATTAATGCATTTCTCGGGAATGGTGCAAACAATTTTTTTTCTGCCATGTTAGTGTTTCCGAGAATATTTTATTAGAAGGCAATTTTGGCCTTTTCTTTGCAATTTTGTCATTGGTTGTTGCCATTTTCCTCGTGGTTTCATGTTTTTTTAATCAATTTAATTTTTCTAATTAGTTTAATGAATTCCTAATGTTTTCTTGCTATTGGAAATATTTCATGACTTTGTAATGTTCTTTGATATAGTCATGTCTTCACGCCCATTGTTTCTGTTGACATGTGGCATTTTAGTGAGGACATTGTGCATTTACTATTAGCACATTTTCATTTATTGTGAATATATTGAAGTGTAGATGTCATTAATAGCTTATGGTGTGAAGTTTTAAGTCTGTCGAGCAAGGGATTATTTGTGTTGTTTATTCATTTGCTTAGATTGTTTGATGAAGGTGAAATTTGTGTCTGTTGAGAGGGTTTACATCTATCATGTTGGAAGCGACAAAGGAGGGGTTTGTAAGTTCCTATATTTGCATTTCACCTATTTAACGAATTTGGCTCTTAAATTTCATAATTTAGGCTTTTAGTTCTCTGTTATCTTTGTTGTCTTCTTTCTAGATCTTGGAAAATGAAAAATGAGAGGTCTACTACAAGGAACATTTTAAACATACCAAAAAAGATTGGTTTCCATTAAATTCTGTTAAATCATGTATTCTCTGCATATAAATTTTGATCTTATTATCCAGTTTCTAATCGATTTTTGTATATCAAAAATGCTTTGGAATAGCCAAGTTGACAAAATCAGGGTTTATCAAAGAGTTTTTCAGCAGATCATGGGGTTAATTATCATTGTATATTTTCCAACTTGGGATTTGGCATATAATCACAATAATGGTTAACTTTGTCAAATGTCCTCTAGTTACCTTGCGTTTTGGTGAAATGTACAATGAGCATAAAATTGGGGTTTTTTATCAGTGAGTTTCATAGAAAAGTTGTTTTAATTAGCATTATTATATTTATTAACCTAGGTTTTAGTGAAATGCATTATAATATTAACCTGGCCATATACTCTGCCTTATTGTGAGGAGAAGGATTTAAACCGGGGTTATGTTCTTAAGGTTGCCTCTGTTGCCATTACTCCACATTCCCTAGACTTCAACTAGTGTTTCCTAAATTAAGAAGACCATTAGAATAATCAACAACCTAGATGTCCAGGGATAAGTGATATCCCCAAATAATATTTTTTATTATACAAAATTTCCCTTGAAAACTATAGCATTCTCATCAAGCAAGCTAAAATTCCACTTTCAAGCAGTATCAAAATTCATAAAAATGGGAGCCCTATCACGTCTTGGATAGCAAACCTCAAAACCTCATTAATGTATTCCAGATGATATATACTAACACATCTATGAGTATTTCCAGATTGATAATAGTCAGTACACAGTATGAATTTTGAGCTAATAATACCAAACAAAGTATGAGTAAAATGCTAAGGCATGTTTAGCTGCAATGTTTGTTCTAACAACATTAAATCTTTTTTCAAGATTATTACAAGGTGCTTGAAGTTGATTATGATGTAGCAAATGATAAAATTAGAACAAACTATCTCAGGCTTGCATTGGTGTTGCTTTAATTTCTTTCCTATTTTTTGTTTTTTTTTTCTCTATCATTCAGCTTTAACATGGCTGCTATGAGACAATTCAGTAGTTTATGCTAAGAGAGATACTTTGAAGTTATGTTTCATTAAAGAATGCATATGTTTTCTTCTTTCATAGAAATGACACCCAGACAAGCATAAAGGAGATGATGTTGCCACTGCAAAGTTTCAAGAAATAAATGAAGCATACACTGTTAATTTTACTTGTTATTTTTTCTGAAGATCGCTCGTCTAATAAATTTTGATATGGCAACTTCCCTATGACTTTTATAAATTAGACATAAAATTGCATGGGAAGAGTTAAAAGAAAAAATGATAACTTTTATGTTAATTTGTAGAATCACTAACAACCTTGTGTCATTACAAAGGCTAAAATTTGTTTTTCATGAAAAATATCATTTTATAATATATCTTTTGCTTGACATGTAGCATTAGAATTGCTTTATTTGCTTTATAGTCTAAGATGTTTTTGATTTTCTATTATGAGACTATGCATATTACCTACTATTTATATTAGGCTATCATTGAATATTTCAATTTCCAACTTATATTAATTTTTTAGAAGATATATTTTGTGCAGTTGCGTTAATGTTTGAAAATATCACTTCTTTCTATTTGTAAAACTGTATGACTCGCCCAACGGAGAGGGAAAATTTACATTGAGAGCATTTGGGAGGATCATAAAAAATGATGTGATTTTCTTATGCGTTGAAAGAGACAACTCTCTTATGCAAAACCAAATAAAATTATGTGCAGAACTCACACTATTTACAAGCTTTGATTTAAGGGTTTTGGCATATTACAAATAAACAATCATGCATTGTAATATCTTTGGGCCTTTGCATGGGGTTTAAGATGAAACAAACACTAAACACCTCATGCAATTTTTTTGGGTTTTTTGGAAACATAAACACACATGTACATATTTCTAGGTAAATTGTAGAACATGAATCCGTGCATACAAAAATATGATTGCTGAAATGAACACTGATGCACAAGGTTTTTTAAATTAAAGGAAGAGAATAGAAAAGTAAAGAGCAACTACTTTTTCATAATCAATCAACTCAATACAAAGCTTGAATTTGTCAATTAATTTAATATAACTAAGTTAAATCTTACACAAGGCTACAACATAGGGTTAAACTCATCAATATAAAGGTGCATAAATGTTTGGAATAGTGAAAGTGTATCTATTATAACAAAAACATTGCTCATATGGGTTTGTACATTGTTAATAGCTTTTTATGCATGCAACAATTAAGGGGTTTACAAACTTCTCAAGGAAAAAGCCTTCTTTATTAGGATCTCCAAAATGAAATTCAATGCATGGGTTGTATTGCACCCATATAGGGCTTATTAGAAGATTAGTTGAGATTTATTGAAAGAGGTTTAAAGAAAGAATAAAAAGAGAAAAGGGTAGGGAGAGAAGAAAACTTTTAAATTAATTACAACCAAAGGTATCATGAATTGAAACTAACTGCTTACTCCACAGGATAAACCTCTTTCAAATAGTGATAGCTTTTCTCAGAAATGTTTGAAATGGTGCCAACAGATTTAAGATTTTCTTATGCTTTAATCCAAATCTATCATCGAAGACCACTTAATTTAAACCAAACTTAGGTTATTTACATGGATTAAGAAACAAAAAATGATATATCTTTGTTTAGATCAATAAATTCTCATAATCCACTCCATAAAGATACACATTTGATTCAAAATGATCACACTTTGATTAAAACAATCAAACTTAAAAGCTACTCAAAATCCTGTATCAAAATCTTCCCTTTTGAATGCTCTAACTTCCAACCCTTCTTTATAGATTTTTGCTCTTATTTTATAACTCCCTTAGAAATGTAATTTGTTACAAATCTAATTCTTTGGGCTCTGAATTTGTCAAATTTGGTTACAAAATTAATTATAGGCCCTATATCTCTTTGTGATGTTTATATTTTTAGTGGCTCTTCGATTTCCCGATTTTATCTGGTGACTGTCAGTTTCCAGGAGCCTTTATTTTAAAAGGCTAGTAACCTTTTACTTTATCAGGGCTTTCTCTTTTATTTAATCTAGCTATAATTTGATTTATGCTTTATTTGGATGTGACAGGCTAATTTAATCCAATTTAGTAAAGGTATTGCATCCAAGGTCATACCACCTTTGAAAGTCCTTCATTTTATAATTTTGGATGTGATCATGTGATATAAACTAGGTTTAATAAAAATCCTAATGTTTTGCTTTATCCATTGTCCACCTTTGCATTGTTTGCTAGGTCTTGCATGTCATGTGTTTGCATCTAACAATGCAAGCCATTTGGAGTTGACATGTTGCATGTCTATATCTTGGATCACCTCATTTTGATTTTGTTTTCCGCGTGTCTGCATCTTGCAATATCAGTGATCTGAAATTGACATGCCACATATTGCCATCTCACATCTTTGGTTGATTGGAAGGAAATTTGGGAATCTAGGACCAGTTGGAGCTGATCATCTAATTATGTTGGGTTAAGGTATGTTCCGTTTAGACAAGCATGACTAAAACTAGGTTAAAATCATGATAGAATATGATTAAACTAGTTTTATACACTTTTTTGATAAGTTTAACTCTTGTCGTTAACTCAGGTTGAAATCAACACCTTACAATAAAGTTGGGATAAAGAATTGGGGTTAAATTATTGGCACTTGATTTGCTTCCATATCATGTGTGCTCCCTATCAACCATCTAGACCTGATATAACATTATAATCTGATTAAATAAGTTGGGACCTTTACTCAAATAATTAGCACCTTTACTTCATGGGGTCACCAAGATATTGCCCAAATGTGATCAAGATTAAACTTGGTTTCATGAGATAGGTTGGGTTCAATTGATTATCAGAGACCAAGCCTTAAAAAATCCAAAAAAGTTTCTTATTTCTAACTTGGAAGTGATCCAAGCTTTTAAACTGGTTGAAAAAGGTTAGTTAGGTCCACAAAGGTTATTGGAGGCAAAGTAATGAAAATTTGGAGAAAGGTTTCAATATCCTACCTAGAGTAGTGTTTTCATAAACTTGGTTTAATTCCTTAGCTGGGTCTGGATCTCAATCAGGAATAAAAGATCATCAAACTATGGAAAAGTTTTGATCCCAAACCGGATGTTATCTAGAAATTAATTGGTTTTAACTTTGGATCTAGAAATGAATTGGTTTTATTCCATCTTGCCTCTGTTTCATATTAAAGGATTTCTTTTACTAATATTTTCATGGTTTTTCCTTTTAACTATTTTTTCCCTCGACTAATTCCTACTTTCAATGTCTCAATGCAGCTATCTAAACCAATAAAATTTGAAAAGGCAACTCAGTTGGTGCTTGTTGATCCTATAATACCACCTTCCAAAATCATAAATGCAGTTTGCCAGAGGGAATTAGGCATTGCACAAAATACCCTATTGCTTCTTATCATGTTATACACATCACATATCGATGTTGCTATGATCATAATGAAATTATTATTTCCACATGCATCAATTTGACTGATTCAATGCACATAGAACTATTTGAAATTTTATAAATTAGATATTTCATAATTCATAAATGTCGAGTTCTCTATTCACCACCATTAACAATGCAACTAATCTTTTGTCTCCCACACATGCATGCTAGCCACACTTCAATCTATTAATGAAAATTAGGTCTAGATAAGTGCAAAATCGATCAGTGTAAAATCTGTAATATTTCATCAATATGCAATGTTTTTTTTTGGGACATCCAGTTCTCCAATGAGATTAGATTCATAATTTTCTATCTTTTATCTTCGTTTCACTGTTTAGCTTTAAAATTAAATAAATTTAATTCAAGATCTTCTTCTTCTACAGGTATTGATCTCTCAGATGTACGCACACAACAAGTTCCTGGCCTTGCTGCCCTGTCAAAAGCACTTGAAATGACATTTGTAATGTTTTTTGCATCTTGCCTCTCTTTCATATTAAAGGATTTCTCTTTCTAATATTTTTATGGTTTTTTCTTTTAAATATTTCTTCCCTCAACTAATTCCTACTTTCAATTTCTCAGTGGAGTTACCTAAACCAATGAAATTTGAAAAGGCAACTCAGTTGGTGCTCATTCACATTTATGCTACTATGGTCACAATGAAATTATTATTTCCACATGCATCAATGTGACTGATTCGATGTACATAAAACTATTTGAAATTCTATAAATTACATATTTCATAATTCATTGTAATCTATCAAATATCACATTTTTTATTTCGAAGACTCATTCAAGGATATTTATCCTCATTTTGATAAAATTTATCAAACAAAAGTTATCTCATCATAATTGTGTTCAAATATTTTTTAATATGGCTATTCATAAGATGTTTGTTTGATTTCACCTTATTGCATTATAACGTCCTTTGATGTTTACATATAGACACTTGAGAAATTTTTATAATTTCATCCTATATCTTGCTATCATATATTATTTCATGGTTACCATTATTTGCATCTTTCCATATGACCTTGATTAATGTACGTTGCTACTTCATTGCTTTGTTCTTCTAGTGTTGAATTCCTTAAGCAATCCTTCAAACAATAGCATTATCTTACACCCATTACTCATTTATCTAATCTTTTAACTTGATAACTTTTCCTATATGTCCTAGTGATCATATTTCTCTCTTTTTCTCACCATTCATGTGTCTTGTGCATCTTCACACTCTACCTTACATGTTTATTGAATATACAGTCAATGACACAAAGAAAATATTAGCAATCAAGTTTTTCAATCTAATCAAACATGTAATTAAACCATAAAGATTAATGACATGGTGGAGAAGTGAAAATTATATATATATGCATCTATTTTATAGATAATATAGATATATATGTAGTACATATAGACGTGTATATATCTATTATCTATAGATGCACTATAGATGTATATGTATGTATGTATATATGTATGTATATATATGTATCTATACATCTACATATATGTGTGTATGCCATTATTATATATATATATATAGTATGGACTATATATATTTATACGTCCATACTATATATGTATATATATGTATGGGTGTATATACATACACATACATATATACATAATATATATGTATATGTATATATATACATATATATACATATTATAATACTTGACTCAACATTATAAATTTTGTGAGAAGATTTAAGTTCCAAAGCCACATGGTCATGATCAACATCTTAGATTAGAAACTAACTCCTCTTACATGTCTTTATATATCATAGATTGTGTCATAGCAATCAAAATGAATAGTTTCTCAAATCTATGCACTCCATGAAAGTATTTAATTGGAAGGATGTTCTATAACTACTAGTTTTGATATTTTCAATGTAACATCCCTATTTGATATACCTTCCCACACAATAGTCTAAGTATTTCAAAGAATAAATAATGTCCACATCTCATGATGTTTGAAGATCATAAATTGTTTATCATCTACATGCTTAAATATGAGTAATCAAGACATAAAACTTACAAGATGAATTGTACACCTAATCCTAACATTCTCCCGCTTAATGTATTCACATTGCAAAGAAACAATAAGAAAATTAAAAATGATGAATCTAGTGCTAGAAGACGAAAGATGCATAGCCTAGATCTACACCAACAAAACTTATATCTGATCATTGGCTTATTGAAAAATCCACAATATTAACCAAAGTGTCATTCTTCTATATTGTGACTCTACCACCTACAACCATCTTATAAACAAAATGATAATGAGCATCTTATTCCTACCACCATGGTACATTAGGTTATGTGCCTTTTTATGCTCCTTGGTTTTGCATTCAAATTTTGATTTAGATATTGATGATATTTTGTATTTCCACTAATATGCCCAACTATCTCTCATGTGGCATGTATGTTGTAACCTGTTTGTTTGAAATCTAGCAATGTTTCTTCTTTACTATTTTCAATATATGTATATATGTATGTATGTATGTATGTATGTATGTATGTATGTATGTATATGTATGTATGTATATGTATGTAGTACATATGTATGTATATATACATCTATACATATATGTATGGGTGTATATACATACACATACATATATACATATATAATATATATGTATATATATACATATATATACATATTGTAATACTTGACTCAACATTATAAATCATATATATATATATATATTATAATACTTGACTCAACATTACAAATTTTATGAGATGATTTATAGTTAGTGACTTTATTACTAAAATATGTTGACGTTGTGTTGATTTATTCCATGGTTGATATTTTAACTAAGTCTATGGGCATGAGTTTTCCTTGGATAAATGATTCTAGTCAAGTATTTCCATGCCTTACTCAATTTTAGTTATTAATTAGACACTATTTGACTTGGGTAAATAAGTCTAGTCCACGTCTCACTCAATTTCAGTTATGAGATGATTCTTTGTCCAACCCTCTCAAACCAAGCTCTAAATTGATGTTAGTTTCTCGCTCAATTGCAAATAACCAAAAGTAAAAAATTTCCCTTTGGTAGGGACTCCAACTCCTTCAAAGCTCTTGTTTTTATATATTTATGCCATGTGGTGTCGTGTATTGGGCCATTGGGCAATCGCTAGAAATGCTATGTATCTATATCCATTTTTAGGCCCTCAAAATCACCAATATGGATTTTGATTATATATTCATTACAAGTATAACTAATTTATTCATTAAGATTTGTTAGGTATATTATCCTTAAGAAAAGGGGATGTATCATGCAAGAGGATCTATCATTGATTTGCAATGATATAGCCAAATATTTTTAAAAATTATTGTAGAGTTTCCTTGTTAGGTCATGTTATGTTGGTTGGAATATTTTCAAAAGCCTCGACAGGCATTTTTCTTTAGTTGTGATAGTCACAATATGTGGTTCTAGTTAGTTGTAAGCCTACACTTGACTTTGGGTGTCACTAATGAATTGCTCCTTAGTGAAAGTATTGACTATTCTTCCATCGTATTTTTCTCAACAAGGATTCTCTCCAGTTCATCAAAACTTCTTAAATTTTCAACATAAAATAAAATTTAACACTTTTAGAATTTTTAGTATACCCTATTTTAGCAAACTTAAAAAAGAAATTACTAAAGTAATTAATAATATATTTTTTGAAATTTGCACTCTTGGATCTACTAGATGTTGTCTTGATTTTTTTGAAAAATCATAAGTAATGTGGGAAAATATGGCAAAAAGATAGGGATGTAGTTCTAGGTGAAACCATTCTAGTCAAAACTATTTCATATAGGACTTTGGTCTCCAGTTAGGCACCCCAAAATTTTGGTCTAAAATGTTTAATCTAAAAATAGTTTTAGCCATAACACCTTCAGTCAAAATGTCTTAGTTGTTATAAGGTGTGAAACAATTTTAAAATTTCATCATACCCTATCACATTTGTGATGTATAGGTTCATAAGCATGATATTTCTAGTCTTTTTTCCTCTTCTATTGATGTGTTTTATGTTGTTGCATATGTGCAAATAATAATAAAAGCATCCTACACTTGCTACACCAAATTTCCATACCCTTTATTCTAGATTATTTATTCTTCCTTGCACAAAAATATGCTTCAACAACAGGTGCTTGTTATAAAAAATAATGGCAAACATAATGTCTTTGAAATGTTTGAAAAATAACTCTCACATACTCCCTAAATATAACAACATGGTGCAAATTTTAGTGTGAGAAACTCAAATACAATCTATGCTCTCAAAATTATACAATACCAAATGGAATGAGATGTTTTAAATTTATTTATTTATTATTGATAATACCATACAAAAACATATGCTCATATATCATCATGCCTTGTAATGTTATAACTAGAAATGAACTAGGGGAGAGGGGCCCATAATGGAGCAGGGTCCAATAGTGGGGATAGAAGTAGTCCTCAGTGGGCTCCATTGTGGAGCACTTTAATATCCAATCGCCAAACACTTTTTGTCCATAAAGTACGCAAAGTGACAAATCATGTGATGCCACATCAACGCACCAATAAAACATGACTTAGTGCATCATTATCGGTCTCAATTTTTTTTGGGCCTTTTTGGATACCTCAACAAAAACCATGTTGATGTGGCATCATATTTGATGATGTGGCCCTAAAACGAAATATAGAAGCACATGAGTTGCCAAATAAACTGTTGTACAAAATTGGGAGTGATAAAAAACATCCACATATAATTTTGAGAAACACGAAGTTAGGGTGCTCCACTATGGGCCCCTCTCCCCTATATGCCATAGATTTCACTTCATAAATGATTTGCATTCAATCCAAACCAATACCTTCATAATCTTGTTGAAATCAAAATCTAGGTACTCCATTTTTTTTACATTCTCAATTATGCACAACAAACTCTTCATCTTCCTCACAAGCCTCTCTTCAAATATTTGATAAATCATCTTCTCCAAACCTTAAATGAAAACAAACTTTGATACCAATTATTAAAGCCATTATGTATAGATAATAATGATAATAACAACATTAGTCTATTATTCATCATTCCCACAATATAATCTATGAACAATCTAGGGGTACATCAATTACAAGGTGGGTTTTTTAATCACTATCTCAATCACAAGGAGTAATAACTCCCTTGTTAATTAGAATGTGGCTAAAAATGATAAATGAGGCATAACAAAGCTATAAGGAAGGGGACTAGACCAAAGTATGAGAGTGCATGTCTAACATCAAACTAATTAACAAGCTAAAACCTATTCTTAAGCGCCTAATTGTTAACAAGGACTTCTACAATAGAATAAATAAATAAAGCATCCCTTATATAAATAATCTAGGGTAAACATTTTTAGTAAGTAATAATAAAGAGACTACCTTAGATAATATAGGTAGGAAAAAAAGTACATGTAATCATACATGAAAATATAATGACATAATTAAAAGAAAATATGTACCTTGAAAGTGAACAGTGAACTAAGAAGAATGTGATGTATGATTGTTACTTGTCATGATATAATAAAAAGTAAATATGTACCTTGAAAGTGAACAGTGAACTGAGAAGAATGTGATATATGATTGTTACTTGACTTTGATATTGGATCTAGTATAAATGGACTAAAAATATTTATACTAAGAAGACCAACTTATATGAATTTTATAATTGCAGGACCTACTTTAATCTCATATCTATGTGAAATCTATCTCCATATATATGGATTTGACCTTTTATGAATTTAATCGTTTTATGTGGAAATGACCTTGTAATTTGTAAACCTTTTGTAGTTGCAAATAAGATTCACCCATGCTTATAATTTGAAACAAAATACTTGTCTCTATTAACATCTACAATCAAAATATTTGATGATGTTAAGGAACACTACAAGAGTTTGTCATGCATTAATCTTCACCTTAGACAAATCTCATTGATCAATTCAATGATTTTGAAAAATATTGGAAGATATCAAGCAACAAATGCAACAAATACGACTATAACAATAGTAAATATTTTTAAATTTGATGTGATAGCATACAATGAAATGGATGCTATGACCTAATATAATAGCTTTGACATTTATTGATGCAAGAGTTGTCGTTGCTAATGTGGAAAGCTAAATAAGGACTATTGGTTGGTCCCTTATGATAGATAGGTGTGGTAGGATTTGTCTTGATGATGGATGGATCCTAAATGCTTTTTTTTTAATGACCTAGAGGCGATGTCCTTTTACACTTATTTGAGGCACACAATTTGAAAGATTTGATGAGGGAAATGATGGATAACAATTAGTTAAAAAGGGGCTGGCTTGGGCCCATGATAAAATTTGAATTTTGGCAAAGCAAGTCAATCTCATAACTATAAAATTAATCTCAAGAAGTGAAACTATAATCAAATATTAAGAAATGCTCTGTGTAAAGATTAAATGCTAATTTTGGCACTTAATCTCCTCCATGTCTTTTCTTTAAGCTTACATTTCCATTTATGATTTAATCTATAGGATTTTATGGCAATGAAGGTAACCGACTTAGATATATTTTTAGAGGAAAGCAACCAAACTGAAATCTAGACAGCCACCACCAATCCTTTTGTAACAAATCGATCAAAATCTTATATTAGAACAATACACTTAAAACGTCCATATAAAATAATATAAAACACAAATGAAAATAAAAATACTTTGAAATTTTCATGCATGGAGAAGGTTTCATAATTTACACACTTACAAATACAATATAACAAACACACAAATGCACCAATGATTGTAATTTCAACCCACATTAGGGCAAAAATACATAGGAACTCCTAAACATGCATTACCTACTCAGCTTATGTGTCATTTACCTTGATTCTAAAAATAATGGCCCTCCATAATGATAGTTTTTGAAATTCAAAGAAAAAATTGCAAATCCAACGGTGGATAGTCGTTCGATTTTCTGTGGCCAAAGTATACCAAACACTTCACATTTGACGAGGTCGGACGATCCGGATGCTGACCTGCTCCCTCTGGCGTTGATCCAAGCCGTTACTTTTCGAGGACTTGCTCGCTATTTAATCTCGCACCTCAATTCTTCTCATCTGTGGCTTTTTTCTTCTTCGTTGAGGAGGGTTTGTGAGGAGATCCGAAGAAAGTCAGGCTAATTTGTGCAAGGAGACTGCTGTTTCAGTAATCGTGGGTGTGATTTTCTTCTCGCTCGATCGTCTGTGCTCATTTCGAGCCCAAGTTTGAGGGCTTTGTGAATCAATTGGCCTCAAGAATGACGGAAAAAGAGAGAGAAAATCATGTGTACATGGCAAAGCTTGCCGAGCAGGCCGAGCGATATGACGGTCAGTTTATCTTCATTTTTTCTAAATTTTAAGGGTTCTTTTTAACATCTGAATGTAGAATTTTTGTGTGGATTATGGATTTATTTTTTCTAGGGTTTCTTGTTGTAGAAGAGATTGAATTGTAAGGTGTGTAGTATCGGATCTGGGTGTGATCTTTTCCTTTACAGTTTCTTTCAGTCTCCAGTGTTTGTTTTTCTTTGAAGGTTTAATGGTCACATTATTTTTTTTCTTCTTAATTTTTCTTTTTGTTTTTTGTTTTTTCTAAGCTGTGTTCTTTCATGGATTTATAACATTGTCTTTAGCGTTGATTATCTGTGGGCTTGTAATATCACGATTTGATGCCATTTCTTTTATTAGGGCGATCAATATGTGGATCAGGGTTTGTTGATCTGTAGTCGATGGCAATATTTTATTTAGGTTCTGTACTTTATTATGTTCGTTTAAGATTGTTTTGATACATTAGTTGTAGTGAAGAGTGATCAAGTGTGGTCTATCTCGTGTGTTTGGCAGATCAATGTTATTAAGATTTAGGTTATGCAAAGTTGGCATGACATACTTTTCTTTACTTTGACGTGTAAACATAATTGTGAGGTTTTGAATTTATTCATCTGGAATGTTTCGGTCTTCATCAGATGAGCTCTCCTATTTTGTAGATTGGTGTCAATTTTTGTGGTAAATTGTTCATATGTTAGTTCTCGAGTGGTTAGATTTTACACCCAAAATAGTTTTGATGTAGGTTTCAATGTTCTTGTTGGGGGATCCTCGGCATAGAAAATGGAAATTATTTCTGGCTTGATTATGCTTATTGGTCAATTAAATATCCTTTTGATGTAGTTTGTTGTATACATTCTTTGTGCCTTTATGCATTAGCATGTACTAAATGACTATTAGCATGGTGAGGAGGAATTTCATCATCTAGATAAATAATCTTAATAATCAAAGCTTGCGGTTGAGACTCACCCACATGCTAATAGCACAATGACATAGCTTTTAACTTGTAGTGATTGACATACAAACACGAGCTATTTGGTTCTTTAGTTTTGGACACAAAGAAGTTGCGTGTTGTGTATTCTGGTAGATTTTTCTATTATGTTGCAAGATAACTTGTCAAATCAATTGGTTGACCTAGAGGCAATGCCCAACTTGTGCCACACTTCAGTACTGTTTGTCTTTTTGCTTCGCTATATGGATCTCTCACACTGCTACCATATTTGAGCATCATAGGTTATATATGTTGTGTAGATCTTGCAATTTATTAAGACCACACTTTATGATGCATAGGTTCCGAATCTCTTACAGAGTTTGTTAAAACTGCTACTTGTTCCTACAGTAATCTCTTGTCAGTATATACATGTTTGGATTGTTATTTTATGATGTTTTGCTTTTTTATGTGACAATTTTCCTTAAAGAAACAAGATCCAGTATTAAAATGAGCCTTATCTTGTGATTGAATGCCGTGTAGAAATGGTGGAGTCAATGAAGAAAGTTGCCAAATTAGATGTTGAGTTGACTGTAGAGGAGAGGAACCTGCTTTCAGTTGGCTACAAGAATGTCATTGGGGCACGGAGAGCTTCGTGGCGCATCATGTCATCCATTGAGCAAAAAGAAGAGGCAAAGGGCAATGATGTTAATGTTAAACGGATCAAGGAGTACCGTCACAAAGTTGAGGATGAACTTTGCAGGATTTGCAACGACATTCTTACAATCATTGATGAGCATCTTATCCCATCTTCTGGCACTGGAGAGTCCACAGTCTTCTACTACAAGATGTAATTCCATTCCTCTTTCAAGTTTTTTTTGGTTTGTAGGCTGATTTTTTTTAGTTTGAACCAAATATTTGCTTACTTTGCCTGGTATATGATATGTCAAGGACTAACTTTGTTCTATATGTTTCTACATTAGATGGACAATTGCATTCTTAATTTTATTGGTTTTCTTTGGAAATTGTTACTGTGATACTTGATGATTTGCTCCGACTTTCTACTGATTCCTTTGGTGACTACTTTTTTTCAGGAAGGGAGATTATTATCGTTATCTTGCAGAGTTCAAGTCTGGAAATGAAAGGAAAGAAGCTGCAGATCAATCTCTCAAAGCTTATCAGGTAGAGTAAACAAGATACTACAACTTTACTTTGGAAAGCCATGATGCACAGTTATCACACATACCAACTTGTGATAGGAGAGATGAGTTAAACCAAAAACAGCTTGCTTACATGGTTTGAATACAATATTGCAGGCAGCTTCAAACACAGCAACAACTGACCTGCCTCCTACCCATCCTATCAGACTTGGTCTGGCATTGAATTTCTCGGTGTTTTACTATGAAATTCTGAATTCACCTGAGAGGTGAGTTCAGTTAGTCTCCAGATGGGAGTTTAGTATTTACTGATTATGTTGTTCAACCAGTTTAATGGGTTGATTTTGACACCTATGCGAATTGGATGTTTCAGGGCATGCCATTTGGCCAAGCAAGCATTTGATGAAGCAATTGCAGAGCTTGATACTCTTAGTGAAGAGTCCTACAAAGACAGCACATTAATCATGCAACTACTGAGGGATAATCTTACTCTCTGGACATCTGATTTGCAGGAAGAAGGGGGTGAGTTCTGTTAGTAGCATATTAGAGTTAGTTTTGAGGTCATTCAATTTTATTTTTTGAAGTTAATTTAAAAAAGGAATTAATGAACTGCTTCATAAATTTCTTTGTACATAGAGCCTGCCTCTTTTCTCTGAATAATTGTTTATTTTGTTTAACAGGTGAAGATCAGGCTAAAGTGGACGATGACAAGATAGAAGAACTTGAGGTTTGTAAAACACATTCCTCCTGATTGCTATTGTCAGAATTAGTTTGGTATTATTGTTGTCACTTATTGTACCATGCGTTTTCAAGTCTTTGTAGTATCATTTATGGGTATTCTGAATTTGAATTTATTCGCTAAGTTAAATATACCAGAGTAGCCGGATAGGCCTCTGCCCCTCCCCGGGCGTGCGTATCCCCGTATCCAATATGGATACGGGTATGATACACCACAGATACACGTTGGATACCATATCCACGTGTACCCAAAAAACCTTGATTTTCCAGCTGTGCCGGATATGGTGACTTGATTTTCAAAAAATCTAATGTGAATCTTCCAAAACTTCAATCTTAAAAAACTTCAATCTTGCAATTTTCTTTCTTGTTTTGGTATAAACAAAAGCTACACCAAATGAGGAAGACAAGTAAAATGTTTTTCTATTTCAGCGACCCATTTTTCGAGGTCTTCTTCCAGTGCAACTATACTTTTTTTTTTAGTATTTTAATTTTTAATTTAAAAAGGTTAATTGTTTATAATTTTATATTTATATTATGTTGTTTAAACATTAGAGATTTTAAAAAAATTACTCTTTAAAATATATATAATATTTATTAATATATAACTAATAGTTTATTCTTTACTCAATTATTAATATTTAAATTTTAATATCATTTTTAATTTATATTTACTTATTTGCTTGTAAAGTAATGAAAATCTCCTCTAATAACTTAGAAATTACATGTGTACGTGTTTTTTATGAATGTCGTGTCTCGTATCCGTATCCGATACCGTATCCGTATCCATATCCGATACTGTATCCGTATTTGTATGTGTATCTGTGCCCATGCAACTTTGAAATATACTAACTTAACATTGGTTTTTACATCTTCTGGTTTTGCAGCACTAGTAGTGAGTGCGGGATTTGCACACTTACTGCCATGGTGGTTTTTTGCTTTGAGGCAGTTTATAATGTCATTGATAGTTTTTCAGTACTCAATGTTGGTCCTAATATGCTATGCGTGGGACTGAACATCTGTATTCATGATTTATATCAAGTTGTATACTTGAAGCAAATGTTGTTAGATTGTGTTCGAACTTTGAAGTGCAATTGCCTTTGTGCTTACATTCATCGTATGAGCACTTTTGGTTTTCCAGTAACATGTGCATTAAAAGGTGATGCGGTGTCTTCTGGGGACAATGGTTTCAATATATAGTGTTTCACATTTGTCCCAATTAAGTTGGTAGGGTACTTTATTTTTCTGCCCTTGATGTTGGCTGATCTGGTCCAGAGTTTAAAGTTGCTTGCTTTTTGTAAAAGCAGGAATTTGTGAACTTGGAATGAAGATTTAACAGCTTTATTTATATCATAGTGGACCCATGTTGTTAAGATTGCTCTGAAGTTGAGATGTTTTGTTGCTTTTGGTTCTTATATTTTGTGTTTTGATATGAAGATGAGATATATGTCTGCCTTACAATTTGCCGAAAGCTAATCTAAGTGCATTTTAAATGCTACCTGGATGTATTCTTTGTGTTTTCTCATAACTTTTGTGGATAAGTTGTAGTAATACTTATTCATAAGTTTGTTACCATTGAAGTTATGCTAAACCTTATGCCTCCTGAAGATAATTTTGCTCAGTATAATTTACGTTTGTCTAAATTATAATTGTACTATTTAAGGTGAATGCTTGGGAAACTGTCTGGGCAGCTCGGATAATTCCAAAGCTTGTATTTTTTGGCAATTTGAAGTAATTTGGTGATTCTACGTCCACATTGTTTTTGTCTGTCTTTGTGGATGGTGAAGGTTGGTGCAATGCACTGTATTAAAGGATAGACTAAAATTTGTATGGCTTTTTTATTTGGTAGAAATTGCTAATATCTACATGCACGATAAACTGAGTATAAAGTGTAAAGCCTGGTCAGCCTGGGGTCATTGCATGTATTGAATTATAACTTATTCCTTGGTTTCTTCTTGTATTAAAATGACCTTGTTTCTCAGGATTGCGTTTTGAAGAACATGTTATTTATTAAGGCATTGAAAATGTTTTTATTTAATTAATTGTTTTAGTATTTATTTATTTTAATTTAAAGCTGGATTGCTACCATTTGCTGGGCCCTCATCTGCTTTCTTGTTTTGTTTTGTCAGTTCTACACATCTATTTTAGCCCAACATTTGTGTATGATTGTACATGCAAGGCATATGTGCTGCATGTTTTTTCCTAATTTATTGTCGTGGCCAATAGTTCATGAATTTAGAATACGGCATCCTCTTTAAACCGAATTGTAAATTTAGGGCATCCTTACGAGGTTAGCTAGTGTGCAATCTTGTATTGTACAAGCAATATACGTGCGTGTCAATACCCATTTATCCTTGTGGTAAACATACAATCATCATTTGTGTATTGTGAATGTGAGAAGACATTAGAATCCATTTTGTATAGTATGCCAATTGTATTAAATGCAATTTCTTAGGTATAGATGGCATATTCCATATTTGACAGTAGTATCTTTTTTCATCATGATTGATCTAGTATTTGTTTTACAAGTGCTATTGATACGTTGTTTGCGGTAAATACTTGAGCATGTATGGAGAAAATCTCGTTGACTTGCGTGCAATTGGGTGCAAGTTCATAATAGCATGTATTGCATTAGTTTTACACAACTTGCCTCTCTAGCTCTTTTTGCAACGTGTCATCTTAATACTTATATTTTCGTGGCCAACATGAAGATTAAGATTCACTAACTTTATCTAGTATTTTTCCATTGCCAACATGAAGTTGAGACTAAGGCACTTAATCCAATTTAAGTCATTGGATATTGTATTAATTATAATATAAAGTACAAAGAAAAAAATCTTGGGAAAACTTTTGCTCTTTAGTTCATTTAATAGGGGAGAGGACCCAGTAGTTGTGCACTCTAACTTCATGCTTTTAATTATCCTATGTGGAAATTTCAAATCCCTCCCAATTTTTTACAGCAGCTTACTTGGCAAGTCCCCTGCTTATAGCTTTCGTTTCAGGGCCACATTATCAAATATGATGCCATATCAGCATGCTTTTTGTCAAGTAGATGAACAGTACTTGTACATTCACATCATGGGTAGTTGAGTGTTGATGTGGCATCACATGATTGGTTGCTTTTTAGGTCAAAGGAATACATTTTGTTTAATTATGGGTAGTCATGTCACAACTATTGGTTCAATATTGGTAAAAATATTGAACATTATATAAACAACTACTATCACAACTATTGAAACATGCTCAACTAGTAGGTCCTCTCCTCTAGGTAACTTTTTGTAGATAGCATATTTTTTTTTATCAAGTCGTAGGCCTCCTTATAAAGTTAACATTTTTATTCTAAGGTCATGATATTGCAATTTGTTAGCAAATTATAAGGTCCTCCCAAGTGCTATCAAATTATAACGTTCTTCCAAGTGCTCAAGTTCAGTAAGAAACCACAAGAAAGTACGTTCTTTTACAAGCAAAATCGTAAGAGGCCACGTTAATCTCAGATTAGAAAATCTTATTTTAAAATTTGTAAAATATTGCCTCAGAATGAGTTAAAAATATGCCAGTAAAATGCAAACTGCTACCAGGCAAGCTGAAAAATTCCTGAATTTTACTTCTTTTTTTTATTATTACAATCTAATTTGAAAAGGTCCAAGGCATCAGGCCATTCTAAATCACGAAGGGGGCCAAAGGGTCAGAATCTAAATTCATGAAAGAGAAGCATAGACAAAGTTGAAATTCTTTGTCATCTAACATCCATAAAAATAGCACTAACAGAGTGAACATGTTTTTACTCAACTCTTCTAACAGGACCATGGGAATAACTACGACCCATTAAAGGAATTGCCTACTTGATTTTAACACAAACTCTTTGTCTACTTTGGTAGGAAAAAACATTTCCTAACAAGCCAATTAACATCTTTAGCTCTTTCAAAAAAAGAGTAACTACCAAATCTTTAGTCCTACTTCAATAAGAAAACCACTTTCAACAAAACATGCAACATCTTTACCCTTCCAAAATAATAGCAGCTAACATGCTATCTAGTTTTTTTTGTTGAAAGTGTCAAAAAATCACTCTTCAACATCCTATATGTCATCTTTCACCCCTATTCCCTGCTCAGAGCCCCTTGAACCTGCAAATTCTTTTTCTCCTGTAATTGTTGTAGCACATGTGAAATTTGTCTGAGTTTCTTTAATATTAATTTATGCCCAAGTATTTTGAGCACTAGGCTGTGGAAGACAAACCAGTGTTTTTTCTAGATTGAGCTGTTTTTACTCCCAAATTTGATAAGACCAATTTTGTAAAATTAGCCTCACTTATGATTTTTTAACCTAGGACAAACACAGATTTCTAAACCAAAAATCTTTTGAGTAGTTTCAACTGTTCCTTCAATTTTAGAGTCCCCTAGCCAGTCATCCTACACATATTCTTCTGGGCCCTTATGCTCATACTGTAGTTGACCTTGAATGTTAGGGTGAAGAGCTGGAATTGTTTTTGGAACCCAGTAGTCTTCACCTGATCTTGATCCTTTTCCTTCTCCCTTTCAAGGTCCTCAAATTTATGAACATTCACATTTGGTTGCCATACTACTTTTTTCTGTGCGTTTTTCTCTATACCTTTAAATTCTTCCATGGTAGACAAGAGAATTGCCTTGTAAGATAGCCACAAGCATGACAATCAGCACCCACGGAGAGGATATCTTCATAATCCAACTACTGGAGAATTGTCCTTGATTCAAAATTTAAAATAATTTCTTTTGGAATCAGCTATGGAATAGCCATATTTACACCAAACTCTTGGTTTCAGTATCACTTGTGGAATTTGCAATACATACATATTCACCCAATTCATTACTAACTTGTTTAGTAAAATATTGACCTTACATAATTTCTGGGAAAACAATTCAATCTTGTGCAGACTGGAACTTCTGATATGCCTCAGAACATCGGATCAAACCTCCATTGTTTGATAAACAAACTAGCCCCATGAGCCATGTTCCTCCCCTAAAAACCTCCTCTATCTTATGTTCATAATGGAAAACCCTTGTGCCAAAAAGCATACCTTAGAGGCAGAATGCATTTTCCATTTTAAAGCTGACTATTTTTGAAGATCAGTTGCATTTGGCCAGAGATCCATAAAGCTGCAAATTAGGGCATTGTCTCTAAGCTTCTAGATCACCTAGTTATTAATTCATCCTTGAAGCGCATAACAGGGACCTCCTTTACTGCAAGGATTATTCAGGTGCAATTGCTATAAGCCTATTATCAACTCCATTTTCCATTTCCACTTCTCCGTGATATCCTACCTTTTTCCATTAATCCCCTATCCTCAAACGTTTCAATTTTAAGACATTGACTCCTGCTTATGCATATTCGCACTTTGCGCCCCATTCCAACAATTGTATTTACTCAACTCGTAACTACAGAAACAATATAGATGGAATACATTCAAATAATTTGTTAAAAGGATTACACTGCTTTACTTCCTAAAGTGGGGAATGTATTGGGCCTCACCCATAACTAAAAATAAAAATAAAAATATATTTACCTCAATTTTTTTTTAGAATTTCCAAGCATTGGAAGAAAATCAGATTACCCATGATTTCTTTTTGACCACTAAAAAACATATAGAACTTCTCATCAATAAAATTATTTGTGAGTTGTGTTAGGTTTCAAAATCAGATCCATAATCATAGAGTTTTTCTTAACCTTTAAGGTCAAGGATTTGTCATTAAGAAGGTAAATCAAGGGTTCATCAATAGCCTAGGGATTGTTAAAGGTCAACTAATGAGAGTGGGTAATCTCTTGTGTTTGGAGCTTAAATTAGACTCAAGGGTATTTTTAGAGGCATCCTTTAACAAATTTTTAAATTAGTTATAATATAACATGATTGCAATAATCAACAAACTATACCTAGATGTACATTTGACCCTTATATTTGTTATTAAATCAAGATTAGCTAGTTGCATAAGACACCTCTCATATAATTGATATAATACCTTGTACATGCACCTATAGATAACAACATTATAATTTCTTAAGATGATTTCACTTAGCATTTTCTACACATTGACAAGGTACAAACATATTGGATGTGATTATTTGATCATTTAATAGTTTGGTTTGCTTAATTTGTCGCTGATTGTTATCAATGAATCATGAATAACATATATAAATTCTACTCTCCATCCAACAACTACTAGTAAATAATTTTATTGATTTGAATGTATATGAAAGGTCAATGTCTTCAAGATTGGTGCCTTATCCATTGGGCTATAAAAGTTACATTTGACTATTAGAAACAACAAATAAGAAATAAAAGCAAATTTATGATATGCAACAACCACATCTATTTAATTATCCTTATCCAAACTTGTAAACATTCACATTTAATGTGAAAAAGACAATTACAAATATAATTTGTAGTAATTTAAAGTGTTATACACTTATCAAATTTGTGTTACAATCACACTAGCAAGTGGTGAGAGAAAATTTCATGGGAAGGAGGGCTTATTACATCTCTATACCAATTTTTTTGAAATGCCGACAACTAGCCAAGAAGACATATAATTACAAATATATGCTTAAAAAGCTACCTCTTTGCAACTTCTGGAATACATTGCTCTAATGGTGAACAATCTAACATATTTAAAATCCTAAAACACTCTTTGCACTTGTGTTCTATGAAAACAAGAAAGACCAACCTTTTCAAATAAAGAATAAACTTGTATTTATAAATCTCTTGTTCAAGTATGCATTCTTGGGAAAAGAAACATAGATGTTTTTCTTTATAGGGGTCATCCATGCCTTGACATCCCTACATTCATATTCACATGCAAAAACTGCCTCTTCAAGATGTGCAGAGAAGTTTGGAAGATGAGGAAATTATTATATTTATTATCTTCATGATTTTGAGCATTAACAACGTCCATTATTTTGAGTTTATAGGATAGAAAAGAGCCTATGATGTTCACTCAAAATGGCAGCCTAGAGATGTGAGAATGATTAGGGTTTGAAACTTGACGCTTGTATTAACTATAGTATGGGTGTCTTCATCCTTTATTCCCTTTAAATTTGCGCCTCTAGACTAAACAGTGATTTCTTGCTGTGAATAAATTTGATTTGGTAGTTGTAGGGCCTTATCATCTCATTTATGGTGTATTGGGTTGTGTAGAGAGATGGATGAGAGTGAAAAGAGAAAAGTGTGGGAGCTTCAGAGTTTAAGGGCCGGGGATACCTCATGACTCGTGCCATCGTCAGAGATTGAGGTTTGGGGATGACTCATACCTTGCACTAGATTAAGAGTATGTTTACACCTTTGACTATAATGAGATGAATGAAGAGAGCTTTTCAAGCATCGAGGTTCGAGGATGTTTAGGAAGAAGTACTTATGAAAAATATGTATAAAAGAAATGACAAAGTTTAGGGATTGAGAATGACAAGGAACATGCACTCAAGTAGAAGGCCACAACTTTGACTCTAAATCTAGTGAAATAATTTAATGAAAATATTGAGTCAGGAGTTGAGAGTCGAGGATGATCATTTTTTTGAGCAAATTTCTCTAGGGGGGACAACTCCCATTATATCGAATCAAAGAAAAATTACAAGATCATTCTGTCAACAAAGGGAGAAAATCAAGAGGATAAAGCCCTCCATGACTTCCAACATCCTCATGATCTGAGCAGGCGAGAAAAATTCTCATGAAAGTTTGCAACATAGGCATTTGTTTGCATGCTATATCTGTCCAAATCATCTTCCACATTGTCATTTTTAATGGTAAAGGCCTCCATCATTAGGTCAATCATAATTCATTGGTTACGTTTTTGCACTCTTATCACCGATTATGAGGAAGGCCGCAACCCAAAGGACCCCGTGACATTGAGACCGCAAACAAATCATGTACGAGACTGGGAAGTCGGTCAAATTTCTGCACAGGAAGGCATGTTGTGATCAGTCCGAATGATGTTTTCCAACTCGCCCCATTCCTCAACCTTTTTTGAGATCTTTTAAGTGTTCCACTTGGTGAATAGCATGATTTGATAGGAAATCCGTGGCACGATTGGCCTCCCCATATATGTACCTTATGGAAAAGTCCCCAATTTTCTCGAGAATTATCAAAATATGATCAAGTTTCATCCTCAGCCTCCAATCAAGTGTATTCTTGTTGATAACTGCTTGTATCGCGATTGAAGAATCGCCTTCTATGTCGAGGGGGAAAAGCTTTTCCTGAATACAGTGTTTTGAGTCCTTCGGTTAAAGCATCAAATTCTGCCAAGTTGTTTGTGTCGTGGTGCAACTTGATAGCTCCAGTCCAACAAAGTTGGCCAAGCCCATTCCTTATGATGAAGCCTGCTCTGCAATCGCTTGGGTTACCTTGCGAGGCAGTCGAGGATGATCATTACAAGGTACCCAAGTAAGGGGAAGGTTGAAACTTTGACAAGGATAATGAAAAGAGTGGGGGAATGAGTGAAATGGATGCTAGGACGGAGAACTCTAAAACTTCGAAAACATAAATTTAGAATACATCCCTTTTTCTTAACTTTTTTTTGTTGAGAAGCAAATGAGGGGGATAGTGAAAGGACTCGAATAAATTTTGCAACATCAAACTTGGACATTAAGAGATTTTTTTAATTTTTTTTTTACTTTCAAGGATTGGGAATCATAGATACCAAGGAATATGTACTCAAGGAAAGGGATGGTCAAAACTACCAACTATCATGGGGCTAGATCGGTGCGAGGATCATCCGTACTTTTTTTCTTCCAAAGAGGTCCAACTCCATGTGGCATTGGTGAACACTACTTGCAGCTCCCATTGTGGATAAGCTCTTTCTACCCCTAAACTACGCCTTCTCTTGAACATGCAAGTCCAACTAAGGTACTCAAATTCTACAAGTGCATTGCAGAATAACATACTTGTGAGCTCCACTTCGATCTTTCTTTCTCTTGCATGCTCCCAACATGACTCAATGTCCACTTGGCTGAATTGTGTTGCACTCTTATACAAACTTGGTTACTCTAAGCTCTTCATCCTTGTGTCCCCCATAAGACCCTTGATTACTCAAATCATCCACCTTGAACTCCAAGTTCATCCTTCATTGTGGTGCGCTCCATGAACACCCAACTCCAAATCCAAACTCCCCGAATCCATTCTTAGCTCCTAGGACTCAACTCCTCTTCTGAGTCGCTCCCACATATCTCAACTTGCATTGTGCCCAAGACCATAGATCACCTACTCCTAGCCCCACTTTTGTATCCCAAACTTCGTTCCTCTTGTCCAATGACTTATCTCTCCAAGGGCTTTCTCTTTGATCTCCATGCACACCAACTCGACCTTCTCAAGTTCGTCCCATGTCACCTCCTAGTTTTGGGCACTAGTACACACACTAGCTCAACTTTATCCCTTGAACTTCACCTTGGCTCCACATTGAGACTTCCCCTCAATTCTGAGTTTAGCTTGGCACACATATTGAGACCTTCATGCTCCTTTGGTACCAATCCGATCTCCATGAGCTCTTTCACTACCATGCCTCATTTTTGGGTTGCACAATAACTCATTCGACACAATACCTTGGTTTTGCTATGTACTCACTCATTAAGCTCGACACCAAGTTTGGATATTGCAAAGCCTCACTTCAAAGAGCTAGTCTTGCTTGGTGCTTGACCTCAAGCTCTTGCCTAAGTGATTCCTGTGTGTTCCTTGCGACACATAACACATCATTCTTGTACGAGGAGTGCAACTAGTGTGGCTCCTTGGCTTACTTGCAACACTAAGACCTTACCCTATTCAACTCCTAGTATTCTTGGCACTATTGGAACTTTCCCTACTCATCTCAGGACTCAATATGCCAATTGGGATATTAGCTTACCCAATGTATCCCTCTTTTAATCTCGCCTTGGTCAATGAGTTCCAACACTTAGTCCTCTATGTTGGTATGTGGCGATTGATCATGCAAATATTGTACACGTCAAGGTTTTCCTGCTGACACGTCAAGGTTCCCGTTGACACATCAAGGTTTTCTTGTTAACACGTCAAATGAAAAAGGACCTTGTAAAACCCTAATTCTAGAAAGTTCCAACAAGCTTGTTATAAGCGGCTGGGATGTATATTGCAGTATGGTGTTCGCAAGATTGTAACCTGTTTTGCATTGGATAATAAAATCATTGGATGACCGAGTTTCTGTGGATGTAGCCCATATTGGGCGAACCACATTAAATTTTTTGTTGATCTCTTTTGTGTTATTCTTCATTGTTATTTTTAGGCTATTTAATCTGCATATAATTGTTAATGTTTATTGCTCCAATCTGCCTGAACCCTAACAACTGGTATCAGAGTTGCATGTATTTCGATCGATTGGAAGGAAACCTTTAGATTTGAGTGGGAGCAATGGAAGAAGGAAAATTCAAGGTTGAGAAGTTCAATGGAAAGAATTATCAATTATGGAAGATGCAGATGGAAGATTATTTGTATCAAAAGGATCTATGGCGGCCATTGCAAGAAAAAGCAAAGAAAGAAGTTGCGATGTCCGATGAAGAATGGGAGATTCTGGATAGAAAGGCACTGGGAACCATTTGGTTGTGCCTGGCACCATTTGTGGCGTTCAATATAATAGAAGCAAAGACAACATAGGATTTGATGATAGCTTTGGCTAAATTGTATGAAAAACCCCCAGCCTCAAATAAGGTATTTCTCATGAAGCATTTGTTTAATCTGAAAATGATTGGAGGTGGATCTGTGACAGATCATTTAAATGAGTTTAATACGATTACCAATCAGTTAACTTCTATAAAAGTGAATTTTGATGAAGAGGTGAGGGCTCTCTTGGTTTTATGTTCTTTGCCAGAAAGCTTGAATAACTTGGTAATAGCCATAAGTAACTCTGTCTCTGGTTCAAATACATTAAAATTTGATGATGTTGTTGGCATTACCCTTAGCAAAGAAATGCAACAGAAAAGAATAGTGAGAGTTCAACATTTGGTAATGCTTTGACTGTAGTGAACAAGGGGAGAACAAAAGAGAGGAAAAATCCCAACAAATCGTGGAAAGTCACAAGGGAAGTCAAAGAAAGGTAAATCTAAATCCAGAGGAAGAATGGATTGCTGACACAGTGGAAAGCCAAGACAGTTGAAGGATTATTGGTCTTGAAAGGGAAAACAAGGAGACGAGCAACATGATGATAGTAAGGAAGCTAATGTTGTAAGTAATAAATTGCAGGATGCTTTAATTCTGTGTTTAGATAATGCCAATGATTCCTGTGTAATAGATTCAAGGGCTTCATTTCATGCCACACCCCATAGGAAATATTTTGTAGATTATGTTCAAGGTGATTTTGGATAGGTATATTTGGGTAATGATGAACCCTATCAAATTGTTGGAAAAGGAAAGATAAAAATCAAGTTGCAGAATGGAAATGAATGGTTGCTACAAGAGGTAAGACATGTTCCAAATTTGGGAAGGAATTTAATTTCTGCAGGACAACTGGGTAGTGAAGGCTACATAGTTTCCTTTTCAGACAAAGTCTGGAAGGTCACTAAAGGTGCATTAATAGTAGCTAAAGGTGAAAAGGTAGACACATTGTATTTGTGTATTGGTAATACTTATTCTACCTTAGCTGCTACAGAAACAGTTGCTACTGAGACAGTTATAACACTTGCTATAGGGACAAAAACAGAATTGTGGCACCATAGACTTGGGCACATGAGTGAGAAAGGGATGAAGATCCTTCACTCCAGAAAGTTGCTACTAGGTCTGAAGCAGATTGACTTGGAGTTTTGCAAAAAATGTGTTTATGGAAAACAAAAGAGAGTCTGATTTCTCAAAGTTGGGAAAGAGAAGAAAAGTGAGAAATTAGAGCTTGTGCATTCAGATGTATGGGGACCATCTCAGGTATCTTCTCTTGGTGGGTCTTGCTAATATGTTACTTTTATTGATAATGCAACTAGGAAAACATGGATGTATTTCCTAAAACAAAAATCAGAAGCATTTGAAACTTTTTAAAAGTGGAAAGCTTTGGTTGAGAATGAGACAAGAAAAAAGTTGAAGTGTCTCATATTTGATAATGGAGGCAAGTATTACAACAGAGAATTTTAAAATTACTATTCATACAATGGAATCCGTAGGCAAAAAATGGTTCCTCGAACCCCACAAGAAAATGGTGTGTCTGAGAGGATGAATAGGACCATTATGGAGTGTGCAAGGAGCATGAGATTGCATGCTGGACTACCTTTACAGTTTTGGGCAGATACTATACATACTGCTTTTTATTTAATAAACATGGGACCTGCAAATCCTTTGAATGGTGGCATTCTAGAGGAGGCATGGGCGGGTAAAAAGGTAAACTATTCATTTATGAAAATGGAACAAATTCCTCTGTACCCTTGACCTCACATCCTTGTGGTTGTTGCATGTATATTTCCTCTTCCAAATCCCCATGGAGAAATGTTGTTTTCACATCTAGTTGTTCAAGATGCAAGTCTTCCATAGCCACAAGACTTAGAATAGTTCTAATAGAAGTCATTTTTACAATTGGAGAAAATATTTCATCAAAATCTAATACCTTTTTTCTGTGCAAAACCTTTTACCACAAGTCTGGCCTTATATCTTTTATTTCCTTCATCTTCTTCCTTCAACATGTAAACCCATTTATTTGGAAATGCTCTTTTATCTGTAGGCAATTGGACTAAGTCCCAAGTCTGATTCTGCAACAAGGAATCCATTTCCTCTTTCACGCCTAGCTCCCACTACTTTTTGGTATCTACCTGCATTACTTCTTTATAACCTTCAAGTTCACTAGAATCAATTAATAATATAGAATATAACGATGGAGAAAATATTTCTGGAGGTCTAGTTATCCTTGTAGAACGTCTAACACTTGTAGGAGTCTGTGGGTAACTTGTTGCTGCTGAGCATTAGTTAGCACTAGCATTTTATTTTCTAGAATCTCATCTAGCACCACATATTCCTTTTTGGCCTATTCATGCTTCTTTTCCTGTAATTGATCCTTATACATAACCTTCTCATTGAATATAACATCTCTGATCCTAATGATTTTATGATTTTCATAATCCCATAACTGATAACCAAATTCATCTACTCCATATCCAACGAAGGTACATTTTTTAGACTTAGCCTCAAGCTTGGTTCTATTTTCAATATCAACATGGACAAAAGCTTCACAATCAAAGGTTTCTAGAAATGAATAGTTTACCTTTTTACCCATCCATGCCTCCTCTAGAATGCCACCATTCAAAGGATTTGAAGGTCCCCTATTTATTAAATAAACAACACTATGTACATCATCTGCCCAAAACCGTAAGGGTAGTCCAACATGCAATCTCATGCTCCTAGCATGCTCCATAATGGTCCTATTCATCCTCTCAGACACACCATTTTCTTGTGGGGTTCCAGGAATCATTTTCTGCCTACGAATTCCATTGTATGAACAATAATTTTCAAATTCTCCGCTGCAATACTCACCTCCATTATCAGATCTGAGACACTTCAACTTTTTTCCTTTCTCATTCTCAACCAAAGCTTTCCACTTTTTAAAAGTTTCAAATACTTATGATTTTTGTTTTAGGAAATACACTCATAGTTTCCTAGTTGCATCATCAATAAAAGTAACATAATAGCAAGAGCCACCAAGAGAAGATACCTGAGCTGGTCCCCATACATTTGAATGCACAAGCTCTAATTTCTCACTCTTCTTCTCTTTCCCCAACTTTGAGAAATCAAACTCTTTTTTGTTTTCCATAAACACAATTTTTGCAGAACTCCAAATCAATCTGCTTCAGACCTGGTAGCAACTTTCTAGAGTGAAGGATTTTCATCCCTTTCTCACTCATGTTCCCAAGTCTATGGTGCCACAATTCTATTTTTGTCCCTATAGCAAGTGCTATAAATGTCTCAGTAGCAACTATTTCTGTAGTAGCTAAGGTAGAATAAGTATTACCAGTACAAAAATACAATATGCCTACCTTTTCACCTTTAGCTACTACTAATGCACCTTTAGTGACCTTCCAAACTTTGTCTGAAAAGGTAACTATGCAACCTTCACTACCTAGTTGTCCTACAGTCCTTCTCAAATTTTGAACATGTCTTACCTCATGTAACAACCATTCATTTCCATTCTGCAACTTGATTTTTATCTTTCCTTTTCCAACAATCTAACATGGTTCATCATCACCCAAATATACCCGTCCAAAATCACCTTGAACATAATCTATAAAATATTTCCTATGGGGTGTGGCATGCGATGAAGCACCTGAATCTATTACCCAGGAATCATTAGCATTATCTAAACACAAAATGAAAGCATCATGTAATTTATCACTTGCAACATTAGCTTCCTTACTGTCATCATGTTGTCTATCTCCTTATTTTCCCTTTTGAGACCAACAATCCTTCTTTAAGTGTCCTGGATTTCCACAGTGCCAACAATCCATTCTTCCTCTGGATTTAGATCTTCCGTTCTTTGACTTCCCTTGTGACTTTCCACAATTTTTTGGACTTTTTCCTCTCTTTTTTTCTTCTCTTGTTCTCTATAGTCAAAGCATTACCCGATGTTGAACTCTCACCTATGATTTTCTGTCACATTTCCTCGCTAAGGATAACACCAGCATCATCAAATTTCAATGTATTTGAACCAAAGACAGAGTTACTTACAACCATTACCAAGCTATTCCAGCTTTCTGGCAAAGAACATAAATCCAAGAGAGCCCTCACCTCTTCATCAAAATTCACTCTTTTACAAAAGTTAACTAACTGGTAAGAGTATTAAACTCATTTAAATGATCTGTCATAGATCCACCTTCAATCTTTTTTAGATTAAACAAACTCTTCATGAGAAATACCTTATTTGAGGTTGAGGGTTTTTCATACAATTTAGCCAAAGATGTCATCAAATCCTCTGTTATATTGAACACCACAGATGGTGCCAAGCACAACTGAATGGTTCCTAGTGCCTTTCTATCCAAAATCTCCCATTCTTCATCGAACATCACAATTTCTTTATTTGCTTTTCCTTGCAATGGCCGCCATAGATCCTTTTGATACAAATAATCTTCCATCTACATCTTCCATAATTGATAATTTTGGCCGTTGAACTTCTCAACCTTGAATTTCCCTTCTTCCATTTCTCCCACTCAAATCTATAGGTTTCCTGCCAATCGGTCGAAATACACGTGGCTCTGATACCAATTGTTAGGGTTCAAACAGATTGGAGCAATAAACATTAACAATTATATGCAAATTAAATAACCTAGAGATAACAATGAAGAATAACACAAAAGAGATCAACACAAAATTTAACGTGGTTCACCCAAAATGGGCTACATCTACAGAAACTCGACCATCCAATGATTTTATTATCTAGTGCAAAGCATATTACAATCTCGCAAACACCAGACCACAACATACATCCCAGCTGCTTAACGAGCTACATCTACAAAAACTCAACCATCCAATGATTTTATTATCTAGTGCAAAACATATTACAATCTCAGGAACACCAGACCACAACATATTTCATTTGACATGTTAACGAGAAAACCTTGACGTGTCAATGGGAAAAAACTTTGACGTGTTAGCGGGAAAACTTTGACGTATTAATGAATTTTTTTCAGGGTGATGCTCCAAACCCCATTTCTTGTTACAAGTGTCAATACTTGCAAAATCAGTCGCCAAAATCCATCAGATCGAAATCAATCATAAATCGAAAACAAAGACAAAAAATAAATCGGCATCATCCATCCCGTCGGCGCTTTGCAGGAAGGGAAGGGAAAGTGGTCGGGATAGATGGAAGAGGGAAAAGGAATAAAGGTCGTGCGAAAGGGAGATATAAATGGGACGATGAAACGAAAATAAGGTGGGAGGGATAAAGGAGTAGGAAGAATAAAATTACGTCAGTGAAGAAAGGGGAAGGAAGGAAATGGGAGTGGGGAAGGTTAGTGTGTCGAAATCAAAAGCGTCAAGATCAAATCCGAGATCAAACCTCGAATCAATCCGGCATCCATCAAAGTCGGCATCAGATCAATCGGCATCAAGGATGTCGCGCATCAAATCAGAGATCATCGGATCAAAATCAAATCAGACAAAAACTTTTATCCAGTCCAAATCTCGCGAATCGATCAGAAAATCAGGATCGATCGAGATCAAAAGGATCAACGCTTTTCATCCGTCATCAGAAATCAAATCCATCCGCGATCGACATCAAAATCGTGATCAGGCATCCGTCAATCAATCAATCATCAATCAAATCAGAACAAAACTTTTTGAATCAATCAATCTTTCCGTTCAGATCAAGATCATCGCTTTTGCATCGAGAATCATCCTCGGGGAAAATCGAAATCGATCAAAATCAGATCAAGCGAATCAATCAAAATCCGTCGGATCGATCATCAATCAAAATCATCGTCAAAATCAAAATCATCTTTGGCGCAAATAAATAAAAACTCCAGAATAAATAATTAATCAATCCTCCACTCAGAATAAATATTCCGATCCTCATTTTCAGAATTGATCGCTTGCGTCTCAAAGAATTCAATAAGTTTAGAAGCTCATCTTGCTGAGTTGACTAAAGTTGCCAAAGGTTGAAAAACACAGTGGATTTTATATCTTTTCCATTAGGTCATGAAGAAGTCTGACCAAAAGAAGATAACTAATTGAGGAGCCTTATTTAAAGGAAGCTTCAACCATGGAGCAGGGTTAGAGGCACTGATATTGTAGTGACATTTTGTGACATTGAAAGAAACAACGTTCTGTGAGACATTTTCTGGTTTTTGCAACTAAATAGTGCTTTAATGGATTAAACCTGTGATTGTTTTTATTGTGGAATGTAGTGTTGGTAGTTTACAAGCAGGGTATAACATTAAATAGCTTCTTTGTTCAATTTGTAAGCACCTTTTGTAAATAGTTTCATTTTACCCTGTTGCTGGTCTGAACCAGACAGGTTTTAGGAAATGGGGTGCTAGAGCACTTTCCCACCGTACAAACTGTATGGCCCTTTGGGAATAGTGCCTAGACACCATTCTTGTACATATGGTAGATTCTAGGGCTTATGTGTGTGCAGGAGCGGCTAGAAATGTCTTGCCCTAGGCGAGCCAGGCAGAGTCCAGCTAGGGATGACAAAGAGTGAAAGGCACCTAATTTTCAGGGGTGTTAAGATTTTGAAGAAATTCTTTTTGGTGAATTCAGCTGAGAGTCTTGGAAACGTCTGATGGTTAGGAGGAGGCTCCATCAGCCCATTTGGTGTGTGAAACCTTTGACAGTTTGAAACAACCTAGGAAAGGCTAGTAAACCCTAGGTTTTGGCCATTTTTGTGTATGGGAAGTGTACGGGCAATGCTGGTTCAAAACCATGAAATTCTTCAAGGTGTGGACATGGGAAACACTAATCCCAAGCAAAGAACCTAGGTCTTTTGGTGGGTTTTGGAGTAACTTTCATTTTTCTCAGGTTAGGAGGCCTAACTGGGGCTCTAGGCTTGTAGCCTTTTCTAACCCTAGGAAAGGTATTGGTGGAAGCGATGGGGAATTGGAGTCTTGTGATTGTATAAGAACCCTAAATAGGTTACTTTGAAGCTTTTACAATGTTTTCACACCCCTGCAAGTACCTAATTGAGTGTTGAGGGTAATTGGCCTTTAGGGAAGAATAAGGGTCAAAGGTGAGATAGTGGCAAAGCACCAAGATTGGCTTGGTAGTATGAAAGATTATTAATAGTGGGGTTGGCCAGAAGGACCAGGGGTTTCTATACCTGAAATAGGACCTAAAGGTTAAGGTGGGAGAGTCACCTAAGAGTTCTTGAGAATAAGGACCCAGAGCATGGGATAGTGAGTGTTTCATCCAACCCTACCCATCAGATTGGTATCAGAGCAAGTTAAAGATTTGGGAAAGAATAATATATGTCAGAGGTTGAGTCAAGTGATACTACCATCATGGTGACAAATGCACAATTGGACAAGATGGTTGAAGAGCAGGAGGAAGATAATAGGCAATTGAGGGAAATAATAGCCCAACTTGAACAAGCAGTGAGGAGTGCACAATTTGAAGGAAGGATACCAAAGGAAGAAGAGGTTGCAGAGGAAGACAAGACCCTTGAACCTAACCCTATCCTGAAAGAAGAGCCTTTCTTGAAGGCATTGAAGGCCTTGAGTGGAAAAGCACTTGAAGGCATACCACTATTTAGTGGGAAAATGGAAGCTGATCTAGTCATGGACTGGATAGAGGGAATGGAAAACCATTTTGAGTGTGATGGAGTCACTGAAGCACAAAAGGTAAAGGTGGCCAAATCAAGACTAAGAGGTTCTGCCTTGACATGGTGGAAGTTCATTCAGACAGAGAGGGAAAAAGAAGGTAAGCAACCTATCTCAACTTGGAAAGGAATGGTTGCCAAGATAAGAGAAGCATAAATGCCAGATGACTATGAGATTCAGTTACACAAGAAGAGGCAAAGCTTAAGGCAGAAAGACCAAGATGTGAATACCTACACAGAGGAGTTCCAAAAACTTTGTATGAGGTCTAATGTTTCTGAAGATGAAAGTCTTAAGGTGGCTAGGTATCTTAATGGCTTGAAATGGAACATACAAGAGGAGATGGCTCTACTAAGTCCTAAGACAGTACATCAATGTTACCAATTGGCTGTCAAGATTGAGGAAAGGAACAAGAGGAAGCAAGACCAGGCTTCTAAGGGCAGAGGTAAAGGCAGAGATCAAAGAGATCAAAGAGGGCAGCGAGGTGGCTACCAAGGTAGAGGCAATGACCAAAGAAACCAAGGAGAGTCTAAACTCATAGAGCATGGAGGAGAAACATCTTCTAGAGGAGGATATAATAGAGGTAGAGGACCTCAAGGAGGTTCAAATAGAGGAAGAGGAGCAGGCAGGAGCAATTCATATTTTGCAAACATGAAATGCTACCATTGTAGTCAAGTAGGTCATCTTGCTTGTAGGTGCTCGGAGAAAGCATCATCATCAAGCAATGAGAAGAAAGTGGCTTGTGCACAAGAGGACACCATGAGTCCTAAGGCATCTGAGGTCAGTCATATTGAATATGAGGTAGGAGAGAATCTGATGTTCAACAGAGTTTTGATCAGACAACCAGTCAAAGAAGAACCAAAACAAAGGAGAGCACTATTTAGAGTGAGGTGCAAGATACTTGGAAAAGTGTGCAAGGTCATAGTAGATTCAGATTCAATAGACAATATCATATCAGAGGAAGTAGTAATGAAACTGAAATTGGAGAAGGTACCCCATACTAACCCTTACAAGGTCACATGGCTAAACAAGGGACAAAGTGTTTTAATGAATGAGCAAGTAACGGTGGAGTTTTCCATTGGAGGGTACAAGGACAAGTCAGTTTGTGATGTGTTACCCATGGATGCATTCCATCTACTGTTGGGTAAACCATGGCAGTATGACAGAAGTGTCATATATGATGGGAAAGAGAACACCATCTCATTCAAGAAGGATGGGAAGACTTTCAAGCTGCAGTCACTGTCAGAAGAGGAAGAGGGACAGTCAAAGACACCAAGCATCATGTTGAGTAGTGGGAAGGAGTTCCTTAACAACCTACATCAAGGCAGTGAAGGATATGTGGTTGTGTTACAACCTAAAGAGGAAGATAAGGCTGAAAAGATAGTCCTACTAGAAGCAGTCCAAAAGTTACTTGAAAGGTACAAGAGCATAGTTAGTGATGGTACACCTACAACTTTACCACCAAGGAGAGCCATAAGTCATCAAATTGACTTCATACCTGGAGCCTCATTGCCTAACAAAGCAGCATATAAGCTTACACTAGATCAAAATCTAGAGGTAGTTAGGCAAGTGCAAGAATTGTTGGATCAAGGATTGATTCAAAAGAGCATCAGCCCATGTGCAGTACCAATGGTTTTAGCAACCAAGAAAGGAGGTAAGTGGAGGTTATGCACAGATTCTAGAGCAATAAATAGGATCACCATTAGGTATAGGTTCCCTATTCCTAGAATTGAATATTTAATGGATTACCTTGGAGGAGCTCAGTACTTCACCAAGTTGGATCTCAAGAGTGGATACCATCAGATCAAAATTAAGGATGGTGATGAGTGGAAGACAACATTTAAGACAAATGATGGGTTATATGAATGGAGAGTGATGCCATTTGGTCTGTCCAATGCCCCTAGCACATTCATGAGGCTCATGAATGAAGTACTCAAGGACTTTACAGGGATATTTGTGGTGGTATACCTTGATGACATCCTCATATACAGCAAGACAGCGGAAGAGCATTTGAAACATGTGGAGTTGGTTCTTAGAAGGTTGCAAGAAGAGAAGTTGGCAATCAATCTAGAGAAGTGTGAGTTCTTTAAGCAAGAGCTAGTCTATTTGGGTTTTGTAGTGTCCAAGGGATCATTGAAGATGGATCCAAGCAAGGTGGAAGCCATCCTAAACTGGCCTACACCAACCACAGGGACTGAGGTAAGAAGTTTTCATAGATTGGCTCAATTTTATAGAAAATTCATAAGGAACTTTAGTGGCATATGTGCACCAGTCTTAGATACAATCAAGAGTGGTTTAAAAACTAAGTTTGTGTGGACTCAAGAAGCTGAGAAAGGGTTTGAGAAACTGAAACAAGAAGTGGCAACTCAACCTATTCTCTTATTACCTAGTATTGATAAATTGTTCACTGTTGAATGTGATGCAAGTGGAGTGGCAGTAGGAGGAGTGCTAAGTCAAGAGGGCAGGCCTATAGCCTTCTTTAGTGAGAAGCTCAATGAAGCAAAGAAGAAGTATTCAACTGATGACTTATAACTTTATGCTTTGGTTCAGTCACTTAGGAAATGGAGGCATTACCTTCTACCCAAGGAGTTTGTAGTCTTTATTGACAATCAGGCATTGAGTTTTATCAACACTCAAGAGAAGTTGAGTAATAGGCATTTGAAATGGATGGAATACATCCAAGCGTTTACCTTCACCATCAAGCACAAGAAGGAACAACTAAACAAAGTGGCAGATGCATTGAGTAGGAGATTGTTGATAGTGCAAGAGATACAGATCAAGAGCATTGACATAGAGAGTTTCAAGGATCTATATGGGGAATATGAAGACTTTTCAGAGGTCTATAAGGTATGTTCTAACTTTGAGAGCCATTTCCATAGCCAATACTCGGAGTATACTTTGCAAAGTGGGTTATTGTTTAAGGGAAATCAGTTATGTGTTCCAAAAGGGTCAATGAGGGAAAATCTGATTCAGGAAAAGCATAATGGTAGTCTTAGTGGACATTTTGGGATCAATAATACTTTAGAACTAGTGCAAAGATTCTATTACTGGCCTAAGTTGGCAAGAGATGTTAGAAAGTATGTGGAACAATGTGTTGTGTGTATGAAAGCTAAGGGATGAGCTAGTAATGCTGGTCTATATCAACCCCTACCCATTCCTAACAGACCATGGGAGTGTGTGAGCATGGATTTTGTGGTAGGCCTTCCTAAGACCAACACTGGTTTTGACAGTGTTTATGTAGTAGTAGACAGATTTAGCAAGATGAGTCATTTCATTCCCTGCAAAACTACTCATGATGCTAGCTACATAGCTCATCTTTTCTTCAAGGAGGTTGTAAGGATCCATGGATTTCCTTTGAGTATTGTTTCAGATAGGGATGTGAAGTTCATGAGTCACTTTTGGAAGACTCTATGGAGTAGATTGGGTACAAATCTATCTTTTGGATCAGCTTACCATCCTCAGACCGATGGTCAAACAGAGGTGGTTAATAGGGTGCTAGGTAACCTTCTCAGGTGCCTAACTAAGGAATATGGACAGACATGGGATATGGTTATCTCACAAGCTGAGTATGCATACAATGACAGTGTGAACCGAACCACAAGGAAGAGTCCTTTTGAAGTTGTGTATGGGATGCACCCAAGAGGCATATGTGAGCTCTGAGATCTTGGAGCTATGGAACATAGGAGTGGACATGCAGAAGATTTCAGTTAGACCATGAAGGAGATTCAGGAGCAGGTAAAGAGGACAGTCACTGAGGCTACACAAAAGTTGAAGGAGAAGGCAGATATGTCAAGGAAAGATGTACAATTTGCAGTAGGGGACTATGTTATGGTCCACCTTAACAAGTCAAGATTGCAAAAGGGAATGTCAACCAAGTTGCAAATGAAGAGAGTGGGTCCATGCAAGGTATTGGCCAAGTATGGCAAGAATGCATATAAGGTGGAGTTACCTACCGATCTAGGAATCTCACCAGTTTTCAACATCACCAATTTGATCAAGTATAAGGGAACAGTCAGTGATGAGGTTCAAAATAGTCAGGAGATCTTCAAGGACATCAGTAATGTACCCCTACCTAATCAAGAGAAGCCTCAGGTGGAGCAGATCTTGGAATCAAGAGTACAAAAGTCTACAAGGAACAAGGTGTACATGGAGCACCTTATCAAGTGGAAAAATAAGCATGAGTCAGAAGCCACATGGGTACAGGAAGATCAGTTCAAGAAGTTTTGCATTGACCTGTCTTTACTCTCCCCTTCCATTCCTTAGTGTTTGGGCTGAGAGGGGGAGAATGGTGCAGGAGCACCTAAGGAACAACAGGCAGTTTCATTAGGTAAATAAGAAACCTAGAGGAATAATTTTGTTTTGTTTTCATAAGGTCATGTAGACCATTGTGTGGAGAGCTTAGACGTGTTTTTGATTTGGAAAAGAGGTTGTCAAAAATTCAATAAGTTTAGAAGCTCATCTTGTTGAGTTGACTAAAGTTGCCAAAGGTTGAAAAACACGGTGGATTTTATATCTTTGCCATTAGGTCATGAAGAAGTCCGACCAAAATAAGATAACTAATTGAGGAGCCTTATTTAAGGGAATCTTCGACCATGGAGCAGGGTTAGAGGCACTGATATTGTAGTGACATTTTGTGACATTGAAAGAAACAATGTTCTATGAGACATTTTCTGGTTTTTGCAACTAAATAGTGCTTTAATGGATTAAACCTGTGATTTTTTTTGTTGTGGAATGTAGTATTGGTAGTTTACAAGTAGGGTATAACATTAAATAGCTTCTTTGTTCAATTTGTAAGCACTTTTTGTAAATAGTTTCATTTTACCCTGTTGCTGGTCTGAACCAGACAGGTTTTAGGAAATGGGGTGCTAGAGCACTTTCCCATCGTACAAACTGTACGGCCCTTTGGGAACAGTGCCTAGACACCATGCTTGTACATATGGTAGATTCTAGGGCTTGTGTGTGTGCAAGAGCGGCTAGCAATGTCTTTCCCTAGGCGAGCCAGGCAAAGTCCGGCTAGGGATGATAAAGAGTGAAAGGCACATAATTTGCGGGGGTGTTAAGATTTTGAAGAAATTATTTTTGGTGAATTCAGCTAAGATTCTTGGCAACGTCTGATGGTCAAGAGGAGGCTCCATCAGCCCATTTGGTGTGTGAAACCTTTGACAGTTTGAAACAGCCTAGGAAAGGCTAATAAACCCTAAGTTTTGGCCATTTTTGTGTATGGGCAGTGTACGGGCAGTGCTAGTTCAAAACCTTGAAATTATTCAAGGTGTGGACATGGGAAACACTAATCCCAAGCAAAGAACCTAGGTCTTTTGGTGGGTTTTGGAGTAACTTCCATTTTTCTCGGGTTAAGAGGCCTAATTGGGGCTCTAGGCTTGTAGCCTTTTCTAACCCTAGGAAAGGTACTGGTGGAAGCGATGGGGAATTGGAGTCTTGTGATTGTATAAGAACCCTAAATAGGTTACTTTGAAGCTTTTACAACATTTTTACACCCCTGCAAGTACCTAATTGAGTGTTGAGGGTAATTGGCCTTTAGGGAAGAATAAGGGTCAAAGGTGAGATAGTGGCAAAGCACCAAGATTGGCTTGGTAGTATGAAAGATTATTAATAGTGGGGTTGGCCAGAAGGACCAGGGGTTTCTATACCTGAAATATGACCTAAAGGTTAAGGTGGGAGAGTCACTTAAGAGTTCTTGAGAATAAAGACCTAGAGCATGGGACAGTGAGTGTCTCATCCAACCCTACCCATCAGGTAGGTAGAGAGAGGTAAGGTGCAAGGAATAGAGAGAGAGGTAGGTAAAGAGATAAAGAGGTAGGGTAGGTGAGGTACAAAGAGAGATCTAGTGTGTGTGTGTGAGAGGGGGAGGGAGAGGTAGATAGAGAGGGGTAGGTAGAGAGAGGGAGAGGTAGGGTGGAATGGATGGAGGGAAAATAAGAGAGAGGGAGGAAGGGAGCGAGGGATAAAGGGAGGGATAAGTGGAGAGAGTGGTACGATTGGAGGGATGACGGGAGATGGGATATAGAAAGAAGTAGAGAGGGATGAAGGTAGGGAGGGGATATATAAAGAAATAGAGGGGGAAGGGTCTGAGAGAGAGGAAGAGGGAGGGGGGAAGGTGAGAAGGAGGGAGAGGTAGGGTGAGACAGATTGAGAGAAATGTAGGTAAAGAGGGCGAAGGTGAGTGGAGATAGATAAAAGTATAGAGGGAAGATGAGAGAGGGAGATAGAGATGTATATATTGCTCGTAACTCTTTGTAGTTTTATTATAATAAATATGATATTTAAACCCTTTGTAGCAATCCATCAAATAATTTTTATAATATATTATGTTATTATATATAATATTTATATATAATAACACATCATATTTATATTAAATATTATAACATGTTATATTATATTAATATTAATATTATAACATGTTATATTTTAATCTATAGTGATATTTATACATATTAATATTTCTAATTAAAAGAAACAAATATCCCTTCCATCAATTTTTTTTTATAATATATTATATTATTATATATAATATTATATTCATATAATATAACATATAATATTTATATTAAATATAATGTAGATTATATTAATATTAATATTTCCTAGTATATATTAATTTATCATATATTATATTATATATATTAATATTTTAAATATATAGAAATATTTGTATTAATATTAATATTATAACATCTTATATTTTAATCTATAGTGATATTTATATATTAATATTTCTAATTAAAAGAAACATATATCTATTTCTTAAGTTAAAGAAACAAATGTTCATTTCTTAAAGGTAGAAACAAATATCTGTTCTTTACTTTAAAAATCAAATATTTGTTCATTACTTTAAAAAATGGATATCCATTTCTATTGGATATTCGTTAATAATGGATATCCATTTTGGTTTGGGATTTCTTTGGGATTTATCTTGGCGGTGTCCAACCTAAAAAGTCAACATCCCCAATGTGTTTATAGGGGTTGCAATGGTTTTTCGAACTTTACCTTTTGTTTTGACAATTTTTTTCATTCAAATTTGATGAAACAAAAATGGTTTATTCAACAAATTGTCAACATTCTACCAATATAAGATATGCTTTATTTTGAATTTAATAGATAATTATTATTGATTTTCTACATGCAGTATGTGTAAAGTCCTGATTGATGGGCTAATTGAAAAACATCTATAAATTTTAAATAGTTATACATTTTTGAATCTGAAAGATGCATCAGACAATATACTTCACAAACTATAGTTTTAAAAAAAATGAATTTCATAAATTTTTGGCCAAGTTAGGGTGGCCTTGAAAATGGTTTTTAATATTTTAAAAAAATCTACTAGAAAATTCATAACTAATTATTTACTTGCAAAAAAATTACAAAAAATATGTGTCACATCCAGACATGTGTCCTCTACTTACATTGAAAGATTAAAAAAAATATATTTTTGCTCTTACTTAGGACGGTCGGACAAACACTTGCTTTTTATTTTTTTCCAAAATTTAAAGTACTACTGCATTGAAATTTTAAAATTTCACCAAATGAAATTACTTTTTTCCAAAAAAGGCCTAGTATCCTACAAATTACATTCAATTTGCTACAAATTTTATTCCTACATATTTTTGAAATTATATTAATAACCTATTCAAATTCTTATGTGAATTTATTTAAGCCTATTTTTTTATATTTTCATTGCCACTTAAGGGCCCTATTTGGCCCATCATGGTCTTGCACTGACCCTATATATACATACATACATACATATACACACATATCTCTACATATATGTATATGTGTGTGTGTGTATGCATATGCATATATACATACACATACATAATATATATATTTATATATAAGGTATAATAGTTATGCATAACATTGTTTTGGAGGAGTTATCAAACATATACAATGTTCTCTCACATAGTTTCAAGGGCCATCAAGGTATATGACCAGGATAATACGAGTCATAACTAATTAACACACATATATATTGAGTTCATAGTTGATTTATTGTTATTCAAATGTATAGTTTTTTGATCTATCGTTTAATTTTCAACCTATAAACTCCTCTTAGTTTTCCTTGTATGGTTATTTTAATATGTCAAGATTCTACATATAGATTATCTCTCATTGTTGATTTGAATGCACAAAAGAAAACCTTTAGATAAAACCAAACACAGACACAAACACACACACACACACACACACACACACACACACATATACACATACACATACACACATTTAACTAATTCATTGGTTGTTCACAACTTTATTTATAAATAGTTTAAAGAGTCAAAAACCTTTTCATCATGTTTATGAGTCTCTCTATGCATTATATGTGTGTGTGTACATAATTGCATGTGTATATTTATGCACACATATATTTATGAATTAATATCTATATAAATAGTTCAAAGCTAAAATCAACACAACATCTATGTTTTGTTTGTATAGCTCCATATTGGCAATGCACCTTATATATGATCACCCCTTGAAAAGTGAGTGGAAACTCTATTGGGTAGGCTTATGTAAGGCTATAATCTTGCTAAATGAGAAATATTTAATGTAATTACCCATATAGCATAGTAAAAAGATGATATTTAATACTACTAAGTTTCTCATTCAAGGGTGGGATATATAGGAAGTTTGAGAAATGTCATGTTTATCTAAAAACTTGTGTTCAAAGTTATATTTTTGCAATCATTTTATGACCATTTTGATGAGTTAAGCAAGAAATAGTAACTATTTTTAAATAGACGACTCAAATTAATGCATGCAATTATTATCAAATTCTTTGGCCAAAGTCATGTTATAGTTGTATGCATTATCAATTCACTGTACTCTCTAGATTACATGATGGTCAAAATTTATTAGTAGCTAGAGGGTATCTAGGGTTTACATGACTAACTATATATGATAGTGATTATAATTACATACACTTGGTTCTCATATTTGGTTATGTTACCATTGAAAATATCATTATTTTCCACCCTTGTTGAAGGTTTAGGCCACTTATAGAAGGAAGATGAACAAGAGACCACTTGGTCTATGGTTGGAGGTAAAGTGCTTAGATGATTCCCCCATCCTTACATCTATTACAAAGACTATAATTCTTGCACTTGAAAAGATGAATTTGATAATGGATCTTAATATATTGCATTGAATTGAAAGTTAAATTTTCTATCAAGAATTATCACTTTTATGTATTTTATAGGACAATAGTCTTAATGTTATATTGTATTACACTCTTTTCATCCTCAAACCTAAAAAAATGTTGATATGTACAAGTTAACAAAAGTATGTAGTATCATTTTATCTAAAATAATAATTTTCTTGATTTAGTTTTTATTGTAAAAAAAATCCTTTTAATGATAATAGTTAGCATCTTTATTTAATACAGTACTTTTTTAACAATTTTAAATTGAATGAAATTTCATTACAAATGACATTTTCACTTATAGTAGAACTTGAAAAAAACATTTACAACACCTTGGCATGACATTACAACTTCTTGTATCTTATTGACTATGTTCCAAGCAATTAAAGCACTCATTTGGTTAGATAGAAATTAAGTAAATTTGCATGTTTTTTCATCAATAGGTTTTCAAGAATTAACTCTAACAAAATTTTGGCCATGCAAAATCAGCCCACTCTTAAGACACAAAATCTATTTTGGATTTTTGAGTCTCACTAGATATTATTATAATTTATTAAGGATTAGTGAAAAATGACAACTCCATTCACAAAGTTGTTTGAAAAATATGCCTTCCCATGGAAACTTTACATAAAAATATGCTTTCATGGTCCTTAAACATGTTAATTATACAACCCTGATTCTTGTCATGCATGGTTATTCCTAACCATTTGTAATTAAAATTGATTCTTTTGGAAATGACATTAGTGTTTTTCATGCAAGAGGGTCACCTTATGAGAAGGAAATGATGCTCATCTTACATAAGATTAACAAATGGAAACCAAATTTAGTAGGTAGATTTTTTTGTTCCAAAATAGTTCACCATAGTCTCAATTATTTCTTGGAGCAATGAGTATCCTCCTTGGTTAAAAAAAAGGAGGGTAACCAAACTCATGGGTTATGACTATAAGATCAATTATGAAGGAAAGGAGAATATGGTTGTTGATGCTCTCTCCCATAAATCTAATGACCATGTCACCCTTTGTGTAGTTTTTATGCCCCTTTTTATTAACTACATGCTCTCCAACAAGAATGGTTTAGAGACTAGCCCACTCAACATATTATCCAACAACTTTATGTTGACCTTGTTTCATCCCCTAACCACTCTTGGGATGGAAATTCTATGTAGTATAAAGAACACCTATTTTTAATTCACAAATCTCCTCTATGTCCTAAAATTATTCATGAGTTACATGCCTCTCCCTCATTTAGTCATTTGGGGTTTTTGAAAACTATAAGTGAATGCATTACAATTTCTTCTTGCATGGGCTTAAGAAGGTTAGAAAGTAGTTAATTTTTAATGTGATATATGCCGACATCATAAGGGTGAAATAGTTGCAACTCTAGGATTTCTCCAACCATTTCTCATTCTTACTTTCATGGATAAATATTTTAATGGATCTCATTAAAGGACTTCCCAAGTCTAGTGGAAAATTTATCATATTGGTGGTGGCAGATTTACCCTCCAAATATGCTCACTTATGTGTCTTGGTCTACCCCTATACCTCCTCCACCGTAGCCCAATCCTTCCTTGAACAAAGTTTTTATCTCCATGACATTCCCTTTTCCATCATATTTGACCATAATGTTATTTTTAAAAGTAATTTATAGAAACAAATATTTAGCAAAAACAAGCACAACCTTGAAAGTCAACTCTAAATATCATCCTCAAATAGATGGTCAGGTTGTGATAGTCAAAAAATTCTTATAAATTTATATCTTTGATGTTTTTACTATAAAAAAAAACTATTGGGTCAAGTTTCTACCTCTTGCAAATTGGTGAACATCTCATATCACACAACCACTAAAATGATTCCTAGAAGTTCTCCAATCAATGTAGTGGATACTACCCTTAACACATAGGATAGTATTCTTTAGATCCTTCAAGTAAACCTCCACATGGCTCAAATTGCATGAAGAAACAAGTTGATCAACATAATTTTGAATGAAAATTCTATCCCAGTGATATGATTTTATTCAAGTTGTATCCTTATAAACAATCATCCTTGTAGTTGAAAGGTCATAAGAATCCTTCTTCTCAATTTTATGGCTCCTACAAAGTTCCTAAGTGGATTAGTCTCATCACTTACAAGTTGGAACTCCCTCCTTCCTCTCATGTTCATTATGTCTTCCATGTCTCTTGTTTGAAGAAGGATCTTTGCTAATAGGTTGCTACTCAAATTATTCTTCCTCAGCTCAATGTAGAAGAAGGTGTTGCAAGTCTGAAAGTGTTGTCATTGATGTCAACTGGTTAATTGGTTCTCAACTAGTTGTTGTTGTCATTAATTTCATGGATAATGGTTACTAGATGTATATGTTGAGGATATTGAGAAAATTGTAATGAAGAAATGTTGTAGGTATTTAGTGTTTGCTCCAAGATTTGCTCCTATGTTTGTATGGCTTAGATATGTTGATCATGTCTGTTGGAAGTTTCTATATCCAGATTTTGGGTTTTTGAATCGTTGTACAGTGCGAGTTATGTTCACCAGTTGTGAATTGTGTTTTTCATTGTCTCTGGCTGAGGTCTGAGAGAAATGTAGTTGCTCCAGATTTCTTCTTGTTTGAGTTTCATGATTTTCAGTTTTGGAGATAAACTAATATGACCGTGTTGAAGATAATTTTGTTGTCTAGGAGGATTGGATCATGTTAAGGTTGTGTGTGCTTAATTGTTCTATGTATTTTACACTAGTTTGGTCAACCTTGTTTTAAACACTACTTACAAAGTTCATGCATTGGGACTTATTTGGGTCCTCATTAAGCATGCATTTGGGTCGCCCTCATTCTAATTGCACCCTAGAATTTTTTAGTGCTAACCTAATTTGAATTTGTAAATGCAAATGGTGTATGGCCGACCTTGGATATGTTTCAAAGTTAAAGTTGGTATAAATATAGGATGAGATATTGGTGAAAGGTGTGCAAAGAAATAGAACAAGATAGATGTGAAATAGAGTGTGTGGTTGAGTAGATCAGTGCAAAATATTAGTGGCAATTTTCCAGATTCAATGAGCTGAAGGTGTACTATCATTCATGCATGTTTGCAAGTGTTTAAGTGAGTTGTGGTGGAAATCTCTGCTGCATTGAGATTGTCTTCTCTCTGTGACAAATATCTTATATCTTCTTTGTATCTGTGTGGCAGTGAGGCCTTCGGGTGGTTAACCCTTGTTGGATAGTGAGTCCTGATCTAGACAGTAAGTCATATTTTGACAGTGAGTCTTCTTTGGCAGTGAGCCTTTGTAATCGGTTTTTGATATTTTCTATATTGTGAGCTAATCCTCACCGTGGTTTTTACCATATTGGGTTTTCCATGTAAAAAGGTGTTATTGTGTGTGTGTGTGATTTTTTTTTAGTTTTTTCTTTTGCACAATGATTAATCATAATAACAAAGTAAAAAATTTGTGATTGATCTAATCTCCAGTGAAAGTTTTAGAGGCTCAATTTGTTACAACTGATTCACCCCCCTCTTAGTTGTCTTGTTCAACAATTGGTATCAAAGCTTGGTTCCTTGGAGAAGAGCTTAACTACTTAAGGAAGGTCTAAGATGGAAAGCAAGATCACTTTTGAGTATCCAAGGTTTGATGGAACAAATTATGCTATATGAAAAATATAGATTGAAGGATATCTAGAATATTATGGATATGATGTTGAAAAAGCTTATAAGACTACTTACACTCCTCCTGCTAATGGTCTGAGTACAACTGATAAAATCAAGGTGCATGGAGCAAACAATAAGGCGAAGTTCATTATGAAGAATAGTCTTTCACATTTCAAGTTGATTAAAGTTCAAAATCTGAAGACTGCTAAAGAAGTCTGTGATGCTTTAGAAAAGATGCATGAAGGAGATGAAAAGGTCAAAGAAGCAAAGTTGTAAAATTTGGAGGCACAATTTGAGATCCTGCATATGTCTGAAGACGAGAACATTAAATCCTATGTACATAGAGTGGATGAGATGGTATGTGGAATGCGAGGACTTGGTGCTACAGTAGATGAATCCAGAGTTGTGAAGAAGATTCTCATAACTCTACCTGATGCATATAGTGAAAAGGTATCTGCTATTGAAGAGTATGTAGATAAAAAAAATTATACTAAAAATCAGTTATTGGGAACTCTAACATCTTATGAGATGAGAAAACCAAATTTGAGAAATGGATCCAAATCAAAAACTACTTTCAAGGCTACAAGAGCTGAAGATCTGGATGAAGAGAATCTCAATGAAGTAGAAGCTAACTTTGTGAGAAGGATGAAGAAAGGCTCCGGTAAGTATGAAGGTAAGTTACCCTTTAAATTTTTTAGTTGTGGAGGAACAGGTCATTATTCTTTGAGATGTCCAGAAAAAGCTAAGAAGAATAAAGAACATAGATTAAAAAAAGGCAAGAAGATCAACAAAGCATACTATCTAAATGAGGATGTTGGTATTTCTGATGAAGATTTTGATTATGGAGATTTTGATGACAATGAATGCTTGTTCTTGGCTATAAAAGATGAATCTACTTCTACTATTACTAAAAGATAGGTAAAAGAAAGTTCTCCGAAGAAAGTTGAAGATACTGACATAATTTATGCTCTTCATGCTAAACAAGAAAATAATTACTAGGTGGTTGATAGTGGCTGTTCACATCACATGACCAATGACAAGAGTAAGTTTTTTATTAAACTTGAAAAATATGATGGAGGCTTAGATGATACTGGTGCTAAGATTTGTGGGATAGGTTCAGTAAGTTTTGATGGAAAGCATAATACTGATGATGTCTACTATGTTAAGGGTTTAAGGCATAATCTCTTGAGTGTTGGACAAATGTGTAGTAAAGGATATAATCTTGTATTTGAGGATGAGAGATGTGAAATCAGGAAAGGATCCAAAACAATGATTGCTACAAGAAATAATTCTGAAGGAAATATTTATTAGCTTAAGGGTGCTAATGAACATTGCTTTATGTCTCAGATTAATGACAGTTGGTTATGGCACCAGAGGATGTGTCATATGAATTTTGATAACTTGGCAAGAATTAGTACATTACAAGCCATAAGAGATCTACTGAGGATTAGAAAGCCTGTTAATGTTATTTGAAAGAATTGTCAGTTTGGAAAGCAAGCTAGAAACAACTTCAGATCGAAGGAACAATCTACTACCAGACTACTGGATTTGATTCATACAGATCTCTGTGGTCCTACAAGAATGAGAATTCTACAAGGTGAAAGGTACTTTATGCTTCTGATTGATGATTACTCTAGGTATGCATGGATTACTTTTCTTAGAGAAATATGATGCATTAGATAGATTCAAGGCATTCAAAGCTATGATAGAGAATGAAGTAAATTTGAGAATAAAATGCTTAAGGTCTAATAGAGGTGGTGAATTCACCTCCCATGAGTTCTATATGTTTTGTAAATTCTATGGAATAAAAAGACAGTTATCTTCTCCTAAAACTCCTCAGCAAAATGGAGTTGTTGAAAGAAAGAACAAAACGATTCAAGAAGCTACTAGATCAATGATTACTAAAGTTGGTATACCAGAAATTTACTGGAGAGAAGCTATTCACACTACTATTTATGTGTTCAATTGAGTTCAAGCAAAAACTAATAGCTCTAAGAATCCTTATGAGCTATGGTGTGGAAGAATTCTTACTATTAAGTATTTCAAAGTATTTGGAAGCAAATGTTATATCAGACGGGATGAAGAAAATTTAGGGAAATTTGATGCTAGATGTGATGAAGGCATCTTCCTTGGATATTCTACTAGAAGCAAAGCTTATAGATGTTTCAATAAAAGATTGAGAAAGATTGTAGAGAGCACAACTGCCAAGGTTGATGAAGTAGTAAAGAATTCAATTGAAGTTGATGGATATGTATCTAATGAACCTAATTGTGTAGAAGTTGAAGAAGTTGTGGAAGAACAGGAAAGCAAAAATGAAGAAGAAGAATCTCTAGTGGTGTCCCCAAAGATACCTAAATATGTACAAAAGAATCACCCAGAAGATCAAATCATTGGATACAAGAGGAAATGAGTACTAACAAGAAGTAAAGCTACTGCTATTGGTGAAATAAATAAGTGTTTACTTTCCGAGGTCGAACCAAAGACCATAAGTGAAGCATGTAAAGATGAACATTGGATGTAAGCTATGAAAGAAGAACTTATGTAGATTGAGAAGAATCAAACTTGGGAATTGGTCCCTAGACTGGTAGATAAAAACATAATTGGATCAAAGTGAGTATTCAGAAACAATCTGAATGAGACCAAAGAAGTAGTTAGAAATAAATTAAGACTTGTGTGTAAGGGCTACTCACAAGTAGAAGGTATAGATTTTCAGGAGACTTTTGCTCCGGTGGAAAGGATGGAAGCTATCAGAATGTTTTTAGTGTTTACTGCTCATAAAGATTTCAAGGGATCTATCAAATGGATGTGAAGTCTACATTCTTGAATTTGGTGAATTGGAAGAGGAGGTCTACATGGAATAACTGAAAGGATTTCAGTTGTTAGATCAATTGGATATGGTTTGTAGATTGAAAAAGGATTTATATGGACTAAAGAAAGATCCTAGAGCTTGGTATGCAAGGTTAGACAGATACTTGATTCAACAAGGTTTCAATAAAAGTACAACATATAGTAATTTGTACTTTAAGATTGAGAATGACAAGAACCTGATTGTTGTTGTATATATGTTGATGACATTATCTTTGGAGGAAATGAAACAATGTGCAAAATGTTTGCTAAAGAAATGCAAAAGGAGTTGGGTTGCAAATTAATCAAATAGATAAAGGAATTTTCATTTCATAGACAAAATATTTGAAATAAATGTTGAAAAAGTTTGGGATGGATGGTTCCAAACCGGTATGCACTCCTGGTTGCAAATTGAGTAAGTATGATGATTCACCTAAGGTTGATTAGAGAAAGTACAGATCTATGATTGGAGGATTGTTGTATTTGACTGCTCCTAGACCAAATATTATGCATACAGTTTGTCTTGTGGCTAGATTTTAAGAAGACCCTAAGGAAACACATGTTGTTGCTGTTAATTTAGGATATTTAGATATTTGAATGACACTCTGGATTATGGCTTATGGTATCCTAGAGATACTGATTTTACACTAAGTGCTTATACAGATGCAGATTGGGCAGGTTGTGTAAATGACAGAAAAAGTACAAGTGGTGGTACATTCTTTCTGGGTTGTAGATTGGTGGCTTGTTTGAGTAAAAAGCAATATTCAATTTCCTTATCTACTATTGAAGTTGAGTATATTTTCGCAACATCTTGTTGTACACAAGTGTTGTGGATGAAACAAACATTGAAAGATATTAGAGTAATATATGATGATCCTATTTCTATAATCTGTAATAATGCAAGTGCAATTAATATTTCAAAGAATTTAGTGATGCACTCAAGGACAAAGCATATATCTATCAGGTATCACTTTTTAAGAGAGAAGGTTTTGGAGAATGAAGTAATTTTTAACTTGAGTATGTACCTATGAAGGATCAAGTTGCTGACATATTTACAAAGGAGATCTTCCTAAAGATACTTTTTACTATCTCCAAGAGAATTTAGGGGCTATTGCCCCTCTTTTCTTGAACTAGATGCATATGGAAATGCATCAGTCTGGTGGGTCTATGGATCTATCGTTCTTCTAGATTGATGTTTTGGTGGCTACCTCTTAGGGGGAGTAGGTAGTGTCATGTGTTGTCATTGAAAGAGTATTTTGTTATTAATGTAGAAGGGTAAATCAATGTAAAACATTTTTTTCCTTTGCCGTTGATGTCAAATGGGGAGAGAAAGATGTGAAAAAGGAGAAAGTATCATGTGAAAAATTTTATCCACTAAGGGGGAGAAAAGAAAAATCATGAAAAGTGTGTTCAAACCAGTTTTATTGTCTTTGATGGTTTTTCACATCATGTGTTGCCATCAATGACAAAGGGGGAGATTGTTGCAAGTATGAAAATGTTGTCATTGATGTCAATTGGTCAACTGGTTCTCAACTAGTTGTTGTTGTCATTAATGCCATGGATAATGGTTACTAGCTATATATGTCGAGGATATTGAGAAAATTGTAATGAAGAAAGGTTACAGGTATTTATTGTTTTCTCCGAATTTTTCTCCTATGTTCATATGGTTCAAATATATTGATCATGACTATTGGAAGTTGCTATATCTAGATTTTGGGTTTCTAGATCATTGTACAATGCGAGTTATGTTCACCAGTTGTGAACTGTGTTTTTCAGTGTCTCTGGCTGAGGTCTGGGAGAAATGTAGTTGCTCCTGACTTCTTCTTGTTTGAGTTTCATGACTTGTGGTTCTGGAGATAAACTGATATGATTGTGTTGAAGACAATTTTGTTGTCTAGGAGGATTGGATCGCGTTAAGGTTGTGTGCGCTTAATTGTTCTATGCATTTTACATTGATTTGGCCGACCTTGTGTTAAACACTACTTACAAAGTTCATGAAGCGTATTGAGACTTATTTGGGTCCTCATTAAGCATGTGTTTGGGTCACCCTCATTCTAATTCCAGCCTAGAATGTTTTGGCGTTGACCTAATTTGAATTTGTAAATGAAAATGGTGTATGGCCGACTTTGGATATGTTTCAAAGTTGAAGTTGGTATAAATACAAGATGAGATATTGGTGAAAGGTGTGCAAAGAAATATAACAAGATAGATGCAAAATAGAGTGTGTGGTTGAGCAGATCAGTGCGAAATCTTAGTGGCGAGTTTCCAGATGCAGTGAGTTGAAGGTGTACTCTATCATTCATGCATGTTTGCAAGTGTTTGAGTGAGTTGTGGTGGAAATCTCTGTTGCGTTGAGATTGTCTTCTCTCTGTGACAAATCTTTTTTATCTTCTTTGTATCTGTGTGGCAGTAAGCCCTCCAGGTGGTTAACCCTTGTTGGACAATGAGTCCTAATCTAGACAGTAAGTCATGTTTTAGCAATGAGCCTTCTCCGACAATGAGCCTTTGTAATCGGTTTTTGATATTTTTTATATATTGTGAACTAATCCTCACCGTGGTTTTTCCCTTATTGGGTTTTCCACGTAAATCTGGTATTATTGTGTGTGATATTTTTCAGTTTTTGCTTTTGCACTTAATGATTAATCATAATAGCAAAGTAAATAATTTGTGATTGATCTAATCTTTGGTGAAAGTTTTAAAGGCTTAATTTGTTACAACTGATTCACCCCCCTCTCAGTTATCTTTTTCAACAGAAAGCTCCATTGTTCTCCAACCAAAAGTTATCTTAAACAAACACTCTCACCAACTTCAAACCACACCATCATTGAGGTCTTGATCCAATGGCATGACATGCTCTCATAAGATGTTACTTGTGAACCCCTTCACCAATTTCACTAGCAATTTCCTTGCCTTCAATTTTGAGGACACAAATTTTCAAGGGGAATGGGATATTAAGACCCCTTAGTCCTAACTCTTTATTTATTTTAATAAAGGCTTGGGAGGCATGTCCTTTGTAATTCATCCCTTAAGCTATTTTGAACAATCCCACATATTTGGGAAATATTAGTTAGTGTGAATAGAATTAATATAAGTATAGGTTGTAAGTTATTGTTTATGCATCCCTAAATTAAATTGTATTGAGCTTTGCTCCAAGAGATTATCCCCTCGAAGAGGCCTACAATTTATTAGTGCAAATATGTTAATTTCATGTAATATAACTATTGTGTTATTTATATGCAATATATATATTTTCTATATTTCTATTATTAATACAATATTTTATAAGAAGGATAATCTCAAACAACAAAAATATTCTTGATAGTTAGGGCTAGCCTAATGACTATGATTTGTCTCCCAGTCACTTAGTATGTTTATAACTCTGGTTGCTTACTATGTTGTTCTTGTTTTGATACTTTGCTTTAAGACTTTACCTTACCTACACTTTGAATGTGATACCATTCTACTTATCCTTTTTTATAAATATACTATAAAAATAGATGAAATATATCAAACAAAACATTTTAAATTTTAGTAATGTTGTTGTGGAGGGTGGAGAGTTTTAAGAGGAGGAATTTTGCCCTTTTTGGGTCCGGGAAAAACAATGCTAAAGTTGAACTAGCTTTTGGTGGAAGCATCAAATGCAGTCCAAACTCAGGTGGGCATTTTATGAAGGGAATCTCCCAATACTTAGCACACGTTTTTGTTGTCAACCCACAATCAGAACCTTCATTTGCATGCGGAATCGCCCAAGAAACAACGTAGTGGGCTCTGATCTATTCCAAAATGTGGGTAATAAATCTGAACCTTACAGAATTTTGTATATGTTATTATCAGCATTGAGATTCTCTCGATAAGCTTTTGTTGTCAGCCTTTTGTTCTCATCACACACGACGAATAACAGAACTTTGTTCTTCAGTTGTTTGGCTTGAAACGGCAGATGCTCTTGGTGTACGAAGAGTCGTTACATCAATGAATTTTATTCCATTTGCTGCTGTATCGCATAAACCTTAAAATTATATTTTAATTCGACCGGCAGATCTGTATTCTAATTCCATCGTTCAACCGGCGGATTTGTATTCTGATTCCCTTGTTCAATCGGCAGAGATTTATTCCAATTTCATCGTTCAAACGGCAGAGTTTTATGTCTTGTGCAAACAAAGATCCAACATGCATTTGACTAAATCCCCTTAACCATTATATTCTATTCCCTTTTTGTTTTCACCGCCCGAGCCTGTAGCGGACCTGTCACATCCTCTGCCGGTGCATCTATCTACGTGCGATTATATTTATGATATGCTGCTCTTTATAGTCTTGAAATGATATCCTCCTGCATTACTAGAAGTGGGTTTCAATCAGTTTTCCCAATGGCCCTCATTTCAGATAGTTATGATCTGATTGACTATTTTCAGCTAGGAGGAGAGGCCATTGTAAGGCCTCAGATTTCTAGGCCGAAGCGGCCTTTTTTAGAGCTTAATGAATCTGGGTCGTCACCTTCATCATCTGAACAGGATTGGAGAGAGGGAAAGAGATCTAAGCATGTGAAGATCTTGCATAGAGATGAGGAGAATTGTTATGAGAATTACAGAGCACCCAGTTTGTTTGTACCCACAATGAAAGATAGAAGAGATCTTTTGGTGAAGCAAAGTAGAAATCTTGTGCAGCAGAAGAAGAAGGTTGTTAAAGAAGCGGAAAGATCCCCTGGCCTGCAGCTGATCTGTTTGCTTCTCAATTGTGCTTCTGCCATTGCAGAGAACAAGAAAGACATGGCAGAGAATTTGCTAAGGCGGCTTTATTCAAGAGTTAGCAAGAGTGGAAATTCAATAGAACGAGTTGCAGCCCATTTTGCAGATGCCCTCTCGGCCAAATTGAAGTCACCCAACCCATCTTTGTTCAAGAACAGAATAGTTGCAGAGGACCCAGATCAATTACAGTCTGAAGCACATATAGCATTTTACAGGGTGTCTCCCTTCTATCAGTTTGCTCATCTCACTGCAAATCAGGCCATAATTGAAGCTTTTGAGGGGAAGAAGCAGCTTCATATAATTGATTTTGATGTTTCCCATGGTATTCAATGGTCTTCTTTGATTCAGTCCCTGTCTGAGCTCAAAGATGTTCCATCTCTTCGTATAAGTGGGTTTGGAAGAGACATGAATGTGTTGAAAGCCACTGGAATTCGTCTGACTGGCTTTGCACACAGCTATGGATTGACCTCCTTTGAGTTCCATCCTTTTCTTGAAGATGCCTCAAAAGGAATCTCACTTGACAGCCTGCAGATCAAACAGGAGGAAACTGTTGCAGTAAACTTGGTTCTGTATTTGAATAAGCTGGCCAGCTCTCAGACTCTTCTCTGCAGCCGTTTGAGAAGCATTGAGTCTCTTAGACCTGAAATAGTTGTTGTGGTGGAGCACGAAGCAAGCCAGAGCCCAACATCATTCTTGTCAAGATTTATGGAGTCCCTGCATTACTATGCAGCACTGTTTGATTCTATGGATGAATGCCTGCCATTGCAGAGTGCAGAGAGACTGAGAATTGAGACATTTCATTTGGGGGAGCAGATAAAGAACAGTATCAGGGACGATGGTGTTGGGCAAATGATGGGAAGAAGAGAGACCCATGACAAGTGGGAGACATGGAAGGGGAGGATGGAGAGAGGAGGATTTGCACAGATTGGTTTCAGCAGTCGATGTGTGAGTCAAGCAAAGCTGCTTCTGCAGTCAAGGCAGCAGTGCAGCTTGTTTGAAGGAGGAGGGGGGTTCAAGCTTCTCCAGAAAGATTTAGGAAAGACCTTGTCTTTGGCCTGGCAAGATCGTCAATTGATTCTAGCATCTGTTTGGCGTTGTAAAGCTTAAACTTTGAATTGTAATGAGAAATGAGTCTATAATGGTATAGATTCTATTTAAATCTTTATAACATTTTTGACATCAGATTCAAAATACTTGCAAATATACCCAAGATTTGGAATTTAATGGTGGATAGGCACTTGTATGCTTAATGGCATGTATGCTGATGTAGGGATAACCTACTATAAAAAAATAAAATAAAAGAGCGCAATCCTATAACATTATTTATATGAATTTTATGTGTTTATGTCATTTTTTATTTGCTTATTGGGTTTATTTTAACAGAATGTTTGATATGATAATATATTCATAAATAGTATATTCTTGTGTTTGGTTTAGCTTGTAGTCTTTTTCTTGTCTTTATCTGTTTTATTTTTCCTTATAACAATTCCTATATGTTTATCCTACATCTTTTCTAATTCCATCTTCATTTGCACTTACTTCCATATATTTGCCACTAAACTCAAGATTGTCATTTTATCCCTATGGTTTAGTTCCATGTTACTCAAGATTGACCTAGGTCAACCCCAAGGTGTATGAGAATGACCTTGAAATTCAAATTTCAACTTTCTTAACTTTTTTTAGTAGTCATTATGAAATTAATAATACATGTTTTATGCAACATATTACTATGTCATGGTATTTCAAGAAATTCAATGTGCAATTAATTTCGTAATTGGATCAAAATGGAAGAAACATTTCATTATCAAATTAATAGCACATGTATTATGTAACATGTTGATATATCATGGTATTTAAAAATATTTAATATACAGCTAATTTTATAATTGGAAGGATCATCAAGAAAAGAGAAAAAAGGGGGACAAAAGACACACCTTGACTTCTAAAGGGACAAAAACTCACATTTACATACAAACTGTCTACATTTTGGTAAATGTTGTCTTCAATATTTTTATCTTCCTTAATCCAACTCATCAAGGGGGTTGACCTAGGAGAAAATACTCACCTATCAAGTCACTAATCTTCTTAAATATTTTCTTAAAGATCATCTCAACAAATTTAGATGTCATGAAGCCAAAGGAAAGCAAATTTATTTTTGTGGATTCTATCAAATGATTCCCACATAGTAGATCAAGTTCACATCATTTTGGATGAAACTTTTAGTACTTAGGATTAACCATACATATTTCTAAGATAGTAAGGATTTTGAGACAATCATCACACCGAGGCAATTAATATTATTGTAGTGGCAAATTAATTCATAACATCATCATCTATTTTAGAGTTATGCACTTCTTATCCACTCATTTAATTGTTGCATATAATTCAACTTAGTAATCAATATCATATGTATTTTCTAAGTTAATTTAGATTTATTGATCACATTTATTTAATAAGCCAAGACAATTAATATAGTAATATAGTGTGATATGTTTCTCCACAAACACACATTTTATAATATAGGCTAATCTATCTCAATTCTCATCTAAATAACACAATCTAAAAAGGGTAAGAGAAAGTCACGGGTGTCTAAGGAGGGTTTGAAGTTGAACTCTAGGAAAATGTAATAAGCACTTTTATCTTCTATTAACTGGACCAAAGTGGATCCTCCTAGTTCGTAACACAAAGAACTACATAAAACTCACATCTTAATAAAGTATTCATTGACAAATACATCATAACTATTATGAATTAAAATGTTATGAGATCAATAGCAAATAATTTGAAAATCTTTACACCTTTTATACAAAAGGAAGACCCACATGTAACATTTAAGAAACTATTATTCACCTACCATTAAGGGAGAGGATAAATGATAAAATTCAAATGGTGCCTACACAACAAGACTTGAGACACTTGTGTTAAAACCTACATATTCATATCTAATATTGTGAAATTTTTAAAATACTCACCTTTCTTGGTAAAAAAATTACACATATTTGTAACTCACATGCACCCTATGACACCAATGCTTTCTTTAATTGGGAAACTTCACCAATTAGTGAGTATTTCAAATGGATCCATAAGATTTTGGTGAATAGAATAAAATAGTAGAGGGGCCAAATAACCAAAAAATTACAACCAAATCAGTCCAATGGGTTTTAAATCACTTCCCTCATATTTATGAAGCATTTACATTAGAATATTTTCACCATGTTAGACTACATGTAGTTAATGGGCAATCACTTGGAACTGAGGAGGCATGTTTAAATTAACCAATGTATTTTTCAATACCATTAAAAATCCACCCTATATTAGGATAAATTCACCATCACCATTATATTCTACCCTACTATTAGGATACTCACCTTGAAATCACAACACATTCTTTAGATAATGGTCATAATTGCTCAACATTTATATACATCATTTTATAATCGAGTGAGATTCACCATATTTTATCCACCATTTTTCAACTTGGTGAGTTTCACCAAATTTAAGTTCATATGAATAAAATTAAAAATCTCAATTTTTTTAATACATTTAATTATGTTTTCAATTTATATTGAAATAACTTTTGAATCTTTGCATCCTTGAATGAATTATTTATTGGACTCCTTTATTGGGTTTTGTCTATGTAGTGCCTCTCTCATTTGCATCTTGTTAATGTGAGATTGATGTTTTAGCTTCAACATTTCCTTGTGTTTGATGTGGTGATTATTTTATGGCTTTGATTGAAGTGTATGAACCACTACATGTTCGAGATGAGATCCTCAACATGTTGTTTGTTGGCATTTTGTATGTTTACATGTTTGGTTATCATTATGCTTCAATTCAATGATATACATTATTTATGATGTGATTAAATGTGATCCTAATTTTTGATATTCTGAATAAATGATTTATATGGCAAATTTATATATGTTATTTTATATTTTATGATATTGGACCTCGTTAGGATGATTATGTTGTGCTTTGGCTATATATGCATTTAGTAGGTACCCTTGACATGCGTTGAATGGTTATAGGTACAAGGTTATTTCTCCACCTAGCTACACATGTTTGAGTTATTTCCCCAACTGTAGTTAATTCAAAGATGTCACATTAGGCCCCAGGTGATCCCACAATACTGGTTTACAATTTTTGGCCAAAGTGGACACTAAATTGATTTTTCTAACTAAAACTTCACTTTTGGGCACCTATAGTGGCTAAACCGTGAGGAATTTGAAGATGATGTAAACTAGTGATTTGTGAAATTTTGTTTGTAGATTCTAAATATATATATTTTTTAATTTTTGGAATCAGATTGCACTTCTTTTTCCATCTCCTTCAAAAACTAGTTTTTTTCAGTAAACCCCATTTTTAAGGAGTGATGCTCACTGTATACAACATAACTTTTTTTCCATGAAGGATAAAATTATATTTTTTTCTAATTTAGATTTGTAACTAGGATATCTAACCCTTTCATTTTTTTTCATAGTGTTTTATTGAATAGTTTTTGCTTAATCAAGTTTTAAAGTCAAACCAATTACAATTCAAACATAGGTGGACCGTATACAATATTTTTTTTTTGTATGTATCGAAATTCAATTTCTTTTTTACTGGATCAAGGACATCAATAACTGGCCTGCACATATTTTTAAGAATTTTATTTGGATAATATGTTATTTTTCCACATGTGCAGAACATAGAGCTTGATTTTCAGTGAAAAACCTATGTTTAATCAACCTAAAAAAACAAATACATAATAAAACCAAAAAATATTAAAATTATATTCAATGGATAGCTCGTTTCAAGGACTACCATCATCCAGTTGGGTTTGTGAAGTCTCCTCCATTTTCATCCTCAACTCGAGCTTTGAAGGGAAAATTTTTGGATAAATTTGGTGCCAGAGGGGGAGAAGGGGGGAAAAGGGGGGTTTGAATGAACCTAGGTTCGAGCGAACCCCCCTTGGAGATTCGCTCAAACTTGGGTTCAATCAAACCTAGGTTCAAGCGAACCCCCTTTCCACAAAGTTTCCCTTTATTTTTTTATTCCAGGAAATGTGGAATATGGTGGGACCCAACATTTAATAGGTTCACTCGAAGGGGGGTTCAAGCGAACCCCATTTTGGTTCGCTCGAACCAAGAGTTTGTTCGAATCCCCAAAAACCAAAATTTTCTCCATGGGGGCATTTTTTGCAATTTTCCCTCCTCATTGGAATTGTAAACCAGTTTTGTGGGTTTACCACCCCTTTATATCCATTCCTTGATTAAATTCAAATCGAGTACACTATGTGTCATATTTGACCCTATGTGAACCCAGATCCAATTTAGGAGTTATTCTAGAATCCCTATGTGTCATGAACAACCCATAAATGTTTGATTTAATTGATGGTTTAAATTCCATATTTTTCCATAAATGAAATGTTAGGAATTTTAAGGATTATTTTATCTATTATTAAAATATTCTCTATGCTTTAAGAAAGGGGAAAATATAATGACAGAAGAAATGAAATACATATTGGCTAGGGTTATATGAGTGGCTCCCAACATGTCCCTAGCCAAAAGTGGCAAGTAGCCTAATCACAGGTGGGGAGTCATTTAATCAAGTGATAATTAATGAAACACAAGTAATTAAGTAACTAAGATAATGGATGCTCCTCTCATGCCTTGAGTGCTAGTATAGACTAGGGATGCTTGGGAAGACATGTTAGCTTAGGGAGTTTGGGTCTTGTAACATTAAGTATGCTCATCTGTATGAGAGGAGTACTAGGTTCCATTGGTGCCATACGTTCGAGCATCATGATGACATTCCTTAACTAGCTCTCTAGCATCTTACCCTAGTGTCTTGTATGTGTGTGATCGACTATTGGTGAGTTGGCCCAATGCAGTGTGTGATGTGACATTGGTTATTATACCTAATGTGGATGGTGTTATGTTATGATTTTTATACCAAGTGATGGAATGTATTGGATCCATGATGTGATTTAGATGATTAATTGATTATACGATGTAATGTGGAGTGTATACTTCATGTATCTAGTATGTGTGTAAACCTTCTCCAAATTTGTTTGGCATGAGTGTTTTTTTTGTGGCTCATGTGACTATCTCCTAACATGATGGGAGTGGATCATTTGATTCCACAAGGTCGGGTGGCGTGGTAACCACCATTGGGGACTTGAGGTTCATGGATCGAGGAATGTCATATGTCATGTAATTTCAATTTTAATTCATGCAGATATATGTATATCATTTATTTATGTTGTAAATTATTATTTTGGAACCTCTCTTTAGAGATGATTGTAACTTGTAAAAGAAAAGAGTAGTTTGGCCATTTTGCATGTCTCAATGTTGGTACCAAGAACGATTTCTTATGCATATCCCTATCATGATGTTAAAATTTTTAATCAACCATAATAATACTTCATTTGGTGTTTAAAATGAACCTAAGTGTCTAATTTCATAGTTGGGTGGCTTGGTGTTGTACTTAGGTGGCCTTTTCAAATAATAAGTTAACCCATTTTTTTAGAAAATTGCCTAACTCTTTGGGGTAGCCTAGTGGAATTTCAGTTGCCCTGGTAGAATCAGGGGTGGACTAGTTTTGTATGCTAGAAAACTCAAAAAAATTCCTAAGTGTGTTGGGGCGACCTGGTACTGTGTTGTGGTGGCCTAGTTCCCATACAAATTCTATAATGTAAAACCTCTTAACCAAGGTTAGTTAAGGGTTTTCTAAGCCTAATACCCTTTTCAAATAATTTGTATTCCATTTTGTTTTCCCATGATGATTGTTTTCATCAAATAGGTTTTCAAAAGCCTAGTCAAGTTTTCTCTCCTTTTTGGTCTTGTTAGTTCCTCTCTTTTTTGGGACCTCAAATAGGTAAACCATGTAAATGAATTTTTTTCACCATAGTCCTAGGGTCCTATTAGTTTTTTTAATTATTTCTCAAGTGTCATCATTGAGGTCTTATGTCATCTCTTGCATCATTTTGTATGCAATCTTCTAAAATGACCCGGTTGTTAAACCTAGGGTTGGGGAGATTGTTCTTCTAGTTTTGTGAAGTCTTGTGAAGCTTATAATCCCTCATGGTTCATCTTGTAAGTGTCCTCAATAATAATCATAGGTCATGTGGGGTGTTGTGGAATTTATTGCCTTGGGTGATGTCATTTGTGACAAGATGTCTTGGGAAGTATGAGGTTGTCTGGAAGTGGCTTGTTGTCATTCTTGTTTGTGGTGTGTTGTGCCTCTTGGTTAGGTAATCTATTGTGAAGGTTTTCCTTTTTGTTTAGATTGGTCTAACATGTTTGTATGTGAATTTGAGGTTAATGAATCCCTCATCCTATCATGGTGCGTTATCGTGAGAGAATAAGATCGTCATCGTGAGAGAATAAGATCATGGTTAAGTAACCAATCGTCGTGAGGTTGTTGTCGACTCTCTCAAGATCGTATGCTCATTGTGGTGGATTTATACCATGAGTGGTTATTATTCCTCTATTGCAACCTTTCTTATGCAATAGTGGAGTGTTTTGTTGCCTCTAGTATTGTGTCATTGTGAAACTTTTGTGCACATTGATTTTACAAAGTGCGGCATGTCATTGTTGTATGATTGGTGTTGTAATTGTTGTTTCAAAGAGAAATTTGTTTCATCAGGTTTTGTTTTGAGATTGTTATCTCAAGGCATTACCTTTGGTATCAAATCCCATGTTGCAGTACTCTAGGATCTTTGGTTCATGTTCTATCCCATGTGGTTTTTGGTGCTTTGTGCATGATCGCTCAAGAGGTCACAAAGATTAAAATTGTTATCGAGTACCTTGATGAGAGTTTGAAATTAAGGAATGAGATTGCTAATCTTCACAACAACCAAGAGAAAATCCTCCTCATTTTGTAGGAGATCATTTAATATAACAAGAAAACGACCTAAAGAACACAATGGTAACCATTTAGGTGCTCCAAAAAGAGCTGAAGAGTTGCCAAGCCAAGCATGTCAGGGATGATTAAGTAGAGGCCCCTCAAACCAGTTCCAAGAAAAAAGGAAAGAATATGGAGTGTGCAACTCCTATCCTCGAGGATAACACTGCAAAAAAGTACTAGAAGGCTCCATCCTTTAAAGAAAAACTCCATTTTCTCTCCAAGGAATGGCAGGCCATTAAGGGTCTCCTCTTCTTGGAGATTAGTAGTTGGTCTTGTGTGTGTGTTGATCTTTGGTTGGTCTTGTTTCCTTTTTCTATCTTTTTATTGGTTTTCTTTTTTTGTTTTTGTCTGTAGTTTTTAAGCTATATCACTGCTTGTGAGACCCTTCTGCTTAGCCTCTATGGTTTTTTGTAATGGGTTTAGGCGCTTCCCGATTTATCAAGTAATCAAAATTACTCATAGTGATGTAACATATCTTTCTTATTTAAACTTTCTAACTTCTAAATGAAAAGACTAACATTCATTATATTAAAGTCCTATATATAAAATTAAAATACATTAAATTATAATTATTTTATCTTTAAAATAAAATAAATTAAAGTGGTAATTTTTAATTCATCTTTTCCTAAATAAAATGAATAGATATTTTCATTTTAAATCTCTGCTTGAAATAAAATGACATTTTAATATTTAAATTTCATAATGTATATTAATGATAGTTTATAGATTCCTAACATGAGTTAACATCACAATTTTGAATTTTTAAATTGAAATAAATGATTTTTATTTTTATTTTTATTTTTAACGAGGGGAATCGGGTGCAGCACGACCCCCCATATAACCCCCCACTGCTGGTAAACTTTTTACCGTGACCGGAAGTGCTGGCGGGACACACCAACCGGTACCACGGGAGCGCCGGAGAGTCAAACCCATGGTGGGCGCCCTGCGACAGGGAACACCTTAACCAACTGGGCTCAGACCGGCACCCCGAAATAAATGAATTCACTATAAGCCTTTTTTTGTTTTAATTCTATCTAAGTTTAATTCATTAAGTAGCATAGGTAACCAAAAATTCTTTATTTCGATAGGCACATTTTAAACCCTCATGTGGTCTTAAAATTCTCAACTTATAAAGTGAAACAGTTTATTGTTTACATAAGTTAATCAATATTATTGAATATAATTTTAATGTTTAACTTTACTTTCTAACTTAAAATTAAGAAAGAGTGTAACCTTGAACCACTTAATATTTACTTTCTTTTAACTTATAATTAAACTCGATTAAACCTAGGCGCACTCGCCCTTAGCTAGGTATTGACTATACTTAGCTTAAATTATTTTTGTAAGGTGTTTGAACCTTAGTTCAAAGCACCACAACCTACCACATGTACCACTCCTTATCATTACACTATTTCAATATACTCCATTGAACTTTAAACCCATATGTCAATTTTCAAAACCAATATATTTCCTTTTGATCATTTTGGGATAAACTAGAAAGTTAACTAAAGAACACACAAATTTGTAAAATATCCCTAAAAAATAAGGATACCATGGAAGAAAAATGCATACACATTTTTTAGAGGAATATAAAGGGAACCATGTATAATGGAAACCCTAACCTCATCTTCCTTTTTCTTTCTAATTTTCCCTACATATAATGAAGGTAGAGGCTTAAGGTCTTCAGTTATAGAAGGGAGATGGAATGATTCATAGAATATGATGAGTGATTAAATTAAGGGAAATTGGTAAGGAGGAAGTATAATATGTTAGTGAGATGAGTCATAGGTGAATTTTCATTAAAAAAAAAGTGATATGGATTGGGTTGAACATGGATGAATGAATGAAATATGTAGGTAGAGATGTTAGTGAGGTGAGAGGTAGGAGGTTTTCAATTGGGTGATTAGGGAGAGTAATGGGTGAAGGTGTGGGACAATCTTGAGTTGGGTGGCTAATTGATGGTGGATACTTAAAAGGATTGTCACAAATAATGTTGGTGGAGGGAACATAATTAGTGAGTATTGAGATAGGTATAGGGCCTATAGAATTAAGGTATTTTTAAAGTTTTAGAAGTAGGGGTGATTGTTGATGGAATGAACTAGATGTAAAAGGAGGTAGATAGAAGATATATACTTAAAAAGGTGAGAACATTATTGATTTAGATTACTTAGTTTGGTGGCAAAAATAATGTGGAAAAAGTGGGGATCATTAAAATTATCTTAGAGGGGGTCACAAGAAGGTATGGTGGACACAAAAGAGGAAAAATAAGGCTATGATTATAAAAACAGACATAAAGGTTAACAACAAAGATACGAAGATGGGAGAGTGAAGGGAAAATAAGAGTATGGCCACTACCAATAGGTAAGAGATAACACAATTCAAAATAAATATTTTCAATGCCTCAAAATTTTAAAAGGTGGAAGCACAAAAATTATGATTAATGGTCTTTAAAAGGTGGACCTAGTAAGATATGTTGGGTTCACCAAAGTTTTAGAAACAAAATATCCTAACATGGGAAGGTTTTTTTCTCTCTTTTAATGATATGGTTTGTGTAGTTAAATGTGTTAAGCTAAGTTAGACTAAACTAAGTTCAAATCAGGGTTATGTCAAAGTATCCTATATGTGAATGTATGCAAACTATATTTAATATAAGGACACCTAACACTTTCTCCAATCAACTAAAATATAATTGGAAACCAATAATGAGATAGGATTGATAATGTGATTGAATGTTGAATGAATGTAATATATTAAATGCAATTAGGACTATATATAACTATGCAAATGTTATGCTAGAACGCGAAAAACTTAAAAACATGGGTATTAGATGCACCTAAATCAAAGTGTGATAGTTGGAAAATTTGTTAGAAGCAAAATTTGAAGATTTATATGAAATTAGGGTTTGAAGATTTATATATAAATTAGGGTTTCAATTAGGGTTTAATTTTTATATGAAATTATGGTTTACAAATTTACATGTAAATTAGGGTGTCAATTAGGGTTTGAAGATTTATATGTAAATTAGGGTTTCAATTAAGATTTGAAGATTTATATGAAATTAGGATTTTAATTAGGGTTTAAAGATTACATGTAAATTAGGGTTTCAAAAGTATATGTAAATTAGGGTTTCAAAATACAATTTAAATTAGGAAATGAAGAAATTACATGTCAAAATCCTAAGTGTACCTATTACAAATGGCAAAAAACACTTGAAGATGACTGACTGTGCACTATGGGGACCTCCATTCCAAGCCACATGTGCAAATGGGGGGTATTTTCCATACCATTTAATTAACTTGCACTAAAATATTTATATAATATTACTTATGATATTGCTATCAGGATTCAACCATGTAGTTTTCAAGTCAAACTCATTGACCCATGTTTCATGAGTAGTGGTTCACACAAACCCATCTCTCATGATAATGAATGGTCCACTTAGCACTCATTGCATCTAGGTGATGCTCACAGAGGTGAAGCACTGGGCCATCTCGGGAGGTCACCCATCCCAGTATTGCTCCAGCTCAAGCGCGCTTATGAATGGTTCATAAGGCACAACACTTGTTGAAGGTTTTGCAAATGGGGTTGCAAGCTAAGTGGGCTTAACCTTGGGGAAAACTCTGTGGTTAAGCACACTTAAGCTGGAGCAATACTGAGATGGATGACCTCCCGGGACGGCCTAGTGCTTCACCTCTATGAGCATCACCTAGATGCAATGAGTGCTAAGTGGACCATTCATTATCATGAGAGATGGGTTCGTGTGAACCACTACTCATGAAACATGGGTCAATGAGTTTGACTCAAAAACTACACGGTTGAATCCTAATAGCAATATCATAATTTGACACGCTGTGGAAAATACCTCCTACTCATAATATTACTTGTTATATTCATTAAACCTAATTTTTGTAAAGAATCTCTTCAATATTCAATAAACAAACAATAAAATGAAAGAGCGGATAACAATTTTTTTAATACAATAGTAACTAAAAAAGTAAAAGTAAACAAGAGTTAGTTTTTTTAAGCTATTATGAAATTGATGTATGAGAAATTGATGTATGAGATTTTGTAAAGAGCACAATCCCTCAATTGTGGTATACCTAAATAATATATTTATCTATACAACTTCAAAATGAATTATTTTCTTCCTCTCATGGCCTAAAATTGATAATTGACCCTATCTGATAAGAAAACTTTCATATTGGTTATCTGCTCAAAGTTTCCCTTCAAATACTAAGACATGATTTATTTTAAAATATATAAAAATAATAATCTTATAAGAATTTTGATGCTCTACTCAAAGTCTCCCCTTTCATGTGATGCAATCTTCTTAAAAATTTGATTGTATTTTATGAAAAAATAGGTCTAAATATAAAGATGCAACCATTAGATTTAGGAACATAAATATCTAGAATGTAGTTAAGCTATTTGAGCAAAGAAATACTTCTATATTTGACCTTGTGACCTACTAATTTCAACTAAAATGATCTAACCAACACTAAGTTACACATGCATGTAAATTTAATCAACTTTTAGTTGAGTTTATTTTAATTAATATAAAAAATATAACATATTGATTGGATAAACACTTGCTAATTTCAACTCTTGTTAAATTCTTCTAGTTCAACAAATTAGAACAATGTTTTTCTTCTAAAATTTATGCGAGCTATCATTTATGGAATTTCTATTTTTTATTCCCTTATATTAGAATTGGCCCATAATCCTTAGCTTCCATTTCAAGGAAAGTTAAAATCTACCTTCAGCTTTATCAAAGCTAGAAAATAGTTGGGCGTATGCAAAAAAAAATCATACTTGGCCTCTTCATATGGGCATGGTTCTCCTAGCTAGCTGAATTTTGAGAAGTTTTCTCACTTGGAGCTAGTAATTTTTCTTGTTTGGTTCCAACAACCTACAAATGAAGATTAAGAAGTGAAGGGTGCTCTTACTAGTTGGGAACCAATTATTGATGGTTCCATCTCCTGTTGATATATGGGGTAAACCAAAAGACCATGAACCGCTCTCCCACCTCCTATCGTAGTGTAGCTCTCACCAATTAATGACTTTGTTGGTTCTTGTTGTTTGAACTTAATCTTATTACTTAAACAAACCCAAATAGATGTTAAAGAATGTACCTTCTACCAACTATTTCATATGATAATATATTATTCTCTTATTAAGATATAACAAAATCATTATTCATGAAAATAAAATTTAAGATTTTTTTTATTGTGGCGAAGATCACGAAGATGGGGAGCAGGAATTTCGGCAGTGAAAGCAACGTCACATTGAAAGATCTCCACCATATGATGGTCACACATTAAGCTTGGAATATTCGAGAACACAGCTCATCAAAGTTCAACTGGAGTTCGTCTCGATGTCAACGCATATGCTCATCGCTTCGATCGTTGACATCAGTTCGGCAGATTCCGTTGGAGAACAAAGTGTTTGTATCTGGCTTCATATATTCAAGCGGCAGATTGATACACAAAATTCCTTACCCATTTAAATTACATTTTCTTTTATTTTTAGCAGGCAAGACTGTAGCGACCGTGTCATGTTCTTCGCCGGTAATGGTATCTTCAAAGGACGATAATAACGATACTTCATTACTAAGACTTCTCTGTAAATCTCTGTATTCATTTGTTTAAGGTGGTTTTGAAAATCTTCTTCAAAGTTTTGTGTTTTACGTTTAGGGTTGTGAATTCTTGAGCCAAACAAAGTGGGTGTTAGCACTGAGGACTAGATAATCTTGTGTAAATGGCCATTATCTCAGATGATTATGATTTGATTGAACTGTTTGGCATCCAAGGAGAGGCCATGAGAAGGCCTCCAGGTGCTACGCGCGCTCAATAAAATGCAATCATCATCTGAAGAACAAGAGTGTAGAGAAAGGAAAAGGTTTAAACTTGTGGGCAACTATCACCTTTCAGGGAGTTGTTTTACAAGTGAAGAAGTCTGCAATTCTCGTGTTAAGAAAGAAAACTACTCACAATCAAGTGGATCAAAATCAGAATGTTGTGCAGCAGAAGAAGAAGAGGAGGATTAGCGAGATTTTTGATGGGAAAGAAGCAGAAGGATCTCGAGGGCTGCAGCTTGTGTGTTTGCTCCTCAACTGTGCTTCTGCCATTGCAGAGAAAGACAAAAGCTTGGCAATGAATCTGCTAAGAATCTTTGGTCTCGAGTCGGCATAAGTGGGCATTCAATAGAAAGGGTGGCAGCCTACTTCACATAAGCCCTGTCAGCCAAATTTAATTAAATCAACCCATCTTTCTTCTACAATAAATTGCTCATTGCAGGGCAGCTTGATGAGAAAATGAAAGTCTGAGATGTAGTTTGATGCCATGATAGCCTTGTACAGAGTGTCTCCCTTAGCATCACCTCATTATATTTACTTATAATCAATGCTTGGCGTGAAGGGGTCATCTTTAAGTCCTCCTTCCTTCACTTGTATATGCTTTCTCTCTTTTGGGAGTTTTTCTTTATGAGATTTCTCCTTATTATTAGAACCTATCTTTGACTTTTTAACTATTTTATTTTCCTCCATAATTTAACTTAATGAGTCTATAGGGTAAATTACTTAACCAATTGATTTGTAGGTCATTTTAACAGCTAGTTAGTCAAATTTACATACATAATTTAGTTTTTGTGTCTCACCATATGATTATGACAAGTTTCATAATCCTATGTTGTCTTATATAATAATTTCCATATAAATAAGAGTTATCTTGAACATTATTCATATTGTATGCATTGTACTATTATTCTATCATATATTATTTTTCATTTCTTCTCTCTTTTGTGGAAGTCTTTTAGGTGTTGTAGAGTGTTCCCAATCTCCAATAGATTAGTGTTGATTTCATATAAATTTATCTCTCGATACTCAAGTGAGTGTAAGATCATAGTGGGACAAACAATAAACCTAAGTGGTAATGAAAATGATAAGAAAATAGACTTAAGAAACTTCACATTAGAAATTTTAATGAGTTATCTACACAATCTAGAAAATA
>VDFB02049217.1:89561909-89764071 GCA_007258455.2 Sequoia sempervirens | reverse complement strand
TAGTCCATGTGCTTGCTGTCGCACTCCTAAATGAATGCCATTTAGTAGATCCACTAATTGTCTCACAATCAACTCTAGATACAATGTTTTCTTCTTCCACCAACCAAAAGAATCGATGAACTATAGAGTAATCACTCAAACCAGGTGCAAATAATATTCTATTACACCAATCCACAATCTCATGTGCATTTTTAAATTTTACTGAATCCTCAAATTTTAATTGTTCTCTAGCAAGAATTATTTTGACACACACACAAGCTCCATCATGTTCTCCTTTACCATGCCCAGCTTCAAAAAAACTCCATATATGTTGGACATTAAGTTCCTTGTGAACTCTACTTAACCAATAGAACATTCTAGCATTTTTGAACTACCCCGTACAATTATATGACCATATGAGGTGTTCTTTCATATGGATTCCTCTTTCTTTTAAATTTCTATAAAATATACTAAAACAATATTGAACAAACTCTGATGAATGTAACCGATTGTTACTCAAATAAAAATGATACTTCCTCAAACTTTTCTATCATCCTCACACATTTGCATGTCTATAAACAATATGGACAAACATACCTACTTGCAATGTAATTATAATATTGAGATTGAATTTCCTCTTGCGGAGCGAGAGTATAATTCTCCGCAAAATCAACCACTGAAAGTATAGTACCAATTGGAAATGTGTTTCTACATGCGCGAAATTGGCCATCAAGCCATCGAGCATGTTCAGAGTTCATAACATATTTTGGTACAATTTTATTATTAAATTAACTCATAAATGCATGCACACTAACTTTTTCTGTAACTAAATCACAACGCTTTCCTATTTTTCCATCTTTTAAAGAATAGTTAACATTCCTAAATGTTTTGATGTCTACTAATTGTTGTCCAAAATCATGATCAACACTTTCATGCAAACAATTTCTTAAAAATGAAAGATTTTCGTAGTTAATGCATTGTCCAGAAATACAAGAACTTAAATAAAATAATCTATCATTAGATTTTTCACAAAACAAACCTGAAATAAACTCTCTTATTGATTCAGGTGGCATATCAATACCACATTCTTGTATAATCATATTAGAATGCAAGGTACAACATATATATCGAAAAACATCATAAAAATAATGAAATTGAACATGTATTTTACAACAAGAAGATATTCGTTGCTTATTAATTTTTACATACCAGGGTTTACATTTTTCAAAAGACCTTTGACTTATTTTAATATTACCAGGTAACACTGAATCGCTACAAAATTTTCTATAAAATTCAGTTTGTGTTGTATCTAATAGGTGTTTTGGGTGAGGATCGCGGACTTTAGACCCCACCCTTAATTTTAAAACATCTCTAGCATTAGATGAAACCTTAGTATTATCATGCCAATATTTTTTGATCAAAGATTTAATTTCAACATTCAATTTTATATCAGACCTCGGTAGTCATCCACTGAAACTCCAACATTGATTGATAGGATCATTTTCTATAATTTCTCTTCTTTTTGCCGCTCTTAGTAATGTTTTAGGATGCATTTTTAAAACTTCACTAATATTGTTTACCATTCTTTTATTCAAAGTTGCTTTATTAACTATAGCAGTTGTTATAGCTCTTCTTATTGCATTTTTCTCTTTAGATCGACTATTCTTCCCAATAGATTGAATGGCACTAGCAATAGTAGACATAACATGTTTTAATGATTGATCTTTTCTTTTTGGTTTAACATAAAAGCCTAACCTTTTCATTACTTTCCTCATTTTTTGCATTCTCATCAATTGCATCATTAGTTGACATTGAAATGCAATTTTTTTATGATAAAAGAATTCGGTGTATATTCTATTCGCATGTGTTCTTATTTGCCTCCAAAAAATTTGATCAGGAAGATTATCGAAAACACCACTTCCAATTTAAAAAAAGTATTTTCATTAAATCTCAACATCACATTCTAGATTTTCATCTTCATCTCATTTTCTTATTTACATTTTCATCTTCATTTTCATCAACAAAATGGTTTTCATTTCATTTTGGATCAAAATGGTTTTCATTTTCATTTTCATATTTTCATCAACAAAATGGTTTTCATTTTTATTTTCATTCATTTTTATTTTCATCAACAAAACGGTTTTCATTTTTCATTTTTCATTTTCATCAAAAATACAAGTTTTGTTTTCATTTTCAAGAAAATGATCATTTTGATTTTCATTTGCAACAAAATATTTTTCTTTTTTGTTTTCAACAAATTCTATAAAAGTTTCATCTCTCTGAATATTGTCAATGTCAACATCATTAAGTCCAACATCTTGTAAAACTTCTACATACAAATTTACCATTTCACTAACATGTGGTTTTGAAGACATACCTGGATTTGTGCATATTGAAACATTCTTCATAGCATTCGAGGGGGTTGAGACATAGTAGGACTTGTTTTGTATAATCATATTCTTCTCAAATTGACTCCTTGCAAATTAACTTCATCTACAACCATGGTATCCTCAATGTTTTCATCTTCAATAGTTGTTGAATTGGTTGCTCCACCATCATTCATTGATTTCATTCTCATTCTTCTTTCTCTTTGTCTTTGTCTCTCTTTTTCCCTATTTGCTTCAACTTCTTGAGGAGTCAATGTCTTCCTTCTTTTATTATGAGCTTTATCTCCCATAATTATAAAATTCTCAAGCACAAATGAATGTTAATAGTGAAATACTTCAAAATATTCAATCCAAATTGGAAGTTGAATACCTATTAGGACAAAATTCTTCCTTTTGTGTTCCTCAAAACAAGTAGAAAACTACCACAATTCCACTTTAAAAATTGTTTTCTCCATGCCTCATTTAAAAAATTCAATCCATATTGCAAATTGAAACCTTTTGTTCCTCCAAACAAGCACAAAAATAACACAATTCCACTTCAAAAATGGTGTAGATGATGCCCCGTTTGATAAAATCAACTAAAAATCAAGTTCACCACCTATAAATACAATAGCTTATGAAAAATAATTTACTTTTACTACTCTTGTCCGTACATGTGAAGTTGCAGACTTCACAGTAATTATTTGCAATGTATTTAAATAAAATAAACGGGATCTCGTTTATAAAACTGGATCCCGCTTACTATAAAATGGGATCCCGCTTATAAAACTGGGATCCCATCTATAAGAAGCGGGATCCTGTTCTATAATCGGGATCCCATTCATCGACATTGAATGTCGGAGCCGTTGGCTGGGAAATGGGATCCCGTTTATGAAATGGGATACCGTTTCCTTGACAACGGTCCGAATATTGTCGAATAGGGAACGAGATCCTGATTATAAGATGGGATCCTGTTTATTAATAAACGGGATCCATTTTTATATTCGGGATCCCGTTTTTTAAAATTTGAATTTTTTTTTGCATTGTGGTCGGGTTTTTGCCTAGGTTTTTGGTTCAGGAAAAGCATTGGAAGTCCGAACCTAGGCCTTCAACCAGGTTTGACCTGCAAGTAAAAGTCCTAACAATGTCAAAGAAAAATACCGACTTTGGACATATGGCTGACGACCTTTTTTGCAGAATTTTTGACGAAATTAAAACCCATTTTAGATGAAACAATGCAGATTCTAAATATGTAATTTGTTTTTCAATTGGATTATTTTTTCTATTTTTCAATTAATTTCTAATAAAATTGGTCCATAAACTTTAAATATTAGGGTTTTTTACTATTTTAATAACTTTTGATCAACATAACATTTTGACAAACGGATTGCATGAGAACAAACTTCAGACAATTCTTTTCAATTTAAAAAAAAAAAAAAAATGATAAGTTTAGGTCATCTTATGCATGTCGTACATGATGATTTTTCAAAACGACAAATCTACCTAATAAAAATTTAACAAAAAAAAAAATTCAATAAAAATTACAAAAATTATCAAGAACAAGCTTGATGAGTCATAAAACTTTTCCCAAAAGGATTTAGAAAAATACGATAATTTAAGTCAAAATATGGATGTCGTACACGTGCATGGTATGGTAAAAAAAAAAGACTTTTGAACAGTGGTTTTTAGAAATGCCTATTAAAACTCAATTTGTACAATCTAGGTATTGAAATAAATTACATATTTGGAAACTAGACTTCGAGCACTACATTTTATGATCAGTGACTTTTTTAAAGATTTCATCTCTAAGAGCTTCAAATTTTAAGGTCAAATGTGTCAAATTCTGAAAATTAGGAAAAACACTTCCACTTTTTGGCCAAAAAGTGGACTCAACTTCTTGCACACACCCATATATATATACATATACATATACATATATACATACACATACATAATATATATTTATATATAAGGTATAATAGTTATGCATAACATTGTTTTGGAGGAGTTATCAAACATATACAATGTTCTCTCACATAGTTTCAAGGGCCATCAAGGTATATGACCAGGATAATATGAGGCATAACTAATTAACACACATATATATTGAGTTCATAGTTGATTTATTGTTATTCACATGTATAGTTTTTTGATCTATCGTTTAATTTTCAACCTATAAACTCCTCTTAGTTTTCCTTGTATGGTTATTTTAATATGTCAATATTCCACATTAGATGATCTCTCATTGTTGATTTCAATGCACAAAAGACAACCTTTAGATAAAACCAAACACATACACAAAAACACACACACACACACACATATACATACATACATATATATACACATACACACATTTAACTAATTCAAATTGGTTGTTCACAACTTTATTTATAAATAATTTAAAGAGTCAAAATATTTTTCATCATGTATATGAGTCTCTATGCATTATATGTGTGTGTGTACATAATTGCATGTGTATATTTATACACACACATATATTTATGAATTCATATCTATATAAATAGTTCAAAGCTAAAATCAACACAACATCTATGTTTTGTTCGTATAGCTCCATATTGGCAATGCACCTTATATATGATCACCCCTTGAAAAGTGAGTGGAAACTCTATTGGGTAGCCTTATGTAAGGCTATAATCTTGCTAAATGAGAAATATTTAATGTAATTACCCATATAGCATAGTAAAAAGATGATATTTAATACTACTAAGTTTCTCATTCAAGGGTGGGATATATAGGAAGTTTGAGAAATGTCATTTTTATCTAAAAACTTGTGTTCAGAGTTATATTTTTGCAATCATTTTATGACCATTTTGATGAGTTAAGCAAGAAATAGTAACTATTTTTAAATAGATGAATCGAATTTATGCATGCAATTATTATCAAATTCTTTGGTCAAAGTCATGTTATAGTTGTATGCATTATCAATTCACTATACTCTCTAGATTTCATGATGGTCAAAATTTATTAGTAGCTAGAGGGTATCTAGGGTTTACATGACTAACTACATATGATAGTGATTATAATTACATACACTTGGTTCTCATATTTGGTTATGTTACTATTGAAAATATCATTATTTTCCACCCTTGTTGAAGGGTTAGGCCACTTATAGAAGGGAGATGAACAAGAGACCACTTGGTCTATGGTTGGAGGTAAAGTGCTTAGATGATTCCCCCATCCTTACATCTATTACGAAGACCATAATTCTTGCACTTGAAAAGATGAATTTGATAATGGATCTTAATATATTGCATTGAATTGAAAGTTAAATTTTCTATCAAGAATTATCACTTTTATGTATTTTATACGACAATAGTCTCAATGTTATATTGTTTTACACTCTTTTCATCCTCAAACCTAAAAAAATGTTGATAAGTACAAGTTAACAAAAGTATGTAGTATCATTTTATCCAAAATAATAATTTTCTTGATTTAGTTTTTATTGTAAAAAAAATCCTTTTAACGATAATAGTTAGCATCTTTATTTAATATAGTACTTTTTTAACAATTTTAAATTGAATGAAATTTCATTACAAATGACATTTTCACTTATAGTAGAACTTGAAGAAAACATTTACAACACCTTGGCATGACATTACAACTTCTTGTGTCTTATTGACTATGTTCCAAGCAATTAAAGCACTCATTTGGTTAGATAGAAATTAAGTAAATTTGCATGTTTTGTCATCAATGGGTTTTTAAGAATTAACCCTAACAAAATTTTGGCCATGCAAAATCAGCCCACTCTTAAGACACACAAAATCTATTTTGGATTTTTGAGTCTCACTAGATATTATTATAATTTATTAAGGATTAGTGAAAAATGACAACTCCATTCACAAAGTTGTTTGAAAAATATGCCTTCCCATGGAACCTTTACATAAAAATATGCTTTCATGGTCCTTAAACATGTTAATTATACAACCCTGATTCTTGTCATGCATGGTTTTTCCTAACCATTTGTAATTAAAATTGATACTTTTGGAAATGACATTAGTGTTTTTCATGCAAGAGGGTCACCTACTTGCCTTCATTTGCAAGGCATTATCATGGCACAGATTTGCATGCTCCACTTATGAGAAGGAAATGATGCTCATCTTACATAAGATTAACAAATGGAAACCAAATTTAGTAGGTAGATTTTTTTGTTCCAAAATAGTTCACCATAGTCTCAATTATTTCTTGGAGCAATAAGTATCCTCCTTGGTTAAGAAAAAAGGAGGGTAACCAAACTCATGGGTTATGACTATAAGATCAATTATGAAGGAAAGGAGACTATGGTTTTTGATGCTCTCTCCCATAAATCTAATGACCATGTCACCCTTTGAGTAGTTATTATGCCCCTTTTTATTAATTGCATGCTCTCCAACAAGAATGGTTCAGAGACTAGCCCACTCAACATATTATCCAACAACTTTATGTTGACCTTGTTTCATCCCCTAACCACTCTTGGGATGGAAAGTCTATGTAGTATAAAGAACACCTATTTTTAATTCACAACTCTCCTCTATGTCCTAAAATTATTCATGAGTTACATGCCTCTCGGGTGATGAGCCCAAAATATGCTCATAATTTGGATATCATGGTGTACTTTTAATACCTTTACTTTTGTTGTTCATGGTTGTTTAACTCTTTTGAAACCTTTTATTGGGGGATATCCTGTAGCAATACACTTCAATGTTCCTGCAGCCTATCATGTTGACATGTCTATTTATTATCTTGTTTGACTCCCCAAATGGCTGGTATAACACATGTAGTTTTTGAATAATGAAATAGATTTAAATATGTGATTAATGAATGGATATTGTGTATGTGCCATGCGTCTTTTCTTTCGCATCTGTTACCTTGTGTTTCACAGGTTGTTGAAGAAAGTATGATCAAGTCAAGCGCGGCCGATCTCGGCCTTGCAGTAAAGTCCATTTCCTGCACGACTTCGAGGAAGCTCTGGCGAAGACTCTTTGACCGAAACTGTTGGGAAGGACTTTAAATGTCAGTTAATCTGGAAAGAGTGGAGTGCTAGATTCTCTTTGGATCGGGTTGAACGGATAAACTCATTTATGAAGTCTGTTCCTCGATTTCGGGATACATTTTACATCCACGTCTTTCTCTGTTAGGGTTAGTTAGTTAGTTGTTTTCCTGATTTAAATAAGTGTTCCTCCTGCGCGGGTGAACAAGAGAGAGAAGAGAACAGAGAAATAGGAGATAGATAGAGAAGTAGATTATGTAAGAGTTAGAGTTATAATATGAATCAGAGTTTTTGTTAGTTTTCTGAAGCAGAACAATTAATGTAAATGATTTCACGTTATGAATAAAAGTTGATGGAGTTCTAAGTACAATCTTCTGTGTAAATTAGTTGATGCTTGCTAAGGGGGCCCACTTAGTAAGTATCTGTAGGAAAGTAGTTGTTTATCCTTTGTTAATTCAAGTTATATTTCATTTTAGAAGTTTCAGCACAAGCTCAGTCTTATACTATTCCTGCAGCATCGGGAATCCATCCCTGTGTTTGTTCCTACAGCATAAGGCCAGTTTATAGTTTGTCTCTCAATTGTAGCTATTATGATTTCTGCTTTGGTTAGATTATGGTTAAGAGAACTTTGCATTACCTTCCTGTAGCATAGGTAGAATTTATTTCCAAGTATTTATTTTCAATAGGTTATGACTGAAACTGGTTCTTAGTGCACATATAGTGCCGCTCCATTTAAAGTATACGTTCCCTGGTTTGACAAGTAAATGAATGACCACGGAGAGGTATTAGTTGCCTGCTGGAATGTCCAATTCCCAAGATAGGTTTTGCCGTGATTTTCATATCCTTTTGTGGGCGCGACCATTTTTGGCGCCGTTGCCGGGGATGGTGTCAATCTAAGAATCTGCTATAGTCATTGTTAGCAGTAGTTTAGTTAGTTGTTCAAGTATTTTCAAATTCTTTTAAAATACCATCCATTTTTGTTGCATGCATAGAAGAAGAGACGCTCAGGGAAGATTTCTCCCTAACCTGCCATCCATTGCTAAGAAAATTGAACCAGGTTATAGCCTATTTGAGGACGAAGGAGACTTAGATATTGACCCATTTGCTGAAGATCTATGTGCTGACTTGCTATTCGGCCCAGTTGACGAAGAACCTGAAGAAAATCCATTTGCTTTTATACTTGATCAAGTGAACATGCCACATAATCCACCTAATCGACCTCCTGCTTTTGAATTCCCCATTATTGATCAACAAAACAATGACAACCTTAAGAATATTCCTTCTTCATTACTTCCCAAGTTCTATGGCTTAGTTACAGAAGACCCAAAGACCTTCTTGTTCGAGTTTGATATCCTCTGTCGCAGTTATGACTACACTTTAGATGCTCACAAACTAAAATTGTTTCCTGCTACCTTGAAGGAGGGAGCTCTTAGATGGTTCATGAGTTTGGGAAGGGGTGTTGTTGATAGTTGGGCAGCCATGCAAACAAAATTTCTTGAGAAATACAAGGAATATTGTATGAGTGGTAGTAAAGGTGATGATATATTCAGAATTCAACAGAAAGAAGATGAAAGTCTGGAGGATTATATATCAAGATTCATGTTTTCTCTGAAAAAGAATTCAAACCACACTCTTAATGAAGAATCTCAAAAATTACTTTTTCTAAGGGGAATCAATGATACCTGTATAAATGCCTTGGACCTGATGGGAGGCAGAGATATCACTTAAGCATCTTGGGATGATATCATGAAGATATGTCTCAATTACTCCCGAGCAAATGTGAAGAAGGGTAGAGGTCATCAAGCTACAGTGGGAAAGTCTTCTTCCAGCAGAGTTTCCCGGATGGAGATCACAAATTTGATGTATGATTTCAAGCAGAACATCATAAACAACATGGCTACACAGTTGGATACCATGCAAGCTCACAAGAAACCTGCGGAGGCTGAGGCAATCATGGCTTATTTCTGTCCACATTGTAGATAGAAGAAACATGACTGTAGATGCAAGATGGTGGCCAACATGGAGGCTAAACAGTTAACTACTGATTTTAAGATGATAGAAGGTGATGATGACCAAGTCTTCTTTGTTGCACAAAGGAGACCATGGGCTCCAAGACAAGGTATGCCTCAAGATCCTTTGACTTTTGGTAATCCTTACTCTAATTATAATAACCAATGGCAACCTACATATGGCCCATCTCCACCTTAGAATGCTCCTCAACCATACTGGGCTAACTATCAGAGCCCTCAATGGCAACCCCCTCAAGGAGGTTGGCAACAACTACAAGGACAATGGAATCCACCTCCAGGTAACTGGCAACAGAACCCTCAATGGAGAGGTTCTCAGCAATGGCAGAACCAACCCCCTGGATTCCTGCAGTCTCAGCAGCCACAACCTCTGGCCCTTATGCCTCCTCCTGCAGCACCTGCAACAAATACTGGCCCTCCAAAATAAACGCCTATGCCTACTCAACCATTGCCAAATCCTAATAATAAGCAGCAACAACAACAACAACCTATGTATTCTGCAAAAGCCAACCAGTATCCAACTTATGCCCTGAATATCAATGATATCCATCTCAGGTCTGGAACCACTCTCCCTGCTCCACATCCACCTATAATTACAGAGATTCTAGACTCTGCTACTGAACAACCTACTGATCATGTAGAATATATACCTGTATCAGCTACTACCTCTAAGGAACCTATCCTACAACCTCAGGCTAAACCACCTTTTCCTCAGAGATTGCAAATTACTACACCCAAGACCATTGAAGAGCCTACCTTTGATATTTTGGAGCAGTTAAAGAATGTACAAGTTCAAATTCCTCTTTTTCAAGCTATTAAAGATGTTCCAATCTATGGAAAAGCCATTAAAGAGGCTTGTTTAAAGAAAAAATGAAGAAAGAAAAAGGATCCCCAAACTATCCATGTTCTAGGACAGTTAGCCAATATTATGTTGGGGAAGGTTGTCATTCCAAAATATACTGATCCTGGAAGTCTTGTAGTAAAAATAAATATCAATGGTTAAGTAGTAAGAAATATTTTGGTTGACCTTGGTGCAGCCATTAATGTGATGACCAAGCACACTATGGAGTGTTTGAATATCCCAAACATTTGGTCTACACCGATTATCCTGCAGCTTGTTGATAGTTCCACGGTTACACCTGATGGAGTGATAGAAGATGTCATTGTCACTCTTGAATCTTGGGAATACCCTGCTGATTTCACCATATTGTCCACTAAGGCAACCTTAGGAGGATATCCTATTATCCTAGGCAGACCCTGGTTAGCTACAACTGATGCCCTTATAGGATGTCGTTCAGGAGACATGACAATTTCTGATGGTCAGTCAAGGAAGAAATTGGCTTTATACCCACCTGCACAACCTCTGCCAGATTTGTCTCAACCAATTTGGCCAGATATAGGAGAGGAATATGAAGAATTCAATTCATTAGCTTAGTTAATGATGCTACAAACTGATCCATTTTCCCAGCTTCAGAGTGAAGATAACCTGCTTCTACACATTCTGCAGTTTAGTTCTAGTTTGAATAGCCCATCTGTTTTGGACAGCCGTTCTCAGCAATGTTTCCTACAACAACTAGATCCTGAGAGCCATCATGATTTGCTATTATGTGATATACAGGCACCACCTTTATCAGCAACCTCAATAAATGATCTCACCAAATAGATAGAAGTATCTCCAGGCTGCTGTCTACATATTAATAATAAGTTGCCTCTGTCTCAACAAACTGCCCTAGCCACAATGCTGCAAGCCCACCACAAATATTTTGCATGGGACTATGGGGATATAAAGGGTTTAGACCTAAAACTCTGTACACATCACATATATATTAACAGTGACTTCAGACCTATCAGGCAGCCTCAAAGAACATTTAATCCAGCTTTGAGAGAAATTGTTAAAGAAGAATTGCAGAAAATGTTAACAGTTGGCTTTATCTACCCAATCTCATATAGTTAGTGGGTTTCCCCATTGGTCATTATTCCTAAGAAAGGAGGGAAATGGAGGGTATGTGTAGATTACAGAGAGCTCAACTTGGCAACAAAGAAAGATTACTTTCCTCTTCCATTCATTGATCAAGTTCTAGATAATTTAGCTGGGAAAAAGTACTTCTCATTCTTAGATGGCTTCAGTGGGTACAATCAAATCAAGATTGCTCCTGAGGATCAAGAAAAGACTACTTTTACATGCCCTTGGGGAATGTTTTCCTATTCAGTTTTTCCTTTTGGTCTCTGTAATGCTCCTGCAACTTTCCAGAGGGCAGTCATAAGTATCTTCTCAGACATCTCATATGATTGCATGGAAATATACATGGATGACTTTACTGTTTATGGTATGACATTTGAGGAAGCTCAAGCCAACTTGAAGAAAGTACTACAGAGATGTGAAGATCACAACCTATCGCCGAATAGTCAAAAGTGCTTCATGATGATGCAGGAGGGAATAGTGCTTGGTCACTATATTTCTGCTGCAGGAATTCAGGTTGATCCTGCTAAGATTGAGGTCATCTCTAAGCTACCCTCTCTTGCTAAGCAAAAAGAGGTACGAAGATTTCTAGGCTATGCTGGATACTATAGAAGATTCATCAAAGACTTCAGCCAAACAGCAGGCCCCTTATACAGTCTGCTGAAGAAAAATGCAGATTTTTCTTGGACAGAGGAATGTGAAAAAGCATTCTTTGACTTAAAAGTTGCCCTTACATAGGCACTTGTTCTGAACTGACCTGATTGGTCACTTCCATTTCATATTCATACTGATGCATCGGATTATGCCATTGGCGTAGTGTTAGGGCAGAAGGATGGTTCAACAGAACATGCACTCTACTACATAAGCAAAAATCTGCAAGGGGCTAAATTAAACTACACTGTTACAAAAAAAGAAACGTTGGCAATCATCTATGCCCTCAATAAATTCAGGCATTATATCACCGATTATCAGATATTCGTCCATACTGATCATGCCGCAATCCGGTATCTCATGAACAAAGCCTCAATATCCGGGAGACTGGCAAGATGGTTATTGCTGATGCAGGAATTTGATATTACAATTGTGGACAAGCCAGGTAAAGCCAACGTGGTTGTTGATTTCCTTTCTAGAATTCAAAGGCAAGATGACTCTGCACTTATTGAAGACTCCTTTCCTGATGAGCACCTGTTTGCAATCAAGGTTATTCACCCATAGTATGCTGATATAGCAAATTATCTGGCCACAGGAAGAACTCCTCCTCAATTCTCCCCTAAGGAAAAGAGATTATTGGTAGAGAAAAGCTTTAACTTTTCTTGGATTGCAGATTACATGTTTTATATAGGGCCAGATCAAGTTATGAGGAGATGTGTACAAGAGGACACTCATGATATACTGCATGCAAGCCATGATGAGCCGTGTGGTGGACATTTTGCTGCCAAAAGGACAGCGATGAAAATTTTAAATACTGGTTACTATTGGCCAACTTTGCATAGAGATGCCCAAATATACCAGGAGATGTGACAAATGCCAAAGGATGGGAAAACCAACTTGATCTGATGAGATGCCTCTATTTCCACAAGTTGTAGTTGCACCCTTCGACAAATGGGGACTGGATTTTGTAGGACCAATTGATCCACCTTCCAATGGTAAGTCCTACATCCTTGTATGCACAAATTATGTCACAAAATGGGTAGAGGCTAAGCCTATGAAACATGCTAGGGATAATAAAGTGGCTGAATTCCTCTATGAGGAAATATTTACTAGGTTTGGTGTCCTTAGGGAAATAGTGACAGATCAAGGAGCACAATTTACTTCTACACTTATCACAACTTTAGTCAATGAATACAATATACGACACAGGAAATCAACTCCTTATCACCCCCAGGCCTATGGCCAAGTTGAGGTCACCAATAGGGACATAGAGGCCATTTTGACTAAAACTGTAGATTTGCATAGGAAGGACTGGGCCACAAGGTTACCATAAGTTATATGGGCCTACCGTACTACCTGGAAGACTGCTATAGGATATACACCTTTTGAAATGGTGTATGGTAAAACAACTATGATGCCAATAGAATTTGAACATAAGACTCTAAGAACAACATTAGAGATGGACATGGATTTAACAAATGCACAAAAGGATAGAATCATGCAGCTCAATGCTCTAGATGAGCTCTGAAAAAATGCCCTGCAACACATTGAGATAATACAAAATCAGAGAATAAGGTGGCATGATAAATATATTAAGGAAAATAAATTCAAAGTAGGAGATTGGGCTCTGCTTTATGACTCACGATATAAGGACAGTCCAGGAAAATTACAAACTAGATGGTTGGGCCTGTATGAAATTGAGAATGTATTTGCTAATGGTTCAGTTCAACTTGTTACAATTGATCTTGTTAGATTCAAGCTGTTAGTTAATGGACACCGCCTCCGATTGTACCATAAACCAGTCTCAAAAGAAGAATGCATGCAACAGTTCATTCAGGATCTTGCCACTAATCCTCCTACAGCCAAAGGCTTTAGCCTTTCTCCTGCAGCTTCACCATAATTTTGTAATGCATGCTCATAATAAAGGTTTCCTTTTTAAGGAAACCCTTTTTCTTCATTTCCACTTGTCGCCATATTTCACTTCTTTATCTTCCGTCCCATCCATCCATTCCATTCATTCATCTTGTCCTCCCGCGTCACCCATCCACCTCATTCATCCGTACCACCCTTAATTATGATCTCATTCCCAATTGTCATCTCATGTCGAGGCCGTCATCTTTCTCAACACGTACAAGCATTTAATGAAAGGTACGCAATATCTTTTGTTATCGCATCTTTGATTTATTTCATTTTATTCATTTACTACTATGTTTGTATCAGTCATTATTACCCGATCTCCGCCTATTCTTTAGTACATGTGTGGACACATGTCATACTTTAAGTAGGGGGCGGGATAATCCACTTTTAAAAACCTGTCCTTTCGCCGCTGTCACAACTGCTCAAATAATCTTTCTTTATCATTTTCTGGTACTTTCCAAATATGATCGCATGTTTTTCATTGTAAATCAATTAAAATTGCTTGTTTAAGTAGTTCATTTGTGGAAAAGAAGGGAAAAGTGATGGCGGGACAGAAAAGAACCAGAACAGAAAGGGAAATTTTTGGATTTTCAAAAAAGAGTTGAGTTCAGCTAAGGCAAAACTGTGAACATGGGTGGTCAGCTGGTAAGACTTGAGCCTGTAGCTCATGAGTTATTAATGCAAAATCCTCAAACAGTCCAAGCATTTAGCCTCTGTGGATGGTTGAATTACTTTTTGAGTTTAGATGCTTTCAATGAGGAGGCTACAGGCAAATTTTTAAGAACCCTTTTTGAAGGGGAGGCTACAGTATGGGGTCTAATAGTTGTTGTAATTGAAGAAAGAATTGCAAAGGTAACTAGGCTTCCAGCCGTTGGAGAAAATTTTTCTTCGGATGCTGTCTCTGCAAGGGTAGAATTTACAATACCCACTAATGGACCTTTGGAAGTCTCTAAGCAGGGATGCAAGCGAGTGTCGTTGCCTCCTCCATATCCAGAATACGCTACTTTCATAATAAGGTATTTAACATGTGAAGGCCATTTTTCTTACCTGCATTCTTACCACTTCAAATTGTTGAGTCATATGAGGCATGGGTTAGCTGTTAATGTTCTGAACTTATTGTTAAAATTTCTGGAACAATGTGCCCACGAAACCCAACAGGGGAAGGATAATTCTATTGCTCACCATGGCCTTATAAAATTTTTGATTGAACACTCTTTGAGAGATGTATCACCTCTTTCCTGGCAAGAATTTGTTGCCCAAAAGAGCCTGCAACTTCCAGAACCCCCTATGGCACTTACCCCACGGCCTCAGAAAAAGAAAGCAAAAATAGCGTCTACTAGTAGGAGAACAGGGCAAGGGTCATCTGCTCCTATAGCATCTGGTCCTGCAGCTCTCACACCAAAGTCCTCTGCCCGGGTGCAAACTAGGTCTGCTAGTAGGAGAGAAAAAGGAAAAACAAAGGCAGGAGAGTCATCTGGGGTGGAACAAACCCCAGAATCTGACCCTTGTTCTCAGAAAAGGCAATGCTCTTCTCCTGCAGCATCTTCCCCTGCAACAATTTCTCCTACAACAACACCTGTTGCCATCACCAGTTCACCATCATCCTCTGATAAGGCAGAACCCTCTAGGCAGTTCATAAAGAGGAAGGCTACGGGAGCACCTCCGGTAGCCGCAACATTGCCAAGAAGAGTTTCCACAAGAAAATAATGTAAAGTCTCCCCTGCTTCACCTCAACCTAAGGTTATTATAATTTCAGAAGAATCTGTAGAGTCTGAATATGATTTTTCTCAGAATGTGTCTGAAAGTGTTGCACAGAGTTCATTTGTTATTCCTGAAGAAGAACAAATTGAGACAAGAGAAGTTGAGCATAATGAAAGAGGGGTACCAAGTCTCGATGACTTGGCTGCTGCAGCTATGTAGATTTCGGAGGAAGCACAGTCTTCTCCACTATAGCGATAGGAATTCATCCTGCAGCAAGAGGAAGAACAGACTGAACAATTGGAAGTGGCCAATGAAGCTTCATTTCCCCTGCAACTTGTCAAGCCATTGTTGTCTACAAAAAGACATTTTTGATTGAATTTTTGGAATATTTCAAAGCTACATGGAGACCGGTTACATTGCAAACCCTGAGTTTCTACCACCTAGCCAAGACTGAAATGCAACAAAGTCTTTGGGAGGAAGAAAAGAAGAAATTGAAAAAGGAAATTGAAAGGCAGAAACAGGAAATTCAGGAGTTAAAGGAGAAAATGGATGAAATGTTGAAGGTAACTGGTCATATTATGGAATGCAGATCACCACCCAGAGTTTATGCTATGTGCCTCAAGGAACAATTCTTGTGGTTCCAACTAATGGGAATTTCCAGAAATCAAGATCCTATTCTTCACACTGCTAAAGAATTCTACGATGCATACCAGGAAGCTCCTAATTGGCTAAGAAATTCTTTGTGCGAATTTTATTTACATGGCTTTATAATTCCATTTGAAACAGAGTGGAATCCCCTTATGTACATTGGCAACATCCATTTGAGATCACTTATGTCTTGGGTAGCAAACGAAGCAAATTATGGCAGGCAATGGGAAGCATATGAAGAAGCCGAAAGGAATGAGCCTATTCCATTGCGCCCTAAGAATTCAGACCCCCATACAATGTTGAAAACCTGGCTTACTGTGGCTTATGGCTTTAATAATGATACAGTCAGGATGAAAACATTTGATCTCATAAAATAGGTATATGATGAGTTTCAAGAACAGACATACTCGTTTTGGAAGCTGTCATACTCCAGAATTGAGAAGAGGTGGAAGAGATTAACTATTGGGTTAAGAAGGTCTGAGCCTCACAGTCCCCTGAATTTTACAGCAGCTCTCAAAAGATCAAGCATATACATACAGTTGGGCCTTCAAAAGAGGTTTGAATTATGGTTACCATTGACATTTAGACCTCCTGTGCTAATGTGGCCCCTTTATCCCTACCAGGCTACAAATATTAATGAAGATACAGAAGCTCGTAGGTATGAAAGGTGGCAGAATTTCAAAGGTTTTTATTACAAATTTGGAACTCCATTTTAGGGTCATGCCTCAACCACTGATTTCAGAGAGACCACCAAGAATTTTAATGTTGGAGGACCAACATTGGGTTAAGTAGGGGGCAAATGATGAGCCCAAAATATGCTCATAATTTGGATATCATGGTGTACTTTTAATACCTTTACTTTTGTTGTTCATGGTTGTTTAACTCTTTTGAAACCTTTTATTGGGGGATATCCTGTAGCAATACACTTTCATGTTCCTGCAGCCTATCATGTTGACATGTCTATATTTATTACCCTGTTTGACTCCCCAAATGACTGGTATAACACATGTAGTTTTTGAATGATGAAATAGATTTAAATATGTGATTAATGAATGGATATTGTGTATGTGCTATGTGTCTTTTCTTTGGCATATGTTACCTTGTGTTTCGCAGGTTGTTGAAGAAAGTATGATTGAGTCAAACACAACCGATCTTAGCCTTGCAGTAAAGTCTATTTCCTGCACGACTTCGAGGAAGCTCTGGCAAAGACTCTTTGACTGAAACTGTTGGGAAGGATTTTAAATGTAAGTTAATCTGGAAAGAGTGGAGTGCTAGATTCTCTCTGGATCGGGTTGAACGAATAAACTCATTTATGAAGTCTGTTCCTCGATTTCGGGATACATTTTACATCCACGTCTTTCTTTGTTAGGGTTAGTTAGTTAGTTGTTTTCCTGATTTAAATGAGTGTTCCTCCTGCGCGGGTGAACAAGAGAGAGAAGAGAACAGAGAAATAGGAGATAGATAGAGAAGTAGATTATGTAAGAGTTAGAGTTATAATATGAATTAGAGTTTTTGTTAGTTTTCTGAAGCAGAACAATCAATGTAAATGATTTCACGATATGAATAAAAGTTGATGGAGTTTTGAGTACAATCTTCTGTGTAAATTAGTTGATGCTTGCTAAGGGGGCCCACTTAGTAAGTATCTGTAGGAGAGTAGTTGTTTATCCTTTGTTAATTCAAGTTAGATTTCATTTTAGAAGTTTCAGCACAAGCTCAGTCTTATACTATTCCTGCAGCATCGGGAATCCATCCCTGTGTTTGTTCCTGCAGCATAAGGCCAGTTTATAGTTTGTCTCTCAATTGTAGCTATTATGATTTCTGCTTTGGTTAGATTATGGTTGAGTTAAGATAACTTTGCATTACCTTCCTGTATCATAGGTAGAATTTCTTTCCAAGTATTTATTTTCAATAGGTTGTGACTGAAACTGGTTCTTAGTGCACATATAGTGCTGCTCCATTTGAAGTATACGTTCCATGGTTTGACAAGTAAATGAACAACCACGAAGAGGTATTAGTCGCCTGCTGGAATGTCCAATTCCTAGGATAGGTTTTTCCATGATTTTCATATCCTTTTGTGGGCGCGACCATCGGGCTCATTTAGTCATTTGGGGTTTTTGAAAACTATAAGTGAATGCATTACAATTTCTTCTTGCATGGGCTTAAGAAGATTAGAAAGTATTTAGTTTTTAATGTGATACATGCCAACATCATAAGGGTGAAATAGTTGCAACTCTAGGATTTCTCCAACCATTTCTCATTCTTACTTTCATGGATAAATATTTTAATGGATCTCATTAAAGGACTTCCCAAGTCTAGTGGAAAATTTATCATATTGGTGGTGGCAGATTTACCCTCCAAATATGCTCACTTATGTGTCTTGGTCTACCCCTATACCTCCTCCACCATAGCCCAATCCTTCCTTGAACAATTTTTTTATCTCCATGACATTCCCTTTTCCATCATATTTGACCATAATGTTATTTTTAAAAGTAATTTATAGAAAAAAATATTTGGCAAAAACAAGCACAACCTTGAAAGTCAACTCTAAATATCATCCTCAAATAGATGGTCAGGTTGTGATAGTCGAAAAATTCTTATAAATTTATATCTTTGATGTTTTTACTCTAAGAAAAAACTATTGGGTCAAGTTTCTACCTCTTGCAAATTGGTGAACATATCATATCACACAACCACAAAAATGATTCCACATGAAGCAATTTATGAGTAGAAACCATCATCTCTTCTTTCTTACATTCCTAGAAGTTCTCCAATCAATGTAGTGGATACTACCCTTAGCACATAAGATAGTATTCTTTAGATCCTTCAAGTAAACCTCCACATGGCTCAAATTTCATGAAGAAACAAGTTAATCAACATAATTTTGAATGAAACTTCTAGCCCAGTGATATGATTTTCTTCAAGTTCTATCCTTATAAACAATCATCCTTTTAGTTGAAAGGTCATAAGAATCCTTCTCCTCACTTTTATGGCTCCTACAAAGTTCCTAAGTGGATTAGTTTCATCACTTACAAGTTGGAACTCCCTCCTTCCTCTCATGTTCATTATGCCTTCCATGTCTCTTGTTTGAAGAAGGATATTTGCTAATAGGTTGCTACTCAAATTATTCGTCCTAAGCTCAATGTAGAAGAAGGTGTGTCAAGTCTAAAAGTGTTGTCATTGATGTCAACTAGTTAACTGGTTCTCAACTAGTTGTTTTTGTCATTAATTTCATGGATAATGGTTACTGGATGTATATGTTGAGGATATTGAGAAAATTGTAATGAAGAAAGATTGTAGGTATTTAGTGTTTTCTCTGGGTTTTCCTTCGGGATTTGTTCCTATGTTCGTATGGCTTAGATATGTTGATCATGGCTGTCGGAAGTTGCTATATCCAAATTTTGGGTTTTTGGATTGTTGTACAGTGCGAGTTATGTTCACTAGTTGTGAACTGTGTTTTTCAGTGTCTCTGGTTGAGGTCCGAGAGAAATGTAGTTGCTCTGGATTTCTTCTTGTTCGAGTTTCATGACTTGGGGTTTTGGAGATAAACTAATATGATTGTGTTGAAGATAATTTTGTTGTCTACGAGGATTGGATCATGTTAAGGTTGTGTGTTCTTAATTGTTCTATGTATTTTACACTAGTTTGGTCGACCCTATGTTAAACACTACTTACAAAGTTCATGTGTTGGGACTTATTTGGGTCCTCATTAAGCGTGTGTTTGGGTCGTCCTCATTCTAATTCCACCCTAGAATTTTTTAGTGCTGACCTAATTTGAATTTGTAAATGCAAATGGTGTATGGCCGACTTTGGATATGTTTCAAAGTTAAAGTTGGTATAAATATAGGATGAGATATTGGTGAAAGGTGTGGAAAGAAATAGAACAAGATAGATGCAAGATAGAGTGTGTGGTTGAGAAGATCAGTGCAAAATATTAGTGGCAAGTTTCCAGATTCAGAAGGTGTACTATCATTCATGCATGTCTGCAAGTGTTTGAGCGAGTTGTGGTGGAAATCTCTATTGCATTGAGATTGTCTTCTCTTTGTGACAAATCTCTTATCTCTTCTTCGTAACTGTGTGGCAGTGAGCCCTCTGGGTGGTTAACCCTTGTTGGATAGTGAGTCCTAATCTAGACAATAAGTCCTATTTTGACAGTGAGCCTTCTTTGGCAGTGAGCCTTTGTAATCGGTTTTTGATATTTTCTATATTGTGAGCTAATCCTCACTGTGGTTTTTACCTTATTGGGCTTTCCATGTAAATCTGGTGTTAATGTGTGTGTGTGATTTTTTTTTCAGTTTTTTCTTTTGCACAATGATTAATCATAATAGCAAAGTAAAAAATTTGTGATTGATCTAATCTCCAGTGAAAGTTTTAAGGTTCAATTTGTTACAACTGATTCACCCCCCTCTTAGTTGTCTTGTTCAACAATTGGTATCAAAGCTTGGTTCCTTGGAGAAGAGCTTAACTGCTTAAGAAAGGTCTGAGATGGTAGGAAAGATCACTTTTGAGTATCCAAGGTTCGATGGAACAAATTATGCTATATGGAAAATATAGATGGAAGAATATCTAGAATATTATGGATATGATGTTGAAAAAGCTTATAAGACTACTTACACTCCTCCTACTAATGGTCTGAGTACAACTGATAAAATCAAGGTGCATGAAGCAAACAATAAGGCGAAGTTCATTCTAAAGAATAGTCTTTCACATTTCGAGCCAATTAAAGTTCATAATATGAAGACTACTAAAGAAGTTTGTGATGCTCTAGAAAAGATGCACAAAGGAGATGAAAAGGTCAAAGAAGCAAAGTTGCAAAATTTGGAGGTACAGTTTGAGATCCTGCATATGTCTGAAGATGATAACATTAAATCCTATGTACACAGAGTGCAGGAGATGTTATGTGGAATGCGAGGACTTGGTGCTATAGTAGATGAATCTAGAGTTGTGAAGAAGATTCTCATAACTCTACCTTATGCATATAGTGAAAAGGTATCTACTATTGAAGAATATGTAGATAAAAAAACTTATACTAAAGATCAGTTATTGGGAACTCTAACATCTTATGAGATGAGAAAACCAAATTTGAGAAATGGATCCAAATCAAAAACTACTTTCAAGGCTACAAGAGCTGAAGATCCAGATGAAGAGAATCTCAATGAAGTAGAAGCTAACTTTGTGAGAAGGATGAAGAAAGGCTTCGGTAAGTATGAAGGTAAGTTACCCTTTAAATTTTTTAGTTGTGGAGGAATAGGTCATTATGCTTCAAAATGTCTAGAAAAAGCTAAGAAGAATAAATAACATAGATTAAAAAAAGGCAAGAAGATCAACAAAGCATACTATCTAAATGAGGATGTTGGTATTTCTGATGAAGAATTTGATTATGGAGATTTTGATGACAATGAATGCTTGTTCTTGGCTATAAAAGATGAATCTACTTCTGCTATTACTAAAAGACAGGTAAAAGAAAGTGCTCCGAAGAAAGTTGAAGATACTGTAATTTATGCTCTTCATGCTAAACAAGAAAAGAATTACTAGGTGGTTGATAGTGGCTGTTCACATCACATGACCAATGACAAGAGTAAGTTTGTTATTAAACTTGAAAAATATGATGGAGGCTTAGATGATACTGGTGCTAAGATTTGTAGGATAATGTCTACTATGTTAAGGGTTTAAGGCATAATCTCTTGAGTGTTGGACAGATGTGTAGTAAAGGATATAATATTGTATTTGAGGATGAGAGATGTGAAATCATGGAAGGATCCAGAATAATGATTGCTGCAAGAAAGAATTCTGAAGGAAATATTTATCAGCTTAAGGGTGTTGATGAACATTGCTTTATGTCTCAGATTAATGACAATTGGTTATGGCACCAGAGGATGTGTCATATGAATTTTGATAACTTGGCAAGAATCAATACATTACAAGTCGTAAGAGATTTACCAAGGATTACAAAGCCTGTTAATGCTATTTGCAAGAATTGTCAGTTTGGAAAGCAAGCTAGAAACAACTTCAGATCGAAGGAACAATCTACTACCAGACTACTGGATTTGATTCATACAAATCTCTATGGTCCTACAAGAATGAGAATTCTGCAAGGTGAAAGGTACTTTATGCTTTTGATTGATGATTACTCTAGGTATGCATGGATTACTTTTCTTAGAGAGAAATATGATGCTTTATATAGATTCAAGGCATTCAAAGCTATGATAGAGAATGAAGTAAATTTGAGAATAAAATGCTTAAGGTCTGACAGAGGTGGTGAATTCAACTCCCATGAGTTCAATATGTTTTGTAAAGTCTATGGAATAAAAAGATAGCCATCTTCTCCTAAAACTCCTCAACAAAATGGATTTGTTGAAAGAAAGAACAAAACGATTCAAGAAGCTACTAGAACAATGATTACTGAAGTTGGTATACCAGAAATTTACTGGAGAGAAGCTATTCACACTGCTATTTATGTGTTCAATTGAGTTCATGCAAAAACTAACGTCTCTCTAATAATCCTTATGAGCTATGGTGTGGAAGAATTCTTACTGTCAAGTATTTTAAAGTATTTGGAAGAAAATGTTATATCAGATGGGATGAAGAAAATTTAGGAAAATTTGATGCTAGATGTGATGAAGGCATCTTCCTTGGATATTCTACTAGAAGCAAAGCTTATAGATGTTTCAATAAAAGATTGAGAAAGATTGTAGAGAGCACAAATGTCAAGGTTGATGAAGCAGTGAAGAATTCAATTGAAGTTGATGGATATGTATCTAATGAACCCAATTGTGTAGAAATTGAAGAAGTTGTGGAAGAACAGGAAAGAAAAAATGAAGAAGAAGAAGCTCAAGTGGTGTCCCCAAAGACACCTAAATATGTACAAAAGAATCACTCAGAAGATCAAATCATTGGATACAAGAGGAAAGGAGTACTAACAAGAAGTAAAGCTACCGCTATTGGTGAAATAAATCTGTGTTTACTTTCTGAGGTCGAACCAAAGACCATAAGTGAAGCATGTAAAGATGAACATTGGATACGTAAGCTATGAAATAAGAACTTATGTAGATCAACAGAAGAATAAAACTTGGGAACTAGTCCCTAGACCGGTAGATAAAAACATAATTGGATCAAAGTGAGTATTTAGAAACAATTTGAATGAGAACAGAGAAGTAGTTAGAAATAAATTAAGACTTGTGTGTAAGGGCTACTCACAAGTAGAAGGTATAGATTTTCAGGAGACTTTTACTCCGGTGGCAAGGATGGAAGCTATCAGAATGTTTTTAGTGTTTGCTGCTCATAAAGATTTCAAGAGATCTATCAAATGGATGTGAAGTCTACATTCTTGAATTTGGTGAATTGGAAGAGGAATTCTACATGGAATAACCGAAAGGATTTCAGTTTTCAAATCAATTGGATATGGTTTGTAGATTGAAAAAGGATTTATATGGACTAAAGCAAGATCCTAGAGCTTGGTATGCAAGGTTAGACAGATACTTGATTCAACAAGGTTTTAATAAAAGTACAACAGATAGTCATTTGTACTTTAAGATTGAGAATGACAAGATCCTGATTGTAGTTGTATATATGTTGATGACATTATTTTTGGACGAAATGAAACAATGTGAAAAATGTTTGCTAAAGAAATGCAAAAGGAGTTGGGTTGCAAATTAATCAAATAGATAAAGGAATTTTCATTTCATAGAAAAAATATTTGAAAGAAATTTTGAAAAAGTTTGGGATGATGGTTCCAAACTGGTATGCACTCCTGGTTGTAAATTAAGGATAATAATTCACCTAAGGTTGATTAGAGAAAGTACAAATCTATGATTGGAGGATTGTTGTATTTGACTGCTACTAGACCAAATATTATGCATATAGTTTGTCTTGTGGCTAGATTTCAAGAAGACCCTAAGGAAACACATGTTGTTGCTGTTAATTTAGGATATTTAGATATTTGAATGACACTCTGGATTATGGCTTATGGTATCCTAGAGATACTGATTTTACACTAAGTGCTTATACAGATGCAGATTGGGCAGGTTGTGTAAATGACAAAAAAAGTACAAGTGGTGGTACATTCTTTCTAGGTTGTAGATTGGTGGCTTGTTTGAGTAAAAAATAATATTCAATTTCCTTATCTACTGTTGAAGTTGAGTATATTTTCGCAACATATTGTTGTACACAAGTGTTGTGGATGAAACAAACATTGAAAGATATCAGAGTAATATATGATGATCCTATTTCTATCTTTTGTAATAATACAAGTACAATTAAAATTTCAAAGAATCCAGTGATGCACTCAAAGACAAAGCATATATCTATCAAGTATCACTTTTTAAGAGAGAAGGTTTTGGAGAATGAAGTAAAACTTGAGTATGTACCTATGAAGGATCAGGTTGATGACATATTTACAAAGGCTCTTCCTAAAGATACTTTTGAGTATCTTCGAGAGAAGTTAGAGGTTATTGCCCCTCTTTTCTTGAACTAGATGCATATGGAAATGCATCAGTCTAGTGGGTCTATGGATCTATCTTTCTTCTAGATTGATGTTTTGGTGGCTACCTCTTAGGGGGAGTAGGTAGTGTCATGTGTTGTCATTGAAAGAGTATTTTTTTCTTAATGTAGAAGAGTAAATCAATGTAAAACATCTTTTTCCTTTGCCATTGATGTCAAAGGGGGAGAGAAAGATGTGAAAAGGGAGAAAGTATCATGTGAAAAAATTTATCCAGTAAGGGGGAGAAAAGAAAAATCATGAAAAGTGTGTTCAAATCAGTTTTATTGTCTTTGATGGTTTTTCTCATCATGTGTTTCCATCAACGACAAAGGGGGAGATTGTTGCAAGTATGAAAGTGTTGTCATTGATTTCAACTGGTCAACTGGTTCTCAACTAGTTGTTGTTGTCATTAATGTCATGGATAATGGTTACTAGCTATATATGTCGAGGATATTAAGAAAATTGTAATGAAGAAAGGTTGCAGGTATTTAGTGTTTGCTCTGGATTTTGCTCTTATGTTCATATGGTTCAAATGTATTGATCATGGCTGTTGGAAGTTGCTATATCCAAATTTTGGGTTTCTAGATCATTGTACAATGCGAGTTATGTTCACCAATTGTGAACTGTGTTTTTTAGTGTCTCTGGCTGAGGTCTGGGAGAAATGTAGTTGCTCCTAACTTCTTCTTGTTCGAGTTTCATGACTTGCGGTTCTGGAGATAAACTGATATGATCATGTTGAAGATAATTTTGTTGTCTAGGAGGATTGGACCGCATTAAGGTTGTGTGTGCTTAATTGTTCTATGTGTTTTACATTGGTTTGGTCGACCTTGTGTTAAACACTACTTACAAAGTTCATGAAGCATGTTGGGACTTATTTGGGTCCTCATTAAGCATGTGTTTGGGTCACCCTCATTCTAATTCCACCCTAGAATGTTTTGGCGTTGACCTAATTTGAATTTGTAAATGAAAATGGTGTATGGCCGACTTTGGATATGTTTCAAAGTTGAAGTTGGTATAAATACAAGATGAGATATTGGTGAAAGGTGTGCAAAGAAATAGAACAAGATAGATGCGAAATAGAGTGTGTGGTTGAGTAGATCAATGCGAAATCTTAGTGGTGAGTTTCCAGATGCAATGAGTTGAAGGTACACTTTATCATTCATGCATGTCTGCAAGTGTTTGAGTGAGTTGTGGTGAAAATCTCTATTGCATTGAGATTGTCTTCTCTCTATGACAAATCTCTTTTATCTTCTTTGTATCTGTGTGGTAGTGAGCCCTCCGAGTGGTTAACCCTTGTTGGACAGTGAGTCCTAATCTAGACAGTAAGTCATGTTTTGGCAACGAGTCTTCTCCGGCAGTGAGCCTTTGTAATCGGTTTTTGATATTTTTTATATATTGTGAACTAATCCTCACCGTGGTTTTTCCCTTATTGGGTTTTCCACGTAAATATGGTATTATTGTGTGTGTGATATTTTTTCAGTTTCTATTTTTGCACTTAATGATTAATCATAATAGCAGAGTAAATAATTTGTGATTGATCTAATCTTCAATAAAAGTTTTAAAGGCTTAATTTGTTACAACTGATTTACCCCCCCTCTCAGTTGTCTTTTTCAATAGAAGGCTCCATTGTTCTCCAACCAAAAGTTATCTTAAACAAACACTCTCACCAACTTCAAACCACACCATCATTGAGGTCTTGATCCAATGGCATGACATGCTCTCATAAGATGTTACTTGTGAACCCCTTCACCAATTTCAGTAGCAATTTCCTTGCCTTCAATTTTGAGGACAAAGATTTTCAAGTGGAATGGGATATTAAGACCCCTTAGTCCTAACTCTTTATTTATTTTAATAAAGGTTTGGGAGGCATGTCCTTTGTAATTCATCCCTTGAGCTATTTTGAACAATCCCACATATTTGGGAAATATTAGTTAGTGTGAATAGAATTAATATAAGTATAGGTTGTAAGTTATTGTTATGCATCCGTAAATTAAATTGTATTGAGCTTTGCTCCAAGAGATTATCCCCTCGAAGAGGCCTACAATTTATTAATGCAAATATGTTAATTTCATGTAATATAACTATTGTGTTATTTATATGCAATATATATATTTTCTATATTTCTATTATTAATACAATATTTTATAAAAAGGATAATCTCAAACAACAAAAATATTCTTGATAGTTAGGACTAGCCTAGTGACTATGATTTGCTTCCCAATCACTTAGTATGTTTATAACTCTTGTTGCTTACTATGTTGTTCTTGTTTTGATACTTTGCTTTAAGACTTTACCTTACCTACACTTTGAATGTGATACCATTCTACTTATCCCTTTTTATAAATATACTATAAAAATAGATGAAATATATCAAACAAAACATTTTAAATTTTAGTAATGTTGTTGTGGAGGGTGGAGAGTTTTAAGAGGAGGAATTTTGCCCTTTTTGGGTCCGGGAAAAACAATGCTAAAGTTGAACTAGCTTTTGGTGGAAGCATCAAATGCAGTCCAAACTCAGGTGGGCATTTTATGAAGGGAATCTCCCAATACTTAGCACACGTTTTTGTTGTCAACCCACAATCAGAACCTTCATTTACATCCGGAATCGCCCGAGAAACAACGTAGTGGGCTCTGATCTATTCCAAAATGTGGGTAATAAATCTGAACCTTACAGAATTTTGTATATGTTATCATCAGCATTGAGATTCTCTCGATAAGCTTTTGTTGTCAGCCTTTTGTTCTCATCACACACGACGAATAACAGAACTTTGTTCTTCAGTTGTTTGGCTTGAAACGGCAGATGCTCTTGGTGTACGAAGAGTCGTTACATCAATGAATTTTATTCCATTTGCCTGTATCGCATAAACCTTAAAATTATATTTTAATTCGACCGGCAGATCTGTATTCTAGTTCCATCGTTCAACCGGCGGATTTGTATTCTGATTCCCTTGTTCAATCGGCAGAGATTTATTCCAATTTCATCGTTCAAACGGCAGAGTTTTATGCCTTGTGCAAACAAAGATCCAACATGCATTTGACTAAATCCCCTTAACCATTATATTCTATTCCCTTTTTGTTTTCACCGCCTGGGCCTGTAGCGGACCTGTCACATCATCTGCCGGTACATGTATCTACGTGCGATTATATTTATGATATGCTGCTCTTTATAGTGTTGAAATGATATCCTCCTGCATTACTAGAAGTCGGTTTCAATCAATTTTCCCAATGGCCCTCATTTCAGATGGTTATGATCTGATTGACTATTTTCAGCTAGGAGGAGAGGCCATTGTAAGGCCTCAGATTTCTAGGCCAAAGCGGCCTTTTTTAGAGCTTAATGAATCTGGGTCGTCACCTTCATCATCTGAACAGGATTGGAGAGAGGGAAAGAGATCTAAGCATGTGAAGATCTTGCATGGAGATGAGGAGAATTGTTATGAGAATTACAGAGCACCCAGTTTGTTTGTACCCACAATGAAAGATAGAAGAGATCTTTTAGTGAAGCGAAGTAGAAATCTTGTGCAGCAGAAGAAGAAGGTTGTGAAAGAAGCAGAAAGATCCCCTGGCCTGCAGCTGATCTGTTTGCTTCTCAATTGTGCTTCTGCCATTGCAGAGAACAAGAAAGACATGGCAGAGAATTTGCTAAGGCGGCTTTATTCAAGAGTTAGCAAGAGTGGAAATTCAATAGAACGAGTTGCAGCCCATTTTGCAGATGCCCTCTCGGCCAAATTGAAGTCACCCAACCCATCTTTGTTCAAGAACAGAGTAGTTGCAGAGGACCCAGATCAATTACAGTCTGAAGCACATATAGCATTTTACAGAGTGTCTCCCTTCTATCAGTTTGCTCATCTCACAGCAAATCAGGCCATTATTGAAGCTTTTGAGGGGAAGAAGCAGCTTCATATAATTGATTTTGATGTTTCCCATGGTATTCAATGGTCTTCTTTGATTCAGTCCCTGTCTGAGCTCAAAGATGTTCCATCTCTTCGTATAAGTGGGTTTGGAAGAGACATGAACGTGCTTAAAGCCACTGGAACTCGTCTGACTGGCTTTGCACACAGCTATGGATTGACATCCTTTGAGTTCCATCCTTTTCTTGAAGATGCCTCAAAAGGAATCTCACTTGACAGCCTGCAGATCAAACAGGAGGAAACTGTTGCAGTAAACTTGGTTCTGTATTTGAATAAGCTGGCCAGCTCTCAGACTCTTCTCTGCAGCCGTTTGAGAAGTATTGAGTCTCTTAGACCTGAAATAGTTGTTGTGGTGGAGCATGAAGCAAGCCAGAGCCCAACATCATTCTTGTCAAGATTTATGGAGTCCCTGCATTACTATGCAGCACTGTTTGATTCCATGGATGAATGCCTGCCATTGCAGAGTGCAGAGAGACTGAGAATTGAGACATTTCATTTGGGGGAGCAGATAAAGAACAGTATCAGGGATGATGGTGTTGGGCAAATGATGGGAAGAAGAGAGACCCATGACAAGTGGGAGACATGGAAGGGGAGGATGGAGAGAGGAGGATTTGCACAGATTGGTTTCAGCAGTCGATGTGTGAGTCAAGCAAAGCTGCTTCTGCAGTCAAGGCAGCAGTGCAGCTCGTTTGAAGGAGGAGGGGGGTTCAAGCTTCTCCAGAAAGATTTAGGAAAGACCTTGTCTTTGGCCTGGCAAGATCGTCAATTGATTCTAGCATCTGTTTGGCGTTGTAAAGCTTGAACTTTGAATTGTAATGAGGAATGAGTCTATAATGGTATAGATTCTATTTAAATCTTTAAAATATTTTTGACATCAGATTCAAAATACTTGCAAATATACCCAAGATTTGGAATTTAATGGTGGATAGGCACTTGTATGCTTAATGGCATGTATGCTGATGTAGGGATAACCTACTATAAAAAAATAAAATAAAAGAGTGCAATCCTATAACATTATTTATATGAATTTTATGTGTTTATGCCATTTTTTATTTGCTTATTGGGTTTATTTTAACAGAATGTTTGATATGATAATATATTCATAAATAGTATATTCTTGTGTTTGGTTTAGCTTGTAGTCTTTTTTCTGTCTTTATCTGTTTTATTTTTCCTTATAACAATTCCTATATGTTTATCCTACATTTTTTCTAATTCCATCTTCATTTGCACTTACTTCCATATATTTGCCCCTAAACTCAAGATTGTCACTTTATCCCTATGGTTTAGTTCCATGTTACTCAAGATTGACCTAGTTCAATCCCAAGGTGTATGAGAATGACCTTGAAATTCAAATTTCAACTTTCTTAACTTTTTTTAGTAGTCATTATGAAATTAATAACACATGTTTTATGCAACATATTACTATGTCATGGTATTTCAAGAAATTCAATATGCAATTAATTTCGTAATTGGATCAAAATGGAAGAAACATTTCATTATCAAATTAATAGCACATGTATTATGTAACATGTTGATATATCATGGTATTTAAAAATATTTAATATACAGCTAATTTTATAATTGGAAGGATCATCAAGAAAAGAGAAAAAAGGGGGACAAAAGACACACCTTGACTTCTAAAGGGACAAAAACTCACATTTACATACAAACTGTCTACATTTTGGTAAATGTTGTCTTCAATATTTTTATCTTCCTTAATCCAACTCATCAAGGGGGTTGACCTAGGAGAAAATACTCACCTATCAAGTCACTAATCTTCTTAAATATTTTCTTAAAGATCTCAACAAATTTAGATGTCATGAAGCCAAAGGAAAGCAAATTTATTTTTTTGGATTCTATCAAATGATTCCCACATAGTAGATCAAGTTCACATCATTTTGGATGAAACTTTTAGTACTTAGGATTAACCATACATATTTCTAAGATAGTAAGGATTTTGAGACAATCATCACACTGAGGCAATTAATATTATTGTAGTGGCAAATTAATTCATAACACCATCATCTATTTTAGAGTTATGCACTTCTTATCCACTCATTTAATTGTTGCATATAATTCAACTTAGTAATCAATCTCATATGTATTTTCTAAGTTAATTTAGATTTATTGATCACATTTATTTAATAAGCCAAGACAATTAATATAGTAATATAGTGTGATATGTTTCTCCACAAACACACATTTTATAATATAGGCTAATCTATCTCAATTCTCATCTAAATAACACAATCTAAAAAGGGTAAGAGAAAGTCACGGGTGTCTAAGGAGGGTTTGAAGTTGAACTCTAGGAAAATGTAATAAGCACTTGTATCTTCTATTAACTACACCAAAGTCGATCCTCCTAGTTCGTAACACAAAGAACTACATAAAACTCACATCTTAATAAAGTATTCATTGACAAATACATCATAACTATTATGAATTAAAATGTTATGAGATCAATAGCAAATAATTTGAAAATCTTTACACCTTTTATACAAAAGGAAGACCCACATATAACATTTAAGAAACTATTATTCACCTACCATTAAGGGAGAGGATAAATGATAAAATTCAAATGGTGCCTACACAACAAGACTTGAGACACTTGTGTTAAAACCTACATATTCATATCTAATATTGTGAAATTTTTAAAATACTCACCTTTCTTGGTAAAAAAAATTACACATATTTGTAACTCACATGCACCCTATGACACCAATGCTTTCTTTAATTGGGAAACTTCACCAATTAGTGAATATTTCAAATGAATCCATAAGATTTTGGTGAATAGAATAAAATAGTAGAGGGGCCAAATAACCAAAAAATTACAACCAAATCAGTCCAATGGGTTTTAAATCACTTCCCTCATATTTATGAAGCATTTACATTAGAATATTTTCACCATGTTAGACTACATGTAGTTAATGGGGAATCACTTGGAACTGAGGAGGCATGTTTAAATTAACCAATGTATTTTTCAATACCATTAAAAATCCACCCTATATTAGGATAAATTCACCATCACCATTATATTCTACCCTACTATTAGGATACTCACCTTGAAATCACAACACATTCTTTAGATAATGGTCATAATTGCTCAACATTTATATACATCATTTTATAATCAAGTGAGATTCACCATATTTTATCCACCATTTTTCAACTTGGTGAGTTTCACCAAATTTAAGTTCATATGAATACAATTAAAAATCTCAATTTTTTTTATACATTTTATTATGTTTTCAATTTATATTGAAATAACTTTTGAATCTTTGTATCCTTGAAAGAATTATTTATTGGACCCCTTTATTGGGTTTTGTCTATGTAGTGCCCCTCCCATTTGCATCTTGTTAATGTGAGATTGATGTTTTAGCTTCAACATTTCCTTGTGTTTGATGTGGTGATTATTTTATGGCTTTGATTGATGTGTATGAACCACTACATGTTCGAGATGAGATCCTCAACATGTTGGTTGTTGGCATTTTGTATGTTTACATGTTTGCTATCATTATGCTTCAATTCAGTGATATACATTATTTATGATGTGATTAAATTTGATCCTAATTTTTGATATTCTGAATAAATGATTTATATGGCAGATGTATATATGTTATTTTATATTTTATGATATTGGACCTCGTTGGGATGATTATGTTGTGCTTTGGCTATATATGCATTTAGTAGGTACCCTTGGCATGCGTTGAATGGTTATAGGTACAAGGTTATTTCTCCACCTAGCTACACATGTTTGAGTTATTTCCCCAACTGTAGTTAATTCAAAGATGTCACATTAGGCCCCAGGTGATCCCACAATACTGGTTTACAATTTTTGGCCAAACTGGACACTAAATTGATTTTTCTAACTAAAACTTCACTTTCGGGCACCTATAGTGGCTAAACCGTGAGGAATTTGAAGATGATGTAAACTAGTGATTTGTGACATTTTGTTTGTAGATTCTAAATATATATATTTTTTAATTTTTGGAATCAGATTGCACTTCTTTTTCCATCTCCTTCAAAAACTAGTTTTTTTCAGTAAACCCCATTTTTAAGGAGTGATGCTCACTGTATACAACATAACTTTTTTTCCATGAAGGATAATTTTTTATTTTTTTTCTAATTTAGATTTGTAACTATGATATCTAACCCTTTCATTTTTTTTCATAGTGTTTTATTGAATAGTTTTTGCTTAATCAAGTTTTAAAGTCAAACCAATTACAATTCAAACATAGGCGGACCATATACAATATAATTTTTTTTGTATGTATCGAAATTCAATTTATTTTTTATTGGATCAAGGACATCAATAACTAGCCTGCACATATTTTTAAGAATTTTATTTGGATAATATGTTATTTTTCCACATGTGCATAACATAGAGCTTGATTTTCGGTGAAAAACCTATGTTTAATCAACCTAAAAAAACAAATACATAATAAAACCAAAAAATATTAAAACTATATTCGATGGATAGCTCGTTTCAAGGACTACCATCATCCAGTTGGGTTTGTGAAGTCTCCTCCATTTTCATCCTCAACTCAAGCTTTGAAGGGAAAAATTCTGGATAAATTTGGTGCCAGAGGGGGAGAAGGGGGGAAAAGGGGGGTTTGAATGAACCTAGGTTGGAGCGAACCCCCCTTGGAGATTCACTCAAACTTGGGTTCAATCGAACCTAGGTTCAAGCGAACCCCCTTTCCACAAAGTTTCCCTTTATTTTTTTATTCCAGGAAATGTGGAATATGGTGGGACCCAACATTTAATAGGTTCACTCGAAGGGGGGTTCAAGCAAACCCCATTTTGGTTTGCTCAAACCAAGAGTTTTTTCGAACCCCAAAAACCAAAATTTTCTCCATGGGGGCATTTTTTGCAATTTTCCCTCCTCATTGGAATTGTAAACCAATTTTGTGGGTTTACCACCCCTTTATATCCATTCCTCGATTAAATTCAAATCGAGTACACTATGTGTCATATTTGACCCTATGTGAACCCAGATCCAATTTAGGAGTTATTCTAGAATCCCTATGTGTCATGAACAACCCATAAATGTTTGATTTAATTGATGGTTTAAATTCCATATTTTTCCATAAATGAAATGTTAGGAATTTTAAGGATTATTTTATCTATTATTAAAATATTCTCTATGCTTTAAGAAAGGGGAAAATATAATGACAGAAGAAATGAAATACATATTGGCTAGGGTTATATGAGTGGCTCCCAACATGTCCCTAGCCAAAAGTGGCAAGTAGCCTAATCACAGGTGGGGAGTCATTTAATCAAGTGATAATTAATGAAACACAAGTAATTAAGTAACTAAGATAATGGATGCTCCTCTCATGCCTTGAGTGCTAGTATAGACTAGGGATGCTTGGGAAGACATGTTAGCTTAGGGAGTTTGGGTCTTGTAACATTAAGTATGCTCATCTGTATGAGAGGAGTACTAGGTTCCATTGGTGCCATACGTTCGAGCATCATGATGACATTCCTTAACTAGCTCTCTAGCATCTTACCCTAGTGTCTTGTATGTGTGTGATCGACTATTGGTGAGTTGGCCCAATGCAGTGTGTGATGTGACATTGGTTATTATACCTAATGTGGATGGTGTTATGTTATGATTTTTATACCAAGTGATGGAATGTATTGGATCCATGATGTGATTTAGATGATTAATTGATTATACGATGTAATGTGGAGTGTATACTTCATGTATCTAGTATGTGTGTAAACCTTCTCCAAATTTGTTTGGCATGAGTGTTTTTTTTGTGGCTCATGTGACTATCTCCTAACATGATGGGAGTGGATCATTTGATTCCACAAGGTCGGGTGGCGTGGTAACCACCATTGGGGACTTGAGGTTCATGGATCGAGGAATGTCATATGTCATGTAATTTCAATTTTAATTCATGCAGATATATGTATATCATTTATTTATGTTGTAAATTATTATTTTGGAACCTCTCTTTAGAGATGATTGTAACTTGTAAAAGAAAAGAGTAGTTTGGCCATTTTGCATGTCTCAATGTTGGTACCAAGAACGATTTCTTATGCATATCCCTATCATGATGTTAAAATTTTTAATCAACCATAATAATACTTCATTTGGTGTTTAAAATGAACCTAAGTGTCTAATTTCATAGTTGGGTGGCTTGGTGTTGTACTTAGGTGGCCTTTTCAAATAATAAGTTAACCCATTTTTTTAGAAAATTGCCTAACTCTTTGGGGTAGCCTAGTGGAATTTCAGTTGCCCTGGTAGAATCAGGGGTGGACTAGTTTTGTATGCTAGAAAACTCAAAAAAATTCCTAAGTGTGTTGGGGCGACCTGGTACTGTGTTGTGGTGGCCTAGTTCCCATACAAATTCTATAATGTAAAACCTCTTAACCAAGGTTAGTTAAGGGTTTTCTAAGCCTAATACCCTTTTCAAATAATTTGTATTCCATTTTGTTTTCCCATGATGATTGTTTTCATCAAATAGGTTTTCAAAAGCCTAGTCAAGTTTTCTCTCCTTTTTGGTCTTGTTAGTTCCTCTCTTTTTTGGGACCTCAAATAGGTAAACCATGTAAATGAATTTTTTTCACCATAGTCCTAGGGTCCTATTAGTTTTTTTAATTATTTCTCAAGTGTCATCATTGAGGTCTTATGTCATCTCTTGCATCATTTTGTATGCAATCTTCTAAAATGACCCGGTTGTTAAACCTAGGGTTGGGGAGATTGTTCTTCTAGTTTTGTGAAGTCTTGTGAAGCTTATAATCCCTCATGGTTCATCTTGTAAGTGTCCTCAATAATAATCATAGGTCATGTGGGGTGTTGTGGAATTTATTGCCTTGGGTGATGTCATTTGTGACAAGATGTCTTGGGAAGTATGAGGTTGTCTGGAAGTGGCTTGTTGTCATTCTTGTTTGTGGTGTGTTGTGCCTCTTGGTTAGGTAATCTATTGTGAAGGTTTTCCTTTTTGTTTAGATTGGTCTAACATGTTTGTATGTGAATTTGAGGTTAATGAATCCCTCATCCTATCATGGTGCGTTATCGTGAGAGAATAAGATCGTCATCGTGAGAGAATAAGATCATGGTTAAGTAACCAATCGTCGTGAGGTTGTTGTCGACTCTCTCAAGATCGTATGCTCATTGTGGTGGATTTATACCATGAGTGGTTATTATTCCTCTATTGCAACCTTTCTTATGCAATAGTGGAGTGTTTTGTTGCCTCTAGTATTGTGTCATTGTGAAACTTTTGTGCACATTGATTTTACAAAGTGCGGCATGTCATTGTTGTATGATTGGTGTTGTAATTGTTGTTTCAAAGAGAAATTTGTTTCATCAGGTTTTGTTTTGAGATTGTTATCTCAAGGCATTACCTTTGGTATCAAATCCCATGTTGCAGTACTCTAGGATCTTTGGTTCATGTTCTATCCCATGTGGTTTTTGGTGCTTTGTGCATGATCGCTCAAGAGGTCACAAAGATTAAAATTGTTATCGAGTACCTTGATGAGAGTTTGAAATTAAGGAATGAGATTGCTAATCTTCACAACAACCAAGAGAAAATCCTCCTCATTTTGTAGGAGATCATTTAATATAACAAGAAAACGACCTAAAGAACACAATGGTAACCATTTAGGTGCTCCAAAAAGAGCTGAAGAGTTGCCAAGCCAAGCATGTCAGGGATGATTAAGTAGAGGCCCCTCAAACCAGTTCCAAGAAAAAAGGAAAGAATATGGAGTGTGCAACTCCTATCCTCGAGGATAACACTGCAAAAAAGTACTAGAAGGCTCCATCCTTTAAAGAAAAACTCCATTTTCTCTCCAAGGAATGGCAGGCCATTAAGGGTCTCCTCTTCTTGGAGATTAGTAGTTGGTCTTGTGTGTGTGTTGATCTTTGGTTGGTCTTGTTTCCTTTTTCTATCTTTTTATTGGTTTTCTTTTTTTGTTTTTGTCTGTAGTTTTTAAGCTATATCACTGCTTGTGAGACCCTTCTGCTTAGCCTCTATGGTTTTTTGTAATGGGTTTAGGCGCTTCCCGATTTATCAAGTAATCAAAATTACTCATAGTGATGTAACATATCTTTCTTATTTAAACTTTCTAACTTCTAAATGAAAAGACTAACATTCATTATATTAAAGTCCTATATATAAAATTAAAATACATTAAATTATAATTATTTTATCTTTAAAATAAAATAAATTAAAGTGGTAATTTTTAATTCATCTTTTCCTAAATAAAATGAATAGATATTTTCATTTTAAATCTCTGCTTGAAATAAAATGACATTTTAATATTTAAATTTCATAATGTATATTAATGATAGTTTATAGATTCCTAACATGAGTTAACATCACAATTTTGAATTTTTAAATTGAAATAAATGATTTTTATTTTTATTTTTATTTTTAACGAGGGGAATCGGGTGCAGCACGACCCCCCATATAACCCCCCACTGCTGGTAAACTTTTTACCGTGACCGGAAGTGCTGGCGGGACACACCAACCGGTACCACGGGAGCGCCGGAGAGTCAAACCCATGGTGGGCGCCCTGCGACAGGGAACACCTTAACCAACTGGGCTCAGACCGGCACCCCGAAATAAATGAATTCACTATAAGCCTTTTTTTGTTTTAATTCTATCTAAGTTTAATTCATTAAGTAGCATAGGTAACCAAAAATTCTTTATTTCGATAGGCACATTTTAAACCCTCATGTGGTCTTAAAATTCTCAACTTATAAAGTGAAACAGTTTATTGTTTACATAAGTTAATCAATATTATTGAATATAATTTTAATGTTTAACTTTACTTTCTAACTTAAAATTAAGAAAGAGTGTAACCTTGAACCACTTAATATTTACTTTCTTTTAACTTATAATTAAACTCGATTAAACCTAGGCGCACTCGCCCTTAGCTAGGTATTGACTATACTTAGCTTAAATTATTTTTGTAAGGTGTTTGAACCTTAGTTCAAAGCACCACAACCTACCACATGTACCACTCCTTATCATTACACTATTTCAATATACTCCATTGAACTTTAAACCCATATGTCAATTTTCAAAACCAATATATTTCCTTTTGATCATTTTGGGATAAACTAGAAAGTTAACTAAAGAACACACAAATTTGTAAAATATCCCTAAAAAATAAGGATATCATGGAAGAAAAATTCATACACATTTTTTAGAGGAATATAGAGGGAACCATGTATAATGGAAACCCTAACCTCATCTTCCTTTTTCTTTCTAATTTTCCCTACATATAATGAAGGTAGAGGCTTAAGGTCTTCAGTTATAGAAGGGAGATGGAATGATTCATAGAATATGATGAGTGATTAAATTAAGGGAATTTGGTAAGGAGGAAGTATAATATGTTAGTGAGATGAGTCATAGGTGAATTTTCATTAAAAAAAAAGTGATATGGATTGGGTTGAACATGGATGAATGAATGAAATATGTGGGTAGAGATGTTAGTGAGGTGAGAGGTAGGAGGTTTTCAATTGGGTGATTAGGGAGAGTAATGGGTGAAGGTGTGGGACAATCTTGAGTTGGGTGGCTAATTGATGGTGGATACTTAAAAGGATTGTCACAAATAATGTTGGTGGAGGGAACATAATTAGTGAGTATTGAGATAGGTATAGGGCCTATAAAATTAAGGTATTTTTGAAGTTTTAGAAGTAGGGGTGATTGTTGACGAAATGAACTAGATGTAAAAGGAGGTAGATAGAAGATATATACTTAAAAAGGTGAGAACATTATTGATTTAGATTACTTAGTTTGGTGGCAAAAATAATGTGGAAAAAGTGGGGATCATTAAAATTATCTTAGAGGGGGTCACAAGAAGGTATGGTGGACACAAAAGAGGAGAAATAAGGCTATGATTATAAAAACAAACATAAAGGTTAACAACAAAGATACGAAGATGGGAGAGTGAAGGGAAAATAAGAGTATGGCCACTACCAATAGGTAAGAGATAACACAATTCAAAATAAATATTTTCAATGCCTCAAAATTTTAAAAGGTGGAAGCACAAAAATTATGATTAATGGTCTTTAAAAGGTGGACCTAGTAAGATATGTTGGGTTCACCAAAGTTTTAGAAACAAAATATCCTAACATGGGAAGGTTTTTTTCTCTCTTTTAATGATATGGTTTGTGTAGTTAAATGTGTTAAGCTAAGTTAGACTAAACTAAGTTCAAATCAGGGTTATGTCAAAGTATCCTATATGTGAATGTATGCAAACTATATTTAATATAAGGACACCTAACACTTTCTCCAATCAACTAAAATATAATTGGAAACCAATAATGAGATAGGATTGATAATGTGATTGAATGTTGAATGAATGTAATATATTAAATGCAATTAGGACTATATATAACTATGCAAATGTTATGCTAGAACGCGAAAAACTTAAAAACATGGGTATTAGATGCACCTAAATCAAAGTGTGATAGTTGGAAAATTTGTTAGAAGCAAAATTTGAAGATTTATATGAAATTAGGGTTTGAAGATTTATATATAAATTAGGGTTTCAATTAGGGTTTAATTTTTATATGAAATTATGGTTTACAAATTTACATGTAAATTAGGGTGTCAATTAGGGTTTGAAGATTTATATGTAAATTAGGGTTTCAATTAGGATTTGAAGATTTATATGAAATTAGGGTTTTAATTAGGGTTTAAAGATTACATGTAAATTAGGGTTTCAAAATACAATTTAAATTAGGAAATGAAGAAATTACATGTCAAAATCCTAAGTGTACCTATTACAAATGGCAAAAAACACTTGAAGATGACTGACTGTGCACTATGGGGACCTCCATTCCAAGCCACATGTGCAAATGGGGGGTATTTTCCATACCATTTAATTAACTTGCACTAAAATATTTATATAATATTACTTATGATATTGCTATTAGGATTCAACCATGTAGTTTTCAAGTCAAACTCATTGACCCATGTTTCATGAGTAGTGGTTCACACAAACCCATCTCTCATGATAATGAATGGTCCACTTAGCACTCATTGCATCTAGGTGATGCTCACAAAGGTGAAGCACTGGGCCGTCCGGGAGGTCACCCATCCCAGTATTGCTCCAGCTCAAGCGCGCTTATGAATGGTTCATAAGGCACAACACTTGTTGAAGGTTTTGCAAATGGGGTTGCAAGCTAAGTGGGCTTAACCTTGGGGAAAACTCTGTGGTTAAGTTAAGCTAGAATACTGAGATGGGTGACCTCCCGGGACAGCCTACTTCATGATGAGCAGACCTAATGAAAGTGCTAAGTGGACCATACTCATCATGAATGGGTTTGTCAAAAACTACATGAATCAATGAGTATCAAAAACTGTGGAAAATAATTTGTGTGGAAAATACCTCCTACTTATAATATTACTTGTAAATTAAACCTAAAAGAAAGAAAGAGTGGATAATACAATAGTAACTGAAAAAGTAAAAGTAAACAAGAGTTAGTTTTTTTAAGCTATTATGAAATTGATGTATGAGATTTTGTAAAGAGCACAATCCCTCAATTGTGGTATACCTAAATAAGATATTTATCTATACAACTTCAAAATGAATTATTTTCTTCCTCTCATGGCCTAAAATTGATAATTGACCCTATCTGATAAGAAAACTTTCATATTGGTTATCTGCTCAAAGTTTCCCTTCAAATACTAAGACATGATTTATTTTAAAATATATAAAAATAATAATCTTATAAGAATTTTGATGCTCTACTCAAAGTCTCCCCTTTCATGTGATGCAATCTTCTTAAAAATTTGATTGTATTTTATGAAAAAATAGGTCTAAATATAAAGATGCAACCATTAGATTTAGGAACATAAATATCTAGAATGTAGTTAAGCTAGTTGAGCAAAGAAATACTTCTATATTTGACCTTGTGACCTACTAATTTCAACTAAAATGATCTAACCAACACTAAGTTACACATGCATGTAAATTTAATCAACTTTTAGTTGAGTTTATTTTAATTAATATAAAAAATATAACATATTGATTGGATAAACACTTGCTAATTTGAACTCTTGTTAAATTCTTCTAGTTCAACAAATTAGAACAATGTTTTTCTTCTAAAATTTATGCGAGCTATGATTTATGGAATTTCTATTTTTGATTCCCTTATATTAGAATTGGCCCATAATCCTTAACTTCCATTTCAAGGAAAGTTAAAATCTACCTTCAGCTTTATCAAAGCTAGAAAATAGTTGGGCGTATGCCAAAAAAAATCATACTTGGCCTCTTCATATGGGCATGGTTCTCCTAGCTAGCTGAATTTTGAGAAGTTTTCTCACTTGGAGCTAGTAATTTTTCTTGTTTGGTTCCAACAACCTACAAATGAAGATTAAGAAGTGAAGGGTGCTCTTACTAGTTGGGAACCAATTATTGATGGTTCCATCTCCTGTTGATATATGGGGTAAACCAAAAGACCATGAACCGCTCTCCCACCTCCTATCGTAGTGTAGCTCTCACCAATTAATGACTTTGTTGGTTCTTGTTGTTTGAACTTAATCTTATTACTTAAACAAACCCAAATAGATGTTAAAGAATGTACCTTCTACCACCTATTTCATATGATAATATATTATTCTCTTATTAAGATATAACAAAATCATTATTCATGAAAATAAAATTAAAGATTTTTTTTTATTGTGGCGAAGATCACGAAGATGGGGAGCAGGAATTTCGGCAGCGAAAGCAACGTCACATTGAAAGATCTCCACCATATGATGGTCACACATTAAGCTTGGAATATTCGAGAACACAGCTCATCAAAGTTCAACTGGAGTTGGTCTCGATGTCAACGCATATGCTTATCGCTTCGATCGTTGACATCAGTTCGGCAGATTCCGTTGGAGAACAAAGTGTTTGTATCTGGCTTCATATATTCAAGCGGCAGATTGATACACAAAATTCCTTACCCATTTAAATTACATTTTCTTTTATTTTTAGCAGGCAAGACTGTAGCGACCGTGTCATGTTCTTCGCCGGTAATGGTATCTTCAAAGGACGATAATAACGATACTTCATTACTAAGACTTCTCTGTAAATCTCTGTATTCATTTGTTTAAGGTGGTTTTGAAAATCTTCTTCAAAGTTTTGTGTTTTACGTTTAGGGTTGTGAATTCTTGAGCCAAACAAAGTGGGTGTTAGCACTGAGGACTAGATAATCTTGTGTAAATGGCCATTATCTCAGATGATTATGATTTGATTGAACTGTTTGGCATCCAAGGAGAGGCCATGAGAAGGCCTCCAGGTGCTACGCGCGCTCAATAAAATGCAATCATCATCTGAAGAACAAGAGTGTAGAGAAAGGAAAAGGTTTAAACTTGTGGGCAACTATCACCTTTCAGGGAGTTGTTTTACAAGTGAAGAAGTCTGCAATTCTCGTGTTAAGAAAGAAAACTACTCACAATCAAGTGGACCAAAATCAGAATGTTGTGCAGCAGAAGAAGAAGAGGAGGATTAGCGAGATTTTTGATGGGAAAGAAGCAGAAGGATCTCGAGGGCTGCAGCTTGTGTGTTTGCTCCTCAACTGTGCTTCTGCCATTGCAGAGAAAGACAAAAGCTTGGCAATGAATCTGCTAAGAATCTTTGGTCTCGAGTCGGCATAAGTGGGCATTCAATAGAAAGGGTGGCAGCCTACTTCACATAAGCCCTGTCAGCCAAATTTAATTAAATCAACCCATCTTTCTTCTACAATAAATTGCTCATTACAGGGGAGCTTGATGAGAAAATGAAAGTCTGAGATGTAGTTTGATGCCATGATAGCCTTGTACAGAGTGTCTCCCTTAGCATCACCTCATTATATTTACTTATAATCAATGCTTGGCGTGAAGGGGTCATCTTTAAGTCCTCCTTCCTTCACTTGTATATGCTTTCTCTCTTTTGGGAGTTTTTCTTTATGAGATTTCTCCTTATTATTAGAACCTATCTTTGACTTTTTAACTATTTTATTTTCCTCCATAATTTAACTTAATGAGTCTATAGGGTAAATTACTTAATCAATTGATTTGTAGGTCATTTTAACATCTAGTTAGTCAAATTTACATACATAATTTAGTTTTTGTGTCTCACCATATGATTGTGACAAGTTTCATAATCCTATGTTGTCTTATATAATAATTTCCATATAAATAAGGGTTATCTTGAACATTATTCATATTGTATGCATTGTACTATTGTTCTAGCATATATGATTTTTCATTTCTTCTCTCTTTTGTGGAAGTCTTTTAGGTGTTGTAGAGTGTTCCCAATCTCCAATAGATTAGTGTTGATTTCATACAAATTTATCTCTCGATACTCAAGTGAGTGTAAGATCGTAGTGGGACAAACAATAAACCTAAGTGGTAATGAAAATGATAGAAAATAGACTTAAGAAACTTCACATTAGAAATTTTAATGAGTTATCTACACAATCTAGAAAATATGTAATAATAAAAGTATAGTTTATATGCTAACTTTTTTTAAAAATATTTAAATTAATTTGGTGAAAATTAGATGTTTTAATGAGTTGTTACTATTTTTTCTTTTTTTAAAGTTCCATTTTGGCCAACCTAAGTATGAGAATACACACAAAAAATAACTTAAGGCTAGATAAAAAGCACACTAAGAAAAACCTAAGGGATCAAATAATGGGAGATAACATAAGAATCAAGATCATCTGCCACTTTATATGTCATAATAGCTAAGGATAGTTGTTTACTCATCATTACAAACAAAATTGTTGACTCATATAGTGACATGCAAAAGTGGGTACTTATTAGTTTGTTAGGAGTTTGACCAAGGGAGAATCACCTTGTTTAGCAAGCTCAAAGCTATTTATCAATATTACTAATATCTTTAATTATGGTTTAGACATCAAAGAAAATTAAAAATTAATTTCCAAATTATAAGATCCTTTAGATTGATTTCAAATGCAATATGTTAATTCCATTTATAAAGATTAATTCTATAGTGTATTTTTTACCTAGATTGGATTTTCTATGCAAAATAGACCTAAAGTAATAGATCATCAAATTATTCATTCATCACTTGAGTCATTTGACACATCTCAGAGTTTTGACATACTGATGAATCATTATGCATCAACTATCACAATTACATTGAATTGGATCTAGAGCTAAGCACATTTATTTGATTTGTTTAAATTTTATATATTTGTTTATCAATAGAGCCTCAAATTTGTATCCTTGCTCAGATATTTATCCATACCATTTAATTAACATACAAAAAAATATTTATATCTAGTATTTACTTGTTATATTCCTTAAACCTATTTTTTTAATGAAACTCTTTAAAATTTAATTAAAAAATAATAAAGTGAAAGAGTAGATAACAATATTTCAATATAATAGTAACTAAAAAATTAAAGGTAAACAAGAGTTAGTTTGTTTAAGCTACTAAAAAATTGATGTATGAGATTTTGCATAGAAGCACAATCCCTTAATTGTGGTATATCTTTAAGAGATTTCTCTATACAAATTTAAAATAAATTATTCTCCTCTTCTCAAGGCCTAAATTTGATAGTTGATCCTATATAAAAAGTAAAATTTTAATGATGATTATTCGCTCAAAGGTACCCTTCAAATACTAAGGCATGCTCCCCCATCAATGGGGCACTTTAGGTTCATCCTTCTTGTCTTTCAGGGCAAAGTTAAGATGAACACTACTAGTACCAAGGGTGGGTTAAAGAAAATGTTGATGGTGTAGTGTGTGGTAACCCAGGACCCTCTGGGGCAGGATGCATAGTAAGAGATGAGCAAACATATTGGCAATTGAATCAAAGAAGCTCAATGATGGGACAAACAACAAGGAATATTTCTAGGCTACATGGTTAGTGTTAAGTACACGAAAAAATATGGGGTATAGAAGGATTCATTTGGAAGGTGATTCATTGATCATAGTAAATACAATAAGGCCACATAAATCCCCAAACTAGAAGTTGGATAGGTTTTTATACCTAATATGGGAACTATTGGAAGAATGTGATGAATTTATTATCTCGTGCATTAATAGGGAGAGAAAGTTGGTGGCAAACAACTTGACAAAGTGGATTGTGAAGAGATCAGTGACAGTCAAATATAGGTTTGTATGACATATGTCATGAGATAGATCAACTCATATCTAAGGAATGGGCTTGAGTTAATGAGGACATTAATAAGGTAGCTTTAGCTCCTCTCAAATATTTTTTAGATTCATAACAAAACATCCTTTGGCAACTCATGCATGCCAAAGGCCTTGATAACGACTTAAAACAACAAGAAAATGAAATTCTAATCCATTCAAAATTATTTTAGTGGAGTGTTGGAGAAGGCTCATGCAACATGGAGGCCACCTTTGCGATAAAGGTAGAGGATCGATAGATGGCTTTCTAAGGCCCAATTTCAGATATGCGAATGCACAAGATTTTTTTGTGTAAATCACCGATAGTGTTATAAACAGTAAAGATGGTCCTAGGTGATGATTACCTTGGGCTAGCTAATGGATGTAGAAAAAACACCAAAATTGTTTCAGTCTTCTTATCTGCTGGGTTCTAGAATTTGAGGAATCAGATGTAGCAAAGAGGATCATGGAGAAGATGGTGAGAGCATAATGGCATGGAGATATGTAGGATTACATGGAAGTGGTGATCAAAGGTGGTGGTTTTAGATTTAAAGGTGGTTGCTAACTTAGAATCTACTAGAGATATAGTAGCATGTTGGTGTCGTTCTTGAGTTTTGGCACTATCTTTGATGAGGACCAGTGGTGTGCCCAAGAGAAAGTGGGTTTTGGCTTTCTGAAAGAGACCCTAGGGTTTCCAAATGAAGGGGCAGAGGCGCAAAATCCTAGCTGAGACAAGGGGTCAGAGGGGGAGATAACAAGATAAGGGCTACGGAAGCTCTATGTGCCCTTGTTTTGTGTGTGATAGACTCCACGATGTGCTAGTGGCTTTTACACATTTTTTTTTATAATATACAATTTAGCTCAAGGGTGAAATTTTGAGGAAGTTTGTAATTTTTGGTCAACTATAGAATATATCACGACATCCATGTATTGTGTGTGGCACCCTTTTTTCCACTTTCATCAATTAAAAAAAAACTAAGGCATGTCTTATTTGGAAATATATATATATAAATAATAATCTTATAGGAATATTGATGCTCTACCCAAAGTCTCCCCTTTCATGTGATGCTTGATCTTCTTAAAATTTTGATTGTATATTATGAAAAAAATGTCTAAATATAGGGATGCAACCATCAAATTTAGAAACATAAATTATAGCTAGTATATAGTCAAGCTAGTTGAGCAAAAAAAATATTTCTAGATTCGACCTTGTGACCCACCACCAATTTTAACTAAAACAATCTAACCAACACTACTCAACACACATGTAAATTTAATCAACTTTTAGTTTATTTTATTCCAATTGACATAAAAAATACAACATACTTATCGGATAAACATTTACCAATTCCAACTCTTGTTAAATTCCTCTAACAACAAACTAGAACAATGTTTTTATTTTTATCTATAAGCTATCATTTATGAAATTTCTATTTTTTATTCCTTCATATTAGAATTGACCCATAATTCTTAACTTTCATTTCAAAGAAAGTTGAGACATGCCTTTAGGCTTATCAAAGCTAAAAAATAATTTGTTGTATACAAAAATTAATCATACTTGGTCTCTTCATATGAGCATAGTGCTTCTAACTAGTTGAATTCTATGATGTTTTCGCTTAGATATGGTAATTTCTTTTATTTGTTTCCAATAACCTACAAAGAAAGATCAAGAAATGAAGGGTGCTCTCACTAATTGAGAACCAATTACTGATAGTTCCATCCCTGCTAATATATGACTAAACCAAAAGACAACAGATCGCTTGCCCACCCCTCCTCATACCGTGGTGTAACTCTTACCACCTAAAGACTTTGTTGATTCTTATTGTTGAACTTGACCTTGTTAACCTTCATCTTTTTACTTGAACTTAACCACATAGATTTTAAATGTTCTCGAAAGAAAATTAAGCATTTGTTATTATGGCGAAGATCACGAAGATGTGGAGCAGGAATTTCGGCAGCGAAAGCAACGTCAAATTGAAACATCTCCACCATATGGTGGTCACACATTAAACTTGGAATATTCGAGAATACAGCTGATCAAAGTTTAACTGGAGTTCGTCTGGATGTCAACGCATATGCTCATCGTTTCGATCGTTGACCTCAGTTCGGCAGATTCTGTTAGGGAACTAAGTGTTTGTGTGAGATGAACCTTGTTTCATCTGGCTCTAACGTACAGCCACATATGCCTCATATATACGAGCGGCAAATTGATACCTCCTCAGACACAAAATTCCTTCCCTATTTAAATTATATTTTCTCTTTGTTTTCAGTAGGCAAGCCTGTAGTGACCGTGTCATGTTCTTCGCCGGTAATGGTATCTCCAAATGATGATTCTGATAGTAACGATACTTCATTACTAGACTTTTCTGTAAATCTCTGTATTCATTTGTTAAAGGTGGTATTGTAAATCTTTTTGAAAGTTGTGTGTACCACATAGGTGGTGTTGTGAATTCTTGAGCCAAACAAAGTGTGTGTGAGCACTGAGGACTAGTTAATCTTGTGTAAATGACCATTATCTCAGATGATTATGATTTGATTGAACTGTTTGGTGCCCAAGGAGAGGCCATGAGAAGGCCTCAAGGTGCTACGCTCAATGAAATGCAATCATCATCTGAAGAACAAGAGTGTAGAGAAAGGAAAAGGTTTAAACTTGTGGACAATTGTCATCTTTCGGGGAATTGTTTTACAAGTGAGGAAGTCTGCAAATCTCTTATGTCAAGAAAGAAAAGTAATAGAGCTATTCACAATCAAGTGGACCAAAATCAGAATATTGTGCAGCACCAGCAGAAGAAGAGGATTAGTGAGATTTTTGATGGGAAAGAAGCAGAAGGATCTCGAGGGCTGCAGCTTGTGTGTTTGCTCCTCAACTGTGCTTCTGCCATTGCAGAGAAAGACAAAAGCTTGGCAATTAATCTGCTAACGAAGCTTTGGTCTCGGGTCAACATAAGTGGTAATTCAACAGAAAGGGTGGCAGCCTACTTCACAGAAGACCTGTCAGCCAAATTTAAGCAAATCAACCCATCTTTCTTCTACAATAAATTGCTCATTGCAGGGCAGCTTGATGAGAAAATGAATGAATCTGAGATGCAGTTTGATGCCATGATAGCCTTTTACAGAGTGTTACCCTTCTATATATTTGCTCATCTCACTGCCAATCAAGCCATAATTGAAGCTTTTGAAGGGTACAGCAGGTTGAGATGTATTCAATCTCTCAAGTCTGCAATAGTTGCAGTTGTGGAACATGAAGCAAACCACACTCCAACTACTTTCTTTACTAGATTTATGGAGTCCCTGCATTACTTTGCAGCACTTTTTGATTCCTTGGATGTATGTCTGCCATTATCGAAAAGTTTCACTTTGGGGAGAAGATCAAGATGAGTATCAGAGATGATGTCAACTGGTGTTGATGATATGATGAAGAGTGTGAGTGAAACCCATGGCAAGTGGGAGATATGGAAGGCGATGATGGAAAGAGGAGGATTTGTGTAGATTGGTTTGAGTAGTCGGTGTGTGAGTCAGGCAAAGCTGCTTTTACAGGCGAAACAGCAATGCAATTCATTTGAAGGAGGTGGACTTATAGTATCAAAAATATCTAATTCATAAATTTCATTCATATTTTTGTCAAAGCCTTAAATGGTTTTTAAATTTTTAACAATTTTCCAAGGGAAACAATATCTAAGCCATAACTTTGCTTTCGTAATTTTCCACAATTAAGAATAATTATGTCAGCTGAGACGAAGCATGATTACCATAAAGAGCCCCCAATATTCCGTTCTATCCGCTGGTTTGCATTTTCTTTAAGAAATAAATTTTTTAATGATGTTGATACTAGATGAATATTTTTGCATGGACTAGTAGAAAGAGCTTTTGTGGAATATTAGTCATTGATTAGAGTAATGTATGAATGAAATCTATAAAAGACAAAGCTCTTGGCTTTCGATTTAGACTAGAGAAACTTTTAACTTATCTAGTATGCTTTCCATGTTGGATGAAATGAACATTCTTGTAAAAAGATTAAAAAAAAATTATGTATATTTTAAAATATACAAAGTTTCATGAAATGATATGTATAACCTTTAATAATATATATCTATTATAGTAGACATTCATAAATCTAAATTTTAATAGTTAGCACTTAATTAAAAATAAGGATAATACTATTTTTTTAATCTAGTTTAATACATGTAAGGATTTATGTGTCTTAGTGTAAGGATATGAGATGCCAATGCACTATTTTTAAAGATTAAGAATAGTATCAAACAAGTTCTAATTACAAGAGAATATTTTTGGTAATATTATTAAAATTTTGAGTAATAATTATGAGATCACTTGTCTTAGAGATTAGAGATTGATTACTTCAAAAAGAACTACTTGAAGTCATATTGGTTATGTATGTCATAATTAGGATATATTAAGGGTATGGGTTTGAGGTTAAATTAATGAGAATGTGTTGGTGAGAATGGGCTATATCATTTAACAAGTTCCCTTTAAATTTATTTTCACACCTGGTTAGTTAAGTTTAAATAAGGCATTTACTTTTTGTATCTCAAGTCATGTGACTATGAAAAGTATCATAATCCTATGATTTTTTATGTCTCACCCTTGCCTATATAAACAAGGGTTCTTTTGTACATTATTCATTTTGTATATATTGCATTGATTATAGTTCCCTCTTATATGGAAGGTTTTTTGGTATTACGGAGTATTCCTACTTCCAAGTCCTTTTGGTCACTTCAACAAAGTGGTAATTTTTTCTTATAAATTTATTCGTTGATAGCTAGGTGAGTGTGAGATCATGATGGGATAAACAATACCCTTAAGTGGTATTAAAAATAATACAATAGACGTAATAAACTTCAAGTGAAGAATTGAATCCAGTTTATCTACATAATTTACAAAATGTGTTAGATATAATCTCATAGTTGATTCTAGAAGGCCCAAATCTATATGTATTGATTATAACATCGATAGGGTTTGGTTACAATAACTAGCAGAGGTCTTTCTAATGTTTTCAAAAGTATCACTCTATGAAATCCATACAATCATAGAACCATACCTTATCTACATGTAGGTATAGTAGTGTTTCTACATCATCAACATCTTTTTGGCATATTCCTGCATTTGCATCACTCTACATCCATGGTAGGTATAGTTATAATTTTTTAAATATTTATATAACTTTTATTTACTAACAATGTTTCTCCATGCTAGCATCATACATTTTTATGAAGGTATCTATCAATAGACCATACTACATAGAAATTATGTAAACATTTGTGTGGGGTTATTTGGAGTTATTTTAGTGGTCAAATTTTGAGACCTAGTCAAATGGGTGATCATGGGCCAAGTGTAGTAGGCCATAGCCCCAAGACATAATGTTGAAGTGCCTAGTTTTTAAAACTATTAGGGATAAGAAATAGTAATGTGCTTGCACCACCTAGAGTATCCTAATCCATCAACATCACTCTCATAGAGCTACTCACCATCAGGTGCCATAATCTACCTCTAATCATGCCACCATTAGGTGGCCAATCTTTGCTACCTACATCCCTCCTACACACCATTTATTTTCATCTCAGCTAGTAGTGATACCCACCAAGCATCCCAATAATTCCAAGGTACCTTTTTTGGTGCCTAAAGGGGGGATTTCTTTAGGGAGCCACATCTTTAACCCATAATGGCATATTTTTAACTTCTTATAGGAAAGGACAATTATTTCAAAGAACTTCATAGTGGTGTAGGTGATGTTTCTAAATTCTTCTCCAAATGATTAATTTTTTAACTTAGGCATTTTCCTTCCTTTTTGTGACAAGAATATAAAAAATTCATTGAGTCAAATTTTGATAGTTTCTTTTTAAATTGATCAAAAAAATGGAAGGAATTTGTTTGTAGGATCTACTTTTATTTTTGAAAGAATTTTCTTTTAAAATCATAAGAAATTATGTTATAAACAATGCATTAAGGTTTATCAAATGTACAAATTGCACTTAAGTGCACATTTTAATTTTTTGAGGACTTACATTTACATCCTTAATATAGTTTTGGGTTGTGTAAGGTATTATTTAATTTCCCTTTCCTTCTTCTCTTGGTATTTTTCTAATCATGGTAGAACTTGAGACTATTAAGCTCCTAACTCCACATAACTATCACGGATGAAAACTAAAAATGAGATAATTATTGCAATCTTAGAAATGTTAGCAAATTTGAATGATAAACCACCTAAATTCACTATATATTTTTTTAAATCTTATAAGAAAAAACTAGATGAAATCATGGGGCTCATAATAGAATTGCATTTATTTGATAATTTTTTGTTTCGCATTGCATAACTTCCACCAAACCTAAGTAAGTATGTGAATATTTTTTTTTGTGAATTCTTTGGTACCATTAATGAATTTTATGTTTTGTAATTAGAGATAAATTTGACATCAATCTCTCTAAATTATTTTCCATTTGTTAAGGACTTCTTTGTAAATTTCAAATTCATATTGTCATAGTTGAAAGGTTATGTACATGATAAGATTGATAAAGAAAGTATCTTCTTGATTTTATGTAATTTGAAGGACTCATTTTAGGTGTTTTCTTCTAATTTATATTCTGCTATGGATGTCTTGGAAACTATATTTAAGATTCCAAAATTTGATTTATTTTGTGAGCATGTTAATAGGGAATAGACCAAGTTGATTCAATTTGATGTAGTTCATAGTTCTAAGAGCCAAGTTATGATGGTTTAATATAATAAGGGAAAAGGTGAGAATAATAGGAATCTTAAAATAGAATATAATTTAGGTGGTGAGTCTCCCCCAAATGAAAGTAGAAGAAAAATCAAAATTTTACAAGTTACCTTCCAATTCTTCTAATTTGGGTTCAACTCTACCTCCAAGATGAAAAATTCAAGTGAATTTTGCTCATTTTGTGGCAAGCTTGGTCATGATGAATCTATAAGTTGGTAGAGATTAATGTTTTTGGAGGAATCCATGTAGCAGCACAAGATTTTCATCTCCAACCTCTCTTCAATAAGTAGAAATATGGGTAAGTGCACAAGAAGTTGGGTCCACAAAATGTTCAAAAAGTGGATGTGTTTTTTCTTGATTTTCATAATTTGTCCTAGTTGGACAAAATTTGAAGCACTTACACAATGAATCTTTAAAAGTTCAATAATAGGAAATTTTTTATTTTGAGTCTATTTTTCAAATATGTTATTTATTCTAATACCCAAATGATACAAATTAATTTTTAATAGGCATGTATAAAAACCACTTTTTAAAATTCATTTTTTAGGACCATACCATGCACATGTACAAACACCATAATTTGACCTAAATAGAAGTATTTTCTAATTCATTTTGGAGAAATTTGTGTAATACACTAAATATTGATGAGAATATTTTTTATACTTTTTTCTAAATATTTTTTTAATTAATTTTTATTGGCCCTATTGTTGTTTTTGAAAACTCTCATGTACAGGCACCATAATTTGACCTAAACTAATATTTTTTTATTTTTTGTTTGTAGATTGATGCCAATAATTTTTTTACAAAAGCTTAACAAATTAAAAGTTATTAATAAAATATGAAACCCTAACATTTCAAGTTTATGGACCAGTTCAATTAGAAATTAATTAAAAAATAGATAGAATAATATAACCATAAAAAATTACATATTTGAAAACCAGACATCATGATCTATAATGGGTTTTAATTTGAGAAAAACCCATCACCCATACTGCCAAAGTCAATTATTTCTCTTCACATTGCCACGACCTTATACTTGCAAGTTCAAGACTAAGGGTTGGGTTACCAATCCTTTCTTGAGCTTAAAATCAAATCAAAAAGCTTGTGATTTAAATTTTTGAGAACAGGTAACTCCTATAAAATAGGTACCCATTCTAAAATAGAATGGGTACTAGTTTAGGATGGGATCCCAAAGCATAATGGGTACCTGTTTCTTTAAAAATGAATACCCATTGGACAGTTAGTATTTTTTTTGCTCGAAACTTCTCTTTGTGGACCCATCTTCTTACACATGCCCAAATAGCCCTTTCTACATGGGCTTTGCAAGGTTCATATTTACCTTAAACTAGATACTCGATTCAAGTGATTTTCACCATATAAAATATTTAGATGATATATTTTCACCTTTTCATATAATTTATTCTTAGAGTGTAGTGGGAGACCCTTAACATATTCATATTTTGGCATCGGGTATATAGTATAGTTATTTGATGGGTTCATCAATTATGTGCTCTTTGCTTTAGATATTTTTGCTATTTTTACTAACCTACTTTCCATATATCAAATTTTTCATTATAGTGAGGAAAAGATAGTTCACTTCACACCATGTGATGTTTTCATTTTAGAGCTACAAGAGCCTTAGATGGATAGGGAATGATAATCATGGATCATATTTGTACATGTTTAATAATTTAATAATTTTGAGTCTTATTGAAAACCATTTCTCATTGCATTGTAAGTTGATTCTTTGAGTAGGATATGTCATGGATAATTAAATTATCATTTGAATTATAAGTATCTCAAATATTTGATCACATAGGATTTGGTTGGGCTTCAAAGCATTGCATGTGATGGGAGAGATTGTTGAGTTTGTGTACTTGAAAAACATCATTAGGCATCCTTTCATAAGGGTAAATCCTCTTGTGCTAAGGAACCCCTTGATTTGATTCATAGTAACCTCATGTCATTTATAACTCTTTTATTTTGAGGGGCCAATTGTATGCACACCTTTATTGATGAATTCTCATTATGCACATGTGTATATCTTCTCAAGTACAATAGTGAGGTATTCACCACTTTCAACACCTTAAAAATATTTTTGTAGAAGTAGATAGGTATTTATTTTTTGGTAGATATGCACAAATAATGGGTGAAAATGTGAACCAATAATTTTAGTATATTTGTGGTGATAATGTTGTTCAATTTCAACTCATAATTAATTACAATCCTCAATAAAATGGTGTGGTTGAGAGTAAGAACAAGAATTTATGGACGATGGTTAATTATATGATTTAGTTAAGGTCCATGTCACCCACTTTTTGGGCTAAAGTAGTCAGTTATTATAGCTATATTGAGGACTATATATCCCACAAGGAAACATAGAAAATGAATCCTAAAGAGGCTAGACCTTCCTATATTAAACTTTATGTTTCCTTCATCAAAGTATTAGTACTAAGGTTTGGTCATTCATTCTAGATGGTCAATGTAAGGCTATGGACAAGAAGATTCTTAACCTTTAATTTGTGTTTGATATTGTGAGGATGTGTGGATTATAGGTTATTTGGTCTTATCAATTGAGATGTATGCTTTTACTGAGATATCTAGTTTGATGATAAATTCAAAAAAAATTATAATCTATCACATGCTTCATTACTACTACCTATTGTACCTTCTTCATCACTAGAGGATGCTTTGCTTCTTGAGGACAATACAAATGGTGGTCCTAGTTCACCACCTCCTAGTACATATTATTTTCCTTTGGGCCCACAATATTCTTAAGGAAGCTAGACCTTTAGTTAGTGATCCCATAAATTTTCACCATAATTATTCATAGACAATAGGTGTTATTCTTATAGTCACGAAAACTTAGATGATCCTCAATTTTTTTAGGATACTAAAATTATTTTAGAGTGGGACAATGTTATGGTCAAGGGGTTTTCTTTTTGGATGAAGAATACCAAATTGGATATTATGCATCTTCCCAAGGGAATAAATATTGTTCAATGAAAATGGGTGTGCCATACCAAATAATATGGTGTACATATTTGTCACTTGATAAGTACAAGGCACATCTTATAGAAAATAATTTTTCATAAGTTGAGGTTATTGATAATTTTGAGGATTTTTCTCTTGTTGCCAAGATGGATTCTACTCATCTTGTACTTTATCTTGCTACATCATAAAAATGACCAATTTTTCATATGGATTTGAAGAAAGATTTGTTTCATAATGATCATCACGAAGAGAGCTATATGGACTAGGCTCTAATTTTTGTGTAGAAAATTGACATTTTTGTAGGCTTCATCATTCATTGTTTGGTCTCAAACAAGCCCCTTAAGTTTGGTATGGGAAGATGGATAACTTCCTGTTTGCTTCTAGTTTTTCCTACTACCATTTTGATCTAATAGTTTACACTTAGAGACATGTAGAGAATATTTTAATTCTTATTTTATATGTGGATGAATAGATTCTCACAATTAGTTATGCCTCCATGATCAAGGGTGTCTAGTGAGGATTTATGGATTAGCTTAAAATAAAATATCTCATATTCCTAAATTTGTTTATTGGTCTTCAGGTTCTTCAATCTTCCTAGAGGATTTTCCTATTTTAGTAAAATTATGATATCGATTTACTTTAGAGATTTGGCATGGTTGATTACAATCATACCCAAATCCATTTTAGTTAGGTGTTTCATTTTCTACTATTTGTGTATTGCACCTATATCAATAATTTGTTGGCAATCTTTTGTACTTGACATATAGTCATCTTGACATTTCCTTTGTAGTTGGAATTTTCTCCTCTTTATCCCAGGATCCTCATGGGATTCATTGGAAGGTAGCCACATGTATCTTTAGGTATATCCAAGGCACGTCTCATTTGACATTCACTACACATCTAGAGCTTCTCAAATTGTAATATTCATTGGCTTAGATTAGGTTGGTGGTGTTAATGATTAAAAGTCTACTTGTGGTTTTTTTTTCTACCTTGGTTAAATAGTCTAATTGCATGGTATTGTAAGATTTAGATAGCTATTGCATTATCATCTATAAAGTATGAGTAAATTCATTTATGTAGTTTTATCTAGCCAAGAGATTCTTTGGCTTCAAAAGTTGATGACCAAGTTTGGATTTCCTCCTGATCACCACACTACGATTTGTTGTGATAATCAAAGTAGCATTCACATTTATTGCGCCCTAGTGGTGTATCAAAAAACTAAGCATATAGAGATCCACATGCACCTCATCTAGGATGGTGTTCTTAGCTTGGAGTATTTTCTTATTGAGGAGCAAGTTGTAAGCATCTTATTCTTCACTAATACCTTAGTGCCACCTCATTATATTTACTTATAATCAATGCTTGGGGTGAAGGATTTTTTCCTTGGAGGGGTCATCTTAAGTCCTTCCTTCATTTGTATATGCTTTCTCTCTTTTGGGATGATTTTTTCTTATGGGTTTTCTCCTTTTCTCCATTTATAAGAGATATTTTGTACATGGGTACCTAATTAGGCCTTATTATTAGGACCCATCTTTGACTTTTTAACTATTTTATTTTCCTCCCTAATTTAACTTAATGATTCTATGGGTAAATTACCTAACTAATTCATTTGTAGGTCACTTTAACACTAAGTTCTAGTCAAATTTACTTACATAATTCAGTTTTTGTGTCTCAATCCATATGATTATGACAAGTCTCATAATCCAACGTTGTCCTATATAATAATTTCCATATAAATAAGGGTTATCTTGTACATTATTCATATTGTATGCATTGTACTATTATTCTAGAATATATTATTTTCATTGCTTCTCTCTTGTGTGGAATTTTTTTAAGTGTTGTAGAGTGTTCCCAATCCTATGAGTCTTTTTAGTAACTTCAATAGACTAGTGATGATTTCATATAAATTTATCTCTCAATACTCAGGTGAGTGTGAGATCATGATGGGGAAAAAAATAAACCTAAGTGGTAATGAAAATGATAAAGAATAGACTTAAGCAACTTCACATTAGAAATTAGAATGTGTTATCTACACAATCTAGAAAATATGTAATAATGAAAGTATAGTTTATATGCAAATTTTTTTTAAAAATTAAATTAATTTGGTGAAAATTGGATGTTTTAATTAGTTGTTACTATTTTTTTAAGAAAAAAGTAAGTTCCATTTTGGCAAACCTAAGTATGAGAAAAAAAAAATTGTTTTCCAAACTTAGCTAGAAAAATAATATAACCAGCCTCTTCTGAAAGTAGCAATTTCAACTTAGCTAGAAAAATAATATAAAAAATCATAGAAAAAGAATCAACAACCAAAGAATACACACAAATAATAATTTAAGGCTAGATAAAAATCAAACTAAGAAAGACCTAAGGGCTCAAATAATGGGAGATAACCTAAGAATCAAGATCAATGCAACTTTATATGCCATAATAGCTAAGGATAGGTGTTTAATCATCATTAAAAATAAAATTGTTGACCCATATACAGTGGCTTGCAAAAGTGGGTACTTACTAGTTTGTTAGGAGTTTAACAAAGGGAGAATCACCTTGTTTAGCAAGCTCCTCAAAGGTATTTTTCAATATTACCAATCCCTTTAATTTCGGTTTAGACATCAAAGAAAATTAATTTCCAAATTATAAAATCCTTTAGATTGATTTCACATGCAATATGTTAATTTCATTTATAAAAATTGATTTTACATTATATTTTTGACCTAGATTGGTTTTTCTTTCCAAATAGACCTAAAGAATTAAATCATCAAATTAGTCATTCATTACAAGTCATTTGGCAAATCTCAAAGTTTTGACATAGTGATGAATCATTATTCATCACCTATCACAATTACATTGAATTATATCTAGAGTTGAGTACATTTATTTGATTTGATTAAATTTTATACATTTTTTATCAATAGAGTCTCAAATTTGTATCCTTGGTGAGATATTTATCCATACCATTTAAATAACTCACATAAATATTTATATAATATTACTTGTTATATTCATTAAACCTATTTTTTAAAGGAACTCTTCAAAATTCAATAAACAAACAATAAAATGAAAAAGTAGATAACAATATTTCAATACAATAGTAACTAAAAAAGTAAAGGTAAACAAGTGTTAGTTTTTTTAAGCTACTAGAAAATTGATGCATGAGATTTTGTATAGGAGCACAATCCCTTAATGGTGGTGTAACTTTAAGTGATTCCCTATACAACTTTAAAATGAGTTATATATATATATATATATAGGAATTTTGATGCTCTACCCAAAGTCTCCCCTATCATGTGATGCAATCTTCTTAAAATTTTAATTATATATTAGGAAAAAAAAAAGTATAAATATAGGGATGCAACCATCAAATTCAGGAACATAAATAGCTAGTATATAGTCAAGCTAGTTGATCAAAAAAATTACTTCTAGATTTGACCTTGTGACCTACCAATTTCAACTAAAGCAATCTAACCAAGACTATTCTACACACATGCAAATTTAATCAACTTTTAGTTTATTTTATTTCAATTGACATAAAAAATACAACATACTTATTGGATAAACATTTCCCAATTTCAACTCTTGTTTAATTCCTTTAACAACAAACTAGAACAATGTTTTTTCTAAAAAAAAATGTTTTTTATTTATTTTTTGTGTACAAGCTATCATTTATGACATTTCTATTTTTTATTCCTTCATATAAGAATTGACCCATAATCCTTAACTTTCATTTCAAAGAAAGTTGAGACATGCCTTTAGGCTTTTCAAAGCTACAAAATAATTCAGTGTACATACAAAAATTAATCATACTTGGTCTCTTCATATGGGCATAGTGTGCCTAGCTAGTTGAATTCTAGGACATTTTCTCACTTGGATATGGTAATTTCTTTTGTTTGTTTCCAACAACCTACAAAGGAAGATCAAGAAGTAAAGGGTGCTCTAACTAGTTGGAAACCAACTAGTGATAGTTCCATCCCCGTTGATGTATGGCTAAACCAAAAGATCACGAATCACTCACCCACCCCTCTTCATACCGTAGTGTAGCTCTCACCACCTATGAGTTTGTTGATTCTTGTTGTTTCGACTTGACCTTGTTAACGTTCATCTTGTTACTTGAACTTAACCCACATAGATTTTAAAAGTGTACCTTCAACTACTCTATTTTTACTGAAATTATATTATTCTCGAAAGAAAATTATTTTTACTGAAATTATATTATTCTCGAAAGAAAATTAATCATTTGTTATTATGGCGAAGATCACGAAGATGAGGAGCAGGAATTTCGGCAGCGAAAGCAACGTCAAATTGAAACATCTGCACCATATGGTGGTCACACATTAAACTTGGAATATTCGAGAACACAGCTCATCAAAGTTTAACTGGAGTTCGTCTCGATGTCAACGCATATGCTCATCGCTTAGATCGTTGACCTCAGTTCGGCAGATTCTTTTGGGGAACTAAGTGTTTGAGAAGAAACTTGTTGCATGTGGCTCTAACGTATAGCCACATATGCCTCATATATTCGAGCGGCTGATTGATACACAAAATTCCTTACCCATTTAAATTATACTTTCTTTTGTTTCCAGCAGGCAAGCCTGTAGTGACCCGTACCATGTCCTTCGCCGGTAATGGTATCTTCAAAGGATGATAATAACGATACTTCACTACTAAGACATTTCTGTATATCTCTGTATTCATTTGTTAAAGGTGGTTTTGTAAATCATTTTGAAAGTTTTGTGTTCCACAAAGGAGGTGTTGTGAATTCTTGAGCCAAACAAAGTGGGTGTGAGCACTGAGGACTAGATAATCTTGTGTAAATGGCCATTATCTCAGATGATTATGATTTGATTGAACTGTTTGGAGTTCAAGGAGAGGCCATGAGAAGGCCTCAAGGAGCTACACTCAATGAAATGAAATCATCATCTGAGGAACAAGAGTGTAGAGAAAGGAAAAGGTTTAAACTTGTGGACAATTATCATCTTTCAGGGAGTTGTTTTACAAGTGAAAAAGTGTACAATTCTCTTGTGTCAAGAAAGAAAACTTCTAGAGCTATTCACAATCAAGTGGAGCAAAATCAGAATATTGTGCAGCAGCAGCAGAAGAGGAGGATTAGTGAAATTGTTGGTGGGAAAGAAGCAGAAAGATCTCCAGGGCTGCAGCTTGTGTGTTTGCTCCTCAACTGTGCTTCTGCCATTGCAGAAAAAGACAAAAGCTTGGCAATGAATCTGCTAAAGGAGCTTTGGTCTCGAGTCAGCATAAGTGGTAATTCAATAGAAAGGGTGGCAGCATACTTCACAGAAGCCCTGTCAGCCAAATTTAAGCAAATCAACCCATCTTTCTTCTACAATAAATTGCTCATTGCAGGACAGCTTGATGAGAAAATGGAAAAGTCTGAGATGCAATTTGATGCCATGATAGCTTTTTACAGAGTGTCACCCTTCTATCAATTTGCGCATCTCACTGCCAATCAAGCCATAATTGAAGCTTTTGAAGGGCACAGCCATTTGCACATAATAGACTTTGACATCTCCCATGGTATTCAGTGGTCTTCTCTGATTCAGTCCTTGTCTGAATGGGAAGATGTTCCAGCTCTTTCTATAACTGGGTTTGGAAGAGACCTCAATGCATTGAATGCCACTGGAACCCATCTGTGTAGCTTTGCAAAAAGCCATGGATTGACATCATTTGAGTTTCACCCATTTGTTGAAGGCTCTAGGGAAATCACAGCTGAAAATCTCCAAATCAAACAAGAAGAAACTGTTGCAGTAAACTTGGTGTTGTATTTGAATAGGCTGCCAAACTCTCAGAGTTTTGTGTACAGCAGGTTGAGATGTATTCAATCACTCAAGCCTGCAATAGTTGCAGTTGTAGAACATGAAGCAAACCACACTCCAACCACATTCTTGACTAGATTTATGGAGTCCCTGCATTACTATGCAGCACTGTTTGATTCCTTGGATGTATGTCTGCCATTAAAGAGTGCAGAACGGCTGAGAATCGAAAAGTTTCATCTTGGAGAGAAGATTAAAATGAGTATCAGAGATGATGGTGGTGTTGATGATATGATGGAAAATGTGAGGGAAACCCATGACAAGTGGGAGACATGGAAGGCGAGGATGGAAAGAGGAGGGTTTCTGCAGATTGGTTTGAGTAGTCGGTGTGTGAGTCAGGCAAAGCTGCTTTTGCAGGCAAAACAGCAATGCAATTCATTTGAAGGAGGTGGATTTAAAGTTCATCAGAGAGATATTGGCAAAGCCTTGTCTTTGGCTTGGCAAGATCGTCAGTTAATTTTAGCTTCTGCATGGCGTTGTAAAACATAAATCTTCAATTATATTTTGTATTTCTCTTCTTGTTTTACAAGATCTATGATGTTTTTCTAAACTTCAGTTTTATGGGATTTATCGAAGCTTTACTTTTATGGTTTGTCAAAGCTTTATTTTTATGTGTGCAAGATAAAATAATCCCAAAGAATTATTGTATCATATTCGTGGAGTTTGACTTAAATAATATATTTTAAGTTTTGATTTGTTTAGATGATTCATCTGAAACTAAATTTTATTTAAGAATGATAATATAGTTTTATATGAATCACCTAAATAAATCAAATATTTATCATAATTGTAAAATAAAACAAAGACTGATCTTGAAAAGTTTCACTGCAAATAATAAATTATCTTCACCTGGTTTGAGGATGGGCTTCTTGCAATAAATTAGCAACAGGAAAACCTTCAAACCTAAAGGAAATGAATGTTTAAAACTTAAACCTGACAAATATTCAAATTCAACAGAAAGCTTCAAAGCTTTTTGCCCTACATGAGAACAATAGTGCAAACTAAGAAAGAAAAACTCCATCATAATATTGCAGGTAATTGAACCCAGCCCATTGTTAGCAGAGAGGCAGCTATTCTGGTTTTTATTGGGATCGGGATAATGGTAAACCTTTTTGGGGTTTTTTTCTTATTACATTAGTAACTCTAATCTGTTTCTAATATTTTATAAGATTTCTTTTTACTCCCAAAAAAATTGAACCCCATCAATTGCATATCAGTAAAATAATGAGTATAGTCTGCTATTATTGATGAATGCTTTAGAATGACATTTTTCAAAGGACTTTCTAGATATTGTTTTTTGGTACATTGGACACCAGAGTTCTAATGGGTATGTAGGTGATTATTCAAAAAAATGCATCAAAGAAAGTTCTTATTATTTATTATAAGTTAATAGAGGTTGTATAGTGATTAGTGTTTGTTATTGTAAAAGAATTGATAGTAATTAGTTAAAGATTAGTAAATATTAATTATTCTATTTATCTTTTTTTTTCAAAAATAAATATATAAAAAGTTTTTTTTTTCAAATTTACAAAACAAATATATAAAAAAATATAATTAAAGTTTGGTAATTGAATTAATTAAATAATTTTAATTTTTGACTAATAATTTTGAATATTCACATTGAAAGAACAAATCTTGACATTGCACCCATTAAGGGGTCGGTTTGGGTAAATCCAACAGTTTTGGCTTCCAAGGAGGTCCATTGGGAAAAACCATCTAAAGGATGGTGAAAGATAAATTTTGGCGGGGCCTCAAAGGGAAATCCAGGACCTTCTGGGGCTAGATTCATAATTCGAGACTAGAATGGGGATGTGGTAGCTTTAGGAGCTAAGAAGTTACAGATTGGTACGAACAACATGGTAGAAGCCCTAGCAGCTATATTAGTAGTGAAATGTGGTAAAAATTTGGGTGCCACAAAGATACACCTGGAAGGGGATTCAATGGTTATAGTTCAAGCAGTGATGACTGGAATAATACATGCTTGGCACCTACAAAATATGGTGGATAATATTAGGGAGGATTTATCATCCTTAGAAAGCTTCAAAGGTAGTCATATTCGGAGAGGAGGAAATGTAGAAGCGGATATATTATCTAAGTGGTTGCTTTCTTTTGATGTGGTGGGAGTTGTCAAATTTGAAGATTTTAGGGACGTTAAGTTGACGGGTTTAGATTAGAATGGGAGTACGATGCATTTAATGGTGAAAGGTGACAGACAAAGAGTGGGAATTTGAAAAGGCCAGAATGAGTGTGGGAAGTCGAGCAACGGCTGGGAATACATGGCGCCATTAATGTGACTTGAAGGTAGTGAGTTGGTTATAAGGGGAAGTAATGATGATTTCCCCATATTTCAAAGAAGAGTCTTTAAGAAGCTACAGAGACAGGTGGTGGAGGTGGTGGGATTTAGAACCATGGAGGAAAACTTCACCTTTCACTCACGGAGATCTCTGAATCCTTTCTTCGGTGATGTGTCTGCAAAAAGGATGGAGGGTTTATTTCTCACTGAAGATGAGAGGCTTGTACAGTGTGTTCGAACGATCATGGGTAGAGATTTCGGTGCACTGAGACATAGATTAAGAAAAAATTTAGATGTGTATTCCTTGATTGCAGCCTGGGGTCTAGATATTGGAGAGCCAGTGAAGCTGGTGAGAAAAGTCTTGAAGAAAATCATCCATGAAGATTTTTTAGTGGGCATGGATTCAATATTAGAATGGGCAGTTCTGGGGGTTGGCCTAGACATTTCAAAAGGTGTAATTGATGAGGAAATGGAGTTCCTTTATGGCTACTCAGGTTTAAAGTCTTTCATTCGATGGTTCGAAGGAAATTTTAAGGCACGCTATCGAGAGGAAGCCCGTCTAGACTGGAATGCTCTTAAATTGTTTATTGAGATTGTGGAGTTAGATGAATTCATAGAGAAGGCCAAAGCAAAGGCGCAAGGGAAGGTGGTGTGAGGAAAGTGGCTAAAGAAGTGTCTGAGGAGGAAGTAGAGGAAGCGACAAAGGAAAAGGAAAGTATGAGAGCTGAATGAAGGAGCGTCGACATCTGGGAGTGCATAGAAAAGTAGGACCCTTGATAGTCCCTGTTAGCTTTCCTTGCCTAGGTCTAAGTTTTTGTATGTTTTTTGGTGAAACTTATTAGGTTTAAATTGGGGTGTTCCTATTGTTGGTAGTAATGTAGGTCTATGTATGCAGTCTTTCGGTGGTAGGGTAAATAGTAAAAAATGCAGTAGTTCTGGTGGTCTGGGGTGGTTTTTTGGCATGCTTATATGTTTATTCTCTATTGTTGGTATTTTTTGGAAGGTATCGAACTAGAATGTATGTACTCTTTATTTTCAAGCAATAAAATATCTTGCGTTACCGACCAAAAAAAAAAAAAATCTTGACATTGCAAGAAAAATTATATATTTGATTGTTTAGTAGGAATGAAATTACATTAATTTACATTTTTTTGAATAATCTAATAAATATTATCATTTTCTATCGACAAAAAGAAAGAAAGAAATGGTATGGATATACTAATTTCACCATTACACACACATATACATTCAAAACTATTAGACCCACTCAAATACTATGTTTAACTAAAATATTAGATATCTTGACTTTACAAGGGTTTACTTTTCCCTTTAATATCATTTTGTATAAAATTGACAATACAAGGTATAGATTCATTCAAGAGAGATTGAAGTACACAATGCTATGCCCAGCTTATTTGATCATTTTTTAAAAAAATTGTTCTAAATTACCTTGTAACTCTCAAGGCATATAAATCTTTTTGACTCATGAAAATGGATAGGCATTTTATAAGAAATGCCCAAACAAAATAGTGTCAGTTGAATGTGAATCAATATCATATTGTAAATAATAAACATCTTTATCAACTCAAAATATTTGAAATTTTTAAATTTGAAGTATGTTATTGCATTAGTATTTGAATGAACTTACCAAATGTAAAATAAACTATAAATCATTTAACTAAACTAATATCTATTTATAGATACTTATTTGGAAGTCTTTCATTTACTAAACCATTAATTAGGAGTATAATAGAATGTGGGGTATAGACTTATAAGGTGAAGCTTGATATTTGAAGTCTCATATGGATGGCCTATGTCATCACTTTATGCACCTTATAGTTGAAGCTTTCTTTAAAATTTCAATCAAATATTGTAATTATAACCAAATTCATAGTTCATCTTCAATTGTACTTTGTTGTCTAATAAGTTTCTTCCCTACTCATTGGGTCATGATGTCATATTTGTATTAAGTTTCAATAGTAATATGTCTTCTATGTCACGTTCTTTTATTTGCATGTTAAATATTGCAATAGCATTCATAGTTGAAAATATATCAAATGGGATTATAATCTAATCATTTAATTTTATTAAATATTGACATATCTAAATGATCAAAAATCCATTGAATTCTAAATTCATGGTCATGAGGTATTAATCAAGGCATAAAATATAATATGGTGTACTCATTGCTAGTGTAAACAAAGGCATTATCATACCTAGTTAGCTAATCATCTTTCTAGGATTGATCTATTCACGCCTAGCTTAAGTTTACTTAGGTTTCTTTTTTTTTTATTTCAATTCATATGGTTGAGACGTGTTCTCATGACTTGAGACACCTAATGACACTTGCTCACACACTTGTCAAGTGAGCTCACAAGTGTTCCATCTTTGGAGGGGTAGTCAAAGTTTCACTTCTACCTCCTCATCCTTGCCTATATATGCAAAGTTTGATCATTGTATTATATACTCTTCATTTTATATTTGATAAACATACTATTGTGTTCATAGATTCACTTGTGGAAGTTGTTTCATACTCTTTGATCTTAGCATTCTCCAACATAGTATTAGAGCCATGGAGCATGTTCTTTCCTACATCAAGGTGACTCTTGCACATATCCCTATCAACGGATCATCATAAATCCATACAAACACTACCATTGCATCCAAAAGGCTTGAGAAACAAAAAAAATCCTTCATTTCATCAATTTTGATAATGTTTAATTTTTGCAATTTTTTAGACCATTGAACCTATTTTTGAAAAGTTGTAAGAAAAAAAAAATAGTAGAGGGACAATTTTCCCTCTACCCATCTGCTCGTTAGGGTAAATTTTGCATTTTGCAAATATTTTGGCCATTTCGACATATTGTGGCATCTTTTAGGTGCTTGTGAAATTGTTATTTGCAGAGAATTTGTGGCCTTCATCGGCCTGTTTCGTCGAAATTCCTGTGGATCCACTGTTGCAGGTTTTATTTCATGATTTATTTCCTGATATTTCGGTGCAGGACCCTTACGTGGCATTCATATCATTACTACTCGCCACTATCACCACTAGATTTTCCAATTTATGTGCTAACTCCTCTTCAGCCCTTTTACTGATATCAACATCATAAGTTTCTATTGTACTTTGTTGATTCAAAGGGCATATCAGAGGGTCAAGCCATTCAAGGTTTTCTGAAGGCGTGAAAATTTTGCAAAGTTTGGTGGATTCTAAAAGAATCTTATGGTTGGTGACAGCTTCACCACCCTTCACAACGCAATGACCTCCATCCAGTTCCTACAGCCTCTATTCATCTACCACGATCTGCAGATTCCCACACCTACCCCACATGGCCTTGTTTTAATATAGTGTGAAATGTGTGAAATCTGTTGTTTAACACCCGAGACATTGCTAGTGTAGAAGTTTAAGACCCGTGGCCTCTTCTTTCCACAGAATGTGACCTCTTCTTCCAATATCACCACTCTGCAAGCCTACATGGCCATTGTTTGGTGAGTTATAGAACGATCACCACATCATTAATAGACAACAAGGCATTGGAGATATTACACCAGTGTGTAGCTCATTCTTGGCACAATCCATGACCCATCCAAATCCTTTTAGTCACAGTTTGTAGCGTCTTCTCATCGCCCGACCTGTATTTGAGTCGTTACTCTCCCTTCTAGCACACCATACTCCAAAATCTATTTGTAGACGAAGATTGTGGATCTGCACCTCCATCTCAATAGGTGCCTAAAACACCACACATCTGCATACTCTGCACGACCTGGATATAGTGATTTGTGCCAGGCATATTCACCATTCACATGGGCTCCTCATATTTGCCTCACGACTTCCTACTTTCTTTTTGGCCAGGGTTTGTTTGTTGCACAAAACAGTCATGGATTCCCACATGCAAGTGCTCTCTCAGATCACATTGGACTTTGTCAACATCCTCTCCACTTGGTGTGACGACCCCAGTCTTGGGTCATAAGAATCTGTCAAAATTAGTTGCAACTTTACACACAGTAACTCCTTTACATTATTTGGATCGGAAACAATAATTTATTTAATGTTATTGCACTTATTATATTAACTATTAGTGGTTTAAAAAAAAATTATTTTCTTCTACAACTCTCTTGTTTATCATGGTGATAGATCACAAAGTGTGATCCAAAACGTTGATGCAAACAAAACATACATAGTTTAATCGAGAAAAAGAATACTTTCATTTAGCATTTTTCACAAACTATTAATGGTTCGAATCAACAATCACATGATCACTTAATGCTTGTAAGGGGGGGATGCATTTTTTTTTCTTTTTTGCATAACTTGCAAACAAGGGGGTTTTTTTTTTAGTGTGAATAGTTGACGAAAGGCTGGTTTTGACACTGACGTTTTAACATCAAGACATTTTGAAAATCATTTTGTTTTAATGTTTTTTGAATCTTTTGAATTCAACATTGTAAGCAAATTTTGATGGAGCATAATCTTCATCCCCTTATCAAAATTTTGCAAACTTCCTTTTTATTTCTATCAGAATTTCATAAGGAATGTGATTTTTCTTGTAATTTTAAGATCCGGGTTTCATTTTATCACATTTTATAAAAACAACTATATATTGTAAATGGTCAATTGGGCATCCGATCTTCATAATTTGTAAATTTTTCTTGCACATTCTTTGGGGGGCTACAACTACCACTAATAATTTTTGGGGGGTCTCTTTGATTCAAGGGGGGAAAATAAGCATTTAATCTTTTCAATTTTTTGGTTCATGTGATCACATCTCTCACACTAAATCCTTTCCATTTGAGTATTTTTCATAATACCCAAGCTTATAAATAGAAAATTAAATTTGAATATTATGGAAAGAAAAGGCATGCAAGAGAAAAATGTCAATTTTGTCAAACTAAGGAACTAGAGAAAATTCTTCTTAGTCATGGTATTGCCTTACCTAATCCTCTAGTTCCAACACATGCAAAAATATCATCCAGTCTCACACAGACATCTTGTGAGACATCAACATCTAGGGATGAACAATGTAGTCCATTGAATTACATTGATATGTCATTTCCTATTGGAAATCCAAGGTGAAACTTGTAGCAAGAGAACTTAAATATGTGGTTGTAGATATAAAATTAAGTATTTGATATTACCAATAATATGTTATGTGATTAGCAATTACAACAATGAAAGAAAATCATCAATACCACAAGTTGAGAATCACAAGTGACACAAGATATACATGGAGAAACCCTTGCAAGGAAAAAATCCACACCCAAAGAGATCCAATATTTGTAGTAGTCTTCAAATGAGATACAAAAATACAACACTCCTCTCTAAATTTTGGCAGTACTTCGTTACTTTGCCAACCTGCAAACAAACTCTACAAACCACCATCTTATTGCTTTAATATATAGAAGTTTGTGGGAGAGAATACCACAAATGGTATCCTAAAACAACAAGAAAAACCACCTAAAAAAACCCATTCCCCCTTATGTTGGATATGGCATTGTTGAATTTGGTTATAGGCTTTGGGATTTTGAAAATCAAAAAAATGTGAGAAGCAGGGATGTCATATTCAATGGGAAAGTATTGTACAAAGATTAGTTGCAATAGCATGAGAAGAAAGAAAATGATTATTTAGTGCTGGATAATACACCGAACAATGATGTTCCAGTCGTTCCCCATGCTCCGCAACAACATCAACAAAAAATACCACAAACTCCAGTGAATGTTAGACGATCTTCAAGGATAAGTAGCCCCCAAAAAAATATTCTCCCTCTTTGTATTATATTTTATTAATTGATGCTAGTGAACCAGAATATTATGATGAAGCTATGCAGGTGGATACCAAGGTTCAATGGGAGCATGGAATGGAAGAAGAAATGGACTCCTTGCTGAAAAATTAGACTTGAGAATTATGCAAGTTGCTAGCAAGTAAAAAGGCTTTGCCAAACAAATGGGTTGATAGGTTGAAAGTGAAGGATGGAGGTAAGAAAATATTTAAAGCCAGGTTAGTTGTAAAGGGATTTGCATAGAAAAAGGGTATTGATTTTGATAATATTTTTTCTTCAGTTGTTAAAATGACTTCTATACGCCACTATTTTAAGTATTGTGGCTATAGAAGATTTGCATTTGGAACAGCTAGATGTTAAAACAGCCTTTCACCATGGTGATTTGGAAGAGGAAATATATATGGAACAACCACAAGGATTTGAGGTCAAAGGTCAGGAGAAATTGGTGTGAAAATTGAAGAAAAGTTTGTCTTGAAGTAAGCACCTTGACAATGGTATATTAAATTTGATAGTTTTATGGCTGAGCATGGCTACAACCAGTGCAATTTAGACCATTGTGTTTATTTTAAGAGGTTAGATGATGATAGTTACATTATTTTATGTTTATATGTTGATGATATGTTTGTAGTAGGGTCTAACATGGTTCACATTAAGGAGTTAAAACATTAGTTAGCAAATTCTTTTGCTATGAAGGATTTGGGGCACTGAAACAAATCCTTGGTATGAAGATTACAAGAGATAGGAAAAACAAACAAAAAAATTATCTCAGGCTAATTATATTGATAAGGTGTTGCGAAGATTTTATATGGAGAATTCCAAAGTTGTTTGCACACCTTTTCCTAGTCATGTTAAATTGACATAGGATATGTGTCCAAAGATACAAGAGGAGGAAGAAAAAATGTCCAAGGTACCATATGCTTCAGCTGTAGGTAGTTTATTGTATGCACAAGACCGGATATTGCACATACTGTAGGAGTTGTTAGTAGGTATATGAGTCATCCTAGAGTTGAGCATTGTAATGTGGTAAAATGGATTCTCAGGTACTTGAGAGGTACATCCAATAAATGTTTATGTTTTGGGGGATCTAATGTACTGATTTAAAAGGCTATGTTGACTCAGATTTGGCAGGGTATATAGATACCAAGCAAAGTACCATAGGTTATGTATTCACAGTTGGTGGGACAATAGTGAGTTGGATTTCTCGGTTGCAAAAGGTGGTTGCTTTATCCACCACAGAGGCAGAGTATGTTGTTGCAACAGAGGCAACAAAGGAGATGATATGGCTACAACTTTTCATGGAAGAGTTGGGAAAACAACAGGCTAAAAATCACTTGTTTACAGATATCTAAAGTGTTATACATCTTGCAAAGAATTATATGCCTTGCACTCTAAAACCAAACACATACAATTGAGATATCATTTCATTCGGTCAATGTTGGAGGATGGATAGGTAAAGCTGGAAAAGATACATACAAATGCCAATTCAGTGGATATGTTTACAAAGGCAGTGACAAGGAAGAAGTTGAGCTCCTCTTCAACTTCAATTGGTATTCATGGTTAAAAGTATAACAGAGTAGCAAGGTCTAAGGTGATTATTTCTAGTGGGAGCTGTAAGTGTAGCGGTGTCGTCTAGGACCAGTCTCCAAGTGGGAGATTGTTTGTTGTGGAGCCTAATCAATCTCCAATTGGGAGATTGTTGGTATGTGGCAACTGATCATGCTATGTACTATACACTCTTCATGTATCCTCGTCGGGGTCCAGGGCCAAGTCGGGTCCTGGGTAGGAGTTCGAGGGTAGCAACCCTTGAGAAAATTTTCTCCTATTTCTTCGCTTCATCACCAACCAAATAAAAAACATTTTTGTAAAACCGTAATTTTGGAAGCTTCTAAAAAACTTGTAATAAGCAGTTGGGATGGGAGTTGCAGTAGGGAATTATTCGTGAGATTGTAATATGTTTTGCATTAGATAATAAAATCATTGGATTGTTACGATTTTTTGGATGTAGCCCATATTGGGTGAACCACATTAAATTCTATGTGTTGTCTTGTTGCTTCTATAATTTTTTTGTGTTTTATTTCTTGTCTTTTATTGATCAAATCTGCATTTAACTATTAGATATCTTCCTTCTAACCCTAACACCTTAGTGGAAAACCTATAAACATGGTGAAAATTACTAAATGATCACATGGACTTCACATGGGAACCTAACCCATAGTCAATAAAAATTGGTCAATATTGAGTGCTCCATAACTATTCGACAACTCTAACGACTTCATGCAATAACATGCACCAACATGAAAACTTGGGTGCCCCACCATGCAAAAAATGCAAATAATATGCAAGGTCATGCATTGCAAAGTGGTCCCCACCTAGAAGTTGGATGCCCAAAAGGAATATGCTCTTGGGATGCTCTGTAACCATCATCATAGTGGGTCCACCTCTTCGAATGTGATTATAATTTGTCATAGGAAAATAAATAATAAATATTTTATCTCTCATGTCCTCTAGAAAACTTTCTAAAGAATGTGGAGAAACACAATTATCAACTTAGGATAGAAATTATAATGTCACCTATCCTAAAATTCTCCCACTTAAAATTATACATTGCAATTGCATCCATGAGATACAAATAAAATTTATAATCAAATAAATTGATCAAGTCCCATGGCCTTCCTACACCAAGAGAACTTATTTGTGGTCGCTGGCTTCATGAGAGAATCTGCAACATAATCCAAAGTGTTAACCTTCTCAATCAAGACCTTGCCATTCTCAACCATTTCTCACACAAAGTGATACTGAAAATTAACATGGTTAGTACAAGCATGATACATAGGATTTTTGGCTAAATATATGACACTCTGACTGTCACATCCAATCCTCATTATCCTGTGCAATTGAAACCAATACCATTACCAAGTCTTTATAATCAAACCACCTCCTTAGAGGCATGTGTAGCATCCATATACTCTGCTTCAATGGTGGATAATGTAATTATAGACTTCCTCTTACTCATCCAACTCATTGTACCTCCAAAAAAAGTAAAAACATAATCACTAGTGAACCTTCGATAATCCACTTCACCTTCCCAATCCGCATCAAAAAAACCTTGTATGTCTAATGACTTGACCACATCATTAGTACCATAATAAACCAAATAGTAATTTGAAGTACCACACAAATATCTAAACACCCTCTTAAAAAAAGTCCACTGTGTTGGCAATAGGTGTTTTCATTGATGTCAACTCAATATGTGTTGTCATTAATGTCAAATGTCTGTGTTGAAGATTGTATATACTCCAAAGATAGTTGATGTACAAAGATATTTATTGGTACAAGTCAACAATGCAACTTATATGAAAGTATAGTGATCAACCTAGTGTCTAAGTATGATGCGGAGGTAGGTACACATGTTCTGATGTGTTTACAATATGTTTTCATCAAGATATCATTCTTCACTGGTACATTTTGACCCATTTTTCGACGAGCGTCCGTCAGAATTTCGATGACCGTTTGTTGCTATTATTGCGTCGGAATTTCAACGGCATTTGAAAAGTCAAAATTCCAGCTCGACATACGCTCATCGAAAAATGGATCAAAATGTACCAGTGCTTGTTTGGTGTATTGCACATGGAGATAAGTTGAAATTTTTTTTCTAAGGCATTTAGAGTATATACTCTAAGACAAAGTCATGGTATTTTGGTTTGCATCCTTTCATAGAGAAAGATTTTATCTTGTAGTTCAAAAGATAAGATGGTGGATATGTGAAAGTGTTATATTCAAGAATTCAAGTCATTACACCTTATGTAGTGAAAGTTATAAGTGATAGAGTTTTGATCTGAGATCTGGCAAAGTGTTGATGAAGGCTTATTGGAATGCTCTGCATTCCTCTGGAGTGATAGATGTGGTTGTGTGGACTTGGAAATATGCTTAGAAAAGTGTATGGGTTTATCCTTACAAGTATCAGATATTTTGATGTACAATACTGCAATATCCTAAGTTTTGGAGTGTTACAGTTTGTTCAAAATGCTCTATTTTCATCAATTCAATATGTTTCTCTTCTTGTTCCAGCTCATAATGATCAGATACTTCAAAATAATTTTGAAGATATATTGCACGCATAGGCTACATTTTTCACATCTCGGTCCGCATTATTTTTTTGGTTTCTCCCCGGTGGTGTAAAGATGAACATTTGGTAGTTTTTATAGTATTGATGTTGTTTGGGCCGATAGTCTTGTTCACTTCATTTACAGTTGATTCTAATTAAATAATTTTACTTTGGAGGATGTGCTGTGATGTATTTGAAGCATATTATGTCGTGTGTTGATTCACAACTCTTTTTCTCTTCATAATGCATATATATGAAGCCGACCTAGGTAGTATCACTTGTTTCATTTTATAGGTCATCTTGGAGCTAGCCTGATTGGTATTTTGAGTTGTTGCACAGGGTATTTATAGAAGAACAAAATTAGTTGTGAATTGATGGATGAGAGAGAAGGAAGTATGTTGAATATGAAGTGTGCAAAGTCAGTGTGATGGAGTAATTGTGCAAAAAATGGAATGCAACATCATCATATGTTATATGCTTCTTTTATAGCAGTTTATGTTCATGTTCTCATTGTAATTTTCATGTATTCTACTATCAAGTAGTGAGCCTCTTTAGCAGGTCCTTGTACCTTTCCATAAGGTTATGCGCTTTAGCTTGCAATTATTTAGGTAGTGAGCCTTAAACAACATTATAATTGTTGTAAGAAGTAAGCTTCATATATTATGAGTTAACTCTCACCATGGTTTTTCCCTCATTATATTTTCCATATAAAAATATTGGTTTCCTTTTGTGGTGCATGTTTTCATTTATGCTCTTCTTTTAGTTAATGTGATTTTATGTTTAATTTGTAAATGGAATTGTTTAAGTTTTAGTATATGTTGATTCACCCCCCTTCAGCATTTTGGTGTGTTCAACAATTGGTATCAGAGCCAAGTTCCTTTGAAAATCCTAACCATTGAGGTAGATCCCACACTTGAACATATGGGATCTATAACAATGATCAATGATATGTTCACTCCAAAAACCGGATCAAGAGTCAATGGAACTTGAAGGTTGGGACATCAATCTAGATGACTGTGAGGTAGAATTTAAAGGAGAACTCTAGTTAGCTCTTGAATATTTGGATGAAGAAAGAACACTAAATCTGAAATATGAGGTCATGCTTGAAGAATTCAAGGAGAAAATTATCAAATTGAAGGCACAAGCTGGAAAATCAAAAGAAGAAATTGGAGAATTAAAAGCTCAAATAGAAGGAAATAAAGGATGTGAAATTAAACTCAAGGAGGCAGAAGATGTGATCTCTAATTTGAAATTCAAATTTGATGAAGGCAAGAGGATTGATGATTGATTGAATACCAAGCTCAATGATAAAGTAGTTGAATGTTCAAATCTTGAGGAAGAGATTTTCACTCTAAAAAAGGAGCAGGAAAAATAAAAAGAGAAAATTGACAAGGGCTTAAAACTAAAAGGAGGTTCTATAATTCTTGATGAGTTGATTAAATCTCAAAACGAAGAGGTCCCAACACGATCCCGTAACTTCAAATGAAGAGTTTTTAAGTGTCACGGTCTCTAAGTAATAGCCCGTCAAAGATTGCTACCTTTTTGCACTTTGGACTCTTAAGGGATATCGTTGGTCTAATGTAGCTCTAACTATTTGAGCATTTTGGGTTCGAAAAAAGACCATTCCTAGCCTAAACGTACCCATCCACACACGTTGGAACTATTTTTAGAGCAGACTAACCTCCTTTTCATTGACGATAAAATCTTCTTTGTATCTTTTCATTCTTTTTGTTAGTGGTTAATTTTAGTCTTCAGTTGTTTTGTTTCAATTTCAACACTTAGGAAAACAAAAATACCTTTGTTTGATAGAGTCTTCAACGCTTAGAAAAAAAACTTCATTTGTTCAAATCCACCTTAACCATCATCTATCACTTTCTTTGTTTGCACAAATTATTACCAAATACAAAACCTCAATTGTGTTAGGTTGAATGGCATATATGACAACAATTGTGATATAGCAAGTTTGGTTTGGGTCAAGGTTGATTGACATATATGACAATATTATATCAGTGTTATTGCTTTTGTGTGAAGTGTAAATTATGAATAGTGTGCATCAAGCCCATATAGTATGCCTAGTTTTCTTATTGATGCATTATGGTTAGCAACATTCATTGTTGTGCATTACGATAATATAAATTGCATGCCAAAGGTCAAATAGCATGCATGTCATGGAGTTGTATTTGGTTTGTTTAATGGTAGTATCACACTCATTTGGTTTGTTTAATGGTTGCATCATGGTTGAGTGATGTCTTAATTGTTGATCATGATTATAGTATAGATTTCACATGAAAAATCTAATGAACATGTATCTTGTTCAGTTGTAAGGACTTTGCTTGAAGGTTGCATCAAACCCTTATGGTTGAAAGATAGAGATTCTTATTCAAGATGATTTTATACCTTTTACGTGTTATTAAGCTTGAATGCACATTGAGTGACATTGATTTTTATCAAGATGATTATATTACTTTTGAATGAACACTGTAACACATGACATATATTACATTAAGTTGTATCCATTTGTTTGAAGTTTTTAATCAATCAAAAGAATCAATGCCACGAGACTATCACAAGCTACTCTTTTCATCTTTTTTTCCGTCTCTATGAGACCGCGATTCTTTGAGGCATATTTTCAAATAGTTCTTCTCCACAAATTTTATACAGTGCTTCTCATACCATTTTTCATTAATTTAAATTTCTTTTGAAAAAAAAATCAGCTGCCCACTTCATTACAAGAGTTGAAAAAACAAAATAACATTGTCAAATGTAAATTCATTCAATAGAGCTTGAAATCATGTGTATTCTCAAATTGAGTGTTTGATAAAAATGTTTTGGTAGACATGTATAAAAAATGCGGTACAATAGAAAAGGCAGTGAATTGTGTGAAAAATCCTCAAAGAAATGTGGTCTCATGGAATTTAATGTATGTGAAACTTAATATGAACAAACTCTAACATAAATGGATTACCAATTGTAATTTATAACTTCTATTAAAATGCAATTTCGTTAATCTATAATATACATTATTGATCATAACTTTAAACCATTCTAAGATAATTATACACTCCATTTTGAAAATTCAAAGTAGAAAGACATGCACACGAGGAACAAATTAGATCAAATATCAATTCTTATATATAAAAATGTAGAATAATTGTGTTTGTGCATATACAAATTTGGTATATATATGCCTACTCAAAAAAAGTTTTACAACAATTTTACAAATTGTGACATATATGCCATCTCGAGATCTATCAAACCCTAAGTACATATCAATCTATATCATATCCTAATCCTATGTTGGACCATCAAAATCAAGCCTCCTCGAAGAACTTAATTGCTCTAAAGCTTCCTGCACAATAACAATTCAAACCACAAATTAGATTAATTATGTGAATGGTTAAAAAGATAGACTAGTAAATAGAAACTTATATACTATCATTTATAAATTATGAATTTAACATCAAAATCACTATAGATGTGGGTAAAAGCACAAACCTGTGTCACATTTTATAAAGGAATCAGCTAACAACAAAAAAATTCTAAACTTCGACCACATAAAAGTGGTCTTTATGTTTTGAATTTCAAAATGGTGTAAACTAATGAAATGTAGAAATTTTAATGAAGTTTATTCCTATAATTTTTTAATTTTAAAAAAAAAATGTTTTCATTATGTTTTTATCAATTTAAGGAAAAATTTTGGAATGCTGAAAATTTCAAAAAAGAGTGACTTCACAAGCCATCAAGAAACAAATTGAAAAAAACTTCATTTCTCCCTAATTCTTTTCTCCAAATAGGTAATTCAATATCTTGTGCATGGAAAAAAAAATCAAATTTTGATGTATATTTTTCTCGTAATAATGTTTTAAAGTCAAACATGTCAGAATTTGACAATTTTAACGAGTCATCAACTAATTTCAATTTTTTTAATCATTTGTTTTTATGAATAGGAAACTATCTATATTAATTCAAATATAAAGATACATATTCACAAAAAAGGATGGGTGGTAAAAAGGTACACCCCAAGAATCAAATGGGCAGCGCCCAGAAAAACCAATAGATCACATGGGTGAAGCCCAGAAGTCAAAAATTACAAAGTAAATAAAAAGGCCATTAAGCGGCCAGAGCAGTGCTAGCAAAGCCAGGAGGGTCTTTGTCATCCAAATTTTTCCCCCATACATTAGCGGGGTCTGAAGTGACGTCAAGAGGAGGACCCCAACTGTCATCAACATCTTTTTTCTCTTTATCTTCTTCCTCGATTGTGTCAGGGCAAGATTGCAAGCATCAGACGCGGAAAACTTTTACCAAAGGCTGGCCAACTAGAGCTAGAAGCACAAGGGTCATCAGAAGGCCACCCAGAACCGCCACCACTGTTCCCCGAAGCACTGCCAGAAGGCCACCCTTGGCTAGCCCACAATGGAGGAGAGCAGTTTCACCAAGGAGTGCAAGAATCCTGTCGAGGCCGAGGCTGGGAACGGGGATGTGCAGAGCCACTCCGCTGCCAGCCCCTAAAGGGAAACCGATTGTGGGAAGAGGTGGGCGAAGCGGGGACCTAAGAAATAGTACAAGGGGCATTACCCCAGTGATCCAGGAGAACCTAAAGGTGAGCAACCTCAAGTACAACTTTGTTAGCTTGCACTTGAACCTGTAAAATCACATTAGAGAAAATCATAGCTTTAGCATATAAAGATACATGAATATCCATTTGAGTATGTGAAAAAATGCAAACATTTCTATCTTTCCAAATATTGAAGAGAATTTCCACTCTAAAAGTGTGTCAAAGTTGGGTGAATTTTGTAGGAAATCTAAGAGAATCTCCTAGCAACACCATATGCCAGGAGAAAGGGTCTGCCCTAAAGGGCCGGAAAAATTCATGAATCCAAGTCCAAAGCTGCTAGGCTCTGGTACAAAACTAGAAAATATGCTTAAAACTATCAGCTTGCCCACAAAAAGGGCAATGAGGGTCCCGGACCCCCAAGTGAACAAGCCGAGAACCCACAGGCAAGCCTTGGAAAAGAATACACCAAGAAAAGTGGGAAAGTTTTAGCTCAACACTTGTAGACCAAGTGACAGCAAATATTTTACTCCAGACATGAGTGGGAGATTGAAGAAGCCACCTCTGGTTCAAACTCTGAATCATAGGAAAATATGGTGAGAGCCACCTGTAATCAAGCCGAGGCTTGTAATTTCTGAAAGGGGTGTCAGGATACCACTTCCAGTTTTTCCACCAAGGTTTGTTCCCATGAATTCAAACTTTATGAAGCATCTCAGCAGGAATAGTATTCACCAGACCCTCATAAGTAGCACAGTCCTGGTTATGAAGCCTGAACTGGGCATGAAAAACTTCCCACGGCTAATACACATGGTGGGTCTATAAATATTTGTTGGAGGGTTTGGATACCCTTCTTGTGAAACTTGAGCGCCTTAAGCCAAGGCAACTTAGCCAACGGCTGACCATTACAAGAAAAAAGAAGCGACTGCCAAATATTGTGTTGGTTGATAGAAAACCCATCTCGAAAACTAGAGCTAGCCTAACAGAGCTAGGGTTTGAAAGCCTCCCAAGCTCGCCAAATACTTTTGGCCACAAATGTCCCAACAATTTGGGTTCGTTCTTCCATGACCAAAAGGTTTTGAAAGCCAATCCCCTTCCAGGTAGGTCTATGGATAGGGAAGCCAGATTGAATACTATGCCTGAGAAGAATTTTTCAGGCCTCATCCCTAGTAAGGGCACGAATAATCCATTTAACACATAGAGCAGTCCCTTTTCATTGAGTAGACAACAACCTGAGACCTCCCGAGTCTCTGGGAAGGCAGCAAAATTCCCAAGCCACACGGTGAAACCCTCTGTGAGACTCAGAGGAGGCCCAAAGAAAGTTTCTAAGCAATTTCTCAAGCTTGCCATAGGTAGCTTTGGAAGGGGCCCAGCAAGAAGAGTAATAAACATGGGTGGCTACCAAAACTTTGGAACACAACTAAAATTTCTATGCCAGAGAGAGGGGCTTGGTAATCCAATAAGCAAGCTTCTGCTCAACCCTGGAGAGCACGGCTTGCCAAAGCTCAGTCGGGAATGCCTGAAAGGAAAAGGGAATGCCCAAAAACCAAAAAAAATCTCCTGGCCCAATCCACTTCCATCCATATTGTTGCAACCAAGGCGAAGAAGGTTAGACTATCAGTAACAAAAAAATTTATGCCACTAGATGACAGAGCCAGAAGCAAGGCAAAAGGTATTAAGGCACTCAAGAGCCACCACAATGGAATCTTCTTCCTCCAGAAGAGTGAGGAATGAGTCATCAACAAAATGGCCATTAACAAGTTAAGCCTAAGAGTTGGGTAGAGAAATTCCCTTGACCCGCTGTTGGGAAACCGCATTGGCCAAGAGGTAGACAAAGCCCTCAACTACAAGCACATACAAAGAGGGGGCTAGCAGACACCCTTGCCGAATGGAATGAAAGAGTCCAAAGGAAAAGGATTGACGTCCATTGATGGTGATACAAGCTGAGGCATTTGCAAAGAGCATTCGAACAAATTGAATGAAGTTGGGTCCAAAACCCAAAGCTTGCAGCATAGCAAGAATAAATGGCCATTCAATGCGGTCATAGGCCTTGCCAAAGTCAATTTTAATGAAAACTTCTTTCTGGTTTGAACATATGGCCCATTCCATTCCTTCCCAAACAACAATAATATTATCCAAAATAAATTTGGATTTGATAAACCCAGATTGTTTCTGGCACACAATCTAAGGTAGAAGATGGTGGATTTTAAGAGCAAAAGCCTTGGCGAGAATCTTGTAAGAGACATTAAGAAGTGAGATAAGTCTCTAGTTGCAAATTTCTTCTGGGTCACCAGGCTTAGGTATGAATTTTATGTTACCTTTATTAATTAAGTTACCTAGAGAATTAGAATGAAAAGCTTCTAAGTAAACTTGATGCAGATTGTGTCCAATACAGTCCCACATGGCTTTGTAGAATTCACAAGGGAACCCATCAATTCTCGGGGATTTTTCATCAGCCATGGAATAGACAGCCTCTTTGAGATCATCAAATGATAACAGTTGATCACAAAAAAAATTCTAAGCTGAAGAAAGCTTATTTGACACAACATCAAGACAATCTTGACGGGCTTGTTGTCGCACAAGCGTGAGCTCCTATGCAGTGAAGACTTGCTCATAATGACGCACAAAGGCCTAGAGAATATCAGGCAGCCCAGAAAGCACCTAAATGCCATCTTTGATTTTTTTAATGCCCAAGGATGAGTGCCTGGCACACAGAGCCAAAAAAAACTCTTTAGAGGCATGATCACCAACTTTTAGCCAATGTAACCAGGCTTTGATTTGCGCACCTCTAGCAGCAAAGCTATCAACAACTTGTTTCTTGTGCCTTAATTCTGCCACCCTAACTTGCAATGATGGAGAAAAAGGGTTGTCCACCAAAGCCTCAGTAGCAGCACGAAGGTCAGCGGTGGTAGCCTCATAAGACCACCGGCGAAAAATAGCCAGTTGGCGCCCATAAATGCGCAAATCATTCCACCAATTAATCAAACCTATATGATGAGTTGGTTTGTACTCCAAATTCCAGACTCTGTGAATGTGGGCTAGGGTAGGCTTGTGGCAGAGTAAATATGTGTTTAGAAAAAATTGAGTTTCACATGTGTGAGGTTGTCAAGTCTCCCATTCAATGCAAGAAGAAATGGGGAAGTAGTTTGACAAGGTCACATCCATTAATGGCTTAACCGAGAGAGAGGAGTTGTCAAAAGAGAAAAAATATTGCGCTGAGATCATGGCACGATCAAGGCGCTTTAATATTCTGTCAAAACCGGCTCTATAATTACACCAAGTGTGCCAAAGAGAATGAGAATGGTGGTGGCCAATATTGAGATCAAAAAGCCCCAATTTATTGCACATGTAAAACCACGCCTCCCTTTCCCCAACTATCCATTTGAATGGCAAGGTGCCATCTTTGTCAGACGCCATCTCCACCATATTGAATTCCCCACATAGTAACCAGGTAGCAATTGGTAATGAATCAACAATCCAACACTGGAGCAAAGAGTGTTCCATAGCATCATTAGAAGCATAGACATTAATAATCCCAAAGGAATGATTATCAATGTTGAGAAGGATCCAGACGAGCCGATGAGTGGGATCAGACCCGTGGTCGATCACACAAGAGTGCCACCATGGGGCCAAAAGGGTGACAGCTCTGCCACACCCAACATCATGAGTAGTACAAAACATTTTACTGGCTGGCCAAATAGAGCAACAAGCTACAACAAGCAAAAAACCAAAAAAATTAACTTCTTGGAGACAAAGCACTTCAGTACCAGAGTACTTACATAAGGTATCCCTGACAGAATACTTCCTGAAGAGGTATGTCAGACCTCAAACATTCCATGAGAGGAAATTCATGAATGAAACTCCTCCATATTTTTAAACCCAATTCCTCTTCATTCAGAGAAGAGAAACGATTCTGCAAAAATTATGGTTGAACTGATCCAATCTGGATGGACAGAAAGGAAAGCCTCTATTTTTTATGAACATATCCCCCTTCTTCCCTAGGAGGGGAAGGGCTGCGAGACTGCCTTTGAGCTCCCGTCAAAGGAGAAGAAACATTTAGCTGAGATAACATGACAACAGTTGGTCGAGGCGTAGCCTTTGGCCTAGGCTGTTGTGGAGCATAATCAGCTCCAACCGGAGCTTCTTTCCCCTTCAAAGAAGGGTTTGAAACATCTTTCACTAGTTCAGAGGTCATGGGAGCCAACCCAGAACTAGTGGACTTATTCTCTCGGTTCATAACCATAGTCCATTTCGCATCAGGTTTGGCAGCAGATGCAGCTGTTGAACTATGATTTTTAGCATCTCGTGGGGGAGAAGGTGTATGAGGCATTGCCAAAGGGCAGTCCTTAATCTTGTGGTCCATTTATTGACACCTATAACACGTGTAAAATATGTGACCTTTTGGGTGTGTCAGAGAGCTGCAATTTGGATATCAATGGAGTCTTTCAAATCCTTGGAAAGGTCCACTTCCACACAAACCCTCTACTAGGGTCGGGCCTGAAAGAACCTGTCCAGCTCAATACAACTAACCCTTCCCAGTGAGGAAGATATATTATTCAAAAAAGGCACACAAGGTAAGGGTAAACCAAGAAATTCAATCCAAACCGGGACCCGCAACTTGGTGTCGTTTGAGACAGCAAAGCCGCGGGTCCATGTCTGGAAAACTAACAAAGAAGACCGAACATACCAGGGCCCATGGGCTAAGATAGTTTGCACATGATTGACCTCCGCAAACTTATCAAGGCAGACCCCATGAGGGACCCAAGCCTTGTTAACCCATTCTTTAAGCACACTTTCAGGGGGATTTCTCCCAACAAAATACCTGACAAGGGTGTATTGTTCAAGCCATTAACAAGCAATATCAAAATACGGTAAAGGAAAAACCACATCAGCTGGTGAATTAGATCACTTACCTCATGAAAGACTTTTAGAACAAATTTTTGGGGACGTTTGTTAGGAGGAGCCATTGAGCAACACCGTCAAACTGCTAACACCAACAAGAACTGTTGGGTTAGAGCTGGTTGAAGGCATATTAAAACAAAGAAACCACAGTAAATGCGACCGTACACACAAGAAAAGAGGGACTTCTTGTGCAGGATGCGCAGTATGACGCAAGAGGGGCCAAGGGTGATCGTAAAAAACACAAAACCCTAGCATAGCTCATACAAGGATATTCATTCCAATTCTTTTTAATCATTTTCAATAAATAAATTATACCCTTTTGAAGAAGACTCTCTCCTCTTGTGCCCCATATAAGATTTAAATTTTTTTAATAAGTTTTACTATCTTTTTTTAATTTCTAATTAGCCTTTTTTTTCATTTTAAAAACCTACTTGTATTATTTTAAAAATAAAATATATTATAACTAATCAAAATATTAAAAAATATATATATTTGGATTCTCCACTCCGAGCTCTACTAAAGGGTATTTTTATTTTTTGTAGAAAAATCATTCTGACTAGAGAAATACTCTGCCAAAGTTGAATGTTTCAGAAAATTCTAAAAAATGATGAGTTGGTTGCCAAGTAGGATGCCAACCAGACATTCTCGGCTGAGCACTTTTCGGCCAAGAATGTTTTGTCCAAAACCCTCTTGGCTGAGAATAGCTCGGTCAAAAAGTGCTTGGCCGAGAAATAACCGGTTGGCATGTACTCGGTCAAAAATGGTCGATATAAAAAATATATATTTTCTTTTAATTTTTCAACTCAAGAAAATTCGATAAAATATATATATTTCTATTATTTCAATCAAGGAAAGCTTATTTCGATCAAAGAAGGTTTATTTCGACATTTTAGAAGGTTTATAATTTTGACAAATTGGAAGACTTATTTCGACAATAGGAGAGCTATTTTTTAAGGTACATTGATCTTCATCTTTTTTAATTGATTATGTCTTTATTTTGATGAATGCATTTGAAGTTTGTTTTCACTATTTTTCAATTTTGTTGCATCTTATGATGATATGTTTTTTATAGTAATTGATAATTTTTAAAATATATTAAAAAAATTAATTAAATAGAAAGGAAAAAATTATACATGAATTATTCAAAACTCTCAAATGTATTTTTATTATTTATTAAAATAATAACATCAAAGAAATATTTGTAAAAAATTTAAAATAAAAGTTACGTCTTCATTTAAAAATATTGTACCTAACTATTATCATTTATTTGTTATCATTGACAAGTGTGTATAGTATTTATCATTGTAATTATTTTAAGTGGATGTAAAATTTTAGATCATATCAACATCTCATAATAGTAGGTAATTTGATAATTGCTTTTATATATACATAAAATTAGCATACTTATCTTTAGTAAAATTTATATAAAAAAACATCAAAAATATCATTATCAAGAAGTTTATTTTTTATTTATTTATTTGAGAATTATAATAATTTTAAGTGTCTCTTATGAAAATTATATATTTATAAAGAATTATATAGAGAGGAGATTATTTTATTTCATTTATATTATTTATTTAAGAATTGTTTTATTTATTTAAAAATTATTGTATTTATTTAAAAATTATTTGCATGAATGCATTTGAACACTATTTTCACTATTTAAATTATTAGATTTCATTATTATTGATCACCAATTCTATGTTCTTCCATTCTTGTTCTTACATGTCCTCCTTATACATATGTTTTATTAAATTTACCTTTGCCTTTACTTTAATTTCCAACTTGGACTTATCTTTTATATGTATATATTATTAAATTATATTTTATGTTTTGCATGTTTATGTTTATTAGATTTTTGTTTAAAGTACTCGGGATTTATGATCTTTGCCTTAAAATTTTGGTTTCTCATGTTGCCTCATTAATTCTTAAATTTTCATGCATGTATTGTGATAATTTAAATGAGCATGTACAACTTTTCCACAAATTATTCTTTGACTATTGATTATTTTCTTTGATGCTATATATATGTTCATGGACCACACTTTTAGATCTAGTTACCACATAGACTATAGGGCATCATGTGCATTCCATTACATCTTAACCTTGAGTCATCATGTCTCTATCCCTTTACATCTTGTGCTTATATGGTTATATCCATTTTAGGTCATTAATCCTTCCTCCTTTCAACATAGTGTGATTTTATTTGTCACATCCAAGTTGCATTTAAGGAATCATGCCTTGAACCCCTTTGTAATTTATTATCCTTTGATTGCTAAATACCTTTTCATAGGAGATATATATATCACATTTTCTCTCTTTCACATCAAATATAAGTGGTGATACCTACACATTTAGGTATATATTGAGCTCATGATGAATTTCTCTTTCTATGCTTTATAGTACTCATTTTATTAAAAGATTTGGATGTATATATTTCAATGCACATTTAGTGGTGATCTAGTAAGTGATGTCATGATCTAGCACATGCATATAGTTACATGCTTTAAATATTTATGTAATATTAATTGTACATGTTTCATTGAAAGCTCATGTGTGTACAAATTTGTATGCAGGTGAAAATTCAAATTTGAGTGCAATTTGTGATGGTGAATCCAAGGATTAGATCAAGGAAGTATGATCAAACACGAATAAGACAAAGGAAGAGAAAAGTGGATGAAGGAACATCTACTGAACAACAACCCATGGAAAATATTGATGATCAAGGTGGCATACAGGTACAAGAACAAACTAAACCTAGTAATAGAATTTTTTTTTACTATGGTATGGAAAAACTGATGGAGATGGATGAGGATTCTCTTTTCAATAATATTTTATTTGAAGATATGTTATCTGAAAGCACATTAAAATTACACTCTAAAAAAATATGGGATGAATTTTTTGAAGAAAAAGCTCTAATTGGAAGAGCATAGTTAGTTGCAAAGTTATTTAGATGAAAAGAAATGACCCATGTTTTGGAGTTGTTAGGGGTTGATAATAGGAAAAGATCATCAGATTTAAAACAAACAATTGTTGAAAACTTGCAAGAAGCATTGGAATGTATTGAAAAGAAAAGTCGATCTAATGATCTAAGTGTTGCATATAGAGCGTTGATGACTATAATTTCTAGTAATAAATTATCACATAGAAGACAAGTTCAAGCAATTTCTGAATTACTAAATGTTTCTAGGAGAACTGTTCAAAGATATATTGAAAAGAGAAATGAAATAGATGGAAAATTTGAGAAAATTTGGGTAAATATTTGTAGGGTTCCCCAAAAAGATAGAATTTTAGAAGATGTAAAGAAACAAGTGGTTGAATATTGGACCACCCACTCTCGTGTTTCTTCCAATAGAAGGGATACTATACAAATAATAGGTGAAGATGGTACAAAAATTTCTCATCCAAAACATTTTATAGATACAACACAAAGTGAACTTTTTGAAGTATTTAAACAAGAATTTTCAAATGTGAAGATTTGTTAAAGGATGTTTGAAACACTACGACCATCATTTTTACGTATAAATAAAGTACGTGAAACTTGTTATCAAAATCATGTTAAATTTGATCTACACCTACAATCATATAGAAAAGCTATGGCATCAATTGATTGAAATTTAGCCATCCCTAGAAGCACAACACAATTTGTGAAGTCTCTTATATGCGAAAAATCAGAAGATTCAGATGAATTCAATGTTTAGTGTATAAAAAATGATGTAATGATTGTGGAGATTTGAAGAATCTTTTACATGTTGACAATAATGAAATGCAAGTTACTTGGAAGAGATTTGAGTATGAGACATACTTAACGAAGTCAGGAGTTGAGGCCAAAAAAAATGTTCTCAAAGAGAGTGGATTGCCTTACAATGAATTCATGATTAAACTTTGCCATATCATATATCCACATATCCAACATTGTCATGGTGCAAGATGGCAAGCTAAGCAATTTTTTGATTCAAAGAATTGCTTTCCACTAGGTTGTATTCTCTCTATTGTATATTTCTTTGAGAACCATACATTTAGTCCTCAAACTAAGATTCAAAGTCAATATTATCATTTAAAGAAAGTTGCAATCTTTGTGCAAGTTTGCTACAGGCATGCTGAGTTAGCAGTCGATGGAATATAAAGTATCAAAGGAGATCGAATTATAATCAAAGAGGTTCACTTTTATATCAATGATAATACGAATCATGATAGAAGCTATGTAGCTCATTGTTTCAAAATATTTTTTGAAGACCTGAGACAACATGGCATAAATCAAGAACAACTACATTTTTTTGTAAAAAAAAAATATATATTTACATTTAACTTTGAGACTTAAATTTTTTAATTGCTTATATATATAATTACTTTTTTAAAGCTAATTTGGTTTGAGTGTTTAATTATTTGTAACTTCACAGGACAATTTAATTTTGCAAAAGCTTTTGTTTGGTTAAGCAATCAACATGCTAGACGCAACACCATTTTTTTGTGGAATTTTTATGAGAGTGGACATAGAAAAGGAGAGCACGATGGAGCAGGAGAATGTGTGAAGCGTGCACTTCTTCAACATGAACTTGCTAGCATGTGACTTTCACCATATATATAAATGGAATCTAACTCGATATTTTTTAAAAGAATAGATATATATATTTAATTTAACTAAATTAAATTATTTTAAGTTCCTTGAAAGTAATAGGTGACAAATTGTGCCAACTTATGTACTTGTAGGTAATTCCATATGAAATGAAAATGAAATTGTTGAATGGTGCAAAATTCATTTTTTCACTCGCGACTGAACATACAACACACGATATTTTTGGGAAGTCACAGGTACATCTAGTCAAAATTTGTTAAAAAATTGAATTTCAAAGTTCAAGTGTACATGATTTCAAATTGAATTTTCAAGTTTGAATTTACAGATATTGATCGATCAAATCCTTATAATTGTCAAGCAATTCATGGTATTAGAAGTTTGCATCAAATCATGGCAGTGGAAAGTAGTAGGCCTTATGCAATTAATGTGAAGAAAATCATGGTTTTGTGTTGATTGCATTGAGGACAATGCAAATATTGTTCAATGTGAGAATATTAGAGATGGGTATCTTTCACAATGGGAAATGAAACAATTAATATCAATGCCTCCTTTTGCTAAAGATGACAATGTCAATGTCTATGATCCACTATATTCAACTGATTTTGAATGTGTATCTGATTTATTTGTTACAGACCTATGGAAATTGATTAATTTAGTTCAAATTGATTTAAATATATTCTATGTTTAAGTAAGTTTCAAGCATGTATACATATATAAATTTATATATATTAAAAATATATTTACAACTTAAATGTATTTACTTTATGTATATGTGGTGTGTGTATAGGAGATATTTTCGTTGTAGTTGTAGATACTAAAAATGTGGAAGGTGTAGATTACTATCTACTAATATGTACACAACCAAAAAGCAAATTGGTGGAATTGATGACACATGGTCATGGACAAGAGTATCTCATTGGATCAGTCGTTATTGAAGGCGCATATTATCAACAAATAAAGATAGATAAAAATGGTATTATATTTGTTGATTATAGGCCAGGACAAAAGGTTCTACATTACATTCACTTAGTTTTGGAAACAAAAATAAATTTAGAAACTTTACCTAAAAGAGGATATGCCAAACAAAAGTAGAGGTAGCCTATTGAAGATCATGAAAAGATTTTAGAAATAATTAAAGATAGAGAGGATCGAGATTTTATGTACTATGAGCTTTAAGTTTTTTTTTGGATATATGTACATGTATGACTGGATATATATATGTATTCAAACTTAAATTATAGATCTAGATCTATAATATATTGATTGGACATGTCACATGAAATTTAGAATGGGTTTTTTTCAAAGGATTGGTCATTTATTTTTGGAATTTTATTTAAATAGATTTGTTCCATGTGGAATTCTTAATTTAATTCAAGAATATTTGATTTCATAATTTACATTTGAAACTTCACTTAAATACATGTATGTTAGATCATTTATGCTTGATACAAAACCTAGTGACTTTTAAAATGTTTTCAAACATTTTTCCTAAATTCCTTTAAACCATCTATTTCCAATTGCATTTTTATGTTGGACATGGAATTCTTCTAAGTTCACTCAAGAATCTTCGATTTCATTTGTTGAATATTAGATCATACATATATATGTGCATGCACAATTTACTTGAAACCTAGTGACTAAATTAAGAAGTTCACATTTTTCCTAAATTCCTTTAAATCATCTAGATTCCTTGATTGTATTTTTATGTTTGACATGGAATTGTTAAACTTTCACTTTCAAATCTTTGAATAAATATTTTTTCTTGACTCCACTTATATATGAGCTAGATTGAATATATATGCACGTGCAATTTGTACAAAACCTAGTTTATGTTCCAATTTTGCATTTAAATTTATGTTCCATGGAATTCTTAAGTTCATGAATCTTTCATTTCACTTGAACATTCAACTCCACAAGTATATAGTTGATTTGGTGTTTGAGTGGTGAAGAATCTAGACATACATGTTGTCTCTAGTTTTCTTTATTTTTTATGTTACTAATATGGCATTCAATAATTCTAAATGATCATCCATTTTCATATCATAATCATCACATCCTAATTATTATATTCATCCTAAGCATCCCCCATCCTAATCATCTTTAAGATCACCTTATCAGGTAATAACCCATAACCATAATCATCCTAGAATCATCCCTTCCTAATCATTCATTATCATGTTCTAATCACATTATCAACCTAATCTCATCCTAATAAAATGGACTAGAATCTAATCCATCCTCATCCAAAATATAATCATTTATTATCCATCTAGATCCATCTCAACCATACATCCAATCTCCATCCTTAATAAAAAATCATCACTTGAACATCAAATTTTGGTTAAGGTCTCAATCTAGTCCATACATCATATTGTCCTTTTGTCAACACCCAAAGCTTTCATCTAGGGACCTTATCCTTAATCCACTATCATCCATTTCAAATCCAATCTCCTAATGAAAAATCAAGACCTTAATTTGATTTCATCTTTAATCCAAACTTGCTTAAGAACATTAGCCTATCTTAAGTATAGTTATCAAATCCAATCAACTCTTGCTTAGGAACATTAGCTAGATCAGGTAAGTATCTAAGAATCAACCTTAATCAAATCAAATCATTTTGAGGTCTCGAAAATTGATCCCAATCCTAATCACATCCTCCATATTCATCCTCATAATTTATTCTTCTAATCACCCACCTTGTCCTAATCATCAAGTATATTATCCAAGATCTATAGGCATTACATAAAATTGAACTTCTTTTTCATTTAGAGTAGTGCAACCATGATTTTCTATAACCAAGTTGGTATACATATCATTTTGTGAATGTTAGATTGTATCTAGGTTCTTTTGGATTGGTCTTTCTTGTTCACCTCAAGGTGCATTGGAATATTCATTGTAGTGAATCAGAGTGATGGTGTTTGGGGTGCTTGAGAATCTAGCTACATTTTGGCATAATAACTTTGTTTACCATGTATGTAATGGTCCATCTTTGGTAATTATATATGGATTGATCAATTTTTAATTTATATAGAACTGTCATCCAGGAAGATCTAGATACTTATATTATGTGCACAACTTGATATTTAAATATATCAATTTCCAATTGCATAAATGTTCCATGGAATTCTTAAGTTAAAGAATAGAAATTTTATTTCATTTACATTCAACTCCACTTATAGTTCATGTCATCTAGATCACTTTCTTTGCATGCAAAATCAAATTCATGTGTACATTCTAGATTATATGTAATTCTTAAGTTCACTTGAATATATTTGATTTCATTTACATTCAACTGGACACAAGTATAGCTCATCATCTAGTTCAATAATTCTTTGCATGCACATTCAAATGAACATGTACTATATTAGATTATATGGAATTCTTAAGTTCATGTATAGCATGATATATGCACAATTTATGTATTTAACCTAGAGTGACTTTAAAAATGAACATTTAGAGCTAATAATTAAAGTTATCATCTATTTCCAATTTCATTTTTATGTTCCACTTAAATATAGCATTAATATCAAGCATATTTGCATTCAAATTTTTCTATTTCTTGACCTATTTATTTAGACAAATTCATTTCTATTTATTTAAATTAATTGTACATGTCCATCTTTTTAAATTTACTAATAGAAACCATTAGATAGTCCAACATTTTGATTTCATGATGTAAATAGATGTACAAAAAGTGTGAACAAAGCATGTAATAAATTTAAATAAAGGTACAAACTTGCTAAATAAATAAAACCATATTAATAATGCACGATGTATTTATAGATGTAACAAGTGTCCAAACCATAATAATGTGCGTATATAACAAACCTATTCAAACTATAAAACATAAATGTATGAATGTGATGTAAATCATAACAAGTATAAACCATAAAACATAAGTGTATGTAAATGTGATACATAAATCATAAAAAGTGTCTCCAGCATAATAATCTGATCTCAAACATGTAATACTATAAAACATAGATCAAAGAGAGGGATGTCTGGTATGAATAGAATCATCAGATCTCTAGCCCAATCTCTCCCTCAATCTCTCCCTCGACCTCTCCCTTAATCCATGGCTCGATCTCTCCCTCAATCCACGGCTTGATATATCTCTCAATCCATGGACTGATCCCTCTTTTGATCCAATATGTGTAGATCCATGTCCCGATCTGTGTCCTAATCCTTGTCCCAACCCCTACATGTGTTCAAGTACACACATGTTTAAATTTAATTTTTAACACATGTATATATATGTGTACATATATGTAAAATTATCCAAAATTACAATGTACAAGTTCAATGTATTCAAACTTACATCAAGTAATTAAATTTTTTATTAAATTTAAATGTACCTCAGTTGTATACTGTGTGGGATCGCCATCATGCACCAAATTTATAAAGTCTAACAAATCACCATACTGCTTAAAATTTTCAAGTACACAATTTCAATCAGGAGTTAAACAACTAGACTTTAAAATGTATTACATGTATACATATACATACATAATTTTTTAGAACATAATTATATATATATAAATTATATTCAAGTACCTATCGCGCCTAATCAATGGATCTACCAATGTCACTAAGATCACGAGAATGTAAAGACACCGTAGGGGGATCTGTAGCATGTACAATATCAGTGGCAAAAGAAGCTGACTATATGTGCCATGGACAAGATCAAGTGTCGCAATAGCCTCAATGTGACCTATAACATCCTAATGACCTGGAAAAGCTAAAGGATCGATAGAAACATGATGCATGGGATCCTGTAGGATGATGTGGAATATTCTCTACATTTTCCACCTCGTGGCTCGTATGTGTATCAGGATATCGTCGTCTAGTAAAGTCTTGTACCTGGTCAAGAGAAATCCCATGGTCCTCATTGATAACCTAATATACTACTAGTAAATCCAAAACTAAGACTCTACACATATTACGCAGAGTTGTGTGGGTCATCTACTCGACATCTAAAGCAGGTAGATCAGCATGAATAAATGGATCATACGATGCAAATGTAGCCTCAATGGGAGGAAGGCTGATCTGCAGGCATAATAAGTATCTACCAGCTCGATCAGATGAAATCTGATTGATCTGCGTCATAATAGAGGTAATGTTATCAAAAATCCACCCTCGAGTGGAGCCTATTGCTACCTCCCCTACTACTGCCAATTCCAAATGTTTTGGTAAAACCAAAAGGTTTGGGCCAACTAATTCCCTCTTGTTCACAAGCAGTGGAAAATCTAAACATCTAAACTATGGTTTGTTGGAAAAATAACCTTTACCTTGGCCAACATGCTCGGGATAAGATGTGTAGTCCACATCTATCTAAAAATGAAATTTTGCATATAACTATTTGACAAAATACTGTAGTAGCTCATCATTGTGAGGCCATCTATGATACGCTGCCAACCATCTAGGGTATATGAATGGTGCAACAAGAGGATCTACACACCTCGTAACCACATATCCTCTAATTCTATTTTATCCTCTATAATGAGGGAACATGGTTAACACATTTTCTCCTTAAACTAATTTGGAAACTTCTCTCCATTTCATTGTGCCAGTAACACTCCTGGCAAGAGACAAATAAAATTGCTCAATGTTGATATCATCATAAGGATTGTATGATCGAATTTTCTTAATCATTCAATAAATCTCCTCTCTAATACTGACTAATCTATCTCGATTAGCCAAATTGGGGGAGTTGTGAATTGTTTGCTCTAAACATTTTAGAGCATTGTCTAATCTAGCAATACTATCCTGATATAAATTTGTTCTAGCTTGAGCATCTTGCTCAGAACAAGGGAATGATGAGAACCCTCATTGGCCATGATATATATATCTGTATATATGTAAATCTAGAGATATGCATATCATTAAAATAAAATATACTTGATGTTAAACAAATTTAAATTAAAAATTAAACTACAAAATTTTCAAGTTTCAAAACTAAAACATTTTTAACTTTAAATATATCTAATGAGATAGTTCAAACTTTATATCTATCTCCATGTTCAATAGTTCACCTTCTGTAACAACTTAGATAACATAAGAAATTTGACAACTAGACAAAGAGACTTTCAATACATGTGTACATATATATATTTATATGTGTGTATGTGCATGTGTACATGTGTATGTGTGTATGTACATGTGCATACATACATATGTATGTATGTATATATACATACATGTACACATGCACATGACATATGTATGTATGTATATATACATACATGTACATGTATGTATATACATAAATATGTATGCATAAATATATATGTACATGCACACGTACATATACATACATACTCAAGTACGTATATACATACACATGTATTCATACGTGCATGTACATGTACATGTACATATATGTACATACATACATACATATGTATGTATGTACATACATACATACACACATACAAATATATGTATTATACATACACACATACACATATATGCATGTACATACATACACACATACACATGTATATATGCATACATACATGCATACACATACACATACATATATAATATACATACATACACACATGCACATACACATATGTATACATACATGTACACATGGTGAACTAGAAATTTTGGTTTTTCAATTTTGGGGTTATAGAAATGTAAATTTAGGCAAAATGTATGTATGTACATACATGTATAGACACATGCATTTACATATATATGTGTACACATGTACATGTATGTACACTCAAGTACATACACATACATGTACACACATACATACATATACATATATATGTACATGTATGTACACACATACATACATGTAAGGTGAAAGTATAGCATGTGCATCCTTCACATTTGATTAATATTGCATCTATATAATCTATAGAAAAAAAAAAACAAGTCCATTCCACTCCCACGTGTAATACAAGTTCATTCCCAGCTTGTTTTCAATTGTATTGTGGGTAGAAAGTTGCTTGTGGGCATCAATTTTTTTGTTTTGAGTAATGTGGAATAGTTGCAAAAGCCAGAAAGTTTAAAGGATGCACGCTCATGCCCAACATTGGTTATGGATCACAAGAAAACTTTCCTTCTGGCTTTAAAAAATTTATTGTACACAATGCTAGAGAGTTGGACCTTTGGACCTTTTGATGATGCACAATAGGACTTAAGAGAAAGGCTATTGTGGGGTGAGTTGCACAACTCAACATCATGGTAACCAACATGCTAGCCAAGATACAAAACCAGGAGGATGAGTAGAAATTGGTCTTGTTTCTATGCAGATAGGGCTACAAGGACATTTTTGTTTGAATTGAATTTTATTTATCAAGTTGGGAATAGTGTAATTAGTTGATAATTTTTAGGTAGCTTGCTTTTATATTGAATCTGGTCAGGAAATTTTATCATACCAATTTTTTAATTTGAAACCATTTCCATCTATTATCAATTTATCTATAATAACAATGTATTTAAAGAAAATTTAATAATGTATAATGGTAAAGAGGTTATGACAAATTACTATTCAGGTGACTTTTACCACTATGCATGATGCTTATTTGAATATATTCACAACAATGTTTTGTTAAATAGTCCAAATCTGTGTTTTAGCAAATAAAATACATGTGAGTGGTAAGAATGACCCCACCCCTCTTGCCCCCACAGGCACTATGGTAATGCTTTGTGTTTCAATAGCTGAAATTTAAATAGTCAAACCAAGTATTGCAATCCTTATTAAATTGATAAATATTTAATCGCCTTCATATGTTTGTTTATCTGTAAAGAAACCTGAGTTGTTTGCATGGTTGAATAAGTAAGAAATAAATTAATAAAATATTTGTTTATTTATGATTAGAGATATGGTTAGCTACTAATAGTTTAAGCTTTTTCGTAGTCATGTGGAGATGGGGATGGAGCCAAGATATCATTTTAGAAAAAAGGTATGGGGAGATTTCCAATTACAAAAATATGAAAGTACAAACAAATTTAAGTTATATAAAGTTCAAAATTATAGTATCAGTGTTAAAACATATTAATGAACTAAATTCACAAAAAATGTGATATGATGCTAAAAGGATAATTCAATAATTTCCATTTGTGTTAACCTTCTTTAAAGTGAGCCAGTGCTTCATTTCTCACACAAGAACTTGTAGTGATGGAGTTTCCAGATTAACAAGAAAATTTTCTTTCCCATCCACAAATGTGAGTTTCTAGTGCAGCGGGATTCAACTCAGATGAGATGGCTATTTTTTTGTATTGACAATGAAATTACAAAGGAGGATTTGTAAAATGTAAGTGGGTGGAACCTATTTTCTGAATTCCCTCACATTATCTATCCCTCACAAGTAATGTAATAGATCTCATCTAGGATATTGATATAGTAAAAGGAATGGATTTTGATTATGTGAAAGATCATATGATATCCAAAGAGTCTTTTCACTTTTCTATGACAAACTATAACCTATTCATTGATCATGCATTGGTTGGAGGGTTGTTTAGCACAATCTACTACCATGGAGTATGCATGTCCCATTTCATAGAGTTTCTATGCCTTTAAACATTAAGTTTCCTTCTTATTTTCTTAAGTACAACTTTTTTCTTTGATAAGAAAAAATTCTGGTACAAAATAATTATATACACATGCTTATTTGTGTTTCTTTTAGCTCTTTTAAATGGTAAAAAACCAATGTAACTTGTATGAAATATTTAAGAAATTTCTATCGGAAGTTTACTAATTTTGGAGGGGCCCTTTTGGGACATGTACAAAGATGTGAAGAAGCATAATCTGAATTCTTATGATAACTTCAGATACCTCCATATGTGTATATGATATGGTGACATGTTTCCAATATGATAGATGATTTTCAAGGGTTAAGTATGAGTTTTTAGTTAACTACGAGTAGGTATTGAATTTTTGTTTGCTTGTAATTAGAGATTTTCTTAGCAACTATTTATGCACGACTAGCTAGAATCATATCATGCTCTTACAATGTTTCCTGATCAACAATCTCATGGCAGATGTAGCTTATTTGCAATAGCTATTATGAGTGAGGAAGCATCTATCCCAACTTTGCAAATTTTTAATTTATGTTGTGAATATCTTCAAATAAGCATAGTGGTAAATCTTGGTTGCTTTAGCCAAATTTAGAGATATGTGAAGGTGACAGTTCATCTACAGGATATAGCCAAAGCAACTGATGGAGTACAAGGGAGTTTTTTTTTGGAAGAGTTAAATAGAAAATGGGTGGACCATAACAAAGCATTGCAGATGATTTGAGATGTTTTAATATACATGGACAGATCATATGTAACCAATTCTATCAAAACCCTAGTATATGAACTAGGACTAAATTTGTGGAGGAATTATATCTTCCATGCTACAAAAATAAAGGATAGGTTGTGGGGTACTCTTCTTGAGCTTGTACGTTGTGAACAAACAGGGGAAGTTATCAATCAAGGTTTAATGCACAATCTTATCAAGATGTTTATAGAGCTAAGTTTTTTTTACCAAGATGATTTTGAGAAACCTTTTCTAGACAAGACTTATTTCCATTAAACTGAAACCAAAAAATTGAAACCCCACTATTTAAAACTGCAAATTTAAACCCAAAATTTCCATTTTTATAAACTAGAAACTAAAACCCCATCTTGCTAGTTCACCATAGCAAATTTTTTACATAGTTTAAATAACAAAATTTTCCATTTATTGTTCCTCAATACAAATCATGAACATATATGCATTTCTTTCATCTAAATCACAAACACCCATAATTTGCAACACCATTCGGCCAATAAAACAGCTGAAACAACGCAATTAATTCAGCAATCACACAAACCCTAACTCAAACACCACGCATTTACCTGCCAAAAGAGCTCATGAAACAAACGTAGCATAAGATAAAATGAAATGGAACCTGGGTATTTATCGGTTGGGTGATCTTTACTTTGGCTGACAAGCTCTTGCCACAAAAAGTTTCACCCGAGCATGCAAAATGGTCAGGCTTTGGTCTTTTTTTAAATTTTATTATCAATGTTTTAGTCGGTAACTTTTCAGCTGAGTGGCTTTCAACCAAAACCATTCTAGCCAAAAAGGTACTGCCATGTCGATGCCATGTCACTACCCCATGGCTTCAACCGAAAAGATACCGACTAAAAATAATTCGCTAAGAATTATTATTTTGGCCAAAAGTGTGACATAGGTTTGTGCTTTTACCCATGTACTATATTATAATATAAATAATGCATTTTTTGTTTACCTCAAGTCTTGCTCTCTTTTCTACAAGGTGTTCTACATATGATTGTTCCTTAGGACGATATGAAGTCCTCGTATAAATAAATGGTCCCACACTAGCCATAGTGGTTAGTCAGACAGAGGACTATAGTAGGTACAATTAAAATTATACAAATTAACATATAATTATTGACAAATAATAATATTTACTAAACATATATCTACTGGACTATCTAAACACAAATATTTACAATATAAAATAAGCACATACCTATTGTGATGCTACGACACTAGATGGGCTTAAAGCGGATGAAGCAGCTAAGATGATTTCCTATATAAAAAATGACAATAATGTAACACAATTTAAATGCACATGCACATATAATCATAATGTTGAAAATAAATATATATATATATATATATATACCTGTTGTGCAATTTCATCCAATGGGTCAAACCTAGTCAACAATGTTGTGTAAGAACCAGGTTGATGCATAAAAAGACAAGATTACATTAGACTATCAATCTATGTAGTACATGTATTTAAACATAATAGATTTCAAATATTAACATCTAAAATAACAATTTAAATAATATCGTATACTGATTCTCTAGGACAAATGAAATGGTTGTCTACATAGCCTCGTACACTTCCAAAATTTTCTCCTTTGTCAACACACGTCTGTTAAATATTCCAACACATAAGCATATATTAGTACAAATATCTCTCATAAAATATGAAAGAATTTATATAAAACACACTATGAAATTAATTTAAGTCTTACCGGTATTCCCATATCATCCTTGGCAGTCGATGTCTCTCCTGCAAATGATGCACTCCATGCTCTATCAACTCCTACATCTGACATATCATAAATCTCATAGTCGGATGTGTCTATGGGAGCCTCAATGGACCATTGGAGAGGACCCAAACATAAATTGTTGCATGTCATGCAGTAATGAGGCACACAAATATGTCCCAAAGAGGATGGTGTACCAGTGGGAGCTAATGACGGTGTACTAATGGGAGTTGATGATGATGTACCAGTGGGAGATAATGCAATAGGTGCACCACCATCATGCTAGGATGTATCATGTGTATCACCATCGTGATGGGATGCACTGTCAAATGGTTGTGCAACATGATGGCCCTGTGTGACCAAATGATCACTCAATGAATGTAAGGCATAAATGCTCTGAGTCCTTACATCTAAAGTAATCTCAGGGTAAAGTAGTGGAGTCGGGGCAAGAATAGGCAGAGGAGGATGAACTAAGGTGACTCAATGTGCTCTAGGTCTATCCTGTGGTATCCCTCTACCAACACCCTGAAAATTTTGCATGTCAAAGTAATTGACATGCCTCCCTAGGAAAAACTCAGCATATATAATTTTTCAAAGAAAATACTAAGGGACATCAAGATTGTTGTTGGGTGATTTATCAAAAACCATCCACCAACATCTCCAAAAATTATCTAATATGCCTCTATGGGTGCACCATTTAATTGAAAATTTTGGCTTCCACACATTAATGGGTCGTCCCTTTCTGTGATCAATGAATAAATAGGCTAATTGGGATTTTTCAATATCAAATTACCTCACCTCCTCATATGATAACCCATTGGCATAAAATTTCCTTTGTTCCTCTTTCCACTATGCAAAACTATTGTGTTGAGTTGCCAAAGTTTCAACATTTGAAATATGCTTGTTTCCAAAGTTTTTTTCATGTTTGATAGCTCAATGAGTGTCTCATAGATTTGACATACATTTCTTAATTGATCTAAATTTCTATGAATAGGTTCATGTATTGTTGGCACATTTTGGTTTGGAAACAATGGTCGCGATGAAGGAGGATTTGGAGGGTTTTCATCTTGTGCGAGGTTATGGTTTTCATGTTGAACCATTTTAAGCTTGTTAATTGATTAAAAAAAAAATTAACAATGATTTTAATGCAATAACAAACCTATCAAATACCCTATTTTTTACTCAAATTAAAAAATAAAAATAATGCAAAAATAATATAAATTGAATAAAAACATAAAAATCCAAACATACCTTTCAAATTCGAGTGATTTCAGCAAAATGATTCACCTCAGAATGGATATCCGAGTTGGGAAGTAGAGAAACCCACATGCAACCAGCTAAAAATAAGCTCTCGAGTTTTTGTTTTTTATTTTATAAAATGGGAAATGGATATTTGTTTCATGTTTTATAATTTTTTTAATATATGGTTGGGTCCAGGACCTAACCATATATTTATTGGCAGCATGTGAGTTTTCGACGGCGGGTTCTGGAGGCTTCTACAGGAGGGTGAGGTCATTATTTCCTTTCTCCACCTGAACAGTCTTGTCAAGTCCTATCATCGAGTCTCATCATTGCAAAAGCTCATCGAATGGTGGAGAAGTTAAAGAGATCATAGTTTATTCCTATTCATTATGAGTTAGATCTACTAAAAAAGATGCAAGGTTTGAGGAAAGTTGGTAATTTTTTCAAGGAGTACACAAAATAGTTCTACATGGTCATAATTAGAACAAGCCATTTGAAGGTCAATAAGGAAAATGTGGCTCATTATATAAATGGGTTGAAACCAAGTATTCAAGAAGAGTTAAGTTTGATCAAAATGGCCACAATAGAATATGCTTATCAATTTTCCTTGGAGGTATAAGAGAAGTTAAATAGAATAGTACCTCTCAAATATCAAAGAATCCATTTTACTGCATTCCAATGTTCCATTCCTGGATTGCTCATATACTTGCTCACAACTCCCACTGCATGTGCAATATTTGTCCAAGTGTGCATACCATTGCATACATCAAGCTACCAACTACTGATGCATATGGTATCTTATAATCCTCCTCTTGTGTCTTTGGACACATCTCTTTAGTCAACTTAAAATAACTAGGAAAAGGTGTACTAACTGCTTTTGCATTCTACACATTAAACCTTTTCAACATCTTCTCTACATACTCACTTTGAGACAAAAATAATTTTTTGTTTGTCTTGTCCCATATGATCCTCATACCAAATATTTTTTTTGCTACACCCAAATCCTTCAAAGCAGGGTGATCCCACAATACTAGTTTATAATTTTTGGCCAAACTGGACATTGAACTGATTTTTTTTAACTAAATTTTTACTTTTGGGCACCTATAGTTGCCAAACCATGAGGAATTTGAAGATCATGCAAACTAGTTATTTGAGACATTTTTCTATAGATTCTAAATATTTTAAAAAAAAAAAAATGAATCATATTGCATTTAGTTTTCCATCTCCTTTGAAAACTATTTTTTATCAGCAAACACCATTTTTAAGGAGTCAAACCAATTACAATTCAAACATAGGCGGATCGTATACAACATAAAAAAAAATTGTATTTATTGAAATTCATTTTTTTTTACTAGATCAAGGACATCAATACCTAGCCCAAACATATTTTTTAGAATTTTATTTTGATAATCTACTATTTTTCCACATGTGCAGAACAAAGAGCTTGATTTTTGGTGAAAAACTATGTTCAATTAAACTAAAAAAAAAACATATTAAAATTGTATTCAATGGATAGATCGTTCTGAGGACTACCATTATCTAATTGGGTTTGTGAAGTCTCCTCCATTTTCATCCTCAACCAGAGCTTCGAAGGAAAAAAATTTGCAGAAATTTGGTGCAAGAGGGGGAGAAGGGGGAAAAGGGGGGGTTCGCTCAAACCCCCCTTCAAGAGAACCTCCCTTGACCTTTCGAGCGAAGGGGGTTTGCTCGAAGGGGGGAACGAACCCCCCTTTTTTCAAAATTTTCCTTTGTTTCCATTCTAGAAAATGTGCAAAAAGTGTGTCCCATCATTGAATAGGGTTCACTCGAAGGAGGGTTCGAGCAAACCCCTTTTGGGTTAGAGCAAACCCCCCCTTCATGCAAACCCCGGGCCAAAACCCAAAATTTTCTTCATTGGGGCATTTTTTGCAATTTTCCTTCCTCAACAGAATTGTAAACTAGTTTTGTGGGATCACCCAACAAATGAATTTTCTATTTTCTACTCAAGTTCATTAATATATTGCATGTTAGACTTGGCAACAAGCATGTCATTAACATAAAGCAATAGGATAATATAGCTACCATTATCCAATTTCTTAAAATAAATACAATAATCAGAATGAAATCTTTTGTAACCTTGTTCAACCATAAAACTATCAAATTTCAAATACCATTGTCAAGGTGCTTGTTTCAAGCCATACAAACTCTTCTTTAACCTGCACACAAATTCCTCCTTACCCTTGACCTCATATCCCTGTGGTTGTTGCATGTATATTTCCTCTTCCAAATCCCCATGGAGAAATATTGTATTCACATCTAGTTGTTCAAGATGCAAGTCTTCTGCAGCCACAAGACTAAGAATAGTTCTAATAGAAGTCATCTTTACAATCAGAGAAAATATTTCATCAAAATCGTACCTTTTTTCTAAGCAAAACCTTTTACCATGAGTCTAGCCTTATATCTTTTCTTGCCTACATCTTCTTCCTTCAACCTATAAACCCATTAATTTGGCAATTCTCTTTTACCTATAGGGAATTGGACTAAGTCCCAAGTCTGATTATCCAGCAAGGAATCCATTTCCTCTTTTATGCCTAGCTCCCACTACTTTTTGGTATCTAACTGCATTGCTTCTTCATAACCTTTAGGTTCACCAGGATCAGTTATTAATATAGAATATAATGATGGATAAAATATTTCTGGAGGTCTATTTATCCTTGTAGAACATCTAACACTTGTAGGAGTCTATGGGATAACTTGTTGCTAAGCATCAGGTATCACTAACATTTTATTTTTTGGAATCTCGTCCTTGACGCCACATATTCATTTTTGACCTATTCATGCTTCTTTTCCTGTAGTCGTTCCTTATACACAACTTTCTCATAATCCCATAGCCGATAACCAAATTCATCTACTCCATATCCAATGAAGGTACTTTTTTAGGGTTAAACTCAAGCTTGGTTCTATTTTCAATATCAACATGGATAAAAGCTTCACAACTAAAGGTTTTTAAAAATGAATAGTTTACCTTTTTACTATCCATGCCTCCTTTGGAATTCCACCATCCAAAGGATTTGAAGGTCCCATGTTTATTAAATAAATAGCGGTATGTACAACATCTACCCAAAACTATAAGGGTAGTCTAGCATGCAATCTCATGCTCCTTGCATGCTCCATAATGGTCCTATTCATCCTCTCAGACACACCATTTTCTTGTGGGTTCCAATAACCACTTTGTGCCTATGAATTCCATTGTATGAATAGTAACTTTCAAATTCTCTATTGCAATACTTGCCTCCATTATCAGATCTAAGAAACTTCAACTTTTTTCATGTCTAATTCTCAACTAAATCTTTCCACTTTTGATTTTTATTTTAGGAAATACACCCATGTTTTCCTAGTTGCATCATTGATAAAAGTAACATAATAGCAAGAGCCACCAAGGGAAGATACTTGAGCTAGTCCCCATACATTTGAATGCATAAGCTCTAATTTCTCACTCTTCTTCTCTTTCCCATCTTTTAGAAATTGAACTCTTTTTTGTTTTCCATAAATACAATTTTCGTAGAACTCCAAGTCAATATGCTTCAAACCTAGTAGAAATTTTTTGGAGTGAAAGATCTTCATCCCTTTCTCACTCATGTGCCCAAGTATGTGGTGCCACAATTATGTTTTTGTCCCTATAGCAAGTGCTATAACTATCTCAGAAGCAATTATTTTTGTAGCAGCTAAGGTAGAATAAGTATTACCACTACACAAATACAATGTGCCTACCTTTTCACCTTTAGCCACTACTAATGCACCTTTAGTGACCTTCCAGAATTTGTCTGAAAAGGTAACTATGTAGCCTTCAAGTTATCCAATTTTCCTGTAAAAATTCAATTCCTTCTCAAATTTGGAACATGCCTTACCTCTTGTAGCAACCATTTATTTCCATTCTGCAACTTGATTTTTATCTTTCCTTTTCCAACAATCTGACAGGTTTCATCATCACCCAAATATACTTGTCCAAAATCACCTTGAACATAATCTACAAAATATTTCCTATGGGGTGTGGCATGAAATGAAGCCCTTGAATCTATTACCTAGGAATCGTTAACATTATCTAAACATAGAATTAAAGCCTCCTGCAATTTATTACTTGCAACATTAGTTTCCTTACTATCATCATGTTGTTCATCTCCTTGTTTTCCCTTTTGAGACCAATAATCCTTCTTCAAGTGTCTTGGCTTTCCATAGTGCCTTCAATCCATTCTTCCTCTAGATTTAGATCTACCTTTCTTTGACTTCCCTTGTGACTTCCCCCAATTTGTTGGGCTTTTCCCTCTCTCCTTTGTTCTTCCCTTGTTCTCTACAATCAAATCATTACCCGATGTTGAACTCTCACTTGTGCTTTTCCATTGCATTTCCTCGTTAAGGATAACACCAACAACATCATCAAATTTCAATGTATTTTAATCAGAGACAAAGTTACTTACAACCATTACCAAGCTATTACAGCTTTCTGGAAGAGAACATAAAACCAAAATAGCCCTCACCTCTTCATCAAAATTCACTTTTACAGAAGTTAACTGGATATCAGCACAAATTTGTGTCACACTTTTGGCCAACTTATCAACATAGGTGAGTTTAAGTAATTTTAACTAAAAAATATTTTTTGTCAAACATATGATCTCGTAAGATTCATTCTAGTTAAGTTATATATTTCCATAACTTTTCTAGCTAAAATTGTTGGCTAATGCATATTTAGAATCACATTGAGTTCAATTTACTGAAAAAATAAAATTATTTAAAAAACTTGATGTTTCAACAACTTCTACTCATGTAAAAAACACCTTTTTAAAATATAAAAGTACCCTTTTGAAGATCCATAAGTTTAGTTTTCAAAAATGTATATATTTTAATAATTTAATTATTATTTATATTTTCCATTTTATTTCTACTAAATGTAGGTTATCAGCACAAAACATTAGGTTGATTACCATCTCAAGGAAAAATAGTCAAATTTATTGAAAATTTTTGAAAAAAATATGATGCCCTAGATATAAAAATCTATATCAAGATGGTATATTTTTTTTTCTATTTTAGATAAATAATTTTTATGAAAGTTGATGTCGACTGGAAACAACTAAGTTTTAATATGCACACATTTTAATATTTATTTTAAAATACATATTTATCAAAATCGGAAAAAATATATCCATGTCCTAAAGTTTCAAGTTATAAATACACACAAAAAAATTGAAGGAAAAATAAAATTTACTATATAAATGTTGACATCTCATGTAACTTCATTTTTCAGCATTTTATCAGCAACTGCATTATAGTGTTAATTTATAAAAAACTATATTCAAATAATTTTTTAATTTTTTTTAAAAATACAAACATTAAATATACTAAAAAATAAATATTTTATTAGTTTGCATCATTTCAAAATTCAAAACATATATATATCACTTTTTAGTGATTCAAGTTTAAAAGTTGGATCGATGTTGGTGTTTCCTTTATAAAGGTGACCACGACTTTGTACTTTTACTGCTTGATACATAAGAGTGTATACACAGTATTTGCATGATCAATTGCCACTTACCAACAATAGTTTGTGGCTGGTCAAGTTTATGCAAGATACAAATGTGAAAAATCATCATTTGAGCTCTTGGAGACCATTCGATAATCCTCCTAAAAGTTGTTATAAATATATGCCAAGTTTTTTAATTCTCCAAGTCAACATAGGATGTGAGAGAAGAGCATGCTTTTCTTTCAGGAAAAAAATATCCTTGCACTCCTAGATTTCCTAAAATATTGTTAATCCATAACTCATGACCAACTCTAATACCATGTTATATTTGGTTGTGAAGCCCTCAAAAATCAAAATGACTAAAGGAAAGCAATAACATAAATCCAAAGATAAAATAAATTGGTACTTCCTTGCACTAAACTAGCAAAGGAGAGAGATAAGTGTTGTATATATAGTAAAATAAGGGCAAATATTTCCAAGAGGAGTAATAACTCCCGACTGTCCAAAATAGGTAGAAGTTTTACCTACTTGGTAAATGCTAGATTACATGATTGAACCTACTTAGCTAAGATAAATAAATGGCTATAAGATGTGGCAATTAAATCCAAAATAGGGTGTGAAACTCAACTACCCAAAGGTTGGCAAGAGTGACACATGTAATTGATGGATTAAGACACATGTCCTCATATTAATCATGTGTAGAATAACCTAAGAAATTTTAATAATATGTGGAAAAAAATTAACATCCTCTAATAAAAAGAAAATAAAAAAACACTAACACTTAAGAGACCACCCTATCTATATATTAAAAATAATTGCAAGTGGGGGAAAGTACAAAGTATACCTGAATTAAATTGTGGTTGTATAAACACCACCATGCCAAAAAGGAAAAAACTATTTGCAATATCATCTAACTTCAATGCAAACAATATACTTAAGATTTTTAGTGTAAAAGACCTAGCTCCAACATCATAATGTCTCAAACATCCTTCAAATCCCCTCACATTAGTGTCAATGGAGTTGAAGCAATTAACATGATCTTTCAAGAGTCTCATATTTGCTTCTTGCTCAAGATAAAAGAGGTGTCAATTTGTGTTCTCTAGAAGATTATGAGTAGATCCAAGCATAGTTGCAACACTCACCAAAAAATCGGCAAGTTAACAAAAACTCACGAGATTTTTTGGCTAGCGAGTTTTCCAAGCAATTGTACACCGAAAAAACTCGTACTTTTGGCGAGTTTTTCCAAAAAGTACAGAGAGTTTTTGAAAAAAACTTGTGTGATCTAGAAAATGGCTAGGCAGCCGGCTAAAAAGGCATTTTGAGTTATTTTTTCATTCATTTGCGTGCTCTGCTTTAGAAAAAACACTAAAATGATGTGTTCCATGAAGGTTTGTGTGGCTTTGATGGTATTAATTTGGGTTTTATTGTTAATGCAAAATGATGTACACCATGAAGGTTTGTGTGGTTTTGGAGGTCTTAATTTGGGCTTGGTGGCGGGAGCTCCGCCCCTCAACCTCGCCCTATATCGCGACAGGGAGCGTGCCTAAGGAGCTGCCCCTCGACCCCGCGAGGGGTGCTGCCCCTCGACCCCGCTGGACCCTGCTGGGGGCACTACCCCCAGATCCCCACAAGGGGTGTTTCCCCTTGACCCCACTGGGGGTGCTACCCCCAAACCCCCGCAAGGGGCGTTGCCCCTTGATCCCGTTGGGGGTGCTGCCCCTAGACCCCCGCAAGGGGCACTACCCCTTGACCCTACTAGGGGCATTGCCTCTCGACCCCATTGGGGGCATTGCCCTCAAACTCCCATTGAATTCATTTGATTTTCTAGGTACTCTCCACTATTTACCTTCAATTTTACAAAAACAATTTGCTATTTTCATTTTGTTTCAAACTATCAATATCAGTGTATTGAGCATTCCACATGAGGATGCGATTTTGTATCTAATTTTCTTTCAAATCAATGAAATATAACAAGACTCAACTTGTTTCTTCTATGTACTCATTTTATTGACTCATTGGATGCATCTTATCATTGAATTTTGCAAAAAAAATGTGTTTTTAATGAAGTTTAAGCAATTTTTTAAGTTGCTGAGTTTTTTGTCGAATTTTTCTTGAGTTTTTTCCGTACCGTATTTTTCTAGCTTGGCGAGTTTTTCAACTATGGATCCAAGTATATCCTTGATTAGAACCTTGTCATTCTAAATCTTCAAAAAAAACAAAACAAATCTTTCAATTCTATTCATTTCAATGAGAGGGTGAAACAAGCTAGATAGGTTTGAACTTGATTTTGGTTAGGGCACCACACACAAGGAGCATTACATTATATAGGATCATTATCATCCCTATCCTTTTGGATGCAAATTTAAATATTTTCTTTGAAAATAATTGTACATGTGATTGTCTTGCTTCCTCTTACCTTTGATATTTGAAGCTTTCCCTAAAGATCCAAAAACTAAATTTTTCTAGCAAGTCAACCTATATGATTCTCTTTATTTTTCATTTTTCAAACCCACCACCATTGAGATTGTAAGAAACTTTTTGTCTAATATTTAGTTTTCAAGTTGCTGCTTATTTTAGTAGGACACAACATTTTATTAGAGAGAGAAATGTCACAAGAGGAAGATTCAAACTAGCTAGGAGGAAGGGATGTATAAATAGAGAAGTGGAGCATTGGAGAAACATAAATCTACCAAGGGATCACAAATTCACAAAAATAGACATGAGAGACAAGGATAATGTGAAGATCAACTTTGCCAAAATGAAGAAGAATAAAAAAGAGATTGTATTGAAAAAAAAAGTGGTGCAATCCAACATGAAAAAGATGCTAAGAACAAGAAAATGATAAGGCAAACATGAAAGGAGAAGATCACATGTCCGACATACACTAATAAAAAGATAAAGAATGAATATGTCTATCTAGTGTGATAGAAAGGACAAGGAACAAATGCTCGCAAGAAGGCAAGAAGAGGGACATATAAATGAAAGAGAAGTCTAATCATTCCAGTACAAAAATGGAAATGAGCATGAAAAGAAGATGGAAGGTAAAGGAAATATCAAACATTTAAGCCAATAAGAAAGAGGTAAAAAAAAGAAGGAATGAGTGAATAATAGCTTGAACTTTATTATAAAATTAATAATAATTTTAACTCTTATGATCAATTAATCTAAAATGATATAATAAGAGCTTTATGATGATGGTGTTTGATTTGGTAGGTGGGTTGGTGGGTATAAGTGGTAGGTTGTTGGCTAGGAGGATGGATTCTCCTTCCCATCAGAAGCGTTGCCTCACCGTACTACTACCCATCAGCTAGGGAACTATAAACACGAGGACTAGTTAATGTACTTCAGGGGTGGGCGACCATTGGGTTCCTACATTTATGCGGGCCATTCAAGTTATGAAATTCTTTTAGCTGAAGCGAGGGCTTTTCCTTTGGAAGCTTCAGCGATAACCTGGTTGTTAAGTTATCTAAAAAAGGTCAAAAACATGGATAACCACCGGTGGCCCAAAACGGTTATGGAGGAGATTCTAGTTCAAAGAAAGAAAACTTGGATGAAACAAAACATCAAGTGGTTGAACAAGTGGAACATCGAATTACATGAATGTCCTGGCACCAATAGTGAAATAAAGATCTATGTGAAGGAAAATTTCAGGACTGCCATGTGGTCAAATCAGATCGGGCGAAAAAAAGCATATTACATCAAAGAGTTTAACCCAGCTAAGGAACATGGTGAAAAACCCTATTTAGGTGCAACTATTAAAAGGAAAGCGGGGCTGTTAATTGCTCAATTGAGGATGGGGTCCCACCATCTTAGATGTGAGACTTGTAGGTGGAAGACACCTAAGGAAACTTGGGAAGAAAGAACGTGCTTATTTTGTAATAAGGGAGTGGTGGAGACGGAGTGGCACTTTGTCATGGAATGCACAGCGTATGAAAATATCCGTAATCAGTACTCAAATATTTCGGATGTGAACAATATGCAGCAGTTATTTGAGGAGGATAAGATGAATCAGACAGCCAGTCTCCTAGTCAAAATTAATAGCAGGAGATCTGACCTGGAGAAGAGTTTGGAGACAAACTAAGTTGTTGGTCTCGGTCCCATAGACTGTTTAGTCTCGTGGATGTCATTAAAATCTTTCATTCATGGAAAACCACTAGCTAACCCTAAAAAATAGTTTTTTGTTTCTGCCATGTAACTTTTGTATGGTTGTTATAGTCAGTCACTCTGTTTCTGCCATGTAACTTTCGTATGGTTGTTATAGTCAGTCACTCTCTGTTTCCTTAGTGCTTGTTTGACAGATCAGCTCTGCTCTGTGTTCTTTGATGGTTTATTTGTAGTTTTTTTTTTATCTTAATACAATATTAAAAAAATAAAAATCTCAATTGTTTCCTCCACCAGTTGTAAGAATCTAAAGCGGTGTTGTAAAGAGTACTGTAAGACATGTATAACTCAGATATGATGCATATTAACTAATTTTTTTCTGGATACCTTAGCAATTGAAAATTTGGATCTGGGCACGTTTGGAAGCATCATTAGTCCCTTGCTCTTATTTTGTATAAGATGAATCCTTTTAGCTAATTAATGTAATATAGTAACAAAAAACCAATAAACCGCTACCCAACCCTTTAACACATTCGCGGCAGATACATCTTTAATCAGAGCCCAAATAAAATTTAATCAGAGTCGTAAAGGGTACTGAAAAAAATCATACAGAACACACAGATTTTGCATAAAACTACTTCTTACGTACCTCTGGTAACAATGTTACTACCATCTCTTTCTTCGATTAAGCCTCTTAGCCCTTCGTTTCTCTTGCTTGTGATCTTAGCGCTTTTGGAATGCATCGATCCCATATTATCACTTTACAACAACTAATTAAAATCTCCAGCTTTAGAGTAAAAAAAACCCAATTTCATCAGAACAAACAGGCGTTTCTGCACTAAAGGGGAAGGCGGTCAAGACCAGGAAAGAAAACCCTGATCAAGGAAACTTCCGTGACAGTGTAAACATGTTTCTAGGCAAATGTTGATGTATCCCACCATTCGGCTAAAAGTGATATCATGACATCAAAAATAACTGGTCATTTTGTACAACTTTGGTAGATGAAAATACATTATTAAGTTGTATCAATGGTGCAAGTCCACTCCATCCTAGAGAAGGAATGAATTTGCATCGTTGATATCTATGTGTTCTAGAATTCTCGTGTTACCAATGCCTTTTTTAGTATGCTTTACAACTATGCTTTCATATTCGTACTTTGTATACAGTGAATTTGCATTTATTTTTTAATTGAAATAATGCAAAGAACATAATTACAAAGAGAGAAGAGACTAATAGTATCCATAATATTAGCCTAGTGGCTGTCCAAGAAAAACAAGCAGCCCCCAAACCTTCAGTACTCAGAAAGAAACAAGCCTTACAATCAGTCAAAGGAAAAACAATATTACTTTCTAAATTTAAAGAAATATTCTAACTATTTAGAACGTAGAATATCTTTTATGTGGAGTTGGAAAATTTGAAGCTTAATTATGTTCAAAAGATCTGCAATTGTAGACAAAGTGAGACAATTTGGAATAAGATGTCAAAGTAAAAATTTAACATTTATTGCTTCTAATGAGAATAATGATTTGAAAAAATATTCAAACACATATTTTCCATATATTACATAAAATAAGTTGTCTCATGATGCCTATCACAATATTACTATGAATTCCAATACCCAAAACAACTTTCCAAGACAATAAGATAAAAGAAAAAAATTAGCAAAAAAAGAATTGAAAATGGCATTCTTGGTTTTTTTTTTTTTGATGAAGAACAATCCTAGAAAAAATGTTGTAGGCTCTCCTCTTGTTGACAAAAATGGCATTTGATTGGTTGAACAACTCTATATTTTAACCTTTACCCAATAGGTAGCTTGAAATGTCAATTTTTTCAAGCCAAATTTTGAGCATTAGCCTCAACTCTAGACTTCCACATTTGAGCGCTCAAATGCTTCCACATTTTTTCTTGAAACCTACCTCTCTATTTGTTATTCAGTATTGGATTTAATGGCATACTTGAAGGGAGACTTAAATAGATTTTTTTAAAGGAAAGCAAGAGAAATGGAACCTGGATAGCCATAGGCTATCTTTCCAAAAATTGCATTGTAAGGGAGTACAAAGTTTCATAACAAGCTCCATTGGAACTAAAAATTTCACAAAGATTATGAACCCTTAAACCTTGTTATTTAAATGAAAAGAACTTTTAGAGCTTTGCCAAGAAGCCCAATCAAAGGAATTAAAGTCTCAAATGTCGCCAAATTGTTGAACCCCTTTTTTAAAGAAATAATAAGCTTGTCTTGAGAAAGAAATGGCAAGAGGTTGACCATGATACTGAATTAGGTTGTTCCACCAAATGAAAGAAGTTGCAAAATTGAATCCATCCTACAAGGAAGAATCTTTCCAATTTAAAAATTTGCTAACTTGTTTCCAAGTGTTCTAAATAGAATTTAGAGGAAATGAAGCTTTTTATGCAAAAGAATGGTCCAAGAAGAATTTTATCTAATCATCTTGCATAGTGCCTATCATTTTGATAGAAGCAAGAATAATGCAATGATGGACCAATATTTTTCATGGTTCATCACCAAAAACAACTTAAATTATCCATTTGGTCAATAAATAAATCCCTTGCATCTTATGATCTAGAAGGCCCAAACCACCTTTAACCTTGGTTTGAATATAATGCAACCAAAAGTAGATTTAAACCTAGCTTTCCATCCCACCCAGACCACAAAAATTGACAAATAATTTAATTTAACTCCTCATAGCCCTTCTTGGAAGGCATCCAACACAACGAATAATACACACAAGAAGCAAAGAATATACAATTCACAACTTGAATCTTGCCTATTAATGACAAAAAAATATTTCCCCAAGACCAAAGTTCTTTTTACTTAATAATAAACCATTTCCACATATCAAAAAGAGGTACACCCAGCCTAAAGGAAATAACCAAATAACAAGTGATTTATCTATGTTGTATATGCTTCCATTCTTTGGGGATCCATTGTGGCACTCGATCAGCATGAACAAAGAGAATTTTTATTTTATTATGTGTTATCTTTGACCCCAAAACAGAGCAATATAATTTTAGGAACTTAAGCATATTATAAAATTGTTTTCCTAAATTTTGAAAAAAGAGTGACCTATAGAAGATTGAATTTTGATATTAATTGGATTTAAATTAAGCAATTTTTTGGTGTATTTTAACTTGCCTTGAAGGGACTTTTCTTTGTGTCTTTTATTTTCAAGACAATCTCTTACTAAAGGAGTGTAAGAATTTAGCACACTAAGAAATAGCATGGTTCCACCATTCCCTATAAGAATTCCCTTCTTTCAGTTTGGGGATAAGGTTTCATATGCCAATCAAATCAACAACACAAAAGGATTTTTTAGATGTGAAATATTAAGCTTGTAAGGTGACTGATACTTCTCTTTGCTTTTTTCAGCAACTAAAATAGAGCAAAGAATGGGGAAATGATCTAAAATAGTAATAGAGTAGTCAAATCTTACATAATTACCAATGGAATCTTGAACTAGCTACAAATTGGGGGAGATGTTAAAACTATCTAACCTACTAAACTTTCTATATTCACTGCTTCTACAAATGGTCCAAGTGTTCTAAGTGGGTAAAAGTTGGAAGTTGGGTCCACAAAGAGGGGAAGTTTCGGCCAAAACAAAAAAAATCATAGGAAGCGCATACATGTTTTTTAAAAATGTGTACACACTTTGGATCAAGTACCCGAGCCTAAATACAAATGCATATGCATTTAGATTTGAGTACACACCCTAAAACACATACGTGTTGTTGGAAAGAGACACTGCACATGTCATCTGGTGTTGTCATTGATGACAACCCTAGTCAGTGATTCAATCCGCATGTCAGTATTTGTTCATACCGAAAGTCAGATTGAAGATCGGTGATTAATTTTCAAGTTAGAACAAAGCATCTAATAGAATTGCGTTCATCAATTCATATGCAAATTTTATGTTATAATTTTGAGTTGTGGATCTTAGGGAAGGTTGTTTAGTGTATGATCTATGTTATCCTTTGATCTTAGAGCCTCGTATTGATTTGTGTGCAAGTTAGAAGATCCAGTTGATTGATTTTATGTCTAATAGTGCAAGAAGGCCGACTAAGTGAATGTAGCATGTTGTGGATCTTCGAGGAGTAATTGTTTGAAGTGCTTTGTGTTCGAGCATGTTGATTTGGGTCCTCACTATGTTGTGGCTAAATTTGGTTGGTGTACATTGGAAATTATTTATAGATTGAGCCAATAGTTTGTAAATATTTTATGTTTACTTGAAGCCGACATGTGGGTGATTAAATCTTTAGTTGTGGATATATATAAGTGATTATTTATATCATTTGGATGTATCTATGAAGTGTGTTGGTGTTTTTTGTGAAAGTCGAGAGGATTGTAGAGTGATTATGCACAGTTTCACTTGCGCATAAAAGGATTTGTGATGTGAATTAAAGCAGACAGAGCAGAAGAGCATAATCAGACAAAAAGTCAAGAAAGCGATTAATGTGCTTAACTGGAACTGTAATTAGGCATTAGCAGATGTTTTTTTAGTTCAAATCTTTTGGATGTAATCCAAATCTCTTTGTAAGACAGTGAGTATTCTTTTGTATTTGAGCAGTGAGTTCTAGGCAGTGCGCCTGAATGCATGTGCATTCCTTTTGTAAACACTTTTATTTGAGTATACTCAGATCATATTGTGGATTGACCTCCACCGTGGTTTTTTCTATAACAGGGTTTCCACATAAAATATCCTTATGTTATGGTGTTGTGGTTGATTTCTTTATGTTTCTACGTCTTACTTTTGGCTCAATGTTATAAGTGGTTTAAAGATCAAGTTAATAAAGTTAAATTTTGTAGAACACTGATTCACCCCCCCTCTCAATGTTCCTTGATTCCAACAATTGGTATCAGAGCCTAGTTCCTCAAAAGAAATTTAAAAGCTTGGGGAAGATTTGGGAAAGTGATTCAATGGATTCAAGCATTCTTCAACAACAAATTTTGGTGGCACTAAATGATCTTGATCAATCTAAATCTGAAGTTTGAGAATTGTAGGAAAGCCTCATGAATGCTAAGAAATTCATTCAATCATTGAAAGATAAAATCAATGATTCAAGGGAAAAGAGAAAGGAACTTTGTGATAAACTTAAACAGAAAGAAAGTAAGAGCATGAAAGGTGAACACCTAAGTCAAGCCTTGAAGGAAAAGACAGAAGAATGTGAAAAAATTTCCAAATATAATGTTGTCTTGAAGCATGAGATGGAATCTATTGTGATGAGGATGACCAAGGAGATTGAAGACAGAAAGAAGAATGAAGAGAAGCTTACTCAGTCCTTGAAAGAGAAATCTGAAGAATGCAGTTGAATTATTGATGGATTCAATTAGTTGGAGCTTGAATTTGAACAATCCATAAATAATGAAGAAGAGCTTGAAAGACATATTGTTACTCTGAGAGATGAACTTGCTACTGCAAATGAATTCAAGGAGAAGTTCATGATTAGCTCAGCCAAGCTTGATGAACTGATTAAGAGTCAAAGAACATGAAGTGACAAGTGAGGACTTGGATATAAGAAAGGAGAAGTTTCAGATCTGGACAAAGGAGTTTCAGGCAAGGAAATCAAATGAGCAAAGCTGGAAGATATCCGGTAAGACAACCTAATGCTCAAAGGTTCAATGGTTACTATTTTGTTTGCAATAAATTTGGTCATATGGCTACTCAATGTAGAAGAAAAATGAATCCAAGTGGTCCATCATTCTCAAGTTAGTGTTTCAATTGTAATAAGTATGGTCATAAGCCAGTTGAATGCAGAAATATGTCAAACAACTTTTTCAATAGAGATGCCAGATGTTATACATGTAATGGATTTGGCCATATTGCTAACCAGTGCATATCAAGAGAAAATCAATTGAACAACTGGTTTGGACAAAGAAATGTGGCATGCCATAATTGCAACAAATCCAGTCACATTGCTAGATTTTGTAGAAGCAGAAAGGGTCCAGTAAATGAAAGGAAAAACATGTAGAAGGATGAAAAGGGAAAAGGAAAAGTTACTACAGGTGAGATCAAGAAGCAAATGAAGAAGACATGGGTAAAGAAGAGTCCCACTAATGCAGGAAATGATTCCACGCCAGAATTTGGTTCTGGTAATTCCTCTAGGAATTAGGTTATGGCATCTAGCCTAGGGCGAGTTCTCAAGAAAATCATTTAACCCCCTTGTCGATAGTTGGTACTGGGATGTGGTAGATTGCAATGATTGCATTAGTGATGTGCAGATGTTTTGGAATCTCTTGTGGAGAAAATTTGTGCAAAATTCAAGGTCCGCAAAAGAATTTTCTTTTATAGTCTATGAGAACAAGGTATCTGAAAGACCTAGGGCAAAAGCATTTATTGCGATGAAAAATTTAGGTGTGAAAATGATAAAAGGTCATTTCTATCCCTCATTTGTCACATTGCATTTTGAGAAGAAGAAGGTTGGAGAGCTTTGCAGTGAACTTTGGCAAAGATACAAGAATGAAGGCGATTCAGTGATCAAACCCTAATCTGGTGAAAGGTATTTATCTATGAACTTGTGAACTTGAAAATTTTGGAAATGTCTGTTCCGTTGGTTGTTGATATTAAGGCTAGGTCCCATTCGAAATTCAAATGGCACCCATTCAAATCCATCGAGGCAGAACCTTTAGGTGCATTTTCTTTCGTTCCATATGGTGTTTTGCATATCAAAGATATAAGGGCATACATTCATGCAAATGTTGAAGAATTAGGTAGCTCCCAGTTGCTAAATTTTTTAAACCAATCATATTGTGGGAGAGGATTTTGTTAAACCTAAACTTAAAACTTTGGAAGAGAAGAAATTCACTCAGATTGTGAAGTTTCCCGTGTTTGAAGAAAATGAATGGGTTCGGTATATATTGAGTCGAGTGCATGTTGAGTTTATGTGGTTAAGTCAACCTTGGGTGATCCCACAATAGTGGTTTACAATTTTTGGCCAAACTGGACACTGAAATTATTATTTTTAACTAAATCTTCACTTTTGGGCACCTATAGCGGCTAAACCGTGAGGAATTTGAAGATGATGCAAACTAGAGTTTCATGAAATTTTGTTTGTATATTCTAAATATATTTTTCTCAAAAATTTTGGAATCAAATTTCACTTCTTTTTCCATCTCCCTCGAAAATTAGTTTTTTTTTCAAAAAACCACATTTTTAAAAAGTGACGCTCACCGTATAACTCATAACTTTTTTTCCATGAAGGGTAAAATTATAATTCTTTTGAACTTAGATTTCTAACTCTAATATCTAGTGCTTCCACTTCGTTAGATAGTTTTTTATTGAATATTTTTTCTTTAATCAAGTTTTGAAATTAAACCAATTACAATTCAGACATAGTGTGACCGTATAACGCGTAACTTTTTTTGTATGTATTGAAATTAAATTTTTTGTTGGATCAAGGACTTCAATATCTGGTGCACTCATATTTTTTTTTAAAAAAAATTGATAATCTTCTATTTTTCCACATGTGCAAAATAGAGAGCTTGATTTTCGGTGAAAACCCTACATTCACAAGAAATAAAAAATAAATATAATAATAAAATTAAATTTAATCAAAATTATACTTTTTTGGAAGATTATAAGAAGGAATACATACTTACCAAAAATAAATTTTAAATTAATTCATTTGATCCCCCAAAGGGTAAATCAAAAGTTGTTTTTTATCTTCATTTTGATAGGTGTAAAGGAGACTCCATTATGGGTATGGTTTAAAACTAGCGGGATTCTATCCAAGGGGGATTGGTTTAAGGTGGTTTGATCAAACCCTCTTTAATTGGAATCCTTTAAATGGAAATTTTCAAGGCTTAAATCATTATATTTTCTAAAAATATGTGATTTCAGCAAAAATCAGGATCTAGAAATTGCAAACCACTATTGTGGCAACACCCCCTTTCAAGATCACAAAGGAAGCTATAAGGATTGTTATTGGTTTGAATTCATCTAGTGGGTTTCCCACATTAAAATCTATGAAGAATCAAACAGTTACATATGCAACCGGTTCAGTTTTCGACAAGAGAGCTATGACAATCAATGATATCATCGAAGTGGATGTTAGATTTCCCTCTATGGTTATTGGGTACAAAATTTATCACTCCAACCAGGATAATTTTGTATCTCGTACAACAATCTATGCAACATATCATATGCTCAAAGAAAATGCAGAATATGATCTATGTGAGTTACTTCGGAGCCAGTTAATTGAGAATCTTGGAAAAATCAAGAAGGATAAGAAGAATTATTTCAAGTATGGAAATTTGTTGTTATGTTTGTTCTTCTATTTCATGAATGAAGTTCCAAGAGTTGGAAAACTGCATGGCAAGGTAATAAACCCATGGCTATTCAAATTAGAGACTTCTTGTTTGGAATTGGTGATAACAAAGATAGAAAAACTGCTATTTGGGGTTATTTCAAGAGATTTTAAAATGAGATGCAATCCAGGAAAAGGATTTCTTTTTCTATTGTGGAAAAATATAAGGAAACAATTTGCTTTATGGTTGATATTAATCAATGTTCAATGGAAGTTGCAGAACCTAGAACAGTGTGGATAATGCCTATGGGTTATGAGGCTGAGGAACACATTTTGGAGCTGTATGCTCAACACCTGTTGAGTGAACCTCAGGATCTAACAAAAGAAAGGTTTGGTACTTTTGAGGAAAAGGATATATATACAAGTGCATGATCAATTGAAGAAGCCTATGATAATCCAAAAGGTAAGAAAAGAAGTTCAAGATTTTGCAAAAAACATGTGTATATCAGCTGAAGCTGTGAGAGAAGCTAGGAGGAAAAGAGAACAAGTTGAAGCAGGAGAGCCAACTAAAACTGAGTCTGCTACTCTGGCAACATCCTCTACGAGATCTAGATCCACAAGGAGTTCTTCTCTCTCATTCGATCCTAAAAATAAATCAAGCCCTATGAAAGCTCAAGAAAAATCATCCAAGAGAGAAGGAAAGAAGAAGAAGGACAAGAGCACAAGAGTATATGTTGTTTCAGAAGATGAAGAAACTGAATATGATGAAGAGGTAAAATAAATTAAGAAAAAGGGCACAAAAGCATGAAAAGTCTCTAAGGACAAGCCCTCCAGTGAAGAGAAAGCAAAGAAAAAGATGAAAACTAATAAATCAGGTATGTCTATAGAAGAAGTGGAAAAATCCTTGATTAAGGATGGTAATCTTAAGCCGCTTTATGAATGGTATAACACTTTTGATAGTGTCGGTCAAAGAATTCTTAAGGAAGCCACAATAAAGCATTTGAATAATTTCAATAGGACTCTTATTGAAATAATGTCAGAGTTACCTAAAGGTCTATATGGAGTTTTAGAAATGAGGAGAGTTAATGCAAGAACTGAAGAAGAGCAAATGAGAGAACAGATACCTGTTGATCTGTGTCCGGTAATGTCTATAGAAGAGATGAAGAATACTCTCAAAGAAGCTAAAAGGGATTTTAGGAGAAAAACAAGGGTGAATATGCTAATGATTGGGAAGACTAAAGAAGTTGCAAAAGACACTGAGAAAATCCTTAAGGTAGTTCTATTGAAGAACAGGTACAATGTTGTTTCTGAAGAAGTGCATGTTGAAGATGCTTCATCTGGTCCAATAATAGAAGAAGGAAAATAAGACACATTTGAGGATACTTTGAATCCTCTTGGCATGCAAGATATTGAAATTCGTATGGAGATTGAATCCCCTAAAGAGATGTTAGGTGAAGAAGTAGAAATTCCTAAAGCCAAGGAAGAATTAGTGATTGAAGAAAAGAAGGGTGAAGTAAAGGAGGTTCTTATGGAAGCAAGAGACACTGCTAAGGCACTAAAGGAGTTTTTGGGAGAGGAACAGGAGGATTTTGACCCTGAATTGATTAAAGGTCCTACCAACTTGGCCACTCTTTCTCCCATTGAGAAACTAAAATTTGCATCATTTGCTCAGGCCAAGGCAAGGGAGGAAATTCTAAAATCTCATATTGAGGACAATGAACTACTGAGTCTTGTATCTGATATCCTTGAGAATATTATGCCTACATATGTCAAGGACTCATCCAATTCTCCATTTGGTCAACTGAAGAAACTTGTAAATTTTGTAAGTACTCACTTCGAGTCACTTGAAAAGTTAGCTATGGATAAGGTTCACAAGGAATTTGATGCTAACAAGTTCAGTAGGTTGAAGGGAACGATTGTAAATGATAAATATTTGTTAGCTACCTGTGTAAAGAATATTCAAGGTGCTTTTTTCTAAAGGTGGAAACATTTACAAGTCATGCGTATCATTGTCTAAATTCGCTAAAGACACTGAAAAAGAAACTAAAGGAATATGAGAAACAGTTAGTAGATATCTCTCAAGCATTTGATCCTCTAACCATTTCTATTGGTAAGCAAGAAGGTCAAGTCATATCCCTGCTTGACAAGATCAAAATTCTAAAGCATGAAGAAGGAAAAATTGTTGAAAGGGTTTGTGAGCTCAGAGGATTGATTGGTCCTAAGTTGGAGACAATGCTTAGTGCATTTAAGGAAGCAGAAGATGCTATGGTGGTCAATGATTCAGCGACCCTTAAGTCAGTAAAGATGTAATCCTATCTATTTTGTGGTCACATGACTATTTTGGAAAGTCCCAAAAAGGGTTGGGACACTAGTTTGAGCTTGTTGAAGAGTAATTTTGTAGACATATTCAAGTTTATGTAAGTTGTAGAAGCATGTTTGTACTTATGCAGTTTGTTCATAGCAATTTTGTTTGATTTTTGGTATGCAGATTCCCACCTTTTCCATTGATGTCAAAGGGGGAGTATGGTACAGTGAAAAATGTCATAATCATCTTAGGGGGAGTTGTGTTTTGAAGTTTTGAAGGTTGGTAGTGTATTCATGTTGGTATTGATCTGACACTTAGTCATTTTTCACTAAGTGTTGCCATCAATGCCAAAGGGGGAGATTGTTAGCAAGAGACACTGCACATGTCATCTAGTGTTGTCATTGATGGAAACCCTAGTCAGTTATTTGATCCACACGTCAGTATTTGTTCATACCGAAAGTCATATTGAAGATCAGTGATTAATTGTCAAGTTAGAACAGAGCATCCAACAAAATTGTGTTCATCAATTCATATACGAATTTTTTTTTATCATTTTGAGTTGTGGATCTCAAGGAAGTTTTTTTGGTGTATGATCTATTTTATCCTTTCATCTTAGAGCCTCATATTGATTTGTTTGCAAGGTAGAAGATCCGATTGATTGATTTTATGTCTAACAGTGCAAGAAGGTCAACTAAGTGAATGTAGTGTGTTGTGGATCTTCAAGGAGTAATTTTTTGAAGTGATTTGTGTTCGAGCATGATGATTTGGTTCCTCACTATGTTGTGGCCAAATTTGGGTGGTGCGCATTTGAAATTATTTGTGGATTGAGCTGACAGTTTGTAAATATTTTATGTTTAGTTGAAGCTGACATGTGGGTGATTAAATATTTAGTTGTAGATATATATATAAGAATTTTTTTATATCATTTCGATGTATGTAGGAAGTGTGTTGGCGTGTGTTGTGAAATTCAGAAGGATTGTAGAGTGATTATGCACAATTTCACTTGTGCATAAAGGGATTTGTGATGCAAATTAAAGTAGACAGAGCAGAAGAGAAAAATCAGATAGAAAATCAAGAAAGCGATTAACGTGCTTAACTAGAACTATAATCAGGCATTAGAAAATGCTATTTTTTCAGTTCAAATCTTCTGGTTGTAATCCAAATATCTTCATAATACAGTGAGTCTTCTTTTTTACATGAGCAGTGAGCTCTAGGCAGTGCGCCTGAATGCATGTGCATTCCTTTTGTAGAAAATTTTGTTTGAGTATACTCAGATCATATTGTGGATTGACCTCCACTGTGGTTTTTCCCCTAACAAGGTTTCCATGTAAAAAATCCTTGTGTTATGGTGTTGTGGTTGATTGTTTTATGTTTTTGCATCTTACTTTTGGCTCAATGTTATAAGTGGTTTAAAGATCAGGTTAATAAATTTAAATTTTGTAGAACACTGATTCACCCCCCCTCTTAGTGTTCCTTGATTCTAACATGCGTTAAAAAATGTGTATGTGTTACTAACGCATACACATTTTATAACGCGTATGCATTTCTTAAAGCTATTTAATTTTTTAAATAAATGACTGTGCTATTCATTTTCTCACTACAATTTGTCTACGACCTTGAGGGAGGGCTTAATTAGTGTATGCATTCCTGAGGCCACAGTTCAACCAAATTTTCACTTCCACCTCCTCCCGTCGACACAACCGACCTCAACGGCCTCCAGGTTGGTTGAATTTTTCTTTTTTTTTGCTTTATATCTTGTATTTTTTGTTTTGTAATTGTTATTTAGTTTTTGTTTGTTTTGTTTGTTTTACGTTGAATATTTAATAGTTTTTAAATTGTATTTAAAACCAAAAACATCAACCAAACCAAAAAAGTTAAATTTTAAATTGAAAACCATAAAATCTATACCTAAATTAGACACATTTAACTTAGAAATAAAAACCCTAAACCCTAGGTTCTAAAAAAGATAGACCTAAAAATTAAAACCCTTAATCCTAGGACCTAAACCCTAAAACCTAAACCTAAAACCTTAAACCCTAAAACCTAAACCTAAGTTAGATTTATAATGTCTAGATTTGTTATCTTTTTACTAGCCCTAAAATCACATATAATCCCTAGATAGGTCTATTTATAATGTCATAATTTAATTATAACCCTAGATAGGTCTATTCATGCTTAGGTGCACAAGTCCCTAAAATTTGTATCTATGTCCCTATACATACCTCTAAGGAACTCAAAACCAAGTATCAAATTTCATCAAAATAGGCTTGGCAAGTACAATTTACCACTTAATTTTAACCTTGCAAGGAAAATGAAACCATATGACCTTACTAGAAGTCAACACAAAACCAATTGAATATACATGAAATTTCCCTAGTAGCACACCATCCACATGCACTACCTACCTATCCCCCTCTATAGGTGGCTCTCAACCTACCTCTCCATCTAATTTACAATTATGAGGCCTCCTAGAGTGCTCTCTCTCTCTCTCTCCACCTTGAGGCTTCTCCTCTCTATTCTCCCAAGAATAATGGGAATGCACTGAATGGGATGCCTCTTGATGAGGGCCCCTTACTATCATATCTTGAAGGAGATCAATAACTTAAGGATCACCAATAGGATTCATAGGTAGGTTCTTAGCCTTCCCCTCATTCCTACTTTGACAAGTGACATGATGCCTAGGAGGCATCTTTCATTGACAATAAATGCATAGGTTAGGACATACATAGAATCATCTAAAAAGCATCACTAAGGCATGACATTCATTATTCCAAGATAGAATGATACAATAATTCAAAATTAACAGCCACAGACCACTCAATTTTAACCTTGCAAGGAAAATGAAACCATATGGTTACTAGAAGTCAACACAAAACCAATTGAATATACATTATTTAATAAAATTAAACTCTCTATCATAAAATAAATTTTATATGAATATGCCTTTTTTTTTAGACTACAAGAATCAGGTAGCACAACCCCCTATAAACTGCAGTGTGCCTGGTAAACTTTTTAACGTGATGGGCGGAGCTAGCATGACACCCCCTCTGATACCACAGGGGTGGGGGAGACTAGACCTCATGACCAACCTCCTACAATAGGAAATATTTAGCCAATCAAGCTAGGGCCTCTGCCCCATATGAATATGCTTGTTGGCTCTAATTCTCAAAATCATATTTATTGCAATAAAATTTCAAGGTTCATGGTCTATAATAGACAATGAAAAGGAATGGAAAATTTATAATTTGATATATTCCTCTTCATGGACTTAATACTTAAAACTTTCAAAAGTGGCAATGTTTGAGACTTATAAATATGGCTATCAAATATATAATAACAAAACCTAAGAAACTTTTGAAATAGCCATGATTATCTTCTCAAACTAGTAAGGAAATATAGGCTAGTTAAGAAAAACAACTCTAGAAATTTAGTTAGAAATTAAACCAAAATATCACCTTCCCAAAATCACACAATCATGAAATGCCAACAATAAATTATGATCAAGTAGCTCATTAAATTATACTTAATACATTTATAATTTTTCCATTTGTCAAATCAATGAAGTAGGACCTTGATATTATTATTTAAAGATTTTAAATTAGGCCATTGTGTTGAAATAAAAATTTAAGATAAAGTGCTCGAAATTAATCAAGGGTACATGTACATGACTCTAATTGTATAATTTAATGTACATGCTATGGATTTTCATGTTATGGATTTTTTAATGTTTTAAATTGAATGTGTCTTCAAATGAAATGTATTTTGAATTTGTGGATGTTCAATGTGATTTATAACTTTCAAATTGTGTACATTATTTAATTAGTTTGTTGATATATATTTTTTAATTGTTTAACATGCAATTGCTATTTCATTGAACATGGAGCCTGAATTTAACATAGATGATTTTATACCTAATGCACAACTTGAAGATCTCATACATCCAGATCCGCCACCACAACAAAACCCCACATCTCCACACTATCCACCTCTTGAATCCCCACCCCCTATAGTAGATCAGGCTCAGTTAAGAGAGAGCATTTGAGAAAACCTTAATGTGATTCAAGAAAATATAGATTTGATAAAAAAAATGAGCCTAATATCCCCCCCATCTTGCACGGTTTGCATCTTCAATGCAAATTATTTTTTATTATGTTTGATCTATTGATGTGGACCTAGATAGGTTCCATCAATGGAGAGAAGAGAGGAGAGAATTCTATGCATATGGATTGTCCTATAAAGAAATCCATGACCTTAAAATTACTAAACAAGCCATTTTCCAACATTTTGTAGCCCCAAAACAAACGAAAAAATTCCACCCAACAAAAAACGAATTTCAATTAAATAGTGTAGGCACCCACAGATAGCTGGAAGTTTTTGGGATACATGGTGGATGGTGTTTGATACTCCACCACATCACAATTGTGAGGTGCCCCTATACTTTTTGAGAAAGTTATGGGCTGAGTTTGAGTTGAGTTTAAAACCCAACTATTTTGATATGAGGTCATTTTAGGGAGCTAGGCGTGGCATGCCCCATCATAGATTAGGGGCACGTGTTGATCCTCAACGACATGCTCCAATTGCTCCTATTGTTGCTCCTTCTTCTCTTGGTGTTCTTGTTGCATTTCAGTAGTAAACAATGTTGTTGACATTAGGAGCATTGAGTTCTCTTTTAGGACATCTCACTCATCAAACTACACATGTAGCAGCTGAAGTGGCCAATAGAGAAAATGGAGGCTCAGGCTATGGGCATACTCAAGCATCTAATTTAGGTGACCCACATGCATCTAGGACGGAGTCATATATGGATTTACTATATTTTGAGGATCATCCTACATAGGTATGTACATCTTTTGAACTTAGGCACATTTAAAAAAAAAATTTGAAATGTGCAAAATTCATGTAAATAATAACATTAAATTATATATATAATATAATATTAATTCAAGAAGTGTTTGGTGTAGATGCATGATCACACGATGCCTGAATCTCAATATGATCATGTCTGTATTTCGAGTGTTGTAGAATTGGGCTCACCTTTTGGTCAGGTACAAACCAATATATATTTTAATTTATGTGGACATATCTAATTTAATTTGAATTTGTACACGTGTGAAATGATATATTGTATCTAGATGTAGGGAGGTCATGCGATACTGAGTACTGACCAACTACAAGTTGTGGTGAGCACTCCTGAGTCATCATCATCTTAGGTGTGTACTTTCAAAAGTTTGTTAAGTTTAAATTAAATACACATCATAGATCTAATTTAATTTGAATTTGTACACGTGTGAATGATCTATACATTGTTGTATCTATATGTTGGGATTTCATGTGATACCCATGGCAGGTGCACCTAAGACATCATCAACATTTATGCATGAGCAATCTCAGGTGCGTGATCATGAGGTCATGTCATTCAAGGTTGTAAACTTTACTAAATCTCCTATACAATTTTTAGGGGCCTTTTAAATATATATTTGAGGTTCTAGCATATTGTTTGCTTTATATGAATATGCAAGATATAGTAGACCAAGAATTTGGACCTTCTCAATTGACAGTTATGCTACCCATTGAACAAAATGTGTTAGTAGATTCACATGATCATATGGTAATTTATGCATACTAAAAATCATTTTTACTATATTTACTAGATATTTAATTAAATTTTTTTAATCAAGTTTATATGTTAAATTATATCAAAATTTCTAAATAACTTTAAATCTAATTTCAAGTTTCTTGTACTCTTTTATAGCATGATACAAGTACATCTAGTCCACATGGAGCAAAGAGGAGACTTGATTTGACAGGTCGCCCTGATAGTTAGATGGTTTTAAATTTTATGGACTATAGATCTCTAGTTTTATTTAAATATATGTGTTGGACTTGATATATACATTTTGAACATGTTATTTCATGGACCATTTCACATACATTATATCAATTAATATGATCATGTTTGTGTTTATTTATATCAGTTTCAACTTTAATGTGACGATTATACATGCACTCTCATTTTGATGATTATATGCACTCATGTATGTATATATATTTTATCTAATTTTCAAGAAATATGCACTATATAAATTATTATCTAGAATCAAATTTCATATATATTTACATGCCATTGTTGAATTAAGTTTAGACATGTCTTAAAATGATTAACTCTTAAATTTCAATAATTTATCACATGGTTAGGTGACAAATTAAAACATTCCTTAAATAGTTTAGATCATATTCATAATAAATTAAGGGCAAGTAATTTTAACTATTTTCCAATTCTAGCAAATATTTGAATCACTGAACAAAAATCTATCTCCTTGTATGTATAAGATGTATAATCTATATAATTGAACAATTATATAAAATGTGGTAAATACAAGGCATGATTTGTATAATTCCAAGGTTTCCAGGATATTTATGAAGCAATGAAGTTGGGCCTTCAATTTAACAATGATGGAATCTTTCTGAAGGCATTACAAAAGAATTGCAAATGCCTCTGTTCTGGAATGGAAGTGGCTACAAAAGATAAGTATTTTGCAATTGCTTTTTAAAAATCTCATGCTTGTGTAATCTCTAAACAAAATCCCAATTTTGTAAAGTTGCAAGTTATTTCTCAGGCATATGTAGCTTCTAGAGTCAGGTTGCTGGTAGAGAATGTTATGAGGAAAAGAGCTTCTAAGGATTTGAAAGTTGTGAGGGAAGAAGGTGTGGGTTCTTCTTTAGAGGATCGAATAAAGAATTTTTCTAGGAAGAAAAGGATATGGGTGCTGGAAATTTGTGACTTAGAGGAAATTCAAGGGGAAAATAATCCAGTAGATATGGAGGAATGAATGCTTTAGTTAGTTATTCCTGAGAAATTTTGTTCAAATATAGTGTTTATAGTTATATATTTCAGAGCTTAGTGGGTGAAGGAATTCTCTATGGCTTGTATAATCAATCTATGGTTTGGATTAGAGGATGGGAAAAGTATTTTTGTAATGACATGAAAAGAAATAGTGATAGTATGGTTAGGACATATATCTCATATTAGATTATGTATGTTTAAATCTTTAAAATGCAATGCCAGTCTCAAGTGGCAATCATGGAAAATTTTGTAATATTATATTTTATATTAATATAAATATATAGGCATCTCCTACCTCTTTACCTAAAAAAAAAGACATGATTTGTATAAGATAAGATTGGAACAAGATATTTAAAATTTGACTAATAATCTCATTGAAGTGCATACATCGAACAAACATATATAATGTATATTGATGTTTAATACAACTATATAACATGATGAAACATATATGTGCATGTAGATACGATTAAATCTTATCAAGATATAGGTCAAGACCACAAAATGATATTTACATAGTCTCTTGATAATAAAAAAATTGTAGTAACAATCACATGGTAGACCGACTTGATGAGAACCTACAAAAATAATTAATGTAAGTAAAGTAACTATAGTTTTTATGATTCATTTAACTAAATAATTCATGTGAGAAAATAACAATATATAGTAAAAGTTAGAGAATTGGATCACATAAATTCCCTACAAATTCAAGTGATGTTTTCCATAGGATGGATTAAGGGGACCTAAGAGGATGTAGCTTAAGGGGTCCTAAGAGAATGTCATAAGGGGAGTTAAGAGAATGAATTAAGGGGATGCGAGAGGGTGGATTAAGGGGAGTTCATAGAATGAATTAAAGGGATGCAAGAGGGTGGATTAAGGGGAGTTAAGAGAATGACTTAAGGGGATGCAAGAGGGTGGATTAAGGGGATGCATGTCATGAACCCTAGGATATGGATTAACGGGTCCTAAGAGGATGGCTTAAGGGGAATTATGAGAGTGAATTAAGGGATGTAAGAGGGTGGATTAAGGGGAGTTGATAGAATGACTTAAAGGGATGTAAGAGGGTGGATTAAGGGGATTTAAGAGAATGAGTTAAAGGGATTAAGCATCTCATGAACCCTAGAAACCCCAAACCCTAAACCATAGGACCTAAAGCCTAGGAGATGAACCTTAAACCATTTACCCATATAGATTTGTTATTCTAAGCATCTCATGAAACCTAGAAACTGTAAAGCCTAAACCATAAGATCTAAATCCTAGGAGATAAACCCTAAACCATTTACCCATAAAGATTTGTTATTCTAAGCATCTCATGAAACCTAGAAATTGAAAACCATAAACCATAGGACCTAAATCCTAGGAGATAACACTAAACCATTAAACCATATAGATTTGTTATTCTAAGCATCACATGAACCCTAGAAACCCTAAACCGTAAACCATATGACCTAAATCCTAGAAAATGAACCCTAAACCCTTAACCCATATAGAGTGACTTAAGGGATACAAAAGGGTGGATTAAGGGGAGTTGAAAAAATGACTTAAAGGGATTAAGCATCTAATGAACCCTAGAAACCCTAAACCATACGACCTAAAGCCTAGGAGATGAACCCTAAACCATTAACCCATATATATTTTTTATTCTAAGCATCTCATGAACCCTATAAACCCTAAACCATAAACCATAGGACCTAAAGCCTTAGGAGATGAACCCTAAACCCTTAACCCATATAGATTTGTTATTATAAGCATCTCATGAACCCTAGAAACCCTAAACCATATGACCTAAAACCTAGGAGATGAACCCTACACCATTAACCCATATAGATTTTTTATTCTAAGCATCTCATGAAACCTAGAAACCCTAAACCCTAAACTATAATACCTAAAGCCTAGTAGATGAACCCTAAACCATTAACCCATATAGATTTGTTATTCTAAGCATCTCATGAACCCTATAAACCCTAAACCATAAACCATGTGACCTAAACCCTAGGAGATGAACCCTAAACCCTTAACCCATATAGATTTGTTATTATAAGCATCTCATGAACCATAGGATATGAAGATCCTAAACCCTTAACCCTAAGACCTAAATCCTAGGAGATGAACCATAAGCCATTAACCCATATAGATTTGTTATTCTAAGCATCTCATGAACCCTAGAAACCCTAAACTGAAACCATGGGACCTAAAGCCTAGGAGATGAATCCTAAACCCTTAACCAATATAGATTTGTTATTCTAAGCATCTCATGAAACCTAGAAACCCTAAACCCTAAATCATAGGACCTAAAGCCTAGCAAATGAGCCCTAAACCATTAACCCATGAAAATTTGTTATTCTAAGCATCTCATGAACCCTAGAAACCCTAAACCCTAAACCATAGGACCTAAAGCCTAGGAGATGAACCCTAAACCCTTAACCCATATAGATTTATTAATCTAAGCATCTCATGAACCCTAGAAACCCTAAACCCTAAACTATATGACCTAAAACCTAGGAGATGAACCCTACACCATTAACCCATATATATTTGTTATTCTAAGCATCTCATGAACCCTAAAAAACATAAACCCTAAACCATATGACCTAAAACCTAGGAGATGAATCCGACACCATTAACCCATATAGATTTGTTATTCTAAGCATCTCATGAAACCTACAAGCCCTAAAACATAAACCATAGGACCTAAAGCCTAGCAGATGAACCCTAAACCCTTAACCCATATAGAGTGAATTAAGGGATGCAAGAGGTTGGATTAAGGGGAGTTGAGGTAATGACTTAAACGGATGACTTAAAGGGATTAAGCATCTCATGAACCCTAGAAACCCTAAACCCTAAACCATATGACCTAAAACCTAGGAGATGAACCCTACACCATTAACCCATATAGATTTGTTATTCTAAGCATCTCATGAAACCTAGAAACCATAAACCCTAAACCATAGGACCTAAAGCCTAACAAATGAACCCTAAACCCTTAACCCATAGAGAGTGACTTAAGGGATGAAAGAGGGTGGATTAAGGGGAGTTGAGAGAATGAATTAAAGGGATTAAGTATCTCATGAACCCTAGAAACCCTAAACCCTAAACCATATGACCTAAAGCCTAGGAGATAAACCCTAAACCCTTCACCCATATAGATTTGTTACTCTAAGCATCTCATGAACCCTAGAAACCCTAAACTCTAAACAATAGGACCTAAAGCCTATGAGATGAACCCTAAACCCTTAACCCATATAGATTTATTATTCTAAGCATCTCATGAACCCTAGAAACCCTAAACCCTAAAAAATATAACCTAAAGCCTAGGACAAGAACCCTAAACCCTTAACCCATATATATTTGTTATTCTAAGCATCTAATTAACCCTAGAAACCCTAAACCCTAAACCATATGACCTAAAACCTAGGAGATGAACCCTAAACCCTTAACCCATATAGATTTGTTATTCTAAGCATCTCATGAACCCTATGATATGAAGATCCCAAACCCTTAACCCTAGGATCTAAAGCCTAGGAGATGAACCTTAAACCCTTAACCCATATATATTTGTTATTCTAAGAATCTCATGAACCCTATGATATGAAGATCCCAAACCCTTAACCCTAGGATCTAAAGCCTAGGAGATGAACCCTAAACCCTTAACCCATATATATTTGTTATTCTAAACATCTCATGAACCTAGGATATGAAGATCCTAAATCCTTAACCCTAGGACCTAATGCTTGGGAGATGAACCCTAAATTATTAACCCTAAAGTTAAGAGAGTGACTTAAGGGGATGCAAGACGATGGATTAAGGGTAGATAAGAGGATATGGCTTAAGGGGTCCTAAGAGGATAGCTTAAGGGGAGTTGAGAGAGTGACTTAAGGGGATGTAAGATGATGGATTAAGGGTAGATATATGAGGATATGGATTGAGAGTTCCTAAGAGGATGGCTTAAGGGGAATTAATAGAGAGACTTAAGGGGATGCAAGAGGATGGATTAAGGGTAGATATACGAGGATATGGCTTAAGGGGTCATAAGAGGATGGCTTAAGGGGTGTTGAGAGAGTGACTTAAGGGGATGAAAGAGGATGGATTAAGGATAGATATATGATGATGTGGATTAAGGGGTCTTAAGAGGATGGCTTAAGGGGAATTAATAGAGATACTTAAGGAGATGCAATTGGATGGATTATGGGTAGATATAAGAGGATATGGCTTAAGGGGTCCTAAGAGGATGGCTTAAGGGGTGTTGAGAGAGTGACTTAAAGGGATGCAAGAGGATGGATTAAGGGTATATATACAAGGGTATGGATTAAGGGGTCCTAAGAGGATGGCTTAAGGGGTGTTGAGAGAGTTACTTAAGGGGATGCAAGAGGATGGATTAAGGGTAGATATACAAGGATATGGCTAAAGGGGCCCTAAGAGGATGGCATAAGGGGTGTTGAGAGAGTGACTTAAGGGGATGCAAGAGGATGGATTAAGGGTAGATATACGAGGATATGGCTTAATGGGTCCTAAGAGGTGTCTTAAGGGGTGTTGAGAGAGTGACTTAAGGGGATGCAAGAGGATGGATTTAGCGTAGATATACGAGGATATGGATTAAGGGGTCCTAATGTTGGACACCATGAACATTGAGAGGGGGGGTGAATCAATGTTCCACAATATTTGAATTCCAAATCAAATCTTAAACTATCAACAATAGTATTTAATCCTTAATAGTATCCACAACAAATAAATAGAAGGAAACATGCATACACATTAACAAGACAGTGTGAACACCATAACACCAAGATTTTTATGTGGAAACTCTATTAGGGGAAAAACCATGGTGGGGATTAATCCACAAAGTATACTCTATTAAAATTATGATAAAATTATAAAAAGGGAATGCATTTGCATTCAGGAACACTACCTAGAGCTCACTGCTCAAAATACAAAAGAGGACTCATTGTCCAAAAGAAGTTTGGATTAAATATATTCAAAATATGAACTCAGAAAATAGAATCTTCAAATGCTTGAATTAAGTTCCAATGAAGCACATGAAAACAAATTCTAGACCTTCTGCCCAATTCACACTTCTACTTTGTTCTACTATGCAAAAACCGTTTTGCTACAAAAACAAAATTCGCTCTACAAATCCGCTAATAATACCCCATGCAGTTGTTCTGCACTTTTTTGTGCACACACACCTTCTCACCACTTCGTACATTGCTTCCAAAATGAATTACCTATCTCACTTATATATCCGCTAACAAGAATTTTATTTCTATATGTCGGCTTGCAACAAAATATAATACTCTTCCACAAGTCAACTCCAATCACCAATTAGAATTAATGTGTACTCACACAAGTCAGCTAGAATATAGTAGGGACCCAAACCAAAATTTCCAACATAAGAAATAGTTAAACGTATACTCCTCATACATCCAGAATATGCCATACACAATAGGTCAACCATAATGAGAAAATAAGTAATAAACTATTCTACCGAATCTCCAAACTCATACATGGATCAATGTAATATCATAAAACTTATCAAAAAGATAGCATACATGCTTGACAAGCATCCCTGGGGATCCACACAACAAAATAATGATTCGGTGAAGTATCCAGATCAACTTACTAACTAGATACTTTATTCTTCATGCATTTTGCGGGTAGAGTATTGTAATCTACTTTCATTTCTGGTAGGAACTGCTTCTAAACTGTGGACCACACTACTGACTCCAGTTGCCATCAATGACAACACTAGAAGCCAAAAAAAATCTCCTAAATCCATATGCCAACAATCTCCTCCTTTGGAATTGATGGCAACACTTTGTGAAAAATGACTAAGTGTCGAAACCAAAAATTCAAAAATTTCACGGCACAACAAAATATTGCAAAACATTGCACCACAACAAAAAACTTTTCCCCCTTTGGATTTCAAGGCATTTTTCACTGCATTCTCTCCCCCTTTGACATCAATGACAAAAAATACACTCTTCCTTATTACACTCTCTCAAAAAAAATTTGCAACTGCTGCTAAATTTAGAAGATTATTTTATACTTATCTTTCATTTCAGGGAGAAATTTCTTCTAGGAGTCCATTGCAATCCCAGTAGAAATTATCAGACTATTATTTTCTAATGTTCTGTTGATAACCTAAAAAAGGGATTCAGGAATAGTGATGGATTCTTACAACTTTTCTCCTTTCTTTAGAACTTCAACCATTTTCTCTAATTTGCTTTCAGCCCGGTCCTTCACTTTCCAGAAGGTGTCCATAAGAGTGTTTCTAGTAGAGTGAATATTTGCATGCTCAACTTGCAACTCATGAACCTTCTTCTTAACTTCTCCATCCTTGTCCTGAACCATATTGTAGTCCTATCTGATTCTAACAAGCTCATTCTCAATTTGTTCCAACTTGTCCTTATATTTTCCAACCACGTGAGGCCACTTGAGACAGTATTTGAATATCTTATTCACTGAGTCAATGCATTGCCTTAGTATATTCATTTTCTTCTTCATTTTGGTGAGAGATAGCCTAAACTGCATCTTTAGATGTGAGATTATTTCTTCCTCTTTTCTGTCCTGAGACAGATTCCATAGCTTCCATGATAAATTCAATAAATTCTTCTGGAAGTACATTATGCAAACTCTTCAATTCAATGTTGTTATCAATAAAGTATCTTCCTAGAGTGTCCTCAATGAGGTCATGTTCATATGATGGACCATTTATCCATATGTCAGTTATCTTTTGCATTCCATCTTCTTCTTGAACAATTTGCAATATATTTGCTTTGAGTAAAGCACCTTCTTCATCACTTTCTTCTGCAATTACCACAACCAGTTCAAGTAGTTTTGGTTCATCTCTTAGTGTATATTCCTTAGAGTCTTCATCGACTACATCCAAAACTATCTGCTTTTTACCTTTTCCTTCATTTTTTGTTGACTTAGGCGCCAGAGGAGTGTCACCAACCAACTCTCTTTCTCTCTTCATTTTTTTCTTCAACTTACTAGAGGATGATCTAATTTCAATTGCTTTCACTGGGAGAGGAATACCAAACTTTCCTAAAAAGTTTCCAAAGAATTTTTCATAAACTTGTTCACCATTTTCAAAAGAATTGAAATGCTCAAAAAATTTCTTGCAAACAGGCATATTTTGCTTCCATACCACATTGTCATTCTGAGCCAAGTAATTTAGGAAATACATCATAATGCATATATCTAGGGTACCAAACCTGAAAGAGTAATCTATATCCTTCATCAATTGCACATTCTCCACAATTGATCCTTCAAAAATCTACATAGGTCAAAGTCTTAGTTTTCTATTATCATCTTGTGCACAATATAGACTACACCTGCAGAGGTTGCACCTTCCCTATTTCTAAGGAAAACCTTGTATGAAATTCCATATGCAGTATACTTGGTTAATGGGTCTTGATCAATGTAATTATCAGTGCCCTTTGATCTCCTTTTACATTGGTTAGGGCTTTGACATCAACATTTTGAATCGATTTCTTTTTCAGGACATCACCAAAGTTGCATAGACATGTTATATTTTTTATTACATCCTTGGAAATTTGATAGGGTTTTTCTAGAGTAAGGATATCACCATCCAATTTGTTCAAGATAAATCGGACTACCTTTGCATTGATGAAATGAAGAAATTCATTCTAGATGTCTAGATTCTTGTGTTTCGCTCCTCCAAGATTCTTCAAATTGACGACAGATAATGAATTTCTTACATCCCTAGCCTTTTGACTACTATACTCATCCAAAATTACAATACCTTTGATTTTTTTCATTTTCCGTACCGAATAGGGTTCTACCGATTACGAAATAAATATGAAATTGATAATCAATAGAAATACCTAAAAAATTTGCCACTAATTTGAGTTTTGCTCCTTTGAAATTTTGCTAAAAAAGGGTTCTCCAACTGTTCTCCTTCAACGCAAAGTGACAAATGAGGGTTTCAAATGCCCTTTTATAACTTTGCACACATAACTGCCTTGTCGCATTAAATGCTCTGCCCTAAAAATTTTGGTTACACTATTTTCAAACAACAAGAGATAAATCCATCTGCGGACCTTCAAGAGGAGATCACCAATGTATTTGAGGATGAATAACACAACTACAGACAACTTCCTACAATCCAGAATCAACTACACACGAGGGACAAAAGATTTTCGTGAAAAACTCCCCCTAGGCCAATGGCCTAAATCAATTTTCGGATGAACTATCAGAGGGAGCTTTCAGAACAATCTTATTATCTTCATCGGATCCATTCTTCTTTACCCATGTTTTCTTCATTTGATCTCTTATCTATTCCATATATGCTTTTCCTTTTCCTTTATCACCTTTTTGTGAATTTCTACCTTGATATTTCAGACCTCTTTTATCCATATTTATGTTTTTGTAGAATCTTGCAATGTGACCAAATTTGTTACAATTGTAGCATACTGGATATATTTTTCTATACCATCCATTCCACTAATTTCCTCCTAATCTGTACTGATTAGCAATATGTCCAAATCTTCCACAGGTGTAGTATTTAACATTCCTTTTACTGACAGACATATTTATGCATTCTAATGACTTATGACCAAACTTTTTGTAGTTAAAACATTGACCAGAAAATGATGGATTGCTAGAACTTATCTTACTTCTACATTGAGAAGCCATATGCCAAAATTTATTAAAAACAAAGAAATATCCATTAAATTTTTGAGCATTGGGTTTCCTTACTGGACATCTTCCTTTGTTCTTCTTTTCAGGATCCTTCTGTTTAGATCTGGAGCTCACATCCTTCACATAGCCAAGACCTCACTTATCATTTACATCATTTTGTCCTTTAGTTCTTTCATCAAGCTTAGCAGCACTGATCCTGAACTTCTCCTTAAAATCATTTGCAATGGCAAGCTCATCTCTAAGAATAACTACCTTTCTTTCAAGCTCTTGTTCATTATTTCTGGATTGTTGCAGTTCAATCTCCAGTTGAATGAATCTACTATTAACTCTGTTGCATTCCTCAAATTTTTCTTTCAAGGACTGGGCCAGATTCTCCTCATTCTTATTTCTTTCTTCAATCTCTTTAGTTAACTTCATTGCCACATATTTTGTTTCAAGCTTTAGAGCAACATTTTCCTTAGCAAGCTTTTCACATTCTTTTGTTATTTCTTTTAGGGTTCGATTCAAATGAACATCTTCTGGGCCTCTGCTTTCTTTTTGCTTCAGCTGAGTACATAGTTCTTTCCTCTTTTCCCTTGACTCATTTATTATATCCTTCAATGATTGAATAAATTTTTTGACAACCACAAGATTTGCTTTTAGTTCCATGACCTCTTCTCTAGACTGATCAATACCATCAAGTGCCACCATAACCTATTGTTGAAGACCACTTGCATCCATTGTAATCCAAGATACACCTCAAGCTATTAAACTTAGAAGAGGAACCTGCTCTGATACCAATTGTTGGACACTAGGAACACTGAGAGGGGGGGTGAATCAGTGTTCCACAATCTTTGAATTCCAAATCGGATCTTAAACTATCAACAATAGTATTTAATCCTTAATAGCATCCACAACAAATAAACAAAAGGAAACATGCATACACATTAACAAGACAATATGGACACCATAACACCAAGATTTTTATGTGGAAACCCTATTAGGGGAAAAACCATGGTGGAGATTAATCCACAAAGTATACTTTGTTAAAAGTATGTTAAAATGATAAAAAGGGAATGCACTTGCATTCAGGCACACTGCTTAGAGCTCACTGCTCAAAATACAAAAGAGGACTCGCTGTCCAAAAGAAGTTTGGATTAAAGCTATTCAAAATATGAATTGAGAAAATAGCATCTTCAAATGCATGAATTTAGTTCCAATGAAGCACATGAAAACATATTTTGTACCTTCTACCCAAATCACACTTCTTCTTTATTCTACTATGCAAAAACCCTTTTGTTGCACAAACAAAATTCGCTCTACAAATCCTCTGATAATACCTCATGTAGTTGTTCTACACTTTTTTTTGCACACACACCTTCTCACCACTTCGTACATTTCCTCCAAAATGAATTACCTATCTCACTTATATATCCGCTAACAAGAATTTTATTTCTATATGTCGACTTGCAACAAAATATAATACTCTTCCACAAGTTGACTCCAATCACCAATTAGAATTAATGTGTACCCACACAAGTTAGCTAGACTATAGTAGGGACCCAAACCAAAATTCCCAACATAAGAAATAGTTAAACATATACTCCTCATACATCTGGAATACCCCATACACAATAGGTCGGCCATAATGAGAAAATAAGCAATAAATTATTCTATTGAGTCTCCAAACTCATACATGGATCAATGTAATATCATAAAACTTACCAAACAGATAGCATACATGCTTGACAAGCATCCCTGGGGATCCACACAACAAAATAATGGTCTGGTGAAGTATCCAAATCAACTTACCAACTAGATACTCTGGTCTTCATGCATTTTTCTGGTAGAGTATTGTGTTCTACTTTCCTTGCTGGTAGGAGTTGTTTCTAAACGGTGAACCACACTACTGAGTCCAATTTCCATCAATGACAACACTAGCAGCCAAAAAAAATCTCCTAAAGCCATATGCCAACACCTAAGAGGATGGCTTAAGTGGTGTTGAGAGAGTTAATTAAGGGGATGCAAGAGGATGGATTAAGGTTAGATATATGCGGATATGGATTAATTGGTCCTAAGAGGATGGCTTAAGGGGAATTAATAGAGAGACATAAGGGGATGTAAGAGGATGAATTAAGGGTACATGAGAGGATGGCTTAAGGGGTCCTAAGAGAATGGCTTAAGGGGATATGAAATCAATTATAATTTTTTTAGAAAATGGCAATGAATTATTTAGTTTTATATTTATACTATCAATTAAATGTATCTAGAACTATATATAGTTATCGGTTTCTAGATTCGAATTCCATTGTAATTTATATGCATGTCCTCTCTTTTTTGTAATGCATCTAGTTTTGGGAGACCTGAAACAAAAAATGATATAAAACTTTAATTAGGAAATGACTAAAGAAAAATATATATATAGACATGTATATGTGATAAAAATTTAACTTCATATCGACTATCAATTAAATATATATACAACTATGTACTTACCAATATTTATTCACTCCATTGTACCATTTGCATCCTCTCTTTTTTGTAATGCATCTATGATTGTCTCATAATCATCCATTGAAAGTGCCCATAACACTTTATTAGCAGGCTTCCCTTGATATCTAACTAGTTTTATATTGGTTGCCAAAATCAAATGTGAATAATGTATAATCTTCTTGTGTCTTTCATAATCTTCAAATGTAGGCAAGCCATTCTTTCTTATCAAATATTTTTGAAGCTAGGTGCCAAACAAAAACCATCGAACCAGTTGGATACTCAAAGTCATCATCATCCACTCTAGGATGTACCAACTTATGTTTTCTCTCAATACATCTAGCCAATCAATACTATGTCTCCTCTTCATTTCCCTTAGATGCAACAACATACACATGTCTTGCAAAAATAAATAAAAAACTCAATAAAGAATGACTTATATTTAATTCACATATAAACATGCATACATATAAAATTCAATTCAATTTAATGTACCTTCTTGTACAAGATATGAAACACGATCATAATCATTTGATGTGAACACTTGATTATCCTCAATTGTCATTCCATGTTGAACATGTGTCGATGTAGGTGTTAAGGCTCTTTGTGGCCATTCTTCGAGCCATTCTATATTTTCACATGCCTCCCAATCACCTGTAATACAAAATTGACAAAATCATGCAATCTCCCTTGTCCATATTGTCCATGTGTTTGCATTCGAACTCTTAAACAAATGCCATTTTGTAGATCCATTAATTGTTTCACAATCTTGTTGAGTAAAAATATCATTTTCTTCAACTAACCAAAAGAAGCATCGAATTATTGAGCTCTCACTTGTTCTTGTAGATAATTTGATATTGCACCAATCTAAAATTGCACGTGCATCTTTGAATTTCGTAGCATCCTCAAATTTTAGTTGCTCTCTAGCAAGAGCTCTTTTCACACATGCACTTGCTCCATCGTGTTCTCCTTTACCATGCCCAACTTCAAAAAAAATCCACATGTGTTGGATATTATTTTCCTTATGAATTCTACATAGCCAATAAAACATTATAGCATTCTTGAATTGACCCGTGCAATTATCCGACCATATGAGATGTTATCTCATTTGAATTCCTCTCTCTTTTAAATTTTTATAAAATATATCAAAAAAATATTGAACAAACTTAGATGAATGTAATTGATTATCACTTACATAAAAATGGTACTCTCTCAAAAAAATTCTATTATCTTCTGTACTATCATCTACATGTCTATAAACAATATGAACAAATATAGCTACTTGCACTGAATTATAATATTGTGATTGAATTTCTTCTTGTGGAGAAAGAGTATAATTTTCAGCAAAATCAACAACTGACAATATAGTTCCAATTAGGAATGTGTTTTTACATAAACGAAATTGATAATCAAGCCAATGAGCATATTGAGAGTGTTTAACATATTTAGGTACAATCTTATCTTTAAATTCTTTAATAAATGTATGCACACTAAATTTTTCCACAATTAGCTCACAACATTTTCCAAATTTTCCATCTTTTAAAGAATACTATATATTTTTTATTTTTTTTACATCCACTAATTGTTGTCCAAATTCATCTAAACTACTTTCATGCATACATTCTCCTAATAATGAAAAGTTACCACATCTATCGTATTCTTCAAAAATACATGCTTTTAAATAAAATAAGTTTCCATTAGAGGGTTCACAAAATAAACCTACTATAAAATCTTTGATTGTTTTAGGTGGAATATTAATACCACAAATGTCCTAGATAATTTGGTTAGCATGCAAAGTACAACGTATATATCAAAAAATATCATAATAATAACGAAATTGTACATGAATCTTACAACAACAAGAGATTAATTGTTTATTAATTCTAACATACCAAGGTTTGTACTTTTTGAATGGTCTTTGACTTATGCTAATATTGAATGGTAAGATTGGATCATCTAAATATATATATATAGTTCAATTTGAGTCATATCTAAGATATGCTTTGGATGAGGTTCACGAATTTTAGAACCCACCCTTAATTTTAAAACATCTCTAATGTTAGGTGATACTCTTGTATTATCATGCCAATATTTTTTGATTAAAGATTTAATTTCATTAGTTAATTTCATGTCTAATCTTGGGAGTCTACCACTAAAACTCCAACATTGATTAATTGGATCCTTTTCAATACTTTCTCTTCTTTTAGCAACTCTTATCAAAATTTTAGGATTTACTTTTATATATTTACTAATATTACTTAACATTCTTTTATTTGAAGTTGCTTTGTTAACTAGAATAGTTGTTATTGCATGATGAGTTGCATTCTTATCTTTAGATCGACATTTCTTACCTATAAAATCAATAGCATTAGCAATACTAGATATGACTTGTAGATACTGAATCATATTTCTTTTTTGGTTTTACAAAAATGCCTAATTTTTCATCACTTTTCTCATTTTTGACATTGTCATCAATTGCACCATGAGTTGAAATTGAAATCCTAATTTCTTTCTATAAAAAAACATTCTATATATTTGATTTCCATAAGTTCTCATTTGTCTCCAAGTAACTTTACCAGGAAGGTTATCTAGCACATCTTTTTCAATTGTAAAAAGAAAAAATTTCATTTTCATTCATACAAGGGGTTTCATTTTCATTCACGCAAGGGGTTTCATTTTCATTTTCAAACATAAAAGTGATTTCATTCTCATTTTCATTCATTTCATTATTTTTTTGTTTTTTCATTGTTTCAACCCTAGAATTATTGATATCGTCAATGGTGTATCCAACTTCCTCTAAATAACTAAGATCAATATTATCAAGACTTGGGTTTGAAGACATACCTGGATAAATTGTTTGAATAGGTGCATTTTCCATATCATTGGGAGGTGGATTTGAAAACATACCTGAAGTTGTTTGCATAGGTGCTATTTCCATATTATTCAAAGTTGAAGTTGAAGGCATAGTTGGGTTTGTCTCCATAATTGCATTTTCTTCCAAATTCACCATATCCACATTTGCATCATCTACATTCATCTCATCCTTCATGGTTTCCTCTTCAACATTCATGGAAGTAGATGCTTCCATTTTTTTTCATTTGATGAATCCTTTCTCTTCTATCCCTTTGTCTTTTTGCCTCCATTTCTCTATTTGCTTGAATTTCTTCGGGTGTCATTAACTTTCTACATTTTTTTATTTTCCTTTGCTTTGATCCCATGGTTACCAGACCCTCTTTGATAACAAAACAAATGATTATTAACCTATTTTAAAATTTCCATCTCCTTCAAATATTCAAATAAAACTATGTAGTGTGAAGATCCTTTCTTCTATAAACTTTGAAATACAAAAACATCATGAATACATCATATAGTGTAGTAAAATGCATATCCTTGCATTTTCACACTTGTTTGGGCTTGATTTGCTTGATTTATGCTTCTTTATGGCTTAATTGGTCCTATTTTGTGTCCACAAGCCCTATGAATGAAATTTTTCTAGTTAATCTCGACATTCTCCAATGCATAAATGTTAATTTAATGACTCCATCAGTGTGTCCCTAATTTTTGGGTTGGGACTAAAATTCCACCTAGGGCATCTTAGTCCCCCAAGGCTCACAGGACCTTGATTTTTGCATCTTTGGATTGTGCCCCTTTTTGGCATTTGTGCCCCAAGTGTTTAGGACTTGGGACTAAGATGCCACCTAGGGTGTCTTAGTCCTCCTTCAGTCATTTTAGAGATTTAATTTCAAATTCTAGTAGGATTTAGCCTTCTTTATTTAATGAATTCATATGTCAACTTGGTGTGATATAATTTCAGGATATTAAACATATATAAGTATAAATACAAGTTTCCTTGATTCATTTCAGCCAAATATTTTGTGAGATCTTTTATCATAGCATAATTGAGTTCACAACAACATTCAAGAGCAGATTCATTAAGTATTTGGAGCCATTTTCATATTCAAGCATCATATCAAAGAGTTTTCTTGCATCATGTGTGTTGTTGTGCTAATATTTGTGATGTAGGGTTTTGATTCAAGCAATCAATTCAAGTACAATCTTTCAAGCATTCAAGATCCATATCCATTGTAGCCAATATGCACAAGTTTACAAACCTTTACAAGGGTTTGGTGAGTTGTAGCATTGCATGTTGTTCATTCACCATCTCCTTCATTATTTCCATTTTATTTCAAGGTTTAATTACCAACAAGGTGTTTGACCAAGGCAAACCCCCATTCACTAACAAACAACACGTTTTTCCCTTTTTCACACTTGTGATTGCATATTTAGGTTGCGGAATTGAAGATCACTTGGAGTGCAAAGTTGCATTACAAAGTTGTCATCTTCACAGAAAATCACTTACAGGCCTTATTCAAAAGTTTTAGAACCAGAGACTGGAAGGGAAGCTAGTGCAAACCTTGGACCTCAGGATCCTGTTTGAAGTTTGTAGAAATTTATAATGGGACTAATACACCATCTTGGGCATCTTAGTCCTCCTAGGCTCAATTTTTAGAGATTTTCAAAGATCGGTTCTGAGATCCGAAGACTATATTTTCCTTGAAAAATAGTAATAGGACTAAGATGCCATCTTGGGCATCTTAGCCCTCCACATCATATTTTGGTAGCCTCTTTGCATTTTTAGAATCTTCATGGCACCTCCATATTTCTCAGGTGCACACATACCATCTCCCTATTGAATAATTTCATCATTTGCATCTTTCATTTAGCTTGTATTGCTAGTTTTAGGTCATTTTGCATATCACGTGTTTTCAAAAAAATTATTTTCCAAGTATTTGCTTGGTGGTGAACCCTTTAAAACTTAAGAAACCCTTCCTAGGACCCTCCTAATTGGGAATTGGCTCACCTTGTGAGGTTGTTAGTCAATCTAATTAGGACTCTTAGGACATTAGTGAATGGTTGAATGAGAAAAGTGTGATATCCCAAAAAGGTATCCATTTTCCCATTCATCATTTTGGTGAACCTGACGCTTTTTCTTTTCTAATTTGAAGTCTATTCATTCTTGCATTGCATCTTGCATTAGTGAAAGTGCATCTAAGAAATCTTACATCCTGCATTAGTGAAATTGCATTTAGGGTTTGCTATATTTGCAGTAGTGAAAGTGCATATAGGTTGCATATTTACTTTATTGCATCATTTGATTTCATTTAAAAATTGAAAAGTGCATTGTTCTTCATCTTCATTGCATTCTTATTGCATTCAAAATTGAAATATTGCATTCAATTGCTTGTTTCTACCTACTTTTTCTTGCACTTATTTGCACATTTTTATGTTTCTGAGCATCAACATACTGCATAGGAAATCTGTAAACACTATTGAAATTCCAAAATTCCATGTTTTTCTACAAAAAACCTCTTCTAGAACTAAAACTCCCTTCCTAGTGTCTTAGTCCCTCTTAGGATTTTTGCGTTTGAAATATCTCTCTACTGTTTGTTGTTTGTTTTAGCCTCTAGAACTGAAGAATCTCATCAAGAGGACCAAGATGCCCTTCCTGGTGTCTTAGTCCCTATTGAATTTGATTCTCAGGTTTTCAAGATATGAAATTGCTTTTCTATGTTTTTGTGGGCTTCTTTATGTGTTCAATTTCAGTTTCCATAATTGTTGTTATTCCATTTTATTTTATTTCAATTACATTTGTTTAATCTTGCATCATGGATATGTGCTTTGGAAAATTGTGGATTTCCTTGAAATCTTTGGTAGATGTGTCAAATTGTGCCTTTGGTAATGACCCTAATGAAATTAAACTCACTCATGCTCACTCAACTCCTAATGCATGTCCTCCTCGTGATGTTGACATCATTGGAGAAGATGATGTCAACATGAATAAGTTCCTAAATGATCATATTTGATAATATTGAAGCTAATGGATCCTTCTATCCTTCCATGAAACAACCAAATCCTCCCACGATACCACCCCTTGAGATGTTTGGTTACTTACATCTTGAAACTAAAGTGAAAGTTGAACCTAAGTTCCCTAAAATAGGTGAACCTAGTTCCTCTAAACAAGAAGACACTCAACCCTTTTATGATAAAAAAGTAACAAACACTCCAATCAACCTAGAAGAAACATATGGAAAAGGATTCACCATCTTGAGAAAACAAGGATGTGACACAAGAAATGAACATGAAATTCATCAACTCTTAGAGCAAAAACCAACCGATGAAAACACAAAAGGATTAGGATACCAAGATCCCTCTTATAACGAAAATCCTCCTAGAGAATATCTAAGGCTCTGAAGTGATGGTATAGTGATCTTGGATTCTCCCCCTAAATTGAATATCCTCCCTAAACAATACCTAATAGATCATAACAATAACAAGGATAAAGATAGGATAATCTTAGGACCTCCTGCCCTAACCCCATCTAGAGAAGTTGGTGAATCTAGCAAACATAAAAGACCATATAAATTATAAAAGTTGCAACCTCTCTGTCCACCACTTGAAAGTGAAAGAAAATTACAAATCCTTCTCAACCAAGGGTTAATATTATTACAACCTATGAATTGACTTGTGCTATACCCTAAAGATGCAAAAGTGCCACATTGTGCATATCATCAAATCCTTGGACATAGTATGGATGAGTGTCGTGCATTATGAGAAATATTGAGCAAGTATCACTTTGATGACAATACTCTCTATCTAGTGATCACATAGAATATTCTCTACCCTCTTGTCATGTAATAGTTTTAGAATACTCTATTTTCACCATTACATGACCTTTCCCATCACTTACCTTGACCCATTCTTGTCTTGCACTCAGTGGGGACAAGAATTTGTTGGCCTTGTCCTAGTAAAGCATTTGGTGTTGTCCCTTTGGTTCTTTATCTACTTTCTGATTATACAGACTAAGATCAAGGAGGTGGATGACTTACTTTAGGTTGACTCACCTATGCCTTACTAGTCCTTTTCATTTTCTTTTAGTTTTCTTGCATGTGTGTAATATGATCCCCTATGATGTTCTATTTGATGTTTCTCTCTTTATGTGAATTCCTCTATTTATACCTTCATTATTCTATATGTCGTATAATTTTTCCTTTTGATTAATCTTTTATCTTTTCCTTTCATTTTTTTGTTTCTTGTGTTTTCCTTTTGGGGATGACACAAGGCATCGAGACATTCATGTCTCCTTCATGTTGACCCAAAAGCTTTTTCATTATCTTTTATTTTCCTTTCATTTTCATTTTCATTTGTCTTGTATTTTCCTTTTGGGGATGATGCAAGGCATCGAGACACCCTATGTCTCTTCCATGTTGACCCAAAATATTTTTCTTTGTTTTCACTCTCTTTGTGTCATTCTTCCAGTTCTATGTATTTGGGGAATGATGACAGTTCCAAGCTCTCTAATATCATTGTAGCAAAGAACATATTGACCCCAAATCCATAGATCCCTTATGTGTTTGGTGTTTTCATTTTGGAGGCAATCCCTTTCCTTTCCTTTTCTCTTGCAAGATGTAGCTTTACTTGGAAACATATGACTTGGCATAGGGCTTTCCATGTTGGATCTCATGTCTTCCTTCTTGATTTCATTTTCATTTTTTCTACTTTAAAGTAATTTCTCATAGCATGGTGCTAGAAATTTCTTTAAAGTGGGGGCATACATTGGCATTATTTTGGATTGATTTCATTTGCATTTTTTTCTTTTCCTTTTCATGTTCCTTGATGTGATTTTCTTTCTTTATGCAATTTGTTTTTCCTCTTGGCAGTATCTTTGGGTTTGAATTCCTTTAAGAGTGTGATACTTCCTTTTCCTCTCTTGGAAACACTAGATACAATGTTCCTCAGTATGAGACCTAGCACTTTTCCTCTCTTGGAAACAAGATGAAACCCTTTTGCGCTTGTCCTCTCTTGGAAACATTGGGTATGATGTTCCCTAGGATGAGACTTTGTATTTATCCTCTCTTGGAGATGTTAAGCACAATGTCCCCTAAGAGTAAGACCTGACATGAACTAAGAGAACTCCCTTTGAGCATTCCTCTTTCTTGTTGCATTTTTCCTTTTTGTCCTTATTAAATTCATGGAGGTATGGATTTGATGCGGATTTTATTGGGGCTCACCTAGTGAACACCTAGCATCACTAGCCCGTGTGAGCATGCGTTTTTTTGCCTTATTAAATTCATGGAGGTATGGCTTTAATATGGTCCCTTGGGGCTCACCTAGTGTACAACTAGCTCCCACTAGCCCTTATGAGTGTGCATTTTGTTTGCATAGTGGACAACGTGTTCCACTTGTAAAAATATTTTTGGACAAACAACCTAGACCCGGTCCACCACGTTGGACGACCAGTCGAAGCTTGATTTGTTACATTTTTTCCTTTTCCTTTTTTTCATTTTCCTTTTGTTTTATGGTGTATGTTTGCGATTTGGTTATGGTTTCATATATCATCTGCAAGTGTGTTCCTTTGTGCTTATGTTTTTTTTTCCATAGGCTCTTGATCCTCGGGGCTTGGCCACCCTCTTGATTATTGTCATCCTATCTTGCTAACATTTGTACATTTGAACCCCTCTTGATTGTGTGGTTGGCTACTTTAGTGAGTTTGAAGCAATTTCATCCTCTCACTAAAGTGGGGGCTAAATATAGTGTAGCAAAATGCATAACCATGCATTTTCACACTTGTTTGGGCCCACTTTGCTTTATTTATGCTTCGTTATGGCTTAATTGGTCCTATTTTGTGTCCAAAAGCCCTATGAATGACATTATTTTCTAGTTAATCCTGACATTTTGTAATGCCCCACCACGTAACCTTAAAGAAAGATGCAAAAACAACAAAAGCGTAGCAATTTTTTTTTTAAAGTATAATTATAATAAGGAAAGTGAACTACACTTAACACATACATTCTCTAAGATACACGACAATGCATTACATTCAAATCCCATTATACCAAAGTATCTAACCATAACATATATATATTACTCATGAAATTAAATTTCATACATCTAAAGCATTTAATTCAACTTATAAGATACAAGTATATTAAAGAATTATTTACAACTTGCATTCAATCCATAAAATAATTACAAAGCTCATTTCCAAAATGAGGATAATTATACAATATTGTTACAATTACACTGATATAAAATTCCTCCTCGAATGCAATTGAGGAGTAGTACATATACAAGGTATCCCACTGATACAAATGAGACTTAAGTGAAAGTACATATCCACTGGTACACACGAGCTCTCCAATCTTCCATCACGAACATGAACTAGAGACCCAACAATGTAAGGTGCACATTCCACCCAACCAAGTGGTACCCGAAGGCCCACCCCCATGCTAGGAGATAGTAAAAAGGCCTTTCTAGGCAATAACCAACAACCTCTAGAAACAAGAAATACACACTACTACTCTACACAAGCACAATACGTAACATGATGGTTACATTGCTTCCAAAATAAAAGAATCAAGTACATCCATTGTACAATACAACTAACTATTGTCATAGGAGGAGTGTCACACATAATTTGATATGGGTTACCCTAGCGTAACCTTCCTAGGCTACCAGACCCCCATCCTGGGTTACCCTGGCTGCCTTTACTGACCGTCGAACCCCCATAAAAAATATGTGGGATCAACATACCTTCCAATCAGACCAGGTAGTTGAACTTTCCATTCTAGGCCTTCTTGTCTCATCCCAAGTCTAAACAATCCCTTGAGCCCATGAGCAAGGCACAATTAACAAGTTAAGTGTTTTAAGCTACCCTTTCCTCTAATACATTTATTTAATTACTACTGAATTAACTAACTCTCCATGAGTTACCTAGGCACCACTTTGTGTGTCGGCCCCCATGAAGAGCCACTCCCCTACTAACAACACAAGGATCTATTCCAAACCAAGGGTAGACAAGGTGCACAAAAACTGATAGCAAATACCAACCATAAAGCAATAGGCAACACATCATGTTCATAGTAATCAGGTGTTTAAACTGAACCACACATCCCGTTTGTAGTAACCAAGTGTCCAAAAAATCTACAACCACATGCACTACCCAAGGTAAATCAAAAGGATGAACCAAAACACATAACAACCCCCTCATAAAATAACATCATTCTAAAAGTATTACAAAATCACAATTGACCCAAATTTCCCAAACTGATGTGAACAAAAGAAATTCAAGCAAATAATAAAATCTATCATTAGGATTTCCTAAATCCAATTTCAATAAAATACATTAACACAACATCAACTACAAGGACAACCATCATGCACAATAAAACAAAGCCAAGAATGTATACATCCCAATCAAGGAAAAGACCATATAATTTCCAACATGCCTCAAAGGTAACAATAATTTGTGCAAGGCTATACCCCATATGAAATCATTGTAATCAAACAACATAGTCCAAGTGTAATAAACTTAACTATACAATTTCCACTTCCCTAGCCTCTGGAAAAAAAAAACAAAAATCAATAACACTATATGTACATTCTTAAATTATAACATATACATAACCCATCAAAGATAATCATTCTTTCTTCATGAATTAAAATTTCATAAAAGACAATCCCATAGACATAATCAAATGTCATATTTAACAAAATACAACTAAGATCATCCTTCCTTAAGAATACACACATGTATATATATTTATTTTCATTTCAATTCACCTAATTGTCATCTTACAATAGAAGACATCCATGACAGTCAGAATATACAATCTATAAATCATATAGACATTTATACTACATACAACCACTGCAATTTGTACAATATATCAAAATAAAACATATATAATCAAACTACATGCGTAAGTTCAGTTATCTATGATGACAGTACCTGCATCTACAACTTGAATTTATAAACTTAAGACTTACTCATGATTCACTTTAACAAACTTCACAAACTCAAAGATGCTACCGTGCATGAATAGACAACCATTACACCATGCAAGAAGCATACACCACTGAGAAAACCAAACACAACTGGCAGTTAACTTCATGCATCAAATACTTTATTTAAAAATCTGTGGTTTCTATGAATCATAACCTATTTGCATTTAATCATCGACATGGGTTATACAACTATAGTATACTAAACATAAAATGTTGGAGAAAAGAATAGCATACCATGCACTCAGCTTAACCATGAAATTCTCCAATACTAATTACCATAAACTTTCAAATGTAAGATTTGAGTTTGTGTTTCAAATGCCCACTAGAGGTTATTGTCAGATTTAGTAATTTTCAAAATATTAACTTAAGCTAACAAAATCAATCTATAGGTCTGCAACTATCATGAAAGTGAGAAATGATATCATATAAATTTTGGGCCTCGAAATATATAACAAATTTGAATTGATCATAGAAAACAAAGAATGACGCAAAATGACGCACCATAAGAGGTTGTAACATATGAACTATAGCTAACAAGATAATTTACCATGCAACAAAGTCATCATACTACCCATGGATAATAAACACAGAGCTATCCTAAACCCATGACTTTATACATTTCTAATATTCACAAAATAAATTAAATCGAAACCCTGCCCCATGATTTCTATAGGAGATTACAAGCAGTTCACAATGAAATCAAAGGAATTATTTAAACCTCTACAACATTCTATTTTCAATCGCTGCAGATGAGACAAGTTGCCAAAGGAATCAGAAAGTAATTTTAAACCTCTACAACCTTCTATGTTCAAGCGTTGCAACTATGAGAGCTTGCGAATAGAATCAGGGAGGTTCTTTAAATCTAAACACCCTACCATGTACAAGTGTGGTAGCTGTAACAAGCAACGAACTCAAGGATTCCCATTGGACGCCTACATACATGCTTAAAGAAAGACTTTAAACCTTCCCATGGATCAAACTCTTCAAGGCTGCCTAAACTTGTAACCATGGTTCACCATACAATTAACACATAAAGCTACAAGTGAAACAAATAGTTAGGCGCACTGCTAGAATGAGACAAGTTGCAAAAATAATACTAATGCCCTGAAAGGTCTGAAATAGACAGGGAGGACAAGGATGCCTTGAGTAGAATGGAAGTGTTCAGATGTCAAAGCCTATAGAGTTCAATTAAGGGCAGTGGCACTGATGGTATGGGCATATAAATGTAAGTTTGCATACCAAATTCAATGAACTAGAAACCAATGTCTTACAAATAAAACATGCTAGCAGCCAAAAATCTATGAATAATGAATTCAAGATTATGGGTAATCTCTGAGTTGACATAAGAGAGAAAGAGAGCATCTGATCTCTTCGTTTGTGAGAAACAGAACAGTAACTGGTGCTCTATTTTGGTAAAAGGATTCATGTTAACAAGAAGTTGTATGCGGAGACAACAATGAATGCCAATAATTCAAAGGGGAAAAACTACTAAATGATGCCAATAATAGAATTCACAGTGTTACGAGACTCATTTGAATGGAGTATAATTTAAAATGGATAAGGAGGCTTAAATAGATCTCTTGCATAACCATTTAAGGAAAGACTTTGATTATGTTTCCTTACTGTATGATAATTGAAATTTTCAGGGGAATAACTTCTGAAGATAATAATTTTCCCATCTAAGAGCAGGCAGATGATTATTATATCCACAAACAATATTTACATATTACATCATTCCAGTATTATTTCCGTAATACTTCCAAGCATTTGTATTTTAAAGAAAAGAAGGAAAAAGATAACAAAAGAACCTGGATTTTCTTGTTTCTTGCAGGTTTGAGAGGCTTTGCTTTAGTACTTTTCACCTCCATCCTATAGCTCAACTCAAATTCAAATTTTTCACCTTCCTTGCAATTTCCTATCTTCAAAACCTCGCAGAGCCCAAAAAAAAACTTCCTGAGAACCTTCCTCAATTTTCAACAACCCATTTCTAAAAATATCCCTCTTTCCATTCCCGTGAAGTAACCTCTTACATCTCTCAGTTATTACAAATATTCTCTCCAAGAATAATTTCTCAACAAGAGTGTTTAATAAATTTTCTAACACACATGTCAAAATTAAAATATCTTTTAACCAACTCAGATATTTCCCTCTTGATATTTACAAGAAATTTATGCTATTTTAATAATTCAAATTCACATAATAATTTCAAAATAAATTTAATCTAATTAATTTAATTACTTTATAAAATAAATTTAATCACAAGGACTAAATTACTTTACATAATTAAATTAAATACAAAGCTTCTAACAATATTTAATTAAAATTAATTAAATAACACTAAAATCATTAAAAGAATTAATTAGCATTTAATTTCCACATAACAAACCTTGCAAATAAATAAATGACAAGGCAAACATGGGCAACATAACTACAAAACATACCAATAAAGACTGACAACACACTATGACTAGGGTTGTGGCTTAACAAGGGAACCATGTTACTATCTCCCAATCAACAATACCATTGGTAAATGGACACGCTTAGACCTGTGAAGCCAAGTGGAGAAAATGTCCTATACCTATACCTACAATCCTGCAATCAAACAAATGTTGTACATGTATACAAATCATAATAGACACACTGTGAAGAGAATGTCACAGAATCACAGGGCACTCGCAAGCAAGTGATGCAATCCCATCCCCTTCACCAATACAGTCACATTAAGACTGGTGAAATTAAAACATCAATTAATCAACAAATGAGCATATATCAATATCAAATCAAATAAACAACTATGCTAAAAAGAAAGCATTTCATAAACAAATAATCAGTCACAACATCAACTCATCAAAATATCACCATGTCTGAGTAACATCCAACAGTGTCATAAAGTCTATCAAACAGTAACATAAGGTCAAGATAAACATCATAAAGTCTAGATGAAATCCAAGAAGTTGTCCAGACAAGGAAAATTAAGGGGCATTACACATTCTCCAATGCATAAATGTTAATTTAATGACTTCATCGGTGTGTCCCTGATTTTTGGGTCAGGACTAAAATTCCACCTAGGGCATCTTAGTCCCCCAAGGCTCTCGGGACCTTGATTTTTGCATCTCTAAATTAGGCCACTTTTTGGTGCCTGTGCCCCAAGTTTTTAGGACTTGGGACTAAGATGCCACCTAGGGAATCTTAGTCCTCCTAAAGTCATTCTCGAGATTTAATTTCAAATTCTGGCGGGATTTATCCTCCTTTATTTAATTAATTCATATGTCAGCTTGGTGTGATATAATTTTAGGATATTAAGCATAGATAAGTATAAATACAAGGTTCCTTGATTCACTTCAACCCAAGTCTTTTGTGAGATCTTTTATCATAGCATAATTGAGTTCACGAGCGCATTCAAGAGCATACTCATCAAGCATTTGGAGCCATTTTTAGATTCAAGCATTATATCAAAGAGTTTTCTTGCATCATGTGTGTTGTGCTAACATTTGTGATGGAGGGATTTGATTCAAGCAAGAAATTCAAGTACAATCTTTCAAACATTCAAGATCCATATCTATTGCAGCCATTACACACAAGTTTTCAGACCTTTACAAGGGTTTGGTGAGTTGTAGCATTGCATGTTGTTCATTCACCATTTCCTTCATTATTTCCATTTTATTTCAAGGTTTAATTACCAACAAGGGGTTTGACCAAGGCAAACCCCCATTCACTAACAAACAACAAGTTTTTCCCTTTTGCACATTTGTGATTGTAGATTTAGGTTGTGAGCTTGAAGATCACTTGGAGTGCAAAGTTTCAAAGTTTCTTTACAAAGTTGTCATCTTCACAGAAACTCACTTACAGGTCTTATTTGAAAGTTTTAGAACTTGAGACCAGAAGGGAAGCTAGTGTAGACCTTCAAGCTTAGGATCCTGTTCGAAGTTTGTGGAAATTTAGAATGGGACTAATACACCATCTTGGGCATCTTAGTCCTCCCAAGCTCAATTTTCAGAGATCTGATTCTGAGATTTGAAGACTTTGTATTTGCCCCGACAAATAGCAACGGGACTAATACGCCATCTTGGGCGTCTTAGTCCTCCACATCATATTCTGGTAGCCTCTTTGTATTTCTAGAATCCTCACAACATCTCCAAATTTCCCATGTACACACATACCATCTCCCTATTGCATAATTTCATTATTTGCATCTTTCATTTAGCTTGGATTGCTAGTTTTAGGTCATTTTTCTTATCACAACGTGTTTTCAAACATTTTCTTTTCCAAGTATTTGCTTGGTGGTGAACCCCTTAAAACTTAAGAAACCCTTCCTAGGACCTTCCTAATTGAGACTTCGCTCACCTTGTGAGGTTGTTAGTCAATCCAATTAGGACTGTTAGGACATTAGTGAGTGGCTAAATGAGAAAAGTGTGATATCCCAAAAAGGTATCTGTTTTCCCATTCATCACATCCAAAAGTTCTCTTTTTCCAAATCTTCTTGTAAAATGTTCTTGTACTTGATTCCACTTCATAAAATTCAACTTGCACTTGTCTCTTCCAACAATTTGAATAGAATATTCCCTATTAAGAGATTGTACAAGAAAACATTGCAATAAAAAATGTAGAAAATAGCGCTTTCGGACCATACTACAGAAAAGGAACGTTGCAAAAAAAATGTGCTCTATTAGTATTTTCCAAATTGGGAAAAAATGGCTAAATAAGAAACACGTACACGTTATAAAACATGTACATGTTCTATTTTAGGAATGGGTATGTGTTATATAACACATACGTGCTACCTTTACCCAACAGGTAAATAGATAATGTGTACGTGTCATATAATGCGTATGAGTTATATTTAAATAATGTGTATGCATTATATTTAAATAACACATACACATTTTTTTTTAAAAAAATTTAGACTGCAGGAATTGGGTAGCACGACCCCCTATAAACTGCAGTGCACCTGGTAAAATTTTTAACATGACCGGTAGCGCTGGTACGACGCGCCCTCCGTTACCATAGGGGTGGGGGAGACTAGACCTCATGACCAACCTCCTACAATAGGAAAGATTTAGCCAACCGAGCTAGGGCCCCAACCCCTAACACATACACATTTTAATAACACGTACACATTATTAAAATTTTGAATCTCCAACCCACATGCAACCTTGGTTTTAGACTTAGGAAAGGCTTGGCAACCCGACCTTTAGCCTTTTACCTGCAACTAAAAAACTAAGGTAGATTCAAGAAGAATGCCCAACTTTGGCAATATGGATGATGGACTTTTTTTCTAAATCAATCTATGAAATTAAAATCCATTAGAGAACACGATGTCTAGTTTCCAAATATATAATTTTTATTAATATTGGATTATGTTTGTTATTTTTTAATTAATTTCTAAGTAAACTAGTCCATCAACTTGAAATATCAAGCTTTTTTTTATTTTTTAATAACTTTTTTTTGGTTAAGTTTCTTGTAAGAAAAATTATATGGCATCAATATTTAGAAAATTCTCTACACGGTGAAAAAAAAATATTCAAAAAATGTTTAGTTTAGGTCCAATTATGTTGTCTGTACACGTTGATTTTTAAAAACAACATTTAAGGCCAATAAAAATTTAATAAAAAAATATATTAAAAAAAATTACAAAAAAAATATTCATCAATCTTCATGTTGTTAGCTCTATTTCCCAAAAGGAATTAGCAAAATACTTTTATTTGGGTCAAAAAGTGGTGTCTGTACACATACATGGTATGGTAAAAAAAATATTTAAAAAGTGGTTTTTATACATCCCTATCAAAATTTAATTTCTATCATCTGGGTATCTGAATTAATTACATATTTGGAAACTAGATTCAAAATTCAAAATTTCATATTAATAACTTTTTTAAGATTCATTGTGTAAGTGCCTCAAATTTTTAGTCCAAGTGTGATAAATTCTAAAAAACAACAAAAACACTTCCACTTTTTGAGCTTTTTGTGGACCCAACTTCTTGCATCAACCCAAGTATGGACATGATTAGTGTGTTTTTTATGAATAGAATCAATTATCGCTAAAAAAATTATGATAGTTCAACCATTTATCAAATTATTCATTACTCGACATAACACAAGTAGGCTAGTTGTGATCATTAGGATGCTCCACCATATTAAAATCACCTCCTCTAACACAATTAGCACTAGGAAGCTCTTTGGCCATCTAAGCCCATAACTCACATCTCTTGTTTTCATTATTAGGAGTGTAAACTGAGCAAAAACTAATAGGTTGTCAATTGATAAACATTAGGTCCCACACACAACTTTGTGATGGGTCCTCACCTTTATCAATGACAAACTCATAGATCCATTTAAAGTAATACAGTGTTGTAGAAAAATGGCCCCTTGTCATTTTCATAGTCTTTTAGGCCTTGCTTCACAATGCTTGATCTATTTTTTCTTGATTTATTGATGTAATGTGGCTTGAATATGCACATTTAAGTCCTTAAAATTTAAAATATGACATCTTGTAAAGGTGTTGTGAAGTTTTGTAAAACATTTCTACACTTTTCTAGACTCTATTCATTAAAATTCACCAAAAAATCACCTTTTCATCACTTATCAAGTCCAATTTTGAAGTGTTGTAAAGTCTTGTAACAATATTTCATACTTTTCTAGGCATAATTTCACTATTCACACCTTTCTTATGCTTTATTTGACCTCTTTATTCCCTTATAAAGCTTAATTTAGTGCTTTTTTTAATGTAAACCCGACAAACAACATTAAATGTGACTTAATTCCCAACATCCATTTTCAAGCCTAAGGTGGGACCCATTCACCAAGGGTGGAAAATGAGTCCCTCTTGGCTCTCAATTCAAAATATTTCAAATTTCCTTTCGGATTTTTATTCAAAATTACTTGATGTCGGCCTATGATGAGGTATCAATGGGTTACTAAGGTACAAGACTGTATAAATAAGTGTTTTTCTCCTCATTTTACATCTCCTACAATCTTCTAACTCATTCAAGCATTCAAATTACATTTGAACACTTTGCATCATTGAATCAAGCATCAATCAAGCATTCAAGAGCAACCATTGACATATCTTTAGATTTTCTTCAACAAGGGTTTGGTAAGTTGATAAAATTTGCATGTTATTTGTTTAAATCATTCTCTTTCATTTTATTATTTCATTAAGGGTTTGATTACCAAAGTGGGATTTGACCAAGGCAAATCCCTATAACCTAACCCTTAACCATTTTTCCCCTCTTGCATGTGTGTTTGTAGACTTTTGTATGTATATTTGACAAGCATTTAGGTGTTGAAAAGTGGTCAACAAGTCAACAAATTGTTTCAAGTCAACATCTTATTTCAAGCTTGGAGAAGACATTATATCTGTTCTATAGATTTGACTTTGGAAACCCAACAAGCAGACAACCTTAGATCTAGTGCTACAAAATTGTCCCCTAATTTCTCAAAATTTTGGGAGAGGATTGATTCGCCATCAGTGGCGAATGAGTCCCACCTTAAGGTTGGAAATCTAAGTTTTTTCAGATTACAGATCCCAACACTCAGAAACCTGTTCCCAATAGTTTTCATCAGAAGTAGGACCAATTCGCCATCAATAGTGAATGAGTCCCACTAGTAAATTTTTGTGATTGCATACATCACTCAAAAGATTCTAGATTCTCCAATTCTTGCCCAGGTGCACTCTGATTCAACCTCTTTCTGTCTTGTTTTGCATTTGTTCGTTCATAGTTCATTGTTTGCAAACATCACTGTGTTTTACAACATTGCATAAATCTTAGGTTTTTCATACATAATCAGTCGATTAGTTCATATAACTGCACTTAGATAATCTCATTTAGTTCAAATAACATCATATATTGCATAATTTGAGTGAACCTAGCTAGCATTTTTGGCCTACCTCTCTCCTTTTAGGTACAAAACCCTAGAAGAGTTAGAGAGTCTTGTGGTGCCAAAAATCCACGGTTCATTTTGGTGAACCTTCATATTGAATTCTTTACATTTTTTATTTCAATTGCATCTTGCATCTTAAACTTCATTTGTATCAACATTCAATTAGGATACTGATTTGCTTTTGCATCCTAGGGTTTCTTAATTTGCATTAGTGAAAAACTCATTTAGATTTTATTTTTGCATTACATATCATTGAAAAAAATGAAAATATGCATCTGCATTCTTAATTGGCATTTGAAAAGCATTAAATTTTTTGAAAAACACAAAAAATCTCATAGTGGGACTCATTCGCCACCCTGGGCGAATCAGTCCACCTACACATTTTAGACTGCATTTTCAGACATTTCTTGGGTGTTTTCTGCATTACTAGTTTTTGTAGTTACTTTCTATTTCAATTCCCAAAATCTCTATTTTTAGTCATTTCTTACATCTTAATTTACTTGCATCATGGCATTTTCTTTTAATAAGTCTTGGAATTCATTAAAATCCTTGGTAGACATGTCCAATTGTGCCTTTGGTTTTGACCCTAATGACCTTGAGTTGCCTCATGCTCCTTCAACTCCTCACGATTTTCCTCCTCATGATGTAGATATCATTGGAGAAGATGATGATAGCATGAACAAGTTCTACAATGAATTGCTTGATAACCTAGAAGCTAATGCAACCTTTTATCCATCCATGAAGTCACAAGATCTTTCTACTATTGCACCTCTTGATCACTTTCCATACTTACATCCTAAAATTAATGAAGGACCTAAGGTTCCTCCATCAAGTGGACCTAGTTCCTCTAAACAAACACACTCATAAGCATTTTATGATCACAAAGTCACAAACACTCCTATCAACCTTGAAGAAACATATGGCAAAGGCTTTACTATCCTAAGTAAACAAGGTTGTGACACCACACATGAACATGGCATTCACCAACTTCTTGAACAAAAACCAACAAAAGAAAACATAACAGGCTTAGGATATCAAGATCCTTCTCATCCTGATAGAGCTCCTTTTGACTATTGGAGACTTTGAGATGATGGTACAGTGATCTTTGATTCTCCTCCTAGCTTAAACATTCTCCTTCCATGTGAAAAACCATTACCTGATTATAATGGCAAAGATGCTAGGATCCCCATGGATCCTCTTCCTCTTTCCATTCATGAAAAAGGAGAATCTAGCAAATGAAAATGACCTTACAAATTGAAGAAACTCAAGTTTCTTACACATCCTCCACCTGAATGTGAAAGGAGACTTCAACTACTTCTAAAGAAAGGTCTTATACTTTTACCACCCGTGAATAGGTTGGTCATTCGTCCTAAAGACTCTAACATACCATTTTGCACATATCATTGTGTTCTTGGACATTAAACTGAAGAATGTCGAACATTGAATGATATATTAAATAAGTATCACTTCACTGATACTGAGTGCTTTCCCATTATCCCTTAAAACAAAACTCCTTTTATCATGCCATAGTTGTAGAATTTTTCATTCTCACTATTGTATGATCCTTTCACATCACTCACCTCGGCTCATTCTTGTCTTTACACTTTGTGGGGGACAAGAAGTTGTTAGCCTTATCCTTGTAATGAAATTGTTTTTGTCTCTTAACTATGTTATTCCTTTTTCGCTTAACTTCTAAGATTGAGAAACCAATAACTTAGTTAATGGTTGACTTACATTTGCATTACTAGTTCCTTTTTACATCTTCCTTTTCTTTGATTTGATTTTATGTGTGTATTGTCTTCCCCCGTATCATGCATTTGTTGTTTTCCCTCTCCTTGTACACTTCTTCTATTTGTACCTCTATTCTTCTATATGTCATACATTGCCTTTTTCGCTTTTTGTTTTGTGTTCTCCTTTTGGGATGATGCAAAGCATTGAGACATCCTATGTCTCTTCCATGTTGACCCAAAAGGTCCTTTTTTTCTCTCTTTTTTTTGCTTGTGTTTCCTTTTGGGGATGACGCAAAGAGTTGAGATTCCCTATGTCTCTTCCATGTTGACCCAAAAGGTCCTCTTTCTTCTTTTTTTTTGTGTTCTCCTTTTGGGGATGATGCAAAGCATTGATATGCCTTATGTCTCTTCCATGTTGACCCAAAAGGTCCTCTTTCTTTTTTGTTTTGTGTTCTCCTTTTGGGGATGATGCAAAGTGTTGATATTCCTTATGTCTCTTCCATGTTGACCCAAAAGGTCCTTTTTTCTCTTTTTTTTTCATTTGTGTTTCCTTTTGGGGATGACACAAGGCATCGAGACCGAAATGTCTCATTCATGTTGACCCAAAATCATTTTCATTTTCTATCACCTTTTTGTTTTCTTTTCGCTTATGTTCTCCTTTTGGGGATGATGCAAAGCATTGAAACCGCATTGTCTCTTCCATGTTGACCCAAAATGAGATTTTTTTCACTCTCTTTGTGTCATTCTTCTAGTTCTATGTGCTTTGGGGAATGATGATTGTTTTGAGCTCTTTTCATAAAAACAATTGCAGCAACAAAAATACTGACCCCAAATCCATAAATCCCTTGTGTTTGGTGTGTTCCTTTATGGAGGGAAACTCCCTTTCTTTCTTTTGTCTTTTTCACTTACATGACACAACCTTACTTAGAAACATACGACTTGTAATAGGGGCTTTCCAAGTTGGCTCTCATGTCTTGTTTTTCTTTTTGCAACTTTCCTTTGCTACTTAAAGTAATTGCTCACAGAACGGTGTGTAGCAATTCCTTTAAAGTGGGGGGCATACATTGGCATCATTTCATTTGCATTATTGGTTCTTAAAGTATCCTTGTTACTTCATACGATGTGTTCATCACTTTGTGGATGACATTGAGTATGATGTCCTTCATAAGTTTGATCTATCTTAGCATATTACATTCCTCTTAGTGGCCTGATGTGACACATTGCATCCCCTAAGTTGTGAATATTTTATTCTTTGATTGGTCCTCTCTTGGAGACATTAGACACAATGTTCCCTAAGTGGTAGACCTCGCATAAACTTAACAAGACCCCTTTGAACATCCTTTTACATTTTTACATTTTACATTTTTGCATTTTACACTTTGCACTTTTTACCACCTTGCATAATGCAACTTGCATACTTGTGGTACCTTGCTCTTTGTTCATGAGTTCTAAGCATACAAAGCTTTTCTTGTCTCAAGAAGCACAAACTGACATTTTCCTTTGTGGCGCCTTGTTAATGTTATCAGGAGGTATAACTTCAATATGGTTGAGTGGGAATCCCATCCAACGAAACTACTTTCCCCATAGCCACCCTTGTGTTTATAAGTGCATACCAACTAGCGTATGTATCTTTCCTTTTTGGGTCTTCTCACCCGGCAGACCGCCATGAGTTATGTTTCCCCAAAGTGAGTATGCATCCTCTTTTTCAAACAATTAGCCTAGATCTAATCCACAACTAGTTGGACAGACGATCGAAGCTTCATCCCATCTCTTCATTTCAACATTTGTGTTCCTTTGTTCTTATGTTTAGTTTTCCATGTGATCTTCATCCTAGGGGCTTGATCATCCTCTTGATCGTTGTTATTCCATCTTTCTAACATAAGTGCACTAGGAACTCCTCGATATGCATGGCTACTTTAGTGTGAGTTTGAAGCAAGTTCATCCTCTCACTAAAGTGGGGGCTAAATGTGCCAGAGAAAAATGTCCCCTTGTCATTTTCATAGGCTTTTAGGCCTTGCTTCACAATGCTTGGTCCATTTTTCCTTGATTTATTGATGTAATGTGGCTTGAATATGCACATTTACGTCCTTAAAATTCAAAATATGACATCTTGTGAAGGTGTTGTGAAGTGTTGTAAAACATTTCTACACTTTTCTAGACTCTATTCATTACAATTCACCTAAAAATCACATTTCCATCACTTATCAAGTCCAATTTTGAAGTGTTGTAAAGTATTGTAACAAGATTTCATGCTTTTCTAGGCATAATTTCACTATTCACACCTTTCTTATGCTTTATTTGACCCCTTTATGCACTTATAAGGCTTAATTAAGTGAATTTTTGAATGTAAACCCAAAAAACAACATTAAATGTGACTTAATTCCCGACACCTATTTTCAAGCCTAAGGTGGGACCCATTCGCCATGGGTGGTGAATGAGTCCCTCTTGGCTCTAAATTCAAAATATTTCAAATTTCCTTTCAAGTTTTTATTCAAGATTACTTGATGTCGGCTTGTGATGAGGTATCAATGGGTTACTAAGGTACAAGACTATATAAATAAGTGTTTTTCTTCTCATTTTACATCTCCTACAATCTTCTAACTCATTCAAGCATTCAACTTACATTTGAGCACTTTGCATCATTGAATCAAGCATCAATCAAGCATTCAAGAGCATCCATTAACATATCTTCATATTTTCTTCAACAAGGGTTTGGTAAGTTGATAGCATTCGCATGTTATTTGTTTATCATTCTCTTTCATTTCATTATTTCATTAAGGGTTTGATTACCAAAGTGGGATTTGACCAAGGCAAATCCCTATAACCTAACCCTTAACCATTTTTCCCCTCTTCCATGTGTGTTTGCAGACTTTTGTATGTATATTTGACAAGCATTTAGGTGTTGAAAAGTGGTTAACAAGTCAACAAAGTGTCAAGTCAACAACATCTTATTTCAAGCTTGAAGAAGACATTTTGTCTGTTTTCTGCAGATTTGACTTCGACAACCCAACAAGCAAACAACCTCAGATTTGGTGCTACAAAATTGTTCCCTAATTTCTCAGAATTTTGGGAGAGGATTGATTCACCATCAGTGGTGAATGAGTCCCACCTTAAGGCTGGAAATATAAGTTTTGTCATATTTTGGATCCTAACACTCAAAAACCTGTTCCTGACAGTTTTCATCAGAAGCAGGACTGATTCACCATTAGTGGCGAATGAGACCCATTGGTAAATTTATGTGATTCCAAACAACACTTAGAAGATTCCAGATTCTCCAATTCTTTCCTAGGTGCACTTTGATTCAACCTCTTTTTGTCTTGTTTTGCATTTGTTCCTTCATAGTTCATTATTTGCAAACATCACTGTGTTTTCCAACATTACATAAATCTTAGGTTTTGCATACATAATCATTCAATTAGTTCATATAACTACACTTAGATCATCTCATTTAGTTAAAATAACATCATACATTGCATAATTTGAGTGAACCTAGCTAGCATTTTTGGCCTACCTCTCTCCTTTTAGGTGCAAAACCCTAGAAGAGTTATAGATTCTTGTGGTGCCAAAAAACCACGGTTCAAATACAAGTAATTATCTCCTACCTTCTCTATATGATGTATGATGAAATGTAGCATCTCTTCATACACTAGATAGAGAAGAATCAAGGTGGATACCTTTAAGATTGACTTCTTGTAAAAAAAAAAATATCAAGTTCCAACTTCATGACTACCTTGTTAACTTTATGTTTGTGAAGAGGGACTGATTTCTCCCTTACATTCCATAAAAAAATTTAGAATTCATGATTAAGAGGAACCAATAAGGTTTTCTCCTTGTGGTTGAACATCAAAATGGTTAGCAAGAGAGATAATTTGATCAAAAGGACTTGATTATTTTGGGGTAGATGAAGGATATCTTGATCTTTGTCTTGATGGAGGGGAAGACATGCAACAACATTCATGCAACCTTGAATTAAGGTAATTTTTTAAGGGAGGGAAGATTTGAGTAGTCATATAACCACCTTGAGATATGGCTGACCTACAAGGCCCTTTCCACTTATTAGTGTCTAACCATTTGAAATAATTGTGTCTTTGTAGGAAGGGGCAAAAGACATAGGTAATTTAATACTACTAATTTGGGAATATGAGAAAGATTTGACCTATTTTTGAGGATTAAAAACCTTAGGAAGAATAGAGGATTATGGAGGGTTTTGAAATATTTTTGAACTAGTTAAACCTACATATGATGGTTAAACAAACCTATTCTTCCTAATAGGGTAGTCTCTTATCAATTGGCCTTCTTAGTTGTAGAAAAAACAAGCATTATTCTTATTCAAATACACTAAAGGCTAAAACAATTCAAACCCAAGCCTCATTAACTTAATATTCTCAAGAAGTTTATTTCTCAAATCCATCTCCACACAAACCCTAGGATGGACTTGCTCAAACTAATAAATTGGTTTGCATTAATCTTACACCAAATAAATCTTGAAGTTGTGATATAATATCATTCAAGAAGGGTTTAAATGCAAGTTTTAAAAATGAAAGCTAAATCCACATGGGATAACAAGATATTGAGGGGCCTTGGGGATGAAAATCCAATGTCCAAGCCTACAAATAGAAAATTTAACCACAAACAACCCAAGTACTATATTAGAGCACAACTTGAGGATGTTCAACTGATTTAAATATGTAGGGAACATAACCTTTTCCTAACCCTCTTAAAGCTTCTATTTCGCAAACCCTATTTTCCTATTTTAATTTAGTCATTAATAGAAATCAATATACAAAAGGTATTCCTCTCATAAAGAATAATTTTACAAATCTATGGTGGAAATCATCAATGCAATCAATTACTTCATTAGGAAGCATAAATTCTAAGGTTTTACCTACTTTCTCATCGTTTGATTCTTCCATTGCATTGTCTACACTTCTAGCATTCCTTCCCTTGTTAGCATCGACATGGTAATTTGTGTCCTCTTTGTTCTATTTTTCATTTTTTTGTCTTTTCTTGGTGTGCCTCTCATCTTTCTAGGCTAACGTAAGTGCATTATCTCTTGACATGTTATTCATTTCCTCTAATTGAGAGGTGACCAAAACACCTTTATTTGGGTGAATGACCCACTTCTACTTTAAGTCTCATGTTACTTTTTTATTTCTTCTTTTTTTAAATAGAGTGTTATGGCCTTGGTGCCAAAGAGCACAAACACCAATGGTAATAAGCAATATAGGCCAACAAATAAGACCACTAAAATCATGGGACATGGAGAGGCAACGGAATGACCATTACCCACCCAACACATGTGCCCTATTTTAAACTCCCAATTAGCGATGAAAAATTCAAGATAAATGGCACACCACTGGGAGAGGAAAATAGGAAAAAAACACTAAAAAATGTCTAATAAATCTCGCCAACAAAGTCATGTAACTGAATGGGGAAGCACAATAATAGAACCCTAATCTCACTTTAACTCTTACATTGATGGTAGAATAATATATGCATTATTGATATCTAGTTTATCTTAATCTTATTAAGTTCAAATATTTATTTAAGAAGAAAATATGTGTTGGTGTGAATAAGGTATTTTACCTAACTAGTCCACTAGTAGGTCCTATTCACACGTTAATTTTATGTAGGCCATAGGAATATTTCTAGAAGTATTAGTTGTCATTTAGATCTTATCTTATCTTATGGCATTTAATTCATGAGTCCTATGTCATTTAATATTAATTGAGTTAGTTGACTCATGACATAGGATTAAGACACTTGTCATGATCTTGTCTAATCTTATATCTCTCCTTAGTTATATAACCAAGGGGTTCTCATTTATAAAACATTCCATTACATTGTGTTATATTCCATATTGATCATAATTGATCAATCTTATTTTCATCCATTATTACAAATTTATGTTCATACTTTTAATTCTTATAGAAAGTTATTTTTGGTTTTATAGGTAATCCTGGGAGCTTGAGTCCTTGAGTGACTCTAACATGGTATTAGAGCTTCAAATCTATAAACCCCTTCTCAAATCTAGGAGATGATTAGGTATAACATTTTTCTAGGAGAAATTTAGGGAAAAAACCACTTCACCATTGAGTTGAAAAGTCCCAAAAACCCTTTTTTTATATAAAATACTTTATATCTTGGTAAAAATTTGATGATTTTTAAATTTTTTGAGTGAATATCTTAAATTTGACGGCAAAATGATCATCACAAATAATTGTGTTAAAGTTGACGATTAAATAGATTTCATATCAAAACTTAGCCCAATCTACCAATGTTTGGTCACGTGGATGATTTCCCACCATCCCTTAGGGGGCTTAATTTTGGCACTTCAAGCCTTAATTTTGCAAGTTTTTAAATGGCCATAACTTTTGACTCAAATATAAGATTTTGGCAAACAAGATATTTTTCAAAAAGTTGGTTTTGAGAAGTTTTCAATGGTGTGGATATCATTATAATTTTTTTCTTCTAGAATACTTTATTGTTGTTTGGAGTTAGATCTTCATTTCTAGCTCTCCAACTCATAATTTTTTCCCAGACTCTGATTTTTGTGATTTTTGCAACGTTGGAAAGGTGTTGAGGAGCTTTGCAATTCTATCCATGATTTTTTTTCATATTCAACCCCAAGTATATTTTATTCATCTTTGTGTGTATTTTCATTTTGGATTATCATTTGGACATACTTACACCTAGAGAAGATTTATCCTTTTGGGAAGGCTTCATTTTTAGTCTAGATCATATTGGGAAATTGTAATCTCAATTTGAGGATCTCACTCTAAGATAATATTGTATGTTTCTATATTTGGTCCTTCTTGGAATTGTAGAAAACAATTTTGACATTGTATCACACTACATATAAAGTGTCAAATCAAAATCTTGGGGAGATTCTTGATTGAGTGATTTGGGGGGAAGGGAGGGTCTTTTGGTGCATTTTTTGATCTATTTTCTAGTGGTCTTCTTTTCCATAGATCATTATAAGATTCCTTTGCTAACATCATAAAACTAACCTAGCATCAACATGCATAGAGTGCTCTAATGAATAAAGGTCACTCTCTATCTGTTGAGAATAAGGTACCTAAGCCTAAAGATGAAATGATAAAAAGATAAATTTATTATTGAAAATACAAAAGCTCTTTGATGTATTCATAGATTAATTTATCAATATCTATTGTTTTAAATTTAATCATGTAAGGATTTTCATGAAGCTTGGAACAAATTGAAAATATTGTATGGAACTACATATGAAGTAAAATGCTATCAAATTGATAATGAGTTGATGATCCTTGATCCTAAGAACTTTGAAAATATACAATATTACATCAATAAGGTTAATGATCTAAAAGAGAAATGTAAAGCATGTGGAATTGAGAAAAAAAAAGGCATTCAATTGGTCTATAATGCATTAAACAAAATTGATTCTAATTATGTAGCTTTTTTTTCTAACTTTCATACTCATAGGTTAATTATGGGATATATATATACTACAACTTCATTTGCATCTTTTTTTGAGATGTTAATATATGAGCAGAAAAAAATATTTCTATGGGTCTCAAAAAATCACCTCAATCTCAAGAATTGTTGGTTAGTCAGGTGAAAGAGTCAGAACAATTTGATAAGAAATCAAAGAAATCAAATCAAAATACACATTTAGATAAAGCACAAAATAAATCATCTAATAAGTAGGATCCTTTGTTCATATTGCAAGAATATTGGACATGAAGAGAATTCTTGTTATAAGAAGGATATTGATGAGTTGAAACATCTTCATAAAATAATCACATTGATCTACCTTCCAAAAAGTCTGAGACAATTTCTTCTTCTTTAAAATAGTTTAATAAGGAGAAAGGACATGTTGGTTTTGTTACTACATCAGGTAAAACTAAAGGATAAGCTCTATTTGCTTCTATAGGCCTTGGATTAGGGAGATGACTTCTGGATTCAAGAGCATTTCATCATATGACATCTTCAAAGTTAATTTTCTCTTCATTTGAGCCTTGTGCCATGTTACCTATTTTTATGTGAAACAATGCATATATGAATGTAATTGGGAAGTGATCTATTTATATTGGGGAGGGCACTTTCAATGATATTTTATGTGTACCTCATTTTCCAAACAATCTTCTTTACATCTATCAGATTACCCATGGTGAACTGGAAAATATTCTAGAATTCACTCTTGATTCATTTATCATTAGAGACTTGGAGAGTAGAGATATTATTTCTATTGGGATGGTTGATCATGCATCTCAGTTATAAACCTTTGTAAATTTTTCTTTTGATAATGTCTTTGCTCCTTCAGCTATTGATCAGATTTTTAGTGTGGACCATGATTTTGATGAGAGTTCTAGCTACTTGAACTTGGGTTTTCTCACATGTGCTCCCATTCTTGATCCTTACATTCCATCTCCTCCATCTTCTGTTGCATTTGATGATTCTTGTATTGTCACAATTTTGGCTTCTTGTGATTCAGTTCAGCAAGATATACATCATTTTCTACATATGGCTTCATGGAATGCATACTTCACAAATATTACAAGTTTGTGTTTTGAGTCCCACATTTCAGATTTAGGAGACACCATTGATTTCATACACACTCTCTTTGATGGAGATGATTCTTTTTTATTTGTTATGAGGGAACACTTTGACCCTCTTGTTCATTCTCTACATGATCATTCTTCACAGTTTGACATGAGTGTGAATAATTTTGAGTAGCATTTGGAGGAGACTTAAATTTGTCTTTAGAGGAGATATATTTATCTTTGGATTATGTTCTACATTAATCTCTACAACAATTTGGATTTTCCTCTTCATCAGTGTGGTCTACAACACTCGTTTGGAGTGTGACAACTTTTGGCATCGACATGGAGAAACTTGAGTATAATTTAGAGACATCACTAATCATATTTCTTCCCTCTCCTTTAAGGAATGGGAAGGGGGGAAATGTTGTTTGAAGAGATTGGATCTTCTTCAACATTGAATGTCAAGCATTTATCATCCTTGCAAGAGAATCTACATTAAGGGGGGTTGTATGGTCTCTCTTCTTCTCTCTTATGAGCGGTGTTTTTCCTCGCATAAGGTTTTGTCCTCATTATTTAGTGAGAGTATTTTGGTTTCATCTCTTTCAAGGAGGAGTTTTGTCCCAATTAGTTTTCTCCTTTTCTCTATCTGTGAGAGATTTCATTTATACATGGATATCTAACATGGCCTAGTACTCGAGACCCATCTTTGCATCATTCACATTGGTTTGTTCCTCCCTAAGTTGCACTTAAGGGGGGATGTTGGTGTGAATAAGGTATTTTATCTAACTAGTCCACTAGGAGGTCCTATTCACATGTTAAGTTTACTTAGGTCCTAGAAATATTTCTAGAAGTCTTAGCTTTCATTTAGATCTTATCTTACTTTATGACATTTAATTATTGAGTCCTAGGTCATTTAATATTAGTTGAGTTATTTGTCTCATGACATAGGATTAAGATACTTGTCATGATCCTATCTCATCCTATGTATCACCTTGGCTATATAACCAAGGGGTTCTCATTTGTAAATCATTTCATTGTATTACATAGCATTACATATTTATCACATTTGAACTAATCTTATTTTGCATCCATTATTACAAATTTATGCTCTTGTTTTTCTCTTGTAGAAGGTTATTTTTGGTTTTAAAAGTGATCATGGGATCTTGAGTCATTGAATGACTCTAACAATATGAGGGTGAGGTTAGACTAAATTATTTCATTGCTCACTAATATTAGATCAAAGAATGAGGTAATGGAAGGTGGAGATTCATTATAGAGAGTTTGTAACCCATATACACCATCTCATTTTATAAATTTTTTAAAGGTGTATGAAAAATATTTAAGGATGTGAGTTTTTTAATGAAATAGGGTTTATATATATTTTATAATAAAAAGTATTTACCATTTATTTTTAAAATGGGTGATATGACATTATGCTTTAAGGTTGATCAAATTTTCATTAATGTTTAGGAACAATCAAAGGTAAGTGTAAACAAATGTAATTATCAAGCAACTAGATTAATAAAATATAAAAAAGAGGGGATCTTTATCATCACACTAATCTTTAGATGTCATTTTAAAGGTCATGGTTGTATAGAACTAACACCCAGCTAGTACAAACATTGTCCTTAATAAGTTGTCGGTATATAGACTAAGCATCCAAAGTTTTGTTTAATGAACCAAAATTGTGAGTGTTGATCACATAAAATTCATATCTTATCCAAGGGGATGCCCAAACCATGTTGGTTGCAAGACTTCAAGGAAGGGAAACAAACTTAAGAATGCAAAATCAACCATTGTGGCTTGATTAAGGATTTGGGTACCACAAGTGGCATCCACTTTACAAGGATTTTTTTTAGGACTATTACATAAATGTCAACATGCCCTCTTCTTAGGACCCTCAATGAAGAAAGAGCATGAGCATTAGTAGGTGATATGGGAAGAACCCTTATGATAATATAAGGAGCATTATTCAAATAGTGAAGAAGCACTTGGAAATGTACTGTGTAGTTGGCCTAGATTGGATATGTAAAAGAACATTGGAGGTGATAATTGAATAATGATATATAAAGAGAAATGAAAATCAACATAAGAATTCAAAATAAGGTTGAAATTTTATCTTTCCAAAATATATAACAAGGTTTTTAATTAAAAATCATGACAAATCTAAAATTTGCTAGGAATTGAGGCCAATCTCTTAGATGTAAAATGTGTTAAAATAAAGGATCAAGTCAAAAGGATTTGAAGAGATCATGAATATAGACCCAAGAAAATTTAAAAAATAAAAAATAAAATTAAGTGTTTAATGGCCACTTAATGCCCATAAAGAATACATCGAGCTTTGGTACTAGAATGACTTTCCAGGCAGTTTGAAACTTGTGACTATTTTTATAGTGGAAAGAAGGAAAAATATCAATAAAATTTTACACCATAGTAAAATGTAAATAATTTCAAGAATGACCATTTCAAGGAGTGTAGTTTTGAAAACAAGTGAATAGGTATACCACTTCAAATATTTCCACTGTCACTAGGTTGATTGAATGAAAATATTGTGTTGTATATGAGAAGGGACTACTTATAAGATTATTTAAAATGATTCATGATCTATATTACCTAAATTAAATGTAGCCTTAACCTCAAGCCTTAATATCCAAGAGTATGTAGTTTTGGAAAAGAGGTCAATAATAGTCTTGATGCCTCATTTAAAAAATTGAGAGCTTGAACCCATCCAAGGTACCCACACAAATAGAATAACATGGAAATTGATCACTAGGGACCACCAAAGAGAATGTAGGTTCATAGAAAGGTCATTTTGAAATCCATTACCATCTAAGAGAAGATGATGTTTGGAAACCTTGTACACTTTGCAAATGCTTTTGGCCATACAAAAGTGCTAAGAATATTGGCTGACACCTTCAAAATCATAATGGACCTAAATATTTCCAAGTTGGGAAACCATAGAGGAGGCTAGAAGAAAGTGTTAGAATTGTGAAACAAGTACAAAACCATGAGCCACAGGATCAAACAAAGAACAAAGACACCTTCCATGCAAGAGATCTGCAAACAATATGAAATATTCCTCAACAAGAAAATACTTATAGGATTGAATAATTACAAGAGAATGAATGCTTCATAAGAGTAACCCTAATGATAAAGGGATTAGATCATGACAAGTGTCAACATCTTGTTTGATGAGACGAATTGATCTAATATTAGCTCTGTAGTTAACATAAATAAAGCAAACCTAAGTTTAGCTTAAGTGCATGAGAATTAGAATAAAAATTAATTAAAGTAATTAATTATTCTCTAACACATGATAACTCTAATACCCCCCCTTAAGATGAACTTAGGGAGTAGCTAAACACCTCTAAAAATAGAATACATGATGGGTCCTGGTAAACAAGGTCATGTAAGGTACCCATGTACAAAAAAAAGATCTCTATAATGTAGAGAAATAAAGAAAACCACATGGGAAAAAATCTACTCCAAAAAGAGATGAAAATCAAGTGAAGGATTAGAGAAGCCTCCAAACAAGAGTGAAGGATGAAGAAGCCTCCAACACAAATTTTTCCCAAAAGATAGGAACAAAGGATGAAAAAAAAAGAACACCACCAAAGCATGAAGAAGCTACAAACACTGTCAAAGAATGACTGTTGTAATATCAAAACAAGAACTTATGTTGAAACAGATGATCAGGATCAAGAAGACAAGAATCTAAACGAGTGCCCCCAATGACACTACTTGAATCAGATGGAAAACAAATCAAAACACCTAGAACTCGAAGATATAGATGGAAAAGGTACCAAAATGTCTGAAGAACTAATCATGTGAAAATGGAAGGTTGCCTCTAAAAAATAGGAATGCAAAAGTGTCTATATGGTAAGTGATCCATCTCACCAAAATTCCATTAACCAGCCATTGATGTACAATGCATACAAAAGTACATAGGAACAAATACTGTATACATAGCTCACTCTAACATGAACAAGGAAACATTAGCACCAACAATAGAAACCCCCCCATAATGTTGAAAAGGGAGATTTGTGACAAGTACACTGAAACTGAATACCAGAAAGAAGTGGATGAAGAAGAATAAGGAACATCTAAATGTGAAAAACATGAAAGTACCAACACATATAAAGGGTGTTCAAACAAAAGGCATACACACATGAATCTGTTGTCATGGAAGGGACACTCACTTGACAAAGGTATGATTGCAAACAAAGAAAAAACATCAAACCCCCCCATGGCACTTTATAGCATAGTGTGAGTACAATAAGGCACAAAGTGATGTGCAAGATCCAAATAATCATTTGAAATACAAAGGCACTCTATTTTAGTGTGATTACATAATAAAAAGTGCATACAATGGGAGCCCATAATGTCCAAAAAAGGACTACATGCTAAAAATGCAATTCTCTAAAAGAAAAAGAGGAAATTGATAGCACCATGATGTACACGAAAAAGCATACACTTTCAAAAAAATGACACCCAAAAATGAGTCTAGATGCAGAAGACATGGCCCGTCAAAGTCTCCAAAATTAGAACTGAACAACAACAACACTAAGAAAACATAATTCTGGAAAAAACCAAAGGTCAAAATAGGAAAATACTTGCACCACTGTGAAGAGCTCTGAATTCTACCCCGTTTCAAAAAAAAATGCACTGGAAAAGACCACCGTATGGTTGAGGTATGGCCTCTAGAAGTTGAGGTGTAAAAATTAAAATCCCAATAGAGAGGGGCTGAGCAAGGCAAAAAAAACATCTCCACCAAATTTGTCAAAGAACTCCACCAAATATAGAGGGCCGCCAAATTTAGTAGTGCTAGAAAAAAATTCCTCTAGGCATAGTGCATTTATTTTGCAAAAAAATAGACGTTTTTATTTTTAAATTTAAAAAAACACTAAAAAACTATTCTATTTTTCAATTAAAAAATATATAAAAAGACCATATTTTTTTAGAAAAATATTTAAAAAACTATATATTTTTTTATTTTTTTAAAAAATTATATAAAAAACTTTATATTTAAAAAATTATATTAAAAATGTTTTTTAAAGGGGGCTAGGGAAACCCACGCCACCTTGCACAGGGCCCAAGGGCTACTGCCATTGGTAGTGGCAATACCTTGGTACCCACACACAGAGGGTGGGGCCAAGGTACCTCCCCCCAAAAAAATGTTTTTTTTTTTAATATATACTTTTTAAAACAACAGAAAACCTACAACACCTTAAAAGGCTTTTGAATAATTTTTTGTTTCTTTTTTTTTTAAATAGCAGGAAAAATATATTATTACTATTATTTTTTAAATTCACCTCAATCCGCGTGCAGGGGGGTCATACGGTCTTCTTGACAAAAAAAATTGCCTCAAAAACTCTCGACAAGTATTATGATGTTTTGACAGGCAATCTTAAGGTTTTTGGGCCTTCTGAGCACGATGGAAACCTTCATTTTGGCTCAAAACACACCAAAAATGTATCTACCCTCCAAATTTGGAAACAAAGCAACCACTTCAAACCCTCGTAGATCTGGTGTCAGGAACCCAAATCAGATGAAAACAAAAGCCAAATGACTTTCTCAATGACTCTGAATCTAATGGTGAAGTTATTTTTGCACCAAAATGTGCCTAAAATTGTCCACCTCTAAAATTTTCAAGAATAGCAAAAAAAGATTCAAATCTAAAGTCTACAACCCTTGTTGAAGAAAAAACCTCATAAATCGAGAAGGGGTTCACTGAATCCATGCTCTAATACCATTTTAGAATTGTGAAACAAGCACAAAACCATGAGCCATAGGATCAAACAAAGAACAAATACACCTTCTATGCAAGAGATCTACAAACAATATGCAATATTCCTCAACAAGAAAATACTTACAGGATTGAATAATTACAAGAGAGAATGAATGCTTTATAAGAGCAACCCTAATGATAAAGGGATTAGATCATGACGAGTGTCAACATCTTGTGTGATGAGACAAATTGATCTAATATTAGCTTTGTAGTTAACATAAATAAAGCATTGAGTTAACTAATAAAGTAAACCTAAGTTTAGCTTAAGTGTATGAGAATTAAAATAATAATTAATTAAAGTAATTAATTATGAACTCTAATACATGATAACTCTAACAGAAAGGTAATGCTTGATCAAAACATTATAAGCCTTATTACCTTATAGAGGCTTAGTAATCAACTTACCATAGAGCAACACCTTGTCATTATTTACATTAAGAAGGATAAGGCCACTAGACTCCTTAGGAAGACAATAAAATTTCCAAGAAATATTATGGAATCCTTTTCCTTGGTCAAAACTAGCCCAAAGGAAGTCATGGAGGTTTTTTCTATTTTTTTTATGGATGCTTTAGATGGAGCCCAACATTAAGAATAATAAATATGTGGAAAAATAAGCACCTTTAAGCAAATCTAAAACTTGTCAACAAGGGAAAGTGACTTAATAATCTAGTATGTTAAATTTTTTAACTCTATCAATCATAAATTACCACATGGAAGAAGGTGAAGCTTGGAAATCAAATAGAATGCCTCAAATGTGAAAAATATCTCAATGATTAATCTATTTCCAATAAAAATTTTGAATCCAAAGTAGTAAATGAAGGAAGGATTGCCTATAGAATTGAGTTTTCTTACATGGTGTTGGACCCCCAAACTAAGTTTATTGCCAAGGAATTTAAGGGAATGTTTGACATTATCCCCATCCTCGATCTAAGTATGAAAAATGATTCATTAATAAAATTACCATTCAAAAATCACCAAGAAGAATCTTTAGGAAGTGAAATTCTTGGAAAGAGCTTTTAGGAGATGGCATTGGCAAGGAGATAACTAAACCCTTTGACAACTAGGATATTTAGTGCAAGATAAAGAGGATGACCTTTACCAATAAAGAGAAAATATAAATTTATTTCAAGATTGTGTAAGGAAAAAAAAATCATTAATAAATAGCATTTACATAGATTGTCTAAAAATCTAGCACTGAATCTAAGAGCTTTGAGCATGTAAAAAATAACAAGTCATTCAATCCTATTGTAAGATTTTTTAAAATTGATCTTAATAAAATTAGCTTGTTAATTAGAGCAACATGCCCATTCCATTACTTCCCAAATAATAATAATGTTAATAATATTTTCTCTTAATGAATCCACAAGTAGGAGTGAGTTGCAAAAGTTGATAGCTAGGGATTTATTGATGATCTTATAAGATATGTGTCAAGAATTACATATCAATTTAGGACCACCATATTCAATTATGTAATTTGTGTTTCTTTGTTGATATTAGGTATTGATTTTTTATTTTGAAAGGCTTCACAATATACGTGCGATAAATACAATTACCAATAGAGTACCAATTTTTTTTAAAGAGCTCATTAGGAAATTTATCACAACCTTAAAATTTATTATTCGTCATGCTTAAAATAATCTCATGAATATTTTGCAAAGATAGTAGTTAGTTACAAGTCATCTACAAAGAATTGAAGACCTAACAAGGCACAACATCAATATACTATTGTAGGGCATGGTCCTACATAAAGTAAAAATCTTAAGATTGGAAAATTTTCTCCTAATCGTAGATAAAATCTTGAATATAATGAAGCAATTTTCCTATTGTGAATTGAGCATATTACCTAATTGGTTCCCTTTTAAGTCTTTTTCACACCTAGCTATCTAATTTTACTTAGGGAAATTTTGTTTGTTGTCTCAATTCATTTGATTATGACACTTGTAATAATTTTATGTTGTTTTATATCTTACCTTTTCATATATATACAAGGGTTCTCTTATACATATATATTTTCTTCTCTCTTGTGTGGATGTATTTTTAGTGTTGTAGAGTCTTCTTTCTTAGTGAATCCTTTTGATTAATCCTCTTGGATATACCAAGCCACAATGAATCTCTCTAAGAAAAAAACCTACAAGACTATGTTGAACTCACATCCAACCTAGGTGTAGGCTCCATAATATTCCTACTAGAACGTTATCAAAGAGTAATCGTCTCTACACAAAATCTCCAAGAAAAAAGAGATCTCTAGCCTCATCCAAATTTAAAATATGTATACAAACAATTGTTTCATGTCAATACTCTAATTGGTAATCAATAGTACATCATGGCACAATAGCATCCATCATTTCAACCAAGGACTACTTGTCAAACAAACACCTCAACCAAAGACTCTAAGAGCCCTCCATAGTAACAAGATGTCAACATTTTCAAATCATATGAAGATAACTATTTCTTGTCAATAGAACTCAAGATGTAAAAGAATTCTCACTACATACAAGAAATAGAATCCAAGAGTTCATCCATGACACAAACAACCACTACAATAGATCATCCATGATGAATATATCAAAACCTAGTAAATTGTGATACCATGCACATGGAATCATGATAACCATTTCCTAAATGAAAAAAACTCGCAACTCATGCTCAATCACTCAATTGCAACACTAACAACTTCAAAGGATAAAGTGGAACTATGATCTCCAAACCAAAAAGATACATCAATACCTGCACAATAAAAAATCAATCCAACAATATCGATAATGAAACTAAATAAACAATAATATTATGTCAATGCTTCTAGTGTACAAAAAATATCCATGACACTATAATTTCCACCAAACGTACCCCACATCAAAATTTCATTGAATCTCACATTTCTTACACCATAGTTAACTATCATAGGTCCCATAGCACAACTGTATCAAATAACATCATCTCTCTACCTCATAATGACAACCAAACCAATGCACCAAGTGACCAAACAAGGAGAACGAAAAAATATCTACATCCACAAATATATATAGATAAAGATGGTCCAAATCTAAGTTATCTATGCAACCCAAAAAAAAAACCTACAAAATACACAATTCATAAATATCGCAATGCAATATATAAATTGTGCATCATATAAATAATCATGCCAAACATAGACAACCAAATTTTTTTTTTCCATAACTAAAATCCCAAATCACATTTAGATTCAAGTTGTCGCAAATGCACAAAGTACCATAATCAAAGGAACCAACAAAAGATTGAATAAAAAATGTAAGTAAATGAATCACATCAACATTTCCAAACTTCATCCATTACAAAGAGATCAAAAAATTATCTTCATCACCTATAATAAGTTCAAAATCAAACACCATGGACACGAGATAAGACATGTTGAAACAAAGAAAGAAAATTTGGCTTCCAACTAACATTTTTTGTCTAAAATAATAAAATCTAGAATAACCATTGAGACCATAGCATAATTCTTGGAAAGATAATTTTTTTAACTATAAGAAAACAAAAAATTGACTCTCTAGATGAAGTTATGCCTACCAAAAAAATATCTCCATTATGGCTTCTCAAACAAACCCTAATAAATGTTGTGTGGCTCCCTAGCAGCGAAATCGATGACAATTATGGACGAGCATAACAAATGAGTGGACCCACCCAACGGAAATGGTGAGCTTCAAAACAACAAAATATGGCATGGGTGACACAAGCTAGTGTCTCCTTGGTGGCATGGCTAAACAAGGGAGCATTGGGGCTAAGGCCCCTATGAATCTAGTTGTGTCCAATTCTTCTAGGTTTTCACAACTCCTAGGGAGATTGAAAACTCTTCAAAATCAAAGCTTTTCCTTGATAAATATTTCTTATTAGAGAAAATTCAATTAATAATATTTCTCAATGAAGTGGCTAAGAAAAAAAAATGGCTACCCAACTAACTTTTATTTGTAAATTTCAAAACTTTTTCCCAATTTGGAAAATCTTCATGAATAGATGACTATGAAAGAATTTGGTGAAAGACAGTTTTTTTATCTGCTTGTATGTGAAAAAATAATTCCTAGTGAATTGAAAATCCCCTTCAAATAAGGATTCAATACTTGAGGGAGGACCACTGTTTTGGGACAAGGATTTCTTGTGTCTAAAATTGTACTTTTCAAATTTTAATCCTCTCACAAAATCCTTCCCTTTCTCTTCAATCTAGGTGAAGCTTCTAAATGTTCCTCTATAGTTTCAAAATGTTGAATGACTCTCCTCTATTGGAAATTCTTTGGAAAAACTATTTTTTGTTCCAAAATTGAACCACATGATGAGAAGTATTGACATTTTACCTTTGCAAGAATTCTTGTGGTTTTGATTTATCCAAGAAATCACTAAAAGAAAATATATATAAAATTGGAAATGAGAATTGAAAGCAACAATTTGATTATAAGGAATTGCCTTCATAAGAAAGTTATGTTTTTCTACAAGCCACTTGGCAACAAAATGCTTAGTCTTCTTCCTCTTCATTGACCCACTTTCTTGAAGCAAGCCACTTGATGGAAATGGGTTGAATTGTAACAAAAAATGATTAATTGTGATGATAATGAGGATGACCTCTCAAAGGCTTCTTTTTAGATTGTTCCACTCAAATTCTTTAAATTCATCTACAATGTCCACTTGCATAATCATTGAAGCCTCACCACCTTTAGGAAATCCCTAAATCCTTCTATAGTTGGTGGTTCTTCTCCTTATATGATTGCTAAAATGATCTCTACCTTTGCAAATGTAGGGCCAAAGATTCCTTCTAGAAACATTTATAAAAATCTTGATGTTTGGTCATGGCGAAAATCAAAATCAAAACTCCCTCAACTAAAGGAAACAAAGTGAACCTAGAAAAACCACTATGCGGAAGTGGCTTCCATCTATCATGGTCTCAAATTGGCACAAAAGAAAGGTTAGAAGAAAGTATGGCTTGAGGGAGATTCTCTCAATATCATAAATAAATTGAAGAATTGTGCAGCCCCCTCATGGACTATTGAAAATTTGATTAAATATTTTATTGATATTCTTAAGTCCTTTGATGAATATTACATTTCTCATATATTAAGATAGGGAAACGAACTTGCTGATGTATTTTCAAATCTAGGAGTTAAAGGTGCTAGGGAATGGGGACTAAACGACCCCCTCCCTATGGAAGAAATTGCAAGAATTAATCATGATTTCTAAATTCAGAGTGATTGATGACTTAGTAAGGCTTGGGGTGGGCATGACCTTCATCACATCGTAGGCTATTATGTTAAAGGATGGTAATCAAAAAATGGATCGAGCTATTGGTACAAGGATTGATATCTATAGGGAATGGAGCACTAGGTTCATTAATATCTCCCGTCATTATTATTTTTTCACACGAATTATGGGCACTATTTGCATTACCTTCTCGAGGTTTCTACTTATTGCGTTCAAAGTTCTCAAAATTCTAGACTCTGCATTTCCAGAAGCCATGGGAGGAGACAGGAACCACGCTAAAACTTGCTCATGTGATGTCATCAAGAAGAAGCCAGAGGTTTGGAAAATATTAGAAAAGGGTGCGTTGACTCCTTACTTGGAGAGATTACATGGAAACAATCCATAGACTACTGCATTGTTTGCAAAATTTTGGAACAACAGGGTTCTAAAGTTGTGCAGGACGAAGTTCAATGTGAATGAATATTTCATAGCCAACATTACGGGGTTGTTGACGGAGGGAAAGAAATTCTTTAGAGATAAAAAGGAGTTGCATGCCACCATGCAAATTTTCTTCAAAGGTGATGAAGCTAAAGACTTAAAAATGGCAAGGAGCGATGGTTACTAGAGGAGCTCTCTTAAGGCATTGTGGGGGGATGTGGTCAAGGAGCTCATGCATTTCATTACCTTTGAAGGACGCTTCTCAATGGTAAATGCCTATCACTTCATTATGCTCAATCACTTTTTCCATAAGAAAAGGATTTATTTTCCCTGTTATCTTTTGGCTTCCTTGGATTTTGGCCTTAAGGACCATAAGAAGAACCCAAAGAACCTTGTTTTGCATGTGGGGATTATACTTCTAATCTTTGATTATGCTAAAGCCTTTGAAGTGGTTGAGCCAATTGCTACCCCTAAAGGTAAGTAGAAGAAGCCAGAGGAAGAATATGATACGGTCTTTGAGGAGGAATGAACTAGCAAGAAGGGAAAGAAGAGGAAGCTCATCCTGGAGGAGTCGAAATCTAAGGAGGATTTTGACTATGTACCGGACTCACTTTCTACCAAGAAAGAGGAAACCCCTACTTCAGGGAAGTCTAAAAAAGAGGAGATGAGCCCTAATAATGGTTATGATACCTATAGTGAGGAGTTTGGTGTTGATATGCCGATTAGATGCATGAAGGAGAGGAATGATGTGGTTGGTGAGGTTTCTTCGCCTCCCCCTATGAAGCAAGAAAAGGAGCTAGAGATGGGTAGTAATAGGAAACTGGTTGTTAGTTCAGTGAGCCAATTTCTAGAGATGAAGTCTCCTCTCAAGATTATGAGGATACTTGGTGTTGTGGATTCACTAATTGAGGTTTTGGGCTTGAATATGGAAAGGAAGGTTGTGGCAGAGGTGGGGTAGGGTGCTGAGGGTTATCCTATTGTGGACTCGGATAGGTAGAGGAAAAGAAAGGAGGTTGCTACAGGAATTGCGGAGTCGATTCAAAAAATCCAAACTCTGACTGCTGCTAGGAAGGGGAAGGAGGTCTCTGCCAGTCAAGATAAGGTTAGTTCCTCTCATGAGGAGGATGCTATGGGTAAGGGAATTTTCAACATTGATAAGGAAAATATTACTGATGTACTAGAGAGGGTTTCATTTTTTTTTACAAGTTATTTAAATGGTTGTTCCACAAACTTAATATGATCAACATGAAAGTTCGTGGTATGATAAGTAAAGATGATGAGTCTCCTAGCCAGAATTAGATTGATAATCTGATGAATTCTCTAAAAATTGTGGTTGATGAAATGCTTATTATGAAGCAAAATCTTGAAGGTAGGGTTCTATCCCTTGAAACTCATTTGGAGAGGCTTTATGCTAACATGGAAAAGGGTGAGGAAGTGGATAAATCTGGAGTTAATTTTCAATATGTTGGTAATACCTCCCCTTTTGAAAGGGCCAAAAAACACAAGGAGATTGTTCAAACTGGTGAGTTTGGTGTTGTGGGTAAGTTTTTGCTGGGTGAGGTGTCTGGTAATAAGGGTGTTGATATGAATACTATTTTGATTACTGAGGAAAATGTGGGTGGGCCTAGGGCTAGGATCCATAACAAGACAAAAGCTAAGGCCGGTGCTCCTGTTAAATAATTATTTGAAGCCTTTGATGATGGTCAAAAGGATGTAGCATGCAATGTGGAGGTTGTGGATATACTGAAGAATATCTAATGTTGATGTTTGTGTTCCTCCTTTTTGGCTAACTTTTTGTTGATGGTACGTTGCGGTTGGGCTGATATTTACTTATTGTAGTTTTCTTATGTTTCAGCTGCTTTTTTTGTAAAGGGTTTTGGGCCCCTTCGAAACCCATTATTTACCTCTAATAAAAACTAAAGGCAACAAAGTTGATGGAAATATGACTAATCATTCTCATGATAAGAATGTTTAAATATATAACATATTTAAATATTTAAATTACATCTTTGAAATTGTTTAGGGCATAAAATTATAAACTAAACATGATGTAAAATATATAATTTAAATATTTAAACAGTATATATATATATTTAATTACTAATCATTAATTTGGCATAAATGACATAAAATATATTAAGGAGCATTTTTTAACATACTCACACCATTGCAATCCACCCTTTTTTTCCATTATAGTTATACCTCTCAATTCTAGATATTCTAGAAGACACTACAATCAAATATTGCTATAGAAAATATAACAACACAACAGATTTTTTTGGCTAATTGTGCCTACAACCAACAATAAGTCATCCTTTAACCCTCTTATTGAACCACTAAATGTGTATCGAGTATGGTTACTCTCAAACCTTCCTCTACAGTTTTGGGAGGTTTCATTTTATGAGGCCATAGGCAGCATTAGTCACTTCTTGAAAATTGATGATTCCACTTCCCACATGGAGCACTCTACTTTTTCTCGCATTTTGGAGGATATTGACATCTCCAAGCCTCTTCACAGGGATGTGGTTTTCATGTTTTTGGATAGGCCCTAGACTCAAACACTTGATTATGTGGGCGTCTCCTTCAAATGGTGTTGATGCTTCTCCATTGGCCACTTGGCTATGGGTTGTCTTCTCTCGTGTCACAAGGACTCTACTATGCAGTGGAAGGATGTTAATGAAGATCAATTAACTATTCATGCTCTCAATTCTCCATCGCATGAATCTTCTCAAGGAGAGGACAAGTCTTTTTCTTTTGGTGTAGGTCTCACATGTCCCTCAATCCCTATTGAGGTTCCTCCTACCCTAACCTCACAACTCAATCTACCCTTGGCTTTAGACCAACTCCAAACTACTCATGTGGTGGATAACCTCCCATAACCTCATTGTTCTTTGGTTCTCTCCTCTTGTTCTAATGGGCTCTCTATGGGGGAATCCTACTTCCCCTTTTGATAATAATTTTGATAATAATGTCTCTTGGACTATTGTCAAAAGGAAGAAGAATATTCCTCCTACATCACTTCCCCAAACTCACATTTGAGTGTTAGGTGAGAAGCCAACAAATTCTAGGCTTGGCATAGTCAAAGAGGGACCCTAGGGGTCCCAAATCTTTCCATGTTGCTCTTTACAGCTTGGCTAATGTTGATCCTCACTTTTAGTTTGTTGTTTCTCTATTGTATTTGGCTAGCATGGGCCTATTTTTCCTTGAATTTTGGTAGCTTTGTTATGGGTCAAGGTCCTAGTTTCTTGTTTTCTTTATTCTTTTTCTTTGGTATTTTTGTATAAGGGTCTGGGTCCTTTCAAATATCTTGCTTACCTTAATCAAAACATGAAGAAGTGGATGTCATAAGTGATAAGGAATACGTAGGAGATATTCCTCTCTAAGGAACTTCAAGGAGCTTATACTTCTTTCATGAGTTTCGCTTTTGCATGCACAATAATCTCACCAAATCCTTAAAGATTGATAAGAGAGGGTTCCATATGATACACTAAGGAACCAAATCCAAAATAAATTCAGAAAATATAGCAAGGAATGATGCATAAACAAAATAGAGCTCATTGGATACCATTGTCAATGCATCACAAAAAATATGTCGACCCAACTTTGAAGAATCTCCAATGTTGAAACAAATGAAATAGAAACAATGATAAGGAAAGTAATGGATAACAATACCTTCCCAAATGGTCATGCCCATGATTATTTCATTTTTTAACATTTTTTTATGAACATAGTTCTAGTTTAAGGAAGAAGAAATGGGGAAATATGGTCATGGTTGAATATGTAAAAGACTCTCTTAAGCGGGTTGGATTCACAACAATATACAAGCTCAACATGAATCTTCCTTTGGGTAGCCTTAGAGGAATTATTTGCATTGCCTCTGCTAGAGATAGGGAGGATGTCAAGCAAGTGATAGCATTGTTCAAAGGAGTAGAAAAGAACACAATGGAGACTTTCATCATCTATATCGGTTACACTAACTCCTTGTCTCAAACACAAGTAGAACAAGCTTTTGAGCTTTCTAAAGGCTTTCAATTCCTCATCCACCATAGGCCTAGAAAAGAAAATACAATGTAAAAAATCCTTGACTAGGAGTTACTATTATATTTGATCTTCTCTTGAATATAACACATGGTATCCCCTTGGTAGCATCTTACTAATAAAAAAATACATAATTAACTACAAATATGTAATCTCATTAAATTTCACCCCCATGCAATTTCACATTACATAGCCCTCCCTTTAGCCTAATAAATAATATAATGTGAACTACTCTTTTCCTTGCCTTCAAATTTTCCCTAAAACCCCTTTGTTTTCAGTCCTTGAGTGAACTCTATTTGGGACACTTTCGCACCGCACAAACGTCCTGATAAGATTCTCGGGTTTATGGTCATTGGGACATTACACTTTTCCTGCCCACAAAGTCATGCCCCCTACAGTCACAGGCATGCTTGAAGATGGCCCCCTTGCATACATTTCTCCATTCAAACTTACCTTGTTCCCATTCATTCATTCAATCACTCTCATTCTTGAAACTTCACTCTTTCTTCTATATCACTTCTACACCATTTATTTCATGTTCTCAAGCTCTATGTAAATCTCTTGGATCTCACATTGGCATATCAACTCTCCTCTGGAATTTTCATATTGCTTGAGGGGAGGTATCTTTGTTATTCCCATTATGTTATTGTCTCTATTTGTAGCATAGTGCTATTCTAACTTGATTTCTCTCTTTATCATTTTCTTTCTATATCGTTTATCATCTATTATTCTATCTCATTGCCATATTGGTTGTCCATGGAGGTGGAAATACTAAAACAGGGGTTTGACTAAGGCAAACCTTGATAAAACCACAACAATTCTCACTGTTTCCATGTGTAGTATTATTCAAGTGGAGCATTTCAAGAGGCTTCATTACGTAGGACCTTCCATAAGTTGGCATCTTTCCTTCCTTATTATTTTAAATAGTTTAGCTTAAGTCCTTATAGTATTCTTCTTGTTGTCATTTTCATTTATTTCAACATTATGTCATCCTAGTTAAACATTCATATTTTGGTTTCTGAGTAGTAAGTAGGCTCTGTGAGTTTCTGCCTACAAGTCCAACTTTTTTTCCGTATGAGATGCTAGCATGTCCTTGAGACTACAATGCACCATGATGTCATCCATGTCCTGTGCTATCATCCTCTGGTCGAGAGAAAATTGGCTTGTACCAAAGACCTAAGCAATCTACTCTCTTGATTCTCGAAGTCCCCTTTTCCAAAACATATCTTAAAACATAAAACTTACTCAAACATCTCTCTCTTTCCCCTTTTTTCATCCTCAAGCATAGCCTTTATTCGGAAGTAGCGAATCTCCTCCTCTACTTTTTAGTGTTCACCCAATGTGAACCTTCTCATCCATTTCTTCTTTCAAAAAATTTCTTCTCTTGTTAGGTAGTGTAGTGGGTAGCATGTTGTAACACTCGTTTATAATATTTTTGACCCAATCCACCACCTTCAAGCATGCGGTTAGAGGAATTTATCAAAATCTAGAGATGGGATCTAGAAGGAGGTTCAGTCCTCCCCGTTCGGGCCCATATTTTGAAGAGTACTCTATAGAAATCCCAACTAGATACTCCCCTCCTCATGTTGAAGTGCATAATTTTCCAACCTCTTCTTTGAACTCTGCTTCCCCCATTTCTGAGGAATCTTCTCTTTATGTTCCTATTGAGCATACTCACTCTTTGGAGCGAAGGCTCAAATAATTTGAAGAAATTCTTAAAAAATAACTCATATTCTAAAGCCACTCCTATCCTTCAAAATCTAAGGAATTTACTATTTTTTTATCATAGAGGATTGGAGCTTCTTTGAGAAATAGAAAACATTGTTGAGACTCATGTCCCATCATATGCTGCCACCTTGGGTAACCCCCAAGACTAGTATTCAAAAATAATTAGTCGAAAATTGGATGTTTTGATGCTTGGTGCACCTGTATACATGGTTGACATAGGTCCCTCTATTTCTGTTATTCCCTCTATCAAAAATGTCAACACATAATCTTCTGAAGCTCATAGAATCAAAGTGAACCGAATTCCCTTGCACTTCGAGGTTCCTACATTTGGAACCTCTTCAACTTTCGATGTTTCCACTTCTACCTCTAGTGTTGGTGCTAGTCATACTCCAAAAACATATCACTTCCTCATTGCTTTAGTGCAGAACATGGGACAAATACAATCTCAATTAGCGAGCTTGGCTAGTTCTAGTTCTCAACCTATGTTCTAGCTTTATTGTCATTGAATTCCATTATATTTTTCTATCTTGAGCACCCCCATCCCTCAAAGGATTGAAATCCCTAAGTTTGGAAAGTACAGTGGTTGAGGAGACTCACAAACACATGTCTCCTCCTTCAATTCCATGTGTATTAACTTTTTCAGTCACGATGCCCTCTTGGAAAAACTATTCTCACATTCTCTTAAGGACATCGCTTTGGAATGGTATTGCTCTTTGCCTAATAATTCCATTTTATCTTTTGATTTGCTAGTGAATTGATTCCTCCAACAATTTCATACTAATATCGGATTGAAGGTCACCTTTACTGACCTCATCCAATGTCAGCAAGGTATGCATGAAAAATTCACTGATTTCGTAGCTCATTATCAAAGCATTTTTCTCAAATCTCCCATGCCCTTCTAAATTTCAATGTTGGGAACTTATTACTGACCTTGCGAAAAAAGTTTGTTATGAAATATCCTTGCTTCGCCCATTTGTTTGTTTCCTTACATGAGTACCAACAGAGGGTTGTGCAGTACGAGGGTTCATCCTTGTCCTCCCATCCAAATGGCCAATCATTCGTGTTTATCTCTAAAGAATCTAGAAAATTAAAGCAATAGTGAATTTGGTCACCATTTCTACTAATAGAAACTATGCAGGGAGAAATCATTTTTTTATAGAATTATCAAAGTCTTATACAAGTGTCTTGTAGAGGTTATTAAAGGATGGCATAGTTTCTCTACCAAAGATACGATCATTATCTAAGCCTTATCCCTGGTGGTACAATGCATAAAATTTTGTTAGTATCCTCGAGTAGCTAGCCATGAAACCAAAAGATGTGTTCATCTTCAACATGTAATCCAAGACCAAATGGATTACGATACCATCTAACTTGATTGGAAAAATAAAAATTCCAATAAATTTGTGGTGAAACCTAACAATCAGCTACAAATCTACACATATCCCTTCCTGTCTCATTCTACAAACCTCATAACCCATGCTTCTTATGAGTTTGGATCATCTGAATATGTGAACATGGTCTTGTTCAAAAGTGTTCCTCCTTTGAGTTATGTGAATGCTATACCTGATATCACATTCACCTCACATGAATTTCCTTTGAACAAAGAACCTTCTCTGTTATACATATCATCCTGCATCAATGATAATGTCATAACTAGCATTATGGTTGATCTGATGAGTCGAGTTAACATTGTCATGGAGGAGACTCTTTTTATAAAAAAAATTACATAGGGAGAAATATGATGAAGCATAGACCGCACTTCACACACACGATGGCCTTTCAATGTTTCCCATCAATTCCATTTCTCTATCAGTCCTAGTTAGAACCAAAACCTTAGAGGTTCCATTTGTTGTGATCCTAGAGTCAGGTATGTTTAAAGTGAGACTAGGTATACCTTGGTTGGTCTCCATGAACATGGTAGCCTTTGTGATCCACAAATTCTTGAAATTCCCTCATGAGAGCACAATGTATACCATCTAGGATACTAGATATAGGCCACTTGTGTCCCATGGGTACTTCTCCCTCAACCATTTTGGTCGGCCTTGGTTGGACCTCTTCTACCTAGAGGAGATTTGTTGTACAAATATTACATTAGGTACAAGACTAGGGGCTCAGACTTTAACGGTTCCTTCCTTCCTTCCCCTCATGCGATATCCCTAAAGGCCTCCATGCAAGTGTAGCAACATGCTTCATCCTTTGCCCCTCTAAAGGCTAAGGACAAGTAAGCTCTCATCCCAGAGCCTTCCCCTTCTTTTGCATCTTCTTTTGCTTCCCAACCTCTAGTGGTGTCCTATGTTCCATCCACTATTTCTAACACGGCAAAGGGAAAGGAATCTACATTCTGGAAATCAAAACCTAAGGTTTTCCAACTCTCAATGTTGCCTACTATCCCCTGACCCACTCTCTATGGTAAGGGGAAGCACTCTCGTGGAGTTGTTCCTTTTTCTTGACCTTTGAGGTCTCCTCCTATCCCTTATATGCTCTGAAGGTAGATAAAGGGAAGATATCGTCATCGTGACCCCCGCTCCAATATATGTTCCTATTGATGTCCCTTCTAAGGAAGTTGCTCTTCTACTAGTAACGACTGTGGAGATTACTCCTTCGATGGACCAAGAACCCATGGATTCTTCTTATCCCACCCTCTTGTTGGTTATTTTTAAGAACCAAAATTAATCTCACCAAATTCCTATGAATTTTTCATAATTTGATGATCAACAAAGGTAAGGATTGGCCAATGAATAGGTAGACGCTTGCTAGCCTACTACCTCTGCACTTCAAGCTCTATGAGACCAAAGAGGGTGATCCTGATAGGTAAGTAATTTCAATGTGAATTTGTTCTTTGACAGGTAAGACTGACTCAATTGACTTTAAAGATGACCAAATTAATAGAACAATGCTTTATCCATGGGTGACAGACTCATATTTGTAACAAATTGTAATACATCAACAATTAAACCTAGCATTTAAATACTATTGTTATATTGCTTTGCAATAAACAACTCAAAATATATAGAGCACAAACTACTTAGTAATCCTTATACCCTTATAGAAGAGGCAGATTTTCTACTCACAAGTTCTCTTCATTTAGAGAGCTTCACGGGGCGAATTTCCCTAATCTACCTCAAGAACAACAATGAAAGTTTTAGAATTAGAAAAAGAAGGTCATAGATATTTTCTTGACAAACTAACAAGCTCTCGACCAAAGGATGTCAGAGCATAATACAGATGACAGCACAACACACTAGCATCTCGTAGGGACCAAAGAACAAGTTTATCATAGAAAACACCCAAGTGATCACTAGCATCCAAATTGTTAACAACTTACAAAATGTGGTAAAGAAACAAAATAGAACTAAGATGAAGTAAAGTAGAAATGATAAAGATAAAGAGATAGAAAGTAAATAAATACTTACAACCATGCAAGTGTTGAAGCATCCACCAATGAATGTCTTCAAAACCTACGAGTGTGATATCTGGAGAAAATGTTGGGCTGTATAGGGGTCTACCTCAGTCAAACTCCCATTTTGGTGTTCCCACCTCCATGGACAGCCAAGAAGATAGAGATAGATGAAATGAAATGAAGAAAAGTGTGTGGTGAAAGAAAACCCACTCAGGAGTAGAACCCGCACCACCAAGTAAGTGTGTGATAAAAGCAAACCCCACTCAAGGAGGAGAACCCGTATCACCAAGTAATTATGCAAATGGTAGGGGATATGGAATCCCAGGATGCTCACAAGCATGAAGCAAGGGAAATAGGGTTGCAAAGAGTGTTGTAAAGGGAGCTTGAGAGAGCTTGAAGCTACTACAACAAGCTATATGAAATTGTGTAAGAAAAGTGATGGAGTGAAGCAAAAGCTAGAATGAAGCTAGAGAAGTGCTAGCAAAACTTGGAATAAGTTAGAAGATTCAAATGGATGGAAAGAATGGATTAAAAAAGAAGAAAAGAAGCTTCATGGGTAGTTATAGAGAATCCCAAGTTGTTTCCACCGACAAACTTAGCTAAAAAGTGGAAAACATGCTCAGAAACGGTCGTCTGAGCATTGACACGTCACGGGACATCTGTGTGGCACGCTAGTGTCCAAACATGTCATGCTACAAAATAATGCAAACAGTAAAAGCACAAAGTTCAACGAAAAGCTAACACGTGAGGGTGGCTATTGAAAAGGGGTGCTAGAGCATCCTGAGAGGGGAAAAGGCTAATGCAAGGGCTAAAATGAGCCTACTCAAGATGCTAAGGGAGTGGACACTAAAGAAAATGCAAGAATGTAAGTGAAATTGCAAGGGTGCAATTTTACTCTTATACAACCCTATCAAACAAATCTATGATTTCATCAAAGCATTTAATTAGTTCTTTGAACTAAAGCAGAAAAAAAACTATACATTCAACCAAAGAGATTGAGGACAAAGAAAAGATCATTGATCATTCTATTCATGATTTGTGCAAAAAAATACATGGGAGAGAAACTATTCCAGAATTTTCTATTCTCATTCATATTCCATTGTTTTTGTAAAACTATTATGCCTATTACAAGCTATAATTCACACCTAAGACTCAAAACTATTCTATTATTTGTGATTGAATTTACAAAATTGCTCTTACATGAGCTGGAATGCTTAACCATCAAAAGACCCGTGTAATTGGCCTTGAATTCCCATTTATAGAAACATGGGAGCAATAAGCTTCAAGCCAAATTACAATTTCAGTCACATTTTATATTTGACATTCATTCTCATTTCAATTTTAAAACCTTCCCCAAGCGGTTACATTTGCACTTTACAGAAAGGGGGAAAAGCACATAAGACAAAATATTTCTACTCGTTGAAGAATATTTACCCGCCTTCCAAAAGGCATCTTTCATCATTTTAGTAGCATCAAAAACTCTTATCCTCATCATCACCTAAGACAAAAACTCCAAACTGAGACTCTATTTTTGCAATGGTTCATCATCTTCAAAATCAAAGTATACATGTCACCTTCATGATTTTGTTGAAATTGGAGAATTTATCTCGCTCTCATTGGAGTCTTCTAAACTTGAAATTGTAAGAAGATATTGGGCATATATTTTAGATCAGTTTCTACATTATCACTCATATAATTTTCCTCATCTTCCATGGAAACATCAGGCTCCCCCATATAAGAATCATAATCCTTGTGATCCTTATCCTTCTTCTCTTTCTTCTTAGACTGACTAGCCTTATCATCCCTTCTATGTCTAGCCAACATGTTTTTCCTGTAGCTATCTTTAGTAATACCCTTGTCTTCACCCTCTATGGAAAAAGTTCTCTTCTTTGCCCTTGGATTCACATATTTCTCAGGTACATCTGGCTTAATTTTAGGTGTGTCATCCTAGGGTTTAGGCCTCTTGACCCTTTTATCTTTGGGTTTCCTCTCTGGCCTAATGCTTGACTAGTTAGGCTCACTCATTTTCACAGTATAATAGGCCTAGGGTTTATGAATTTTCACTTACAAAAAAATCTCACTGGTTTATGCTCTTAGAAACAAACTTGCAGAACAAAAACCTTACAAAACCACACACAATTCTTACCAACCCAATAGAATTTGCAAATAACCAAAACCCTACAAACTCTAAGTATCTAAAGCTTATAGAACTTTCAACAATTCACCAGCTAATTTATGCACAGTTGACACAAAAAGGTGTGGATACCTGCTTACCCAAGAAAATTTTCTTCAATACCTCTACAAAAAATTTCCCAAGATCCTCACACCTTCTTCTTTGGCTCTAGGCCAATTCTTCATCTCTCAACGATTGCAATTGTGAAATAAAATTACCAACAACCCTCTTTATGTCGAATGAATAGAGTGTCTCTGCCATTAATATTCAAAAGAAAGCTCGTGCGAGCGAGCTGAAAACTAACCACACAAGTTTGAAACTTGGTCATTGATCATGTAGTGATATGGATCGATAAACAATCCAAATTGAGTCAACTAAGTTTGAAAAAGCTAACTGTAAGCAACTATTTGCTTTTACCCAATCAAAAAAATCATGTGGAAAATCTTCCAACTTGTCTGCAGGCTCCACCATCTATTAAGTGTTGAAGCAAACTCTACATGTCAACCTCCCCACTTCCTTGTTGGTCATAACTTGTGTGCAACATTCAACAGTGGGGAGGTGGGGAAGGGCTCTAATTAAATCTCAAGCCTTGAACATATGCTTGATTTACCATAAGACCACCTGCCCATGCTTATAACCCTCAGACACAACCAACAACCAAGATTAAAATATCTCACTTGCATTTAAAACATGTGCAAAAGAATCCCTTTAGTAGCACAGATTTTATCCTTCATTCCCTTACGAAAAAATATTTCACCCCTTTGTAATGTTCCTCCTGCCTCTTAGATGATTCCACATGGTGTTCTCCTGTTTCCTTGTTGAGAGACGAGAAGCAGAGGTGGGTCCCTCACGGGATGGTGGGGAGCAATCATGATTGACCCGCATCACTTCATCCTCAACTGTTGATCTTAACTGGAAAGTTTTTTGGTGCCTTTAAAACTCAATGGGTCTCATTGACAAAGAGACAGGTGTCCTCAACCTGCCAGCCCACGAGAATATTTTAATGCATATTCAAATCAGGCGAGGGAAAGGGGAACAGTCGGGATTTGATCCTCCATATCTGACAACCCTTATAAAGCAAGGACTCTACACGTGAAAATTGTTAGTTCTTAAAAATGGGGTTCACTGCTAGGTAAACGATAGATAGGGACATAAGGTATTAAGTTGGGACATTAGGAAAATGATGAAATATTTGACTCTAACTTAGGACCATATAGTAAATATTTGAGGAGTTTCAACCTACATAACATAAGGCAACATTTTAATAAAATGATGGGTAACGACCAGGGTTACTAGGATTAGGGATCGGTAACAGGATGAGCCAAAAGGCTAAAGTCATGACTTGAGCGACCAAGAACTGGTGATAAAAGGTCGCAAAGAATTCAGACAAGATTTTTTTGGAAAGGGTTTTAGCAACTCAAAAACCCTAAGGCATGATAATAAATGAAACCCTAAGCCCCAGGTCATGAGAATAGCCAAATTTTTTGCAAATTTTTTAAGTGGAACACAAAGCATTTTTAGGGGTTCCACCAGTGGCTCATGTTGGGGACGTTTGTTCTTCCAGAACAGAGTGATATCATAGAATCTCAAGTTGAAGTAGACCAAGCACAAGGACGAAAAACCAAGGACTTGTTTGGACAAGGCAAGAAGACCAGACCCAAGCAAACCAACATATATACAAAATTTACATGATTGTACAATGTACATGGAAAAGAGCATATTTCAAGAGAAATATGGCTTCAAGAACTGTCCATGTACTAGCAGTTCAAAAAGTTCACCTGTTAAGCTTTGGAGAAAGTATGAATCTTCCCCATGTGTGTTGGATATAAGATAAGGGCCTAACTATAGTGCCTCAAATTTTCCATGCTTTCCCTTATCCTGAGCCCTTGCATTCCACATTAGCACCATACTATCCACTTCAAATTTTCTAGGATAAGCTTTCCTATAAAAAAAATGCCTGACTTGTAGTTGCATCTTTGCATATTATCATGAGCTTCTCTTCTAGTCTCATCCAATTGTATAAGATTACCAATCCTTTGTTGCATATCATCATAGATGTTATCATCATACTCCTGTACAAACTTGTATATCTTTAACAAACTTTTTTGAGGAAGTTTAGCATCCAAACTATAGACTAGACCAAATGGTGAATGTCCAAGTAGCCTTCTTTATAGTAACCCTGTTAGCCCACAACACAAGCTTTAACTTCGAGTCCCAGGCCTTCTTATTCTTCTCAATCACTCTTTTGATGATTTTCATTAAAATCTTGTTGTTGGATTAAGCCTGACCATTCCCTTGAGGATGGTAAGGTGAAGAGTATGAAATTTGTATCCCATGTTTATCACAAAAATCTTTGAACTCTTTAGACCTAAAACACATAGCATTATCAAAAATGATTTTCTCTAGAACTCCAAATCTAATTAGAATGTTGTTCATCATGAATTCTATCGCAACTTTACTTGTTTCCTTCTTTGTTGGGATTTATTCCACCCACTTTGTGAAATAATAAATTGCAACAAGGATCCATGAATTCCCTCCACGAGTTTTGTCTGATATCTCACTAATGAAGTTTATACCCAATTGTTGGAAAGGGACCTAAACTAAAATAGGCTTGAGTGGAAAAATTCTTGAGAACTTCAACTTCTTTGCAAATCTATGGCAAGCGTCACAAGTCTTAAGAAACTTGTGGGAATATTTAAAAAACTACGTGCCACCAAAATCCTACCCTCAAAATCTTATGAGCAGTTGTCTTGGTCATATAGTGGCTGCGATACACCGCATTGTGCATTTCTGGAAAGAGCTCTAATGATTGTGTGTCATCCACACATTTGAGCAACACACCATTTGGGCTCTTCTACCACAGTTCATTATCACTAATAACATACTTAATGGCATGTGACTTCAATGTTCTCTTCTCATTGTCAGTCATACCTTCTGGGAACTGCATGGTTTTCAAGTATTGAACAATTCTCCTGTACCAACCACAAGTATGCATATCACAGATAGGTGCACCATCAATACTCTCAACTTGATTTACTTGATTTTCCTCCAAGTTAGTCTCATCCATTAGCTTAGCTAGACCTTGTCCTCTCACTAACTTGGTAATTTGAACATCAATGTTAAACTCTTGGATCCTATTTATCCATCTGCACCTCCTACCCATAGTTTATTGTTGAGTGAAGATGTCCTTCACAACAACACTTGGCATGAAGGCTATGACTGTGTCTCCCATTAATTTGGTTGTAAAATTATTTACAGCCATGACTAAAGCATATGCTTGCTTCTCAGTCATGCCATACTTGATTTATGTGGCCTGTAAAGAATTGCTAAAGAATAAAATGGGTTGTTCAAAGCCCTTGTCATTTTTTTGCAATAACATAACAATAATATGGAAAGAAGCAAAGGAAAAAAAATGCATTGGTTTAGAAAAATTTGGAGATTTTAGCACTGGAGCCTCTTTGATAACCTAATTTATGCTCTTGAATGCCTGACTAGGCTCCTCACTCCGAACCACCTTTTCTCCCTTCTTTAACATCTTAGAGATAGATCTTGTAATCTCAACAAAATTAGTAACAAACCTTCTTAAGAAATTGATTTGACCAAAAAATGACTAAATACCTTTGGAATTTTTTGGTTGTGCAATCTTATCTATGGAAGCTACTTTCTTAGGATCAATTATTATCCCATCTTTAGACACAATGTTGTCCAGTAGCTTACCTTCCTTCACTCCAAAGACACATTTTTTAGGATTTAAAGAAATCCCATACTCTAATGCTTTCTTGAACACTTTCTCCAAATGCATACAATGATCTTCCTCTTTTTTACTGTATGCAGTCAAGTCATCTTGATATACAACTATAAATATGTCTATGAAGTCAAAAAATTCCACATCCATGGCTCTTTGAAAAGTATCCCTTACATTTTTAATCCAAGCATTCTAACATAGACATAAGTTCCCCATGGAGTTGTGAAAGTTTTCTTATACTGTTCAGATTCTTTGACAACTACTTGATTATAACTTGAGAATTCATCCATCATGGATAGCAGCTCATAGCCAGTTACCTTATGTAACATGACTTCCATGTTTGGAAAAGGATAATTATCCTTTAATGATGACACATTCAAATTTTTGAAGTCGACACAAAGTCTAATGTCACCATTTTTCTTCCTAACCGAGACTAGATTAGAAACCCAAGTAGAATGCCTGATAGGCTTGATAATCCCAACATCTCTTAACTTCACAAGCTCTTCCTACATTCTAGGTTGCAAAGTGGGATTTATTGGCCTCTGCTTTTATTTGAAATGCTTTGCATCTGGATTCAAAGGTATTTCATGTTGAAATAATTCCTCTCTATAAGCTTTTAGATCATCATCAGACCATGCAAACACATGTCTATATTCTCTCAATAAGGAAATCAAAATTTCTCTAACCTGAGGTTTCATCTTCTTCCCAATGTACACCTTCTTGGGAGCATTTTATATTCCAAGATTAACTTCCTCCAAATCCTCTTTATGGGTCGATGTTTTCTTAGCATTACTTCTATCAGGGCCATCAAACACCCTTTCTAATGCTACCAACCCTTTGGGAATCTTGTTGGTTTTCATTTGGATAATTTTGTTCCCAAATATAGTTTCCTTACCATCCACTTCTTCCACAAAGGCAACAAAATCAATTTCTTGACCCTCATATTCATCAATGCATTGCAAAAACTTCAAGATATCATCATCATCATTAAAAACTTGCCAATTCTTGATATTGTCAGGAATTGAGGGAAAATACATCAAACTACTCAATTGAATCCCAAACAACATTCCTATACTACCTTAACCTAGTGTTCTTTGATGCATACTTTCCTCTTAATTGAGAAACTACAAGTTCTGAGTCTCCAATGACTCTCAACTTCTTAATACCATGTTTCTCAGTTAACCTCAACCCTAGTAGCAAGGCTTCATACTCAACCACATTTTTTGTGCAAGAAAACAGTAATTGAAATGAAAACTTGAAGGTCTTACCATTGGGGGAAATGAGTATTACCCATGCACCAACTCCATCCTTTGAACAAGCTCCATCAAACCTCATATTCCATAAGTCATCATTGTTAGCTTTTTGCAACACTTCTTTCTCTAGAGGTGTAGGTTGTTTTTCTTCCTGTTCTTATAACTCTTCTATTATGAAATTGTCCATAGCAGTGACTACAAGATGAATTCTATTTGCCTCTCCCATAAACTCAATGATATGTGGAGCTCTTGGTTCCCTTACAAGTTTGATGTATTTTCCTTCAATTGGAAAAGTTGTATAGGACATATCACAATGCATGCTACCTCCCATGGAGGCACTCCATTTTCTTGACAACAGCATGTCATAGTTTGGTGGAATGTCCACCACAACTACACTCATAACAAACTCCTTGTCAAGGAAAGCAACTAATTTGTATGGAGCATCCTAGATGACTCCAATAACAGGGATCTCTCTTGAGTCCATGGCATAACACTTACCATATGCACAATAAATTTTCAAGCCCATCTCTTTCATTATTTCAACTAGCATGATTTTTGATGGAGCTCCTAAATCAATCATGCAATTATTTAGGAATTTTCCATCAATAATAAGAGTTACATAGAATGGATTAATATTATCTAGACATGCTGTAATGGTACTACCCAAATAAATCTAAGGGATCTCACCACTATCTCCCTCAATTATCTCTTCAACGACTTGATTTTCACTCACTTCAGGCTAATTAGTCACCTTGTTTTCTTCACAGGCCTTAGTGGCACCATTGATGAGGGCCACTACCTTCTGCTTGTGTTCATCGATTCTCATAATTTCCATTAAAGGGGCAATCACTTTGACTTGAGAGAGAAGCTAGAACATATCAACTGGATTATACTTTGGTAGTTCATAAGGGATTATACTTTGTTCCTACACTTGAATATTTTGTTGCTCAAAATTCTTCTTCTCATGTTTCTTCTCATGATCAACACTTGATTTTTGAGTTTTTTCTTTCACAATAGGAGAAGTAACGTCACCAAACTTCTTGACTGCACTATCATTTTTGGACTAAATTTGAGGTCCTTTACATTCTTTAGTTTTGACCTATCCTTTCTTAAACTTGGCCAATTCTTCTATTTTAGTCCTATATTTCTTTGCACTCTATTCCTTCATGAACATGCTACCAGGCTTGCCTTGATCACAATTAACAATCCTACTTCTCAGGTTGTCAGTATTCCTGGCTTGTTCCACCAAGGCTATAGTCATTTTCTTATACTCTTCATCAAAAGGTCTTCTTAAAGACACATCCCCTTCCTCTATTCCATAGAACAAATGTTGTCCTCAATGTCCTCATCTTCGTTAGGGGTAAAAGCACAAACCTGTCTCACACTTTATAAAAGAATCGACCAACAACAACAAAAAATTCTAAACTTCGACCACATAAAAGTGGTCTTTATGTTTTGAATTTAAAAATGGTGTAAACTAATGAAATGTAGAACTTTTGATGTAGTTTATTCCTGTAATTTTTAATTTTTCTAAAAAAATTGTTTTCATTATGTTTTTATCAATTTAAGGACAAATTTTAGAATGTTGAAAATTTCAGAAAAGAGTGACTTCACAGGCTATCAAGAAAAAAATTGAAAAAAACTTCATTTCTCCCTTCTTCTTTTTTCTCCAAATAGGTAACTTCAATCTCTTGTGCATGGAAAAAAAAAATCAAATTTTGATGTATATTTTTCTCGTAATAACGTTTTAAAGTCAAACATGTCAGAATTTTACAATTTTCACAAACCGCCAACTGTTTTCAATTTTTTAATCAGTTTCAAAAAAAAAAAACCCTTTTGAAGAAGACTCTCTCCTCTTGTGCCCCATATAAGATTTTAAAAAAATTAATAAGTTTTACTATCTTTTTTTAAAATTTCTAATCAGCCTTGTTTTGGATTTTTAAAACCTACTTGCATTATTTTAAAAATAAAATATATTAAAACTAATCAAAATATTAAAAAATATATATATTTGGATTCCTCACTCTGAGCTCTACAAAAGAGTATTTTTATTTTTTGCAAAAATATCATTCTGACTAGAGAAATACTCTTCCAAAGTTGAATGTTTCAAAAAATTCTAAAAATGATGAGTTGGTTGCCATGTAGGAGCCAACTAGACATTCTTGGTCGAGAGGGTTTTGACTGAAACTCTCTTGGCCAAGAAAATCAAGACCGAAAATGAATCGGCCGAAACATTACCAATTGATAAGAACTCGGCCGAAATTTGGCCAAGAAAATCAAGACCGAAAATGAATCGGCCGAAACATTACCAATTGATAAGAACTCGGCCGAAATTAGTCAATATAAAAAAAAAATCTTTTAATTTTTCAACTTAAGAAAATAAAAATAAAAATAGATATTTTGATTATTTGGACAAGGAAAGCTATTTTCGATCAAAGAAGGTTTATTTTGACATTTTAGAAGGTTTATAATTTCAAAAATTTAGAAGACTTATTTCGACAAAAGAAAATGCATTTGGACAATAGGATAGCGATTTTTGAAGGTATGTATTGATCTTCAACTTATTTAATTGATTATGTCTTTATTTTCATGAATGCATTTGAAGTTTGTTTTCACTATTTTTTCATTTATTAAAATATTAACATGAAATAAATATTTGTAAAAAATTTAAAATAAAAGTTACATCTCTATAATATTTAACTATTGTCATGTATTTGTTATCATTCACAAGTGTGTGTACATATTAGATAATTTGATAATTACTTTTATATATACATAAAATTAGGATACTTATGTTTAGTAAAATTTATATAAAAAACATCAAAAATATATTATCAAGAAGTATATTATTTATTTATTTATTTGAGAATTATATATAATTTTAAGTGTCTTATGTAAAATTATAGATTTATAAAGAATTATATAGAAAGGAGATTATTTTATTTTATTTATATTATTTATTGAACAATTATTTTATTTATTTAAAAAGTGTTTGAACATGAACGCATTTGTTGTTTTCACTATTTAAATTCTTAGATTTCATTATTATTGATCACCAATTCTATGTTCTTCCATTGTTGTTCTTACATGTCCTCCTTAAATACCTATGTTTTATTAAATTTACCTTTTCCTTTACTTTTATTTACAACTTGGACTTATCTTTTATACATGTATATATTATTAAATTAAATATTTTATATTTTGCATATTTATGTTTATTAGACTTTGTTTAAATATTTTATGTTTATGTTTTACATCTAGTTACAAGCTTTTTAAAATATTTATGCTATATTAACTGTACATGTTTCATTGAAAGCTCATGTGTGTACAAATTTGTATGCAGGTGAATTCAAATTTGAGTGCAATTTGTGATGGAAAATCCAAAGATTTAATCGAGGAAGTATGATCGAACACGAGTAAGACAAAGAAAGAGAAAAGTGGATGAAGGAACATCTATTGAACAACTCATGAAAAATATTGATGATCAAGGTGACATACAGGTACAAGAACAAACTGAACCTAGTAATATAAATTTTTTGGACTATGGTATGGAAAATTTGATGGAGATAGATGAGGATTCTCTTTTCAATAATATTTCATCTGAAGATATGTTATCTAAAAGCACATTAAAATTACACTCTAAAAAAATATGGGATGAATTTTTTGAAGAAAAATCTCTAATTGGAAGAGCATAGTTAGTTGCAAAGTTATTTAGACGAAAAGAAATGACTCCTATTTTGGAGTTGTTAGGGGTTAATAATAGGAAATGATCATCAGATTTAAAACAAACAATTGTTGAAAACTTGCAAGAAGCATTGGAATGTATTGAAAAGAAGAGTCGATCTAGTGATTTAAGTGTTGCACGTAGAGCATTGATGACTGTAATTTCTAGTAAGAAATTATCACATAGAAGACAAGTTCAAGAAATTTCTAAATTACTAAATGTTTCTAGGAGAACTGTTCAAAGGTATATTGAAAAGAGAAATGAAATAGATGGAAAATTTGAGAAAAAATGGGTATATATTTGTAGGGTTCCCCGAAAATATAGAATTTCAGAAGATGTAAAGAAACAGGTGGTTGAATATTGGACCACCCACTCTCGTGTTTCTTCCAATAGAAGGGATATTATACAAATAATAGGTGATGATGGTACAAAAATTTCTCATCCAAAACATTTTATAGATACAACACAAAGTGAACTTTTTGAAGCATTTAAACAAGAATTTTCAAATGTGAAGATTTGTCAAAGGATGTTTGAAACACTACGACCATCATTTGTACGTATAAATAAAGTACGTGAAACTTGTTGTTGTTGAAATCATGTTGAATTTGATCTACATCTACAATCATATAGAAAAGCTATGGCAACAATTGATCAAAATTTAGCCATCCTTGGAAGCACAACACAATTTGTGAAGTCTCTTCTATGCAAAAAATTAGAAGATTCAGATGAATTCAGTGTTCAATGTATAAAAAATGTATGTAATGATTGTGGAGATTTGAAGAATCTTTTACATGTTGACAATAATGAAATGAAAGTTACTTGGAAGAGATTTGAATATGAGACATACTTAATGAAGTTAGGAGTTGAGGCCAAAAAAAATGTTCTCAAATAGAGTGGATTGCCTTACAATGAATTCATGAGTAAATTTTGCAATATTGTATATCCACATATCTAGCATTGTCATGGTGCAAGATGGAAAGCTAAGCAATTTCATGATTCAAAGAATTTCTTTCCACCAGGTTGTATTCTCTCTATTGTAGATTTCTCTGAAAACTATACATTTAGTCCTCAAGTTGAGATCCAAAGTCAATATTATCATTCAGAGCAAGTTGCAATTTTTGTGCAAGTTTTCTACAAGCATGCAAAGTTAGTGGTCGATGGAGTACAAAGTAGCAAATATGATTGAATTATCATCAAATAGGTTCACTTTTATATCAATGATGATACGAATCATGATAGAAGCTATGTAGCTCATTGTTTCAAAATATTTTTTGAAGACCTGAGACGACGTGGCATAAATCAAGAACATCATTGGATATGGTATGATGGATGTGTTGGTAAGTACATTGTTTTTTATTTTTATTTTTTAAATATATATATATTTACTTTTAACTTTGAGACTTAAATTGTTTAATTTCCTATATATATATATATATATTACTTTTTGGAATCTAATTTGGTTTGAGTGTTTAATATTTGTAACTTCATAGGACAATTTAAGTCTGCAAAAGCTTTTGTTTGGTTAAGCAGTCAACATGCTAAACTCAACACCAATTTTTTGTGGAATTTTTATGAGAGTGGACATGGAAAAGAAGAGCATGATGGAGCAGGAGCATGTGTGAAGTGTCCACTTCGTCAATATGAACTTGCTAGTATGTAACTTTCACCATATATATATATGGAATCTAGCTTGATATTTTTTAAAAGATTAGATATATATATTTAAAAACTAAAAAAATATTTTAATTTTCTTGAAATCAATAGGTGAAAAATTGTGCCAACTTGTGTACTTGTAGGTAATGCCATACAAAATTAAAACGAATTTTTTGAATGGTGCAAAACTCATTTTTCCACTCACAACTCAACATACAACAATTGGTATTTTTGGGAAGTTACAGGTACATCTAGTCAAAATTTGTTAAAAAATTGAATTTCAAAGTTCAAGTATATACATGATTTCAAATTGAATTTTCAAGTTTGAATTTATAGATACTGATCGATCAAATCCTTATAATTGTCAAGCAATTCATGGTATTAGAAGTCTGCATCAAATCATGACAACGGGGAGTAGTAGGCCTTATGCAATTTATGTGAGAGAAAAATCATGTTTTTGTGTTGATTGCATTGTGGACAATGCAAATATTGTTCAATGTGAGAATATTAGAGATGGGTATGTTTCACAATGGGAAATGAAACAATTAATATCAATGCCTCCTTTTGTGGAAGATGACAATGTCGATGTCTATGATCCACTATATTCAGCTGATTATGAATGTGTATCTGATTTAGTTGTTACAGGTATGGAAATTGATTAATTTAGTTAAAATCAAGATTTAAATATATATTTTATGTTTAAGTAAGTCTCAAGCATGTTTATATATATAAATTTAAATATATATTAAAAATATATTTACAACTTATTTATGTATTTACTTTATGTATATATGTGGTGTGTGTACAGGAGATATTTTCATTGTAGTTGCAAATCCTAAAAATGCAGAAGGTGTATATTACTATCTGTAGTACCCTCTACGTTTCAACTTGGTTGTTTTTTTTTTGAAATTTGATTCGCCTCTTTGGTTGCGGAGTTGTTGGCTTGTTGTGCATTGGGTTAATTAGTACTTAATTAATTATTTGCACTAAAAAAAAATAAAGTTATTGAAATTTAAAAAAAATTAATTAAAGTGAAATATTTCAAGATGAAATTATTGTGTAAATAAATGAAGATATGTTAATTAATAAGCAAATTAAGAGTGTGAGTTGTAACGTGAGAAAGGGTCAACTACTGTAGGGTTTTCAACAACTTTCTAGTTATCCTTCCATAGTTTTTGCAGTTTTCAATGGCAGTTAAGGCTGCTTCAAATGTCATATTGAAAGGGAAAAGTGGAGTTCCAGTCTTCTTTAAACACCCAGCTGTGAGAAATCTGCAGACATGCAATGCGAGCTTGTTGGTTATTCATTTCCATTGATTAGCTTTAAAGACATTACTTTCGGCTTGGTAAACGGAGGATCATGCATTGGTTGCATGTAACGGTTCTTATAACTGCTCTACTGGGACACCTCATATAGTGCGTGGTCAAGTAAATTAGTCAAGCACATTTATTGATCAACCACTTGTGCAAATATAAGGGAGATTTTTCGGTAGATGGGGGAGATGATCCTCAAAATCTGCAAGAGTGTATGCGCTGGAAGGTGAGGATGTCATTCATTTTTGGAGAAGGCTTAACAGTTGCATGGGTCCTTGTGGGGAGAAAGACCAGAATACAGGCAAAAAAAAAAATAGTTAATTTTGCATGGCGCAAATGGAAGAAAAAATATCTCTTTCTATGTATGGAATATCATTGAGAATGAAGAGAGCAGAATGAGGTTGTTCTCTCGTGCTGGATTGCTTCGCTCTTGCATGCCAATATGAAGATAATGCTGAGATCCCAGATCGCCTCCTCCTTGCTAAACAAGAAAACAAGGAATATACAAAAGATTTTGAGCAAGGCGTGAGCGTAACTTCTAAACGCTTGGTTTGTGGATCTTGTAAAGTTAAGTGTGTTTAATTCAGTCGGGATCTGTTTAGCAAAAGGTCAGGAAAGCTTGTGGTGGGAAGAAAATCGGACTCCCTCGTGCCACATTTCAAGGAGGAAGGATTAACTATAGAATGAGGGCGTTGTCTCTCAATGGATGACTCTTTTCTCATATCACTCAATAACTGGAAGGATACACTGTAGAACAGACCCAAAACCGCCTTGTGTCGACCTTCACATCCTGTGCAAAGGTATCAATGGAGTCGCAATCTTCAATTGCTTTCAAGACTGATAGGTATTTTGTCGCACCTCATGTGTGGGAACTGAATCAGGGTATGTCTCATTCCCTATCTATTTCTATTAAGTTCTATGTGTAAGCGTTTTGCATGCATGTCATCTACTGTGCTACTATAGCATACATAACATGCTACAGATTTAGTTAAAATCTTAACTCAAATTAGTGTAACAGTTGACAGCAAACGGCATTGGTCTATTACTTGGTCGGTCTATTTTAGTCTTTCTATGCAACATTCCATCATTATTTCCATTTGTTTCAGTTACTCAAATCAAACCCGCAGTCTCTTTGATTTCTGCGAACCCTCTCTAGTTTCAATGAGTTGTACCCTATTTTGTGTCAAACTGCAATTTGCGTACTAATTAACAACTGTATAGGCAGTGCAATGAAACTTTCAATCCAATGATATATAAATTCTTGTATTAGTGTTGAGATCGTCCAATAGCTACATACCTCACTGTGTAAACTCTTCTTTGAGAATGGTTTTTTTTTCTGTCATCCTTTTTCTTAGCCTTCAGTAGTATAACGGGTAGAACATGAGGAGTCGGTAGAAGCCTATGGTAAGTCACTGTCCATAGTTTGAAGGAGTTCTTCCCCTTGTTTCGCTTTTAAAATCTGTACATGGCCAAGAGAGTTTCTCTTTGTTGATGTATTTCACAAATATGTTTTCATGGGTTAAATTGAAGCAGTGTTTTGTATTTTATGTAATGAAGATTTCCTGCTCAATACTTATCCATCTGAGCAAACAAATTATTTTGTATGTACACACGATGGAGGCTTGCATACTTGGTGCATTGATCTTTAGAGGCTGTAGAGGTGTGAATAGCCTCCCTGATATGTTGAAAACCTGTCACATATGCAGTACTCGAAAATAGAATGGGTTAGAGGTTTATATAATCTCTCTAATTTCAGTGTCAACCAGACTTAGCTGTAGCACTTGAATATAATAGGAAGTTTAAATGTATAAATAATCTGCTTGATTCTGTTGACAATCTATCGTAGTTGCAGCATTTGAAAATAAAA
>VDFB02049217.1:89544247-89561809 GCA_007258455.2 Sequoia sempervirens | reverse complement strand
ATTGGTCCATATGTGTTGAATAGAAAAACTAGAGATATCAAAGATTTATGGTTACCAATAGGTATTTGGTCCATTTAGGTTGCATATTAATTTTATTTTAAATAAAAAATGATATTCTACAAGCAACAAATGATATTTTTTTGTTCAACTACTGGGGTCCCATGATTAAGTTTTGGTCAAATCTTTAAAAAGTAAAAAACTAGACACTTCTCAATAGATGTGCTAAAGTGGCCAGTTGCATGATGAGTGACACCTCCAAACTTTGGTTGTAGATAGATAAGAGGCCAATTCACATTTTAAAAAAAAATGAAGGTTCTATGATATTCCAGTCAATCACTACATGTTGACAAAATTAACCTACATGACTACTGGCCCCTCTCCCCTATCTCTAATTTAAAATTTGAAAAAAAATGAATAAAATTTTGATAAAAATTGGCTAGTTTATGCCCATGCAGGGTTTCGATCTCCTACCACTCTTTTGCGGGAACTTGTTCCTAAGCCAGTCCAATTCTTTTCAAACGATTCCCACATTTTTTTGCACAACTAGTACCAAATGACACCTCCACATTCGTGGGTAGGTCATAGTCAATTGAACTTGTCTAATTCTTTTCATACAGTTCCAATGTCTTTTCCCACATGACTAGCATTGAATCAATCTTCCACTTTTGTGGGAACATAGAGGCCAACTAACAAAGCAAGAAAAGGTAAGTATGTGAACTGTTTCAAGGCCAAAAGGGTAGTTCAGATGAAAGTCCTAATCCCACATGCACCCAATGGAGATCCTATTTTTGCAGTTCAATAGCTCGTCCAAGTTCCTCCAAATCCAAAACTTGAAGGAAAGGACATAATGCGAGTATTTCCAAGTGAAATAGTTCATTGCTAAGTAAGTGCAGTTCAGTTGGAAGTTAATAACCCACAATGTTTTGATGAAGACTAAATTTCCGCAAAGGCCAGATGGAAGTCGATCAAGTTCTCAAGTTCTCAGAAGGCCTGATGGCAATTAGGTTCCCACATGTTCCAACGAAGGTCTAGTTTCCACAAAGGCCAAAAGAGGAAGAAGAAGACATGCAAAAAAATGGTGAGTGAACTGATCATTATAAATGGTGTCGCTTAGTGATGTTCGGTCACACATGAGACCTACACAAAGGTGAAGAGATAGGTATTTCCAAGTGAAGATTTCTATGCGGGAAGCAATCATAGAATCAGTCCTAAGCTAGGTGACCATGGGTGTTTTGAAGGTTCTTGATGAACCTCCTAACCATGCCAATGGTAAAGTGAGGATTTGTAGCAAGCATAGACGTGGGAAGTAAATCAAAAGGAGAGAAAAGGAAATGAAGACGCAAGTGAATTAGACAAAGGCATGATTTTTGCATGGCTACTTGGAGGTTTGTTTTTTTGGCATATCCACATGGGGTCAGTTTATCATAAAAGGTCAAAATGAACAGATGGCTCCCTCCACAACACCATTAACATGCAACCATCCTAAAACTACCCAAATCTCGATCCAAGGAAACTCCATAAAGGTCTTTAATGCTTAGGCATGGATCCGAGGGAAATAGTGGTGCCCATACTTCATTTATGATCTGCAGAACCACTTTTTTCTTCAAGAAGCACCTGCAAGGCATGATTTCAACAAATTTCATGGGCTATTTCACTCAAAAATCATTCAGGTGTAGATATGGTAGGAATTAGAGGAATGTTTGGAGAGGACACCTAATGTATGGGTATTGGTTGTGTTCATGATTAGAGTTTTCTCGTGCGGTATGGCTTTTTGGCATGTTGCATGTCCTCCTATCATAGGTATATTTGTATTTATCACTATTTTCTAAGGGAGGATAGAAAAAGTTTCAAAAGAGAACAAATTTCAACTATGGGAGAAGCAATTACAAATCCAAGAGAAGAAAAACACTCACATGAAACCTTAGGGTTTCAATTTCTAGCTATAGGTAGCATAACTTTTGTATGTAATGATCTAAGTTTATCCCAAATTTGTAATAACATCTTGTAAACCTTGGAGATCGAATTATTAAAGAAAAAAACCTTAGTTGAGTGCCTCCTTGTGTATAGTATACATTTTTAGATATATGTTATTTAGTTGTTCAACCAAAAGTCTGTAAAACCCTTACAAAGCATTTGTAAGGTACCTATTCAGCATAGTAAAGGAATTGTGTGTGCATGCTAATGAATTACTAAGTGGACTCACTTAATATTTTGTAACCATTTAAATTATTTTTTATGAATATATGTGTAGAGCATAGCTTGCATGTGTATTCTAAAAGGCATAGTATTTTGTGGTGTTTTGATTAAGGTATTATAGGTTAGTTTTAGTTGTTGCATGTTTGATTAAATTCAAATAATCTATTGCCTAAATGGATAAAGGCATCAATTTGTGATTGATTTTCTCCCCCACCATTGGCAACGCACTCAAAATGCATCAATCTATACATATTTTCATTTTTATTTGTGTGTTTGCTTCAACTGTCATGTTTGAATGTATATAGCAAAATGTAGGGTTATCATAAACACATTCTTAGACACTTACATGGAAAATCATGTTTAATAAGATGCTAAACCTTGCATGTCCAAACTAGCACATAAGACACTAGTATTGAGATGCATTGTGTAATGGGAATAGTTTTTTGTAAGGAAGTGTTCAATCATAGCTTTAATAACCAATCTAGCACCTCAAGGAAACCCCCTTGGTCTTGCAAAGCCATAAGCAAAGGAAGTTTTACCTACCTTAATAATTGGTCCTGAGTTGCCCAACCTAAATATAGTTTTATGGTAATCTTCCTAGGTTTGACACCCCTGGTACTTGGGAGATTATCAGACCTTGGAGGTTTGGGGGCTACAACCTAGATCACCAACACAGTTCATATAATTTTTGAAAGCACCTATTGAGATTTTAAGCACTAAAAAAATGGGGTCATTGTCATGTAAGAATGGGCTAAAAGACGACCATATTGATGAGCATTAATTCATGAAGGATGCTTTAGTTGATCATTATTCTATTAATAATTATCATTTTGAGAATGACAATGTAGCTACAAACCTCTCAAAATTTTCATAATCAATGAAAGAAGGTAAACATTTTGATTGTTTCTTTAAATACAACTCACTAGATAAGAAGAATAATAGCAAAAAAATAATTTTTGCATTAATTGTTCCATGTCAAATGTACATAGTATCTATCATCATAGTAAACATTCTAATAATGTTGAGAAGATGAAAGGTACAACTTGTAGAAAGTAGAAAGAGGATCCTTTCTCTCAAATTTAAGATTGTTCATACATGGTGCGGGATCTTAGTGTTATAAACAAAGAACTAAAAATAGAAGATAATGTGAGGCACAAAAGGTTAAATTTTTTTATGGGTTCTATATCATTGTTGCTGATAGATTTGTCATAACATGTACTTAGATAAGCCAACCACTCAATTTAGTCATGGATGAGCATGAGGTATGTGACGAATTATATGTGGAAAGAACTAATGTTAACTTGTGTTAAATTTCTAGGACCTATTATCCTTTGGTTAGGACACTTTCATGTCTCTCAAAGTTCATAATCCTAAAATTTTCTAAGTGTTTGAATTGATCCGAATTTTTTCTCCAATTAAGAACAATCAAAGCTTTTCAGACCACTATGAACTCCTTTGTCAAATGTTCTTAGTTCATCAAGAATATTTTTAAAAATATTTATCAACATTTTAAAGGGTATCGAGAACCTTAGCAACCACCGATGAGTTCTTGGTTCTTGGAACCCCCGACACATAAAGGTACAAAGGAGAAGGGAAGCTTCGAGAGTTCCCCAACAGTTCTTGAAACCACAAGAACCTTTGATGATTCTTGGTTTTGTGTGGAACCCCAATGAGGCAAACCAAAGACATGACACACAAAGGAACAGGAGGAACCAAGCATGAAGGGAAGAAAGAAAATGGTTGGAGCTTACTTAAGAACTAGGAACCAATGATTCTTGGTACCCAAGGAATCCCCAACAAGAGAACAATAAAGCTCAAGAAAAAGTCAAAGTAAATAAAAGAGAAGCTTCGAAGCTTCCCATGGTTCTCTAATGAGGTTCTTAGTTTCCCTCCAAGCGCTAATTGATGGAAAAGTAAAAATCTAAATAAGAAAAGGCTTGAATGGAGAAAGGGAATGATAAAGGAAGAATAAAGGTGTCGAAGGAATAATTGGTTCCTAAAACCATAGGAACCTCTAATGGTTTTTGGTTTTGAGTGAACCTCTAACCCCCAGTAAGGCATCACAAGGATAGGAGAAAGGACACGTTGGAAGCCAAGGATAAGTTCAAAAAAAGGCTCACCAAATATGGAGTAAAGTATAAAGGAGTTGGAAAGGGCGAATTTGGAGGTGAAGTTAGCAAGGGCGTAATATGCCGGCAACAAAGGAGGAAACATTCCATAGAAGTTGTTGTTTTGCTCCCTATTTTAGGAGCATGGAAAGGAGGAAAAGTTGGAAAGCTCAAGGACTTATCCCCTCAATGGTTGGCTAGAACATTTCAAGGAGTCAACCTAGGAGATTAGTTCCCCAAGCACTCGAGGAAAGTTGACCAAGCAGTTTAAAGAAAACATTTACATTTATTGCAAGATAATGACCCCTATATTTTTTCATAATATTACATATGCAAAGGAAGACACCTTGTAAAAGGCCAAACATATATCATTTATTAAAAAATTAAAGTAAGAGAATAGCTTTGATTTTGAAGAGAACATACTGTTAAGACAGACATGTATTTAGTTGTATGTACCTTTTTTTTATCAATAAATAAGTTAATTTTACCTTCCCGTAATTGTGTATTGTGTAGTGTGATGAAATGATTGATCTTTTCTTGAGATAAATTGGTTATCCTTGATTTGCAATCTCATTTTTTTACCTATATATAGTAGTACATCTATTTTGTGTGTCATAGTTTGTGGCTGGTCAAGTTTATGCAAGATACAAATGTGAAAAATCATCATTTGAGCTCTTGGAGACCATTCGATAATCCTCCTAAAAGTTGTTATAAATATATGCCAAGTTTTTTAATTCTCCAAGTCAACATAGGATGTGAGAGAAGAGCATGCTTTTCTTTCAGGAAAAAAATATCCTTGCACTCCTAGATTTCCTAAAATATTGTTAATCCATAACTCATGACCAACTCTAATACCATGTTATATTTGGTTGTGAAGCCCTCAAAAATCAAAATGACTAAAGGAAAGCAATAACATAAATCCAAAGATAAAATAAATTGGTACTTCCTTGCACTAAACTAGCAAAGGAGAGAGATAAGTGTTGTATATATAGTAAAATAAGGGCAAATATTTCCAAGAGGAGTAATAACTCCCGACTGTCCAAAATAGGTAGAAGTTTTACCTACTTGGTAAATGCTAGATTACATGATTGAACCTACTTAGCTAAGATAAATAAATGGCTATAAGATGTGGCAATTAAATCCAAAATAGGGTGTGAAACTCAACTACCCAAAGGTTGGCAAGAGTGACACATGTAATTGATGGATTAAGACACATGTCCTCATATTAATCATGTGTAGAATAACCTAAGAAATTTTAATAATATGTGGAAAAAAATTAACATCCTCTAATAAAAAGAAAATAAAAAAACACTAACACTTAAGAGACCACCCTATCTATATATTAAAAATAATTGCAAGTGGGGGAAAGTACAAAGTATACCTGAATTAAATTGTGGTTGTATAAACACCACCATGCCAAAAAGGAAAAAACTATTTGCAATATCATCTAACTTCAATGCAAACAATATACTTAAGATTTTTAGTGTAAAAGACCTAGCTCCAACATCATAATGTCTCAAACATCCTTCAAATCCCCTCACATTAGTGTCAATGGAGTTGAAGCAATTAACATGATCTTTCAAGAGTCTCATATTTGCTTCTTGCTCAAGATAAAAGAGGTGTCAATTTGTGTTCTCTAGAAGATTATGAGTAGATCCAAGCATAGTTGCAACACTCACCAAAAAATCGGCAAGTTAACAAAAACTCACGAGATTTTTTGGCTAGCGAGTTTTCCAAGCAATTGTACACCGAAAAAACTCGTACTTTTGGCGAGTTTTTCCAAAAAGTACAGAGAGTTTTTGAAAAAAACTTGTGTGATCTAGAAAATGGCTAGGCAGCCGGCTAAAAAGGCATTTTGAGTTATTTTTTCATTCATTTGCGTGCTCTGCTTTAGAAAAAACACTAAAATGATGTGTTCCATGAAGGTTTGTGTGGCTTTGATGGTATTAATTTGGGTTTTATTGTTAATGCAAAATGATGTACACCATGAAGGTTTGTGTGGTTTTGGAGGTCTTAATTTGGGCTTGGTGGCGGGAGCTCCGCCCCTCAACCTCGCCCTATATCGCGACAGGGAGCGTGCCTAAGGAGCTGCCCCTCGACCCCGCGAGGGGTGCTGCCCCTCGACCCCGCTGGACCCTGCTGGGGGCACTACCCCCAGATCCCCACAAGGGGTGTTTCCCCTTGACCCCACTGGGGGTGCTACCCCCAAACCCCCGCAAGGGGCGTTGCCCCTTGATCCCGTTGGGGGTGCTGCCCCTAGACCCCCGCAAGGGGCACTACCCCTTGACCCTACTAGGGGCATTGCCTCTCGACCCCATTGGGGGCATTGCCCTCAAACTCCCATTGAATTCATTTGATTTTCTAGGTACTCTCCACTATTTACCTTCAATTTTACAAAAACAATTTGCTATTTTCATTTTGTTTCAAACTATCAATATCAGTGTATTGAGCATTCCACATGAGGATGCGATTTTGTATCTAATTTTCTTTCAAATCAATGAAATATAACAAGACTCAACTTGTTTCTTCTATGTACTCATTTTATTGACTCATTGGATGCATCTTATCATTGAATTTTGCAAAAAAAATGTGTTTTTAATGAAGTTTAAGCAATTTTTTAAGTTGCTGAGTTTTTTGTCGAATTTTTCTTGAGTTTTTTCCGTACCGTATTTTTCTAGCTTGGCGAGTTTTTCAACTATGGATCCAAGTATATCCTTGATTAGAACCTTGTCATTCTAAATCTTCAAAAAAAACAAAACAAATCTTTCAATTCTATTCATTTCAATGAGAGGGTGAAACAAGCTAGATAGGTTTGAACTTGATTTTGGTTAGGGCACCACACACAAGGAGCATTACATTATATAGGATCATTATCATCCCTATCCTTTTGGATGCAAATTTAAATATTTTCTTTGAAAATAATTGTACATGTGATTGTCTTGCTTCCTCTTACCTTTGATATTTGAAGCTTTCCCTAAAGATCCAAAAACTAAATTTTTCTAGCAAGTCAACCTATATGATTCTCTTTATTTTTCATTTTTCAAACCCACCACCATTGAGATTGTAAGAAACTTTTTGTCTAATATTTAGTTTTCAAGTTGCTGCTTATTTTAGTAGGACACAACATTTTATTAGAGAGAGAAATGTCACAAGAGGAAGATTCAAACTAGCTAGGAGGAAGGGATGTATAAATAGAGAAGTGGAGCATTGGAGAAACATAAATCTACCAAGGGATCACAAATTCACAAAAATAGACATGAGAGACAAGGATAATGTGAAGATCAACTTTGCCAAAATGAAGAAGAATAAAAAAGAGATTGTATTGAAAAAAAAAGTGGTGCAATCCAACATGAAAAAGATGCTAAGAACAAGAAAATGATAAGGCAAACATGAAAGGAGAAGATCACATGTCCGACATACACTAATAAAAAGATAAAGAATGAATATGTCTATCTAGTGTGATAGAAAGGACAAGGAACAAATGCTCGCAAGAAGGCAAGAAGAGGGACATATAAATGAAAGAGAAGTCTAATCATTCCAGTACAAAAATGGAAATGAGCATGAAAAGAAGATGGAAGGTAAAGGAAATATCAAACATTTAAGCCAATAAGAAAGAGGTAAAAAAAAGAAGGAATGAGTGAATAATAGCTTGAACTTTATTATAAAATTAATAATAATTTTAACTCTTATGATCAATTAATCTAAAATGATATAATAAGAGCTTTATGATGATGGTGTTTGATTTGGTAGGTGGGTTGGTGGGTATAAGTGGTAGGTTGTTGGCTAGGAGGATGGATTCTCCTTCCCATCAGAAGCGTTGCCTCACCGTACTACTACCCATCAGCTAGGGAACTATAAACACGAGGACTAGTTAATGTACTTCAGGGGTGGGCGACCATTGGGTTCCTACATTTATGCGGGCCATTCAAGTTATGAAATTCTTTTAGCTGAAGCGAGGGCTTTTCCTTTGGAAGCTTCAGCGATAACCTGGTTGTTAAGTTATCTAAAAAAGGTCAAAAACATGGATAACCACCGGTGGCCCAAAACGGTTATGGAGGAGATTCTAGTTCAAAGAAAGAAAACTTGGATGAAACAAAACATCAAGTGGTTGAACAAGTGGAACATCGAATTACATGAATGTCCTGGCACCAATAGTGAAATAAAGATCTATGTGAAGGAAAATTTCAGGACTGCCATGTGGTCAAATCAGATCGGGCGAAAAAAAGCATATTACATCAAAGAGTTTAACCCAGCTAAGGAACATGGTGAAAAACCCTATTTAGGTGCAACTATTAAAAGGAAAGCGGGGCTGTTAATTGCTCAATTGAGGATGGGGTCCCACCATCTTAGATGTGAGACTTGTAGGTGGAAGACACCTAAGGAAACTTGGGAAGAAAGAACGTGCTTATTTTGTAATAAGGGAGTGGTGGAGACGGAGTGGCACTTTGTCATGGAATGCACAGCGTATGAAAATATCCGTAATCAGTACTCAAATATTTCGGATGTGAACAATATGCAGCAGTTATTTGAGGAGGATAAGATGAATCAGACAGCCAGTCTCCTAGTCAAAATTAATAGCAGGAGATCTGACCTGGAGAAGAGTTTGGAGACAAACTAAGTTGTTGGTCTCGGTCCCATAGACTGTTTAGTCTCGTGGATGTCATTAAAATCTTTCATTCATGGAAAACCACTAGCTAACCCTAAAAAATAGTTTTTTGTTTCTGCCATGTAACTTTTGTATGGTTGTTATAGTCAGTCACTCTGTTTCTGCCATGTAACTTTCGTATGGTTGTTATAGTCAGTCACTCTCTGTTTCCTTAGTGCTTGTTTGACAGATCAGCTCTGCTCTGTGTTCTTTGATGGTTTATTTGTAGTTTTTTTTTTATCTTAATACAATATTAAAAAAATAAAAATCTCAATTGTTTCCTCCACCAGTTGTAAGAATCTAAAGCGGTGTTGTAAAGAGTACTGTAAGACATGTATAACTCAGATATGATGCATATTAACTAATTTTTTTCTGGATACCTTAGCAATTGAAAATTTGGATCTGGGCACGTTTGGAAGCATCATTAGTCCCTTGCTCTTATTTTGTATAAGATGAATCCTTTTAGCTAATTAATGTAATATAGTAACAAAAAACCAATAAACCGCTACCCAACCCTTTAACACATTCGCGGCAGATACATCTTTAATCAGAGCCCAAATAAAATTTAATCAGAGTCGTAAAGGGTACTGAAAAAAATCATACAGAACACACAGATTTTGCATAAAACTACTTCTTACGTACCTCTGGTAACAATGTTACTACCATCTCTTTCTTCGATTAAGCCTCTTAGCCCTTCGTTTCTCTTGCTTGTGATCTTAGCGCTTTTGGAATGCATCGATCCCATATTATCACTTTACAACAACTAATTAAAATCTCCAGCTTTAGAGTAAAAAAAACCCAATTTCATCAGAACAAACAGGCGTTTCTGCACTAAAGGGGAAGGCGGTCAAGACCAGGAAAGAAAACCCTGATCAAGGAAACTTCCGTGACAGTGTAAACATGTTTCTAGGCAAATGTTGATGTATCCCACCATTCGGCTAAAAGTGATATCATGACATCAAAAATAACTGGTCATTTTGTACAACTTTGGTAGATGAAAATACATTATTAAGTTGTATCAATGGTGCAAGTCCACTCCATCCTAGAGAAGGAATGAATTTGCATCGTTGATATCTATGTGTTCTAGAATTCTCGTGTTACCAATGCCTTTTTTAGTATGCTTTACAACTATGCTTTCATATTCGTACTTTGTATACAGTGAATTTGCATTTATTTTTTAATTGAAATAATGCAAAGAACATAATTACAAAGAGAGAAGAGACTAATAGTATCCATAATATTAGCCTAGTGGCTGTCCAAGAAAAACAAGCAGCCCCCAAACCTTCAGTACTCAGAAAGAAACAAGCCTTACAATCAGTCAAAGGAAAAACAATATTACTTTCTAAATTTAAAGAAATATTCTAACTATTTAGAACGTAGAATATCTTTTATGTGGAGTTGGAAAATTTGAAGCTTAATTATGTTCAAAAGATCTGCAATTGTAGACAAAGTGAGACAATTTGGAATAAGATGTCAAAGTAAAAATTTAACATTTATTGCTTCTAATGAGAATAATGATTTGAAAAAATATTCAAACACATATTTTCCATATATTACATAAAATAAGTTGTCTCATGATGCCTATCACAATATTACTATGAATTCCAATACCCAAAACAACTTTCCAAGACAATAAGATAAAAGAAAAAAATTAGCAAAAAAAGAATTGAAAATGGCATTCTTGGTTTTTTTTTTTTTGATGAAGAACAATCCTAGAAAAAATGTTGTAGGCTCTCCTCTTGTTGACAAAAATGGCATTTGATTGGTTGAACAACTCTATATTTTAACCTTTACCCAATAGGTAGCTTGAAATGTCAATTTTTTCAAGCCAAATTTTGAGCATTAGCCTCAACTCTAGACTTCCACATTTGAGCGCTCAAATGCTTCCACATTTTTTCTTGAAACCTACCTCTCTATTTGTTATTCAGTATTGGATTTAATGGCATACTTGAAGGGAGACTTAAATAGATTTTTTTAAAGGAAAGCAAGAGAAATGGAACCTGGATAGCCATAGGCTATCTTTCCAAAAATTGCATTGTAAGGGAGTACAAAGTTTCATAACAAGCTCCATTGGAACTAAAAATTTCACAAAGATTATGAACCCTTAAACCTTGTTATTTAAATGAAAAGAACTTTTAGAGCTTTGCCAAGAAGCCCAATCAAAGGAATTAAAGTCTCAAATGTCGCCAAATTGTTGAACCCCTTTTTTAAAGAAATAATAAGCTTGTCTTGAGAAAGAAATGGCAAGAGGTTGACCATGATACTGAATTAGGTTGTTCCACCAAATGAAAGAAGTTGCAAAATTGAATCCATCCTACAAGGAAGAATCTTTCCAATTTAAAAATTTGCTAACTTGTTTCCAAGTGTTCTAAATAGAATTTAGAGGAAATGAAGCTTTTTATGCAAAAGAATGGTCCAAGAAGAATTTTATCTAATCATCTTGCATAGTGCCTATCATTTTGATAGAAGCAAGAATAATGCAATGATGGACCAATATTTTTCATGGTTCATCACCAAAAACAACTTAAATTATCCATTTGGTCAATAAATAAATCCCTTGCATCTTATGATCTAGAAGGCCCAAACCACCTTTAACCTTGGTTTGAATATAATGCAACCAAAAGTAGATTTAAACCTAGCTTTCCATCCCACCCAGACCACAAAAATTGACAAATAATTTAATTTAACTCCTCATAGCCCTTCTTGGAAGGCATCCAACACAACGAATAATACACACAAGAAGCAAAGAATATACAATTCACAACTTGAATCTTGCCTATTAATGACAAAAAAATATTTCCCCAAGACCAAAGTTCTTTTTACTTAATAATAAACCATTTCCACATATCAAAAAGAGGTACACCCAGCCTAAAGGAAATAACCAAATAACAAGTGATTTATCTATGTTGTATATGCTTCCATTCTTTGGGGATCCATTGTGGCACTCGATCAGCATGAACAAAGAGAATTTTTATTTTATTATGTGTTATCTTTGACCCCAAAACAGAGCAATATAATTTTAGGAACTTAAGCATATTATAAAATTGTTTTCCTAAATTTTGAAAAAAGAGTGACCTATAGAAGATTGAATTTTGATATTAATTGGATTTAAATTAAGCAATTTTTTGGTGTATTTTAACTTGCCTTGAAGGGACTTTTCTTTGTGTCTTTTATTTTCAAGACAATCTCTTACTAAAGGAGTGTAAGAATTTAGCACACTAAGAAATAGCATGGTTCCACCATTCCCTATAAGAATTCCCTTCTTTCAGTTTGGGGATAAGGTTTCATATGCCAATCAAATCAACAACACAAAAGGATTTTTTAGATGTGAAATATTAAGCTTGTAAGGTGACTGATACTTCTCTTTGCTTTTTTCAGCAACTAAAATAGAGCAAAGAATGGGGAAATGATCTAAAATAGTAATAGAGTAGTCAAATCTTACATAATTACCAATGGAATCTTGAACTAGCTACAAATTGGGGGAGATGTTAAAACTATCTAACCTACTAAACTTTCTATATTCACTGCTTCTACAAATGGTCCAAGTGTTCTAAGTGGGTAAAAGTTGGAAGTTGGGTCCACAAAGAGGGGAAGTTTCGGCCAAAACAAAAAAAATCATAGGAAGCGCATACATGTTTTTTAAAAATGTGTACACACTTTGGATCAAGTACCCGAGCCTAAATACAAATGCATATGCATTTAGATTTGAGTACACACCCTAAAACACATACGTGTTGTTGGAAAGAGACACTGCACATGTCATCTGGTGTTGTCATTGATGACAACCCTAGTCAGTGATTCAATCCGCATGTCAGTATTTGTTCATACCGAAAGTCAGATTGAAGATCGGTGATTAATTTTCAAGTTAGAACAAAGCATCTAATAGAATTGCGTTCATCAATTCATATGCAAATTTTATGTTATAATTTTGAGTTGTGGATCTTAGGGAAGGTTGTTTAGTGTATGATCTATGTTATCCTTTGATCTTAGAGCCTCGTATTGATTTGTGTGCAAGTTAGAAGATCCAGTTGATTGATTTTATGTCTAATAGTGCAAGAAGGCCGACTAAGTGAATGTAGCATGTTGTGGATCTTCGAGGAGTAATTGTTTGAAGTGCTTTGTGTTCGAGCATGTTGATTTGGGTCCTCACTATGTTGTGGCTAAATTTGGTTGGTGTACATTGGAAATTATTTATAGATTGAGCCAATAGTTTGTAAATATTTTATGTTTACTTGAAGCCGACATGTGGGTGATTAAATCTTTAGTTGTGGATATATATAAGTGATTATTTATATCATTTGGATGTATCTATGAAGTGTGTTGGTGTTTTTTGTGAAAGTCGAGAGGATTGTAGAGTGATTATGCACAGTTTCACTTGCGCATAAAAGGATTTGTGATGTGAATTAAAGCAGACAGAGCAGAAGAGCATAATCAGACAAAAAGTCAAGAAAGCGATTAATGTGCTTAACTGGAACTGTAATTAGGCATTAGCAGATGTTTTTTTAGTTCAAATCTTTTGGATGTAATCCAAATCTCTTTGTAAGACAGTGAGTATTCTTTTGTATTTGAGCAGTGAGTTCTAGGCAGTGCGCCTGAATGCATGTGCATTCCTTTTGTAAACACTTTTATTTGAGTATACTCAGATCATATTGTGGATTGACCTCCACCGTGGTTTTTTCTATAACAGGGTTTCCACATAAAATATCCTTATGTTATGGTGTTGTGGTTGATTTCTTTATGTTTCTACGTCTTACTTTTGGCTCAATGTTATAAGTGGTTTAAAGATCAAGTTAATAAAGTTAAATTTTGTAGAACACTGATTCACCCCCCCTCTCAATGTTCCTTGATTCCAACAATTGGTATCAGAGCCTAGTTCCTCAAAAGAAATTTAAAAGCTTGGGGAAGATTTGGGAAAGTGATTCAATGGATTCAAGCATTCTTCAACAACAAATTTTGGTGGCACTAAATGATCTTGATCAATCTAAATCTGAAGTTTGAGAATTGTAGGAAAGCCTCATGAATGCTAAGAAATTCATTCAATCATTGAAAGATAAAATCAATGATTCAAGGGAAAAGAGAAAGGAACTTTGTGATAAACTTAAACAGAAAGAAAGTAAGAGCATGAAAGGTGAACACCTAAGTCAAGCCTTGAAGGAAAAGACAGAAGAATGTGAAAAAATTTCCAAATATAATGTTGTCTTGAAGCATGAGATGGAATCTATTGTGATGAGGATGACCAAGGAGATTGAAGACAGAAAGAAGAATGAAGAGAAGCTTACTCAGTCCTTGAAAGAGAAATCTGAAGAATGCAGTTGAATTATTGATGGATTCAATTAGTTGGAGCTTGAATTTGAACAATCCATAAATAATGAAGAAGAGCTTGAAAGACATATTGTTACTCTGAGAGATGAACTTGCTACTGCAAATGAATTCAAGGAGAAGTTCATGATTAGCTCAGCCAAGCTTGATGAACTGATTAAGAGTCAAAGAACATGAAGTGACAAGTGAGGACTTGGATATAAGAAAGGAGAAGTTTCAGATCTGGACAAAGGAGTTTCAGGCAAGGAAATCAAATGAGCAAAGCTGGAAGATATCCGGTAAGACAACCTAATGCTCAAAGGTTCAATGGTTACTATTTTGTTTGCAATAAATTTGGTCATATGGCTACTCAATGTAGAAGAAAAATGAATCCAAGTGGTCCATCATTCTCAAGTTAGTGTTTCAATTGTAATAAGTATGGTCATAAGCCAGTTGAATGCAGAAATATGTCAAACAACTTTTTCAATAGAGATGCCAGATGTTATACATGTAATGGATTTGGCCATATTGCTAACCAGTGCATATCAAGAGAAAATCAATTGAACAACTGGTTTGGACAAAGAAATGTGGCATGCCATAATTGCAACAAATCCAGTCACATTGCTAGATTTTGTAGAAGCAGAAAGGGTCCAGTAAATGAAAGGAAAAACATGTAGAAGGATGAAAAGGGAAAAGGAAAAGTTACTACAGGTGAGATCAAGAAGCAAATGAAGAAGACATGGGTAAAGAAGAGTCCCACTAATGCAGGAAATGATTCCACGCCAGAATTTGGTTCTGGTAATTCCTCTAGGAATTAGGTTATGGCATCTAGCCTAGGGCGAGTTCTCAAGAAAATCATTTAACCCCCTTGTCGATAGTTGGTACTGGGATGTGGTAGATTGCAATGATTGCATTAGTGATGTGCAGATGTTTTGGAATCTCTTGTGGAGAAAATTTGTGCAAAATTCAAGGTCCGCAAAAGAATTTTCTTTTATAGTCTATGAGAACAAGGTATCTGAAAGACCTAGGGCAAAAGCATTTATTGCGATGAAAAATTTAGGTGTGAAAATGATAAAAGGTCATTTCTATCCCTCATTTGTCACATTGCATTTTGAGAAGAAGAAGGTTGGAGAGCTTTGCAGTGAACTTTGGCAAAGATACAAGAATGAAGGCGATTCAGTGATCAAACCCTAATCTGGTGAAAGGTATTTATCTATGAACTTGTGAACTTGAAAATTTTGGAAATGTCTGTTCCGTTGGTTGTTGATATTAAGGCTAGGTCCCATTCGAAATTCAAATGGCACCCATTCAAATCCATCGAGGCAGAACCTTTAGGTGCATTTTCTTTCGTTCCATATGGTGTTTTGCATATCAAAGATATAAGGGCATACATTCATGCAAATGTTGAAGAATTAGGTAGCTCCCAGTTGCTAAATTTTTTAAACCAATCATATTGTGGGAGAGGATTTTGTTAAACCTAAACTTAAAACTTTGGAAGAGAAGAAATTCACTCAGATTGTGAAGTTTCCCGTGTTTGAAGAAAATGAATGGGTTCGGTATATATTGAGTCGAGTGCATGTTGAGTTTATGTGGTTAAGTCAACCTTGGGTGATCCCACAATAGTGGTTTACAATTTTTGGCCAAACTGGACACTGAAATTATTATTTTTAACTAAATCTACCTTTTTGGGCACCTATAAGCATTTCATGGTAGGAATTTGAAGATGATGCAAACTAGAGTTTCATGAAATTTTGTTTTGTATATTCTAAATATATTTTTTCTCAAAAAATTTTGGAATCAGAAATTTCTTCTTTTCCATCTCATCGAGAAAATTAGTTTTTTTTTCAAAAACCACATTTTTTAAAAGTATGGCGCTCATAGTATAACTCATAACTTTTTTTTTTCCATGAAGGGTAAAATTATAATTCTTTTGAACTTAGATTTCTAACTCTAATATCTAGTGCTTCCACTTCGTTAGATAGTTTTTTATTGAATATTTTTTCTTTAATCAAGTTTTGAAATTAAACCAATTACAATTCAGACATAGTGTGACCGTATAACGCGTAACTTTTTTTGTATGTATTGAAATTAAATTTTTGTTAGGTCAGGCTTCAGCCTCCTGGTACTCATATTTTTTTTAAAAAAAAATTGATAATCTTCTATTTTTCCACATGTGCAAAATAGAGAGCTTGATTTTCGGTGAAAACCCTACATTCACAAGAAATAAAAAATAAATATAATAATAAAATTAAATTTAATCAAAATTATACTTTTTTGGAAGATTATAAGAAGGAATACATACTTACCAAAAATAAATTTTAAATTAATTCATTTGATCCCCCAAAGGGTAAATCAAAAGTTGTTTTTTATCTTCATTTTGATAGGTGTAAAGGAGACTCCATTATGGGTATGGTTTAAAACTAGCGGGATTCTATCCAAGGGGGATTGGTTTAAGGTGGTTTGATCAAACCCTCTTTAATTGGAATCCTTTAAATGGAAATTTTCAAGGCTTAAATCATTATATTTTCTAAAAATATGTGATTTCAGCAAAAATCAGGATCTAGAAATTGCAAACCACTATTGTGGCAACACCCCCTTTCAAGATCACAAAGGAAGCTATAAGGATTGTTATTGGTTTGAATTCATCTAGTGGGTTTCCCACATTAAAATCTATGAAGAATCAAACAGTTACATATGCAACCGGTTCAGTTTTCGACAAGAGAGCTATGACAATCAATGATATCATCGAAGTGGATGTTAGATTTCCCTCTATGGTTATTGGGTACAAAATTTATCACTCCAACCAGGATAATTTTGTATCTCGTACAACAATCTATGCAACATATCATATGCTCAAAGAAAATGCAGAATATGATCTATGTGAGTTACTTCGGAGCCAGTTAATTGAGAATCTTGGAAAAATCAAGAAGGATAAGAAGAATTATTTCAAGTATGGAAATTTGTTGTTATGTTTGTTCTTCTATTTCATGAATGAAGTTCCAAGAGTTGGAAAACTGCATGGCAAGGTAATAAACCCATGGCTATTCAAATTAGAGACTTCTTGTTTGGAATTGGTGATAACAAAGATAGAAAAACTGCTATTTGGGGTTATTTCAAGAGATTTTAAAATGAGATGCAATCCAGGAAAAGGATTTCTTTTTCTATTGTGGAAAAATATAAGGAAACAATTTGCTTTATGGTTGATATTAATCAATGTTCAATGGAAGTTGCAGAACCTAGAACAGTGTGGATAATGCCTATGGGTTATGAGGCTGAGGAACACATTTTGGAGCTGTATGCTCAACACCTGTTGAG
>VDFB02049217.1:89526770-89544147 GCA_007258455.2 Sequoia sempervirens | reverse complement strand
GATTAAGTTTAGGGTTTTGAGAAATAGTGTTAGGGTTTAAATTATGGTTAGGGTTACATTAATGAGAAAATGATGGTTTACTATTCAAGTAAGGGTTAGGAATAAATTTATCATTGGGGCTGTGGTTAATGTCAGGGGGAGTTAATCTTATGATTAGGGTTAGGGTTAGGTTAGGTTAGGTTAGGTTAGGTTTATGATGTTGGGTTTCAAGAAAAAGGCCTAAATTTAAGACTAAGTCATAGTTGGCTATAATAAACATGAGAAAAACAATTTATAATTATTTCTTATGTGAAAACAATCAAATGCAACTTAAACTTAAATTTAGAGATTATCCTAAACCCTAACACTAACCATAACCCTAATCCCAAGCCTAACCCCAAAGCAAACACATAACCTAACCCTACCACTAACCCTAATCCTAACCCAAACCATAACCCAAATCCAAAAACAATCCCTAATCGTATCCCTAATTCAAATATTTATCTTTCATTAATCACCTACATCAACCATAATCATAAACCTAGATATAATCCTATGCCTACCCCTAACCCTAATACTAACCCTAAACCTAATAATAAAATAACTAAAAAATAATATAATATTTAAGATAATTTTAACAATAATATAATAATAATAATATTATATATTAATAATAACATATTAATAATCAAATAGTACCAATATTAGTAATAATGTAATTAAATTGAAAATATAATAAGACTTTAGTAAATATAATACTATAATGCATACATTAATAAAATAATAATATAATACTAATATTAATAGTAATATAATAATATTTTAACATAATATTATTGACTATGTAGCACTGAAACTAACATATATATCTTATATATATAATCTATATAATATACGTTGAGAGATATCATTTTCGAAGCATTTTTTTAAATTTGAAAAAGCAAAAAAATAAAACAAAAAAGTCTTGAAAATGATATTTTGATGTATATTATATAAATTATATATAAGATATATATGGTAGTATTTAAATTGTTAAATCTGCTGAAAACATCTATGTAACTTTTAAAGTTAGACAAAACAAACTACTTATATTAAGTATTGGAAGCTTTTAAGGACATTATTTTGAATTTTTAAATTTTATGAAAACGGGAAATATTTTATGATATATATAATGTCTTTGGTAACTTGTCTGAATTTTAAATTTCATATAAACATGCAAACAGGGGAATATTTTATGATACATATACTGGTGTTTTTGGTGACTTTTCTGAATTTTAAATTTCATATAAACATAAAAGCAGGGGAAATATTTTATGATATATATAAAGTGTCTTTGGTAACATTTCTTCATTAGCGCTTTTGTCCATGCATGCTCATTATCTGTGTCCAATTTATTGTGCGAAAAAATATCAGCAAAATGGCTCCCAATGGATCAGACCGCCACCACTAATTCAAATGCTTCAAGCACAAACGAGTGCTCTCAACCTAGGTGAGCTGCATTTTATTTGAATGTTGCTCTCATTCTCCGCCAAAAGAATCCAACATTAAAATTCACTCTTTATTTCGATTAACAGTGAGCACAGACAGGAGTTTTTGGCCAAAGATGTATTTCTTAGTCACAGCGGTAAGCAGAAAAATTTTGTTAGGCAGCTACACAAAGACTTGACAAACCAAGGCGTGTCCTGCTTCTTTGATCAAGATCGTGAAAGCTTGCCAGTGGCACAAGATTTCCCTTCTCGTATATTGGAGGCCACTAAGACATGCCGAGTAGGAGTTTTGCTTCTCTCTAAGGATTTCCTCGAATCAAAGTGGCCCATGCTAGAACTCTCTGCTTTCGTCGAAGCGAAAGACACTAGTCCCAATTTCAAAATTTTGCCCCTGTTCTTCGGGATTTCGCCGGATGCTCTTAAAAACACTAAGGAAAATGACGAAAAGTGGGACCAGTTGAAGATACCCAGAGAGCAGCGAGCCAAATTGCCCCATGCTTTGAGAGCAATAACACGAATTAATGGGTTGACGTTCGGTGAAGGTGGCGATGAAGTGAAGTTTAGAGATGAAATAGTGAAAGAAATCTGGCACATACTTCCAATACCCTCCGCAAGGTATCATGTCCGTGGTATGCAAGGAGAACCACGAATGCGAAAGGTGAGAACAGCTCACTACCTCCTTTTCTGTAACTCGTTGATTTTCTTTTGTTGTACTATCGAGCATATACCAACACATACGATTTATATATTAATTATATTTATTCTGTTGCAGGAGGTCGCAGATTTCTTCAACGAAGTTCAGCCCAACGAAAAGGGAATCCGTATTGCAGGATTGTATGGAATAGCAGGCCACGGGAAAAGTACGCTCGGCAAGGCTTTCTGCAACTTTAAATTGAGAGACTTTCAAGGTAAAGTATGCCATCTGGAGTTTTCTAGAGGCGATCCATTCGAAAGGACAAAACTTGCCCTGCAGTATCTCACTCACTGCCAGCAATCGTATGTCCAAACATTGACAAGCCAAGATCAGGTGAACAATTTCATAAGTGACAAGTAGGGCGTATTTTTTTTTCAGTTGGTCAAATTATGATTTCTTTAGTTAGGAATCAACTGCAAAAACTACACAGTTGAATTCCGATCATAATTTCAAGTGATTAAATTTTGTTTCCAAAATGTTAATCTTTTTCACATAGAATTCTCTTTACAACCCCAGTGTTATGTAAATGACTCTAAACAAGATAAGTATTCTGCATTATCTAATATAACTTACAGGCACAAGAGGTGTTATATCAAAGAGGGGAGAACAAAAAGGTATTGTTGGTTCTGGACAATATCACAGGAGAAAGCATAGACGAAGTGACGTATTATCTCAATGCAAACTGGGGAGAAGAAAGCTGTATCCTTTTGAGCGCTCGGAGTGTAGATGTTCTAGTAAAGCATTTCAAAATAGGTTCGTGGTCATGCATGCCCGTCCCTACGCTTGAAGAGGAAGAGGCCATAGCCATCTTGTTGGAAAGGACATTTCAAGGAGAGTCAAAGTTAGGGGAAGAGAACAGAGATCTAGCTCTGAAGTGTGCAAAAAGATGTTTATTCAAAGAGACATTTCATCCGCTAGCCTTGAAAGCTTTTGGCAGCCACTTCTTCAGTAAATACGGTTCGGATTTGTTCAAATGGGCTAATGAGATAAATTGCTTGGTAGACCGACCCGGTTATGGTTTGGATGACCTGTTTGCTGTGCTCGGCAAAACCTTTGATGAAATGTGTCCCAAATACCGCACCATATTCATGCTTCTCACCGTATATATGCTGCCTAAAATGTCTGCCGACAAAGTTACTGAGTGGATGGCAATAAATTGCAACGAAGACATCTCGTTTATTGTGAAAGCAGTGAGTTGAATGTATTGTTTTAAGCTTTTTAAGTTTGTGATTTGCGTGTTTTAATTGAAAAACCGACGTATGCTTAATTTATAGTTGGTTTCAGGTTCAGGATCTACGGCAGAAGGCTTTTATTGAAGAAATTGAACCTGAAATTCGCATACACGACCTGTATATTGAGTTCGCTCAAAGCAAAGCAAAAGAAATGGGGAGATGGCTGTTGTGGAAGGGAATCCAAGATAGTACACGTGGATTAATTTCAGAGGACGATGCAGGATTTGAATTGGCTAAGTTGGAGCAATGCATGTATCGAAGGATCGCCCCGAATTACCTTAGAAAACTACTTGTGCTTCAGCTCGTGGAAGTGGATGTGAAGAATACGAGCAAGATTGACCTGGGTCCGATGGAGAGGCTCAGAAGTATCACATTACGCAATTGCAAATCCCTTGCAGTACTTGACGGGATGGAAAAGTTGCTAGACCTGGCGTGGCTCGAGATAAGAGGGGTAAATCCATCGTTTAAACTTCCTGAATTAAGCAGCCTCTTTAATTTACAACATCTTGAGATCGACATTGCAGTCAGCGATGGGCTCAATCAGCTGGGAGATCTTACCGATTGTTCTTGTCTCAGAGAGATATATGTTCGCTATCCATCTCTCTCGGAGTTCCCCAGGGTAAATGGTTTAAAGAATCTGAAGAAAGTGGAATTTAGTTTGTGTGATAAAGTGACGGGGCCGCTCGACTGTACAGATTGCGAGGAACTTCAAAATATTGTCCTCGACAGATGCTCCCAGATGGCTGCCTCACCTCTCCTCGCTGGATGTAAGAAACTTTCCAAAATAGTATTGCAGGAATGTGATGCAGTGATTGCATACCCAGAAGTGACAAGTGCTTTAAAGACACTAGAGTTGTTCGTTTCATCAAAAACTGCTTCGGTGCCCAAAAGTTTAGAGTCTTGTAACGAACTACAAAATCTTCAACTACGGATTATGGGAGAACTGAAGGAGCTTCCGAGTTTTACACGTTTTTCAAATTTGACTGTGCTCGTACTTTACGAGTGCGGTATAAGGGAGCCACCAGATCTTACATGTTGTGTGATGTTGGAGGATGTTTACTTTTACAAACTAGAAAATTTAGTGAGTTTTCCCAAATTCTCATTGGTGAGGGGGTTGAAGAAATTAAGATTATCTGAGTGCAAGAGTGTTGAAGCCCCTCCCGATATTAGTGGCTGTGATAAATTGCTGGTTTTTGAGCTAGTGCACAACGACAATATAAAAGGATTTCCAAAGGTGGGTAGCTGCCCACTATTACAAGAAATCGAACTAAGTTGGAATTCTGAGGACGAGGTCACTGATGATGAGGTCACTGATGACGATGGCAAATCTCTGGTGGTAAGCTACCATGGTATTATATACGAGGACTTACATAAGTTAAGTGGTGTAAGCGTGACAGAAGCATTGAAAGAGTTGCAGTTCCTGAATTTCAATTTCATGCAGTTGAAAAAATATTTCGTGGGAGAAGCCTAATTACTCTATTCTGGCTCCGATGGAACACATTATCCCCCTTTTGTAGGGTTTTCCCAAGTGGGCAGCTTAGGTTTACTGCACTACTATAGAAAGAAGGGGAATGATTTTAACAATTTATCTTAATTGAGACAGAAAAAAAGTTGTTTATTGTCTCAAGTATTGTCTTTAAAGGGGTGTCTCTATAAAGACAATATACAATTGTCTCTATAAAGACAATATGACATAGAAGTATTTTTGTCTCTTTAAAGACAATATGAAATTGTCTCTATAAAGACAATATGACATAAAAGTATTTTTGTCTCTTTAGAGACAATTTCACGTTTGTCTCTTTAGAGACAATTTCACGTTTGTCTCTTTAGAGACAATTTCACTTTTGTCTCTTTAAAGACAATAGTTGGGATTAAAGACATTGTCTCTACAGAGACAATATGTAAAAATTGTTTCTTTAGAGACAATATGTAAAAATGTATTAAAAAAATAAACAATTCAATGTTTTCAAATTCTCGTCGTCCTCCTATTTGTTGGAGTTTTTATTTTTTATTTTTCAAATGCGATGGAAAATTATAATAGAAATTATCAATGATTTTGAAGTTGGAACAATGAACAGTTGTCGAATACACAAAGCATAATGTTCATAAAAAACAAAGAAAATAATGCATCATAATCCAAATTCATAAAGTAAATGCCAATAAGTATTTTTTTATTTATAGTTTATAAACTTGTTCATACAATCATGAGCAACACGTACGTCATAACATGACATACACAAACGATTCATTTCTAGGAAAGTGAAAATGTTAATATTTTCCTAAAAGCCATTGGAATATACCCAACTACCAGCATAACTCTTTCGAGCATGGCAAGGTAGCTTGACAAAGAGTTGACTCAATTGTCTGGACTGGACAATTTTGCTTCAGAACGGGAACTTTCTTCTTGCATGCTTATGTATGGTCCTCTCAAAGGCTGATAACTTTTCATTGTAACAATCCACTAAATCATGTACTTTGTTATTGATGAACGACAAGATTTCCAAATCGTCTTTGAGCATAACACAACCTTTCAAGATTTTGATATGATTTTGGAGAGAGTTGAATTCTTCCTTTAAGATAATCAATACGGTGAAAGCAAAATTTTCCTGCAAGCAAACAATATTAGATTTAACAAGTAAATCCATTTGCATTATTCATTTAAAGAACCACAAATCCACAAGTCTCTACACATTAACTGAAAATAATAAATCTGCAAATCAAACCCCAAAAAAATATCCAATTATAAGCAACCACTACACTAGTCATTTGATAGCCCAAAAGTGAAAATATGTGATCCCAAAAAACTTTCACAAATATTTTCTTTCATATAACTTACTGCTCAAGCTGGGCTGCAAACTGTGCAATTTTAAGTTGGCACTGGTTAGCCGTACTAGTAACTTCTTCACCTTGATAGAGCCCTGCAACTCGCTCAAACTATTCCAAAGCCAGTTCCAAAGTTTCTTCAGCTTCATATATTTCACTAATTCCTGTAGAAAACAATATTTTGAAGTACATTGGAAATCTAAATTATGGAAATTGACTTCTAAATTTCCAAATCAAAATCTGGTTGATGACCTCCAATATCCCAATTGAAGTATAAAACTCTAGAAACCAATAGATCTGATAGATACATGAAATTCTAACTTTATAAATTATAAACAATAAAATTCTGCTTAGACACAACCAACACACAGAACAACCAAAACTCTCAGGTAAGCCAATTTCAATTATGATGCTAAGGTAAATCAATCACAGAAAAAAAACTAAACGGACAAGGAAAATCTCTATGAAATTTAGTGTAATGAAGAACAGTTTAGAAGCTGTGATAGTTTTAGCATAACAAGGAGTACAATACAAGAAACAGCTGTGAGAAGAAGTACCAAGAACTGGAAGTTACAGCCATCTCCCACTTTAAGAAAAAGACACAAAATAATGGACTGGAAAGAGAGGACAGCCATAGTAGTGCCAAAACTAGTGTTGACCTTAGAAACTACTATCTTTGGGTCACCATTCAAATTCAAGGAGGACTGTTTGGTCTTTGCTCTATCTATGACCCCAATCACCTCTTAATATGACCTAAGTTTGGAAATGGATGAGGTATAACTCACCATTATAGATTGGGTTCTCAAGGGAAACTTTAACATGGTTGAATACTCTTTTGACATACGTTGGAGTAACAACTCACACTTGTCTTGAGTTAAATTTGATGCTTCTAGATCTTAGCCCATAATTCTTTGGGTGTTTTTGACTCATTCACTAGATTTGTATAAATAGTTAAAATCACCATTGGTCCACTTGGAGTAATCGTAAAGATAGATTCTTCAAAAAATGAGTAGATTAGACTACATTAATCTCTAATGGTTCAAACAAGTTCAAACTTAAGCACCCTTACCTAGATTAGAGTTCAAATGCTGGAATTGATTCCAGATAAAATTTGCATGCTAATAACACATTCTTCTTGCTCTTCAACTTGAAAGCAAATGTAAGACAACCTTTAGATAATTTATACTATAATTATTAACAATCAACATATTAACATTCTAACATTAAAAAATGCCAGCATATTGTACTACCTCAGGATGCACAATTCCAAATGCCCCAATGCTCTTCCCTTTAAACATAATATTTGCTTGTCTACTAAGGAAAAACTCTGGCTCCTGCAATCAGAATACATCAGAGCAATGTTATTTATAAATTTCAGTAAAGTGTTTATGCTAGATATGACTACTAGAATATTCAAAGAAAGTTCATTATCCTTTTTCCCCTATACTAATTAAACAAAACCATTTGAATCTTACATGAGATGGCCTTATATAATAGCCTGAGTTATCTCCAACTGAAACAAACGGTACACCGACAACTTCCATAATTCTATCCACCAGACCATGAATTACCTGCAGGAATCAACAAGTAAAACATGCAATGAGAAAATGCAGGGTATCTCAGACTTAATACTAAGAACTCCTTTTGTCCCCAATGCCTGAAAGCATAAAGGCCTTTCTATAGGATGAAATGATCAAATTTCAATTTTATAGTGTAACAAATTTATTTCTAGTCAAGAGGAGTTCCATTCATTCAATTGTTTAAAACAATGAAACAGAAAAGTATCTGTCATATTAGACATAAAAATATATTTAATGCTCTTCAAGGAAACAAATCCTATGACAGATATATATAGATAGCAGAAATAAATGACTGAAAAGACAAAATAGGAAAGCGGGAAAACAATTCAATATTTAAAGTATTTCAACATGAATTATAAGAAACACCCCTTAATTGATAAACTTACATATGAGACCTCTCGTTGGTAGTCAAAGTCAGACCTCAAACCTCACCATAGGTCATTCACCCCCAGAGCATGAACTTGAGATGAGGGGGGCCGGCCAGTGACATCATCCTCGCTCTTGCCTTGGGTCTTCACAAGCCCATGTCCAAGAGTTGAGGTGCAAAGTTGGAGTTCCTAACTTTAAAGGACTGGTAAAAGCATCCAAATGAAGAAACAAATATATCTCTTCAACCAAGGTGTTAGCTTATATTTTAGTTCTCAAGGATGAATGGGAGTGAAAAAATTAATTCTGCAATGAAGTAGTATGACGAGGAATTATCATGAAAAGATTGATTAGCTTCAAGAAACCTCTTAGCAGTTCATCTACAAGTGACTCTTCAGGCTAGCAATCACCAGGCCTACCAATGGAAACAATAAAAACCTAAAATTTGAAAGAAAAAAAGACATTGGATATGTGGTGACAGACAAAGTTGTAAGGAAGAGAAGAGGTTGCAGAATGATTGCCAAATATAAAAGTAGAAAATAGAGTGTGGAATGATGAGGCCATGAAAAGCCTTGTGATTGTAATTGAAATTGAATCAAATAAAATCAAATTTGTTTGCAATCTTTATCTTAGTGAATTAAGACAGTAATTATCTGTTTGGTTTTGAATTTGTGAACGGTTCTTGAGTAGAGGGAGGGGAGTCCTTTTTGCGTCAATACCTACTGCACATGATTCATTAAATCCCAAGGGAAGGAAGTAAACAAAATATAATAAGTTCCAAAAATACTTACTAATAGTACTCACTTGGAGTTGTTTCATTGCCCAATGACACTCTGTAAGAAACATGATACTCATTGCCATGGAGAGGGAGATAGTTTCATGGCCTGCAAAGAGAAGAAACAGAAGAGTTTCTGCCACAAATTCATTAGAAAGAGTAATATCAACCATACATGCAAAATCAGCCAAAACAGAATACAAATGTAATATAAGTAGAGCATAGAATCAGCCAAAACAGAATACAAATGTCAGCTAACAAGCAATATCAATCATACATGCAGAAGGCAAAGAAAAATTAAATACAACTACATGATATAAAAGCCAAGGAATCTCCACGTCCCTGTCAATGTCAAGCTTTGAGCTGAAAATTATTTCAGCGTTAGATTTGATCTTAGCCATGGATGTGTTCTGATCTTCATTGATTTCTTTCAGTAGTGTGCTTTATTTTAATTGATGTACACATTGTGCAGAGAGGTCAGATGATGTAAAAGTGTGTTTGTTATTTTAAGTTGTCAGCGAACAATCAATATTGTACATCCTTTGGGCAGAAGTTTTTAACCCCTAGATCATGAAGCCATAAAGCAACAAGATCACGTTTTGATTGCAGAGTCACATCTTTATGGCTCTATTTCAGTTAGTGGGGAAAATGTGACTTATAAATGGAGGTGGAATTCCTATCATGCAATGTATAATGGAGTTTATGTTGGCATGGACAGTCAATAAGGTGTCGCAGGGTGATTTCACTTTTTCATCAGAGTCACAATCCACCTATTGCCCTATTAGCATATACATGGGAGAAGATTCATATGATAACCAAATGAATTGAATCAAAGCATGATCAGGTGTATGAATTTGATTCCACATTGAAAGTATGATCCTTGGAACATCTTATTGATACTTGACAAGGGTTTAAAAAAAGCAGCAGTCTCACATGTGGGCAAGGTTCAAGCTAAAACCCTGAAAAACATTCGAGAGTCATAGTCTAAAAGGTTTCAAGGAGCATTCCAAATGAAAGTTTTGATGCAAGGGTCACCAAGAGACAGTAGCCATTATTGAAATTCATATGTGTGAGACAGGGGTAGCATTCTTTGAGAGACATTGACTTGTTATCTAGTACACCTATGTAGTGGCAAGGATAGTAATCTCATGAATGAATTTGATGCATAGTTACAAACCCTGTTTAAAGCCTTTGTAATGTGTGCAGCTTGTGCAGGGTTAAATGTGACTGAATATAGTGCATATGACTATGCAACATAGGGTTTTATGGTACATTGTTTAGTCAAATGCACGTGACAGTCACCTAAGGGGGCGGTCTTAAAGTCCAAAAGAGCTCGATAATAGTGTTTTATATTATGTGACAGTGCACAATTTTTAGTCAAGCTATTTTTCTCTGCCCCACATTAAAAAAGGGTAGGATTTCAAGTACAAGATATCAGTATATATATGTTGATTGCAGACCTATTCAACATTCCTTGAAGGAGGTTTTGTGTGTAAATTTTTTGTCAAAATCCTTCAAGTATATTCAAGGGAATTTTGAATTTTCCCAAGCCAACTTGTTTATAGAATGGAATGATCTACTGTCACAAGAATAGACAAATTAGACTATAATTTAGAATGAATCTCATGATCTGGAAGTGATGATCACAGTAACTCACCTTGATGATGCCTGGAGTGATAATGTTGGGACCCATAGAAGAAAATACAGCCATTTGTGGTGCTAGACTAACGTTCAAAATTGTTAAGGTTCTAATAATCTGTGCTGTGGGATTACTAATTATCCCAATCATAAGCTAGTTGGTGATAGAATAGACATGAAAACAAATGTGAAAATTTTGAAAGGTTCTTTAGATTCACCATTTTGATAACTGAATTACTTGTGTATTCACAGTCACACCACCAGATAATGAAATAATTAGGAAATATCAAACAAGAGCTGATTAATGTTACCTCTTCATTTCCATTCCTTCCTAGAAGCAATCTCATCCTACAAAACAGAACAAACATAAATCAGTTTGAGTAGAGTTTCTGGATTATCTAATTACGCATGCTAACTTGTAAAGTAGATAAAGATGACAATAAAGAGAACCACAAGGATGTAACAAATTTAGAGTTATAAACAATCTACTTACCACTTTCCCTTGATACCAGTATGTAGATGTCACTAGGTGCATTACTTTGAATAACAATGTCCTCTTTTGGAGGTGAGTAGTGTAAGGAAAATCCTTAAACTATAGAAAGTACTTTGAACTTTTCTCTTGTACCAGCGATTAGACTTCACAAAATGAATTGTACATGAAACACTATATACATTATATATATATAAAGTAGGCAATGAACAATGTATTGTATAAAACCAGGGAACTTTTTTCGTCTGAATGAAAACTAGGCAAGTTGCTTGCAATAATCGATGTAAGGAACATAAAAGATCTTGCAAAAAATCATTTTGTTAAGTTCTTCTTTTCTTCCAATAAGTCCTAAGAGCTAAAAAAAGCATTCTAATCTATATATTCTATTATTTTCTTATCCACGATCAATCCCACATGATTAGACAACAATAGACTCAAACATAAGAAGCAAACATGTCTTTTGTTAATTTGTTTCTATCCATCCTCTTCCTTTATGTCCTCTTTCTACGAGGAACTATACTAATACGAGGCACTATTCTAATTGTGGGTGTCAATTGTTCATCACATTGGACACCCTCCTCATTATTCTCTTCTCCCACTTGCTCCTCATGTTCCTCTAGCTCCTCTTCATGCTCACTACCTGATGAGTTGGATTGTTGGGCTTCCTATACACAACAAAATTTAACTCATTAAAATAACATATCAAATCACAGTTTTAGCTTTGCTTGTTTCATTTCTCTATGCAAAAAAGAAACTATTATAATTCTAGGTGTATCTATCTATTTCAATATCTATATCATTTGTTTTGCAATGGAAATGAAAGCAAAATATGAAATTTTATTATATCCCATCATGCAAAGAACTTACCTTAGATTCATGACTAGTGACTAATTTCTCCCCTTGATCTAGCATATGTTGTCGAAGGCCTTTGGAACCATGTAGTAAAGCATATTTTAGGAGGTCCTCTGAAGCTTCCTTTTGAAATTGGTGAACCTACATAAACAATTATAACCAAATTTATAAGGTATAATGACTCATAAGATACAATTAACTCACAAGTTAATCATGACTTTTTTATGAAATAAAGAATACAATAGATGAAAATTTTGACTTACCAAGCCACCACAAATGCTATTGTACCCACCAGATCCTAATTTATGAGATCCAATACTTGACACCCTAGCTTGGGTTGCTTTTGTTGTATCTCGAAGGCGTCTTTTAGATCCTGGCCATGCAGATGGCCTATAGTTTGGATTATTGTGGGCCTTCCTCTTAAATTTGGCATCTTTCATAAGCTCATCCCATGTCACTTGGTCTGTGATCCAAGCTGGACGTGGATATCTTAAGTCTTTTGTTAGCTTTGACCTTAGATTGTCTCGTTTAGAGTGAATGTATTTCCGAGCAATATCTAAAATAAATTCCTTATTAAAACCAGGATTTCCAAATGCTACTATGACATCCTTAAATAGTTCATCCTTCTTAGCATTGGCTTGCTTCCTCCAATCCATTTGAATGGTATTGCCAAATAATTGTTCTGCACGACGAAAAATGAAGTGAAAGAATTTCAACCCCATTTCATCCTTCAAGACATTTCCTTCTGAGGTGAGCAAGATTGTAACTTCTTGCGTTCCTTTTGTGGTCACCGAGGATATTGTTGTAGTCATAGGGGTTGAGGTAGATGCCCCTATAGGTACATCAGTCACATTGTCATTTATTTCCTGTATTTACAATGAGATCATCAAACAACCATTTAATCACAAATTAGAATCACAAAGCAACCATGTAATCATCAATACTGCTTTTACTAGTCAACATGTTATTACATTGATAAAAGTAAAATATGAACTAGAAAAGAATAATAAGATAATATTTCCATATAATTATACCTATTCATCTGAAGTAAGCCCTGCACTCCCCAACAATGTCCTCTCCCATAACTCAATTTTCTTAGATATTTCTCTCCTAATTTCAACATTTTCAGGAGTATCTGGTAGGATCCTTAGTATTCTTGATTGTGACTCTATAAGACTCCTCAAGGAAACTTGTTCAGGTGTTGGTGGAAGAACTCTAACTGAACCTAGACTTGATGTAGAGGGCATGCTATGAGGTATTGTGCTTGATGCCACACTTGTGATAGGTGTTTCCGGTCTAGATGTAGAGGGCATGACACATCTTTTTGAAACATCCTGCAAGGCACAAATATAAATATTAAAGTGGTATTATGGCAGAAATAACATAATCAAACCCACATGAACATATGATTGAATCTTACTTTTTGCACAACATTGGGTGTATCGGATGGCATAATTGGATCTTGCATGCCAACAAGATGCATTCTTGGGGGAATTACTCTAGAAATGTCCTATAGCAAAAACACAAATATTAAAAAATTATAAAAGGTGAAATAAGTTAATTAAATGCACAAGAATCTAGATCAAATCTTACCCCTGGCATAATACTAGATGTATTAAAGGGCGTGATAGGTGTCGACACGACTTTAGAGATGGCTTGCATTCCACAAACATAAATTAACATAATATAATACGAAACATAAGATAATTGAACCTATAAAAGATAATTTTCAAACTTACCTCATTCACCATCATAGCAATGTTTTGCCCTTGCCCGTTCCTTAGCATTTCAATTAGCCCATTTAAGATCAATGGATCCCCCATAGTAGAATCGGGAGTACCCATTGGCACATTCTTAAAGAAACACATAATGACATAAAATGACAAAATATTAATTAAAGAACATATGCAATTGATATTAGTAATATAAGTCAAATTCACTAGCACATGAACAATAACATACATAATTTTCATTATGTTTCCATACATAAGAAAAACATAAACAATCCTCAACTTCCAAAGTTTTTTCAGCTTTAAGGTATTGTGTTTCTCTTGCTTAGGTGTCAATTGCATAAAGTTCATAGGTGTTGATTGCGTAAAGCTTCCAAAAACAAAAATGTCTTTCAGGTTAATTGTTAAAAGTAAAAAAATAAAATGAAACAACTTTGCCAATTGAAAAAAAATTGCAAGCTATATTCATTGACGTTACAAACATCCACTAATAGAACACTCAAAATATTCAAATTACTTAATTTCCATTACATTTTGTGTACAATTAAAAACATAGCTACTTCTGAAGTTAGTTCCCTGCCCATGGACTAAGCACCATAATCCTTTAATCCTACAAGGGCTAGGCATGACACCTTACTCAGGGTTTCTCCATACTGATGTTGCTAACATACACATACAACCTCATCTTTTCAGACTGGGCGCTTCAATCTCTGAGATCAGGGCATATACCAAACCAGGAGGCTTTTAACGGGTATCTTATTTAAATTTTTGTATGTAGTTGTGTTATAACTACTGTAGCATTGGCTCTGAAACTGCTGCTAGTTCATGCATCAGATGTATGCAAAGGGGGTAGCAAATATGCTATTATGAAATTCACTAATCAGGACTGAAGTGCCATTTTCTTAATTTGAGTATTTCCTTGAAAAAGAATCCACATAACTTCTAATGTTTCTTGAGTCATAAGACAACATTATTGTTGTCATTAGTTGTTGCTGGTGTCAATGCATTGGGCACAACAGCTGGCATCTTTCTAATAGATCGATCTGGAAGGAGGTGGCTTGCAATATTGAGCTTGATTGGTGTAATAGGAGCATTAGTTTTATTATCAGTGGTCTTCTACCTTACTACAACAGATGCGCCCAATGTCATGAGACCAGAAAACCATTTTTGTTGCTGAACTTTTATGCACTACCACACATTCTGAACAACACACATCTCGGTCTATTTCATGCCTTGACTGTTTGCATAAGGCATGTGTGTTTTGTGCTACTCCTCAAAACAAGGTATATGTATATCTTCGATCCTATTCAACAACCTAAAAAATGAAAGGTTATTAAATGTCAATCACCTATAGCAAGCATATGCTTCCTACTAGATCTATTATGATCATATTATGTCTAATCATTGCAGATGCAACCAGGTAGCTGTTTAATTCACAATGGGACTGTTGCTGACATTTGCACTAGTAGTTCTAGATCTTGGTACACACAATCTTGCCCAAGTAACTATGGTTGGTTAGCTTTGGTTGGCCTTGTACTTTACATTGTGGCATTCTCCCCTATGATTCAGATTCCATGCATGCTATTACCTGATATTAAATTTATTCTCAGCATTGTTTTTTAACTTCTTAAACCCTTTAAGGCCATTGCTATATTTTTTATTTTCTTTGAAGTAGTATTCCATATTTTGTAAACTCTTGTCAAATTTTCCCTAAGCACTTATGTTCAAGCAATCATATATGAGGATGAAAATTCCTTAGGATTTTTGGAGATTAGAGGATGAAAACCATTTGGTTTCAAGAGTTCAATTGCTGCAGCTGTGACAGTTTTCCAGTGGAGTCAGGAAGGTTATTTAAACCTACACACCCTTCTATGTTCAATGTTGCAGCTGTGAGAGGTTGCCAATGGAATCAAGGAGGTTATTTAAACCATTACAATATTTTATTTTCAAGTGTTGCAGCTGCACTAGATTGTCAATAGAATCAAGGAGGTTATTTAAACCTTTGAAACTTCCTATTATGTTCAAGTGCTACAGCTGTGACAGGTTGACAATGGAATCAGGGAGGTTATTTAAACCTCTACAACTTTCTATTTTCAAGTACTGCAGATGTGACAGGTTGCCAATGGAAACATGAAGGTTTTTTGAAACCTCTACAGTCTTCTATGTTCAAGTGTTGCAACTGTGATAGGTTGCCAATAGAATCAGGGAGGTTATTTGAACTTTTACACCCTTCTATGTTCAAGTGCTGTAGCTGTGACAGGTTACCAATGGAATTAGGGACGTTATTTAAACCTACACACTCCATTATATTCAAGTGTTGTAGCTATGACAGGTTGTCAATGGAATCAATTTCAGAAGATTCATCCAAAGAGGAAATTGATTTCCCAGCTGAAGACTGATGATTTTCAATAATTTTATGGATCACAGTTGGTTACAAATTACAGGCACCTAGTCTATTTTTATCATGTTAATAGCATGTTAATTAGCATGTTAATAGCATGTTATTACCTAAAAACGAAGGCCTTGGGATTTTCTCGGAAAGGAAACATCAGATCCTAGGCTCTCTACAGAACACCACATTGAACAAAAGTCTCTAAAGGTATTAGTGGAAAGATATTATGGAAGGAAACCTCACAGCCCTAAACTTACTTCATCTAGCAAAGCCCATTGCAACCCAGAAGACCAAATTTCAAACACTAATCCAAGAGGTACTGGTTCACATTACATATTTATTTTCAATGGTATTTAATAGGGCATATAATTTTTTATTTTTCAGGCAGGGCTTTAACATTAGGCAGGTTTGCAGTTAAAAGGTAACTATATAGAAGGTTGTTGGTAAGTACGAGTGTAGGGTTAGATGTGTAGGGTTATTGATTACAAAAATACCATCATATAAAACTGATATGCAGTTAATATAGTTTTTAACTATAGAGACATGTGACATTTAAACTCAACATATTTTCTACGGCTGTTCATTTTTGCTAAAATGAAATCTTTATCAGGTGTGGAGGGTGACAATTATAAGAAGTCAACTATGAGCAGATGTAATGCTGAATCCATGATGCAATTCATAGAGTTTTTTTCCACACAGTCAACCATTGCAGCATCTTCCTCTTTATCAGCATTACCCTGGCCTACAATCATTCCTAGTTTTGAAATTCCCAAGCCACCTGATTTAACACAGGTTAACAAAAACTCAATATACCTGATTGACCTGAGCATAAGTCTGTTACTAATAGACAAGTTAATGACTCAAAATTCCTAATCATCTACACTGTAAACTCCCAGAACTAATACTGAAATGTGCTTTCATCAGGTTTTAGAACATATCTCTTCATCGTTGGGTACAAGTACTAACATTTCAGAAGTATGCTCACCAAGAAGTGTGGATATTAGTTCAATCATAGCATCAATCTTATGCCAAATTGCTGACTTTGATTCAGAACCTCTAGTGGAATTTTGAAATAGCCATGTGCTTTTAAACCAACATGAGATAGAAAAAATAAAAAATGGACATAACAAAATCATCATTTAAAGTTATGTTGGTTTGAAGGTACATATAGATAACATGGAAAGAACAATCTTCAAACGGAATAATAAAATCTTCAAGAAAATCTTCTCAAATCAGTGCCTTGGTGATTAAACAATGAATTTTGGGCACCACTCAATCAAATCCAACAACCACATAGTTCAACTGAGAAAGGAGGGTGTACATTTGTATGAAACAAAAC